>OY756149.1:1315987-1915987 GCA_963576785.1 Chlorophyllum brunneum
CTCAAACAGCACACTAGAGCAGACATCATCTGAACCATAGTAGGCTATCTGTCAGCCTCAATCCCAGACACATATAGCAAATGGAGAAACATGATCCTTGCAGTAGGACAAGGATACAAAACAGCAGACATCACCCAAGAAGATATCAGAACAAGCACAGGAGTCACATACAGAGGTGGAGGACAACCAATGGAGATTGGTAGACAGAGGGCAAACACTGATCAGAATGGCAAACCAAGATGTTTCAACTACAACCTATATGGGCATATTGCCAAATATTGCCACAAGAAGATGAAGGTCACATACACCAAGATAATATGCTATAATTGTGGCAAACAAGGCCACATCTTGAAGAATTGTAAAGCACCAAAGAAAGTGCACATCAAGGAGGTCACCGAGGAGATAGAGCAAGAAGAAGAGGTAAAGGAGGATTTTGCCAAAGGCTCCAAGTAGGCACAAACCCATAAGCCAATAAACCTAAAGTTTCTGTTTTACTTCATAATAGACAATATGTGATTCCACAGAAATGGAACTTGATATACAAACTTCTTCTCAATTCAACAATCAGAACAGTGAAAGGACCTAAACAATTCACCATACTGGTAGATTCTGGATGCACCCACATGTGCATAGCACAGAGAATAGTAGAAGAAGAATGAATTACAACCAGACCCCTCAAAACCCTGGTACAAGTAATCAATGCCAATGGAACCAAAAACAAGAAGGGAGAAATAACAGACATAGCACAACTGGTATTAAGTAATGGTAAACACATGGAAGAAATTGAAGCAATGGTAATACAACTGGAAAGCACAGACCTATACCTTGGACATGACTGGCTAGTCAAACACAACCCAGAAATTGACTGGACAAACAACATAATATGCTTCAACAGATGCCCAAAGGATTGTACCACATACCGCAATGACATATGATTCAATGAAAGAATATGCATGATCAAGGAATACATAGAGGAAAAGAAAATGGACCAAACTAACCCAGAAGACCTACCAATATACCTACAACAATACATGCACCTGTTCAACAAGAAGAACTTCGACAAACTACCCAAGCACACAATATAGGACCATGAAATAAACCTGTCAGAAAATACACCACTGGTATTACAGTCCAAAGTCTACCTAATGACAATAATGGAAAAGTAAGAACTACAGAAATTCCTTGATGAGAAGATTGCCTTAGGACAAATTTGACCATCGCAATCCCCTTATGCAACCCCATGCTTCTTCATACCCAAGAAAGATGGAACCAAGCAACTAGTACAAGACTACAAAAAATTAAATGAACACACAATTAAAGACAAAATACCACTTCCATTGATAAACAAAGTTATCGACAAACTCAAGGATATGAAAGTCTTCAACAAGCTTGACTTTATTTGGGGATACAACAATGTCTGGATCAGAGAAGGCAATGAATGGAAAGCAGCATTCATAACAAACAATGGACTATTTGAACCAATGGTCATGTTTTTTTGGAATGAGTAACTTGCCAGTGACATTCCAAAGGATGATAAACACGGTTTTCTGAGAAATGCTAAATGAAGGAGCAGTCATCAACTACATGGATGACTTTGTCATCCCTGGAACAACATAACAGGAACTTAAAGAAAGGACGAAGAGATTTCTTGACATCGTGGCAAAACACCAGCTATATTTCAAGAGGTCAAAGTGCTTATTTGATGCGAAAGAGATACCAATATTGGGATTTGTGGTTGGACAAGGCAGCATTAAAATAGAGGAGGAGAAGGTGAAAGTGGTGAAGGAATGGCCAATACCCAAATCCCTGAAAGATATTGAAAAGTTCCTAGGCTTCACAAACTTCTACTGATGATTCATACATAACTTCAGCAACATAGCAGCCCCCTTACACGAATTGAAGAAGAAAGACACACAATGGGTATGGATGGAATGACAACAACAAGCCTTTGAAAAGATCAAGGAAAAAGTCACAAGTGAGCCAGTACTAGCAATATCACAAGACAAGAGACAATATAGAGTGGAAGTAGATGTGTCAGGCTATGGAGTAGGAGCAGTACTATCACAGAAACAGAAAGAACATTGGCACCCAATTGCATTCCACTCAAGAACAATAATACCTGCAGAACAAAACTATCAGATTGACAACACCAGCCATCCAAGAAGCAATCAAAACCTGGAGACAATACCTACTCGACACCAATGAACCATTCAAAATCTGGACCCATCACAAGAACCTAGAATATTTCCAAAAGCCACAACAACTCACAGGACAACAAGTGAGGTGGCAGATGGAGCTATAAGAATACTATTACATACTGAAACACATCCCCAGAAAAACCAACACAAAGGCCGATATCTTATTGAGATTAACAAAAACCAATACTACCCAAGACAATACCAATATCACCTTACTACCCGACTATTTATTCAACAACAACATAATTACTACGATCTGACAAATCTGGGAGATCTCAGGAGAGGAAGAACTGAAACACCAACTACAAAGGGAAACAAAAAGGGAAACACAGTGGCTGAAGGAAAAGAAGAGATAACCAGAGGAGATATGGGAAACAGATGGAATACCGATGTTCGAAGGAAGAATATATGTTCTGCCCAACAGTCAAATACAACAAGAAATACTTCGACAACACCACAATGAGACAGATGTAGGATACCCAAGATAACACTGAATGATCAAACTCCTTAAGCAGAGTTATTGGTGGCCTCAAATGCACAATGACATCAAATGGTACATCAAAGGATGTGAGACATACCAATGAAACAAAATACTCTGAACAAGACCAACAACACATCTCCACCCACTACCGACACCAGCAGAACCTTGGGAAGAAATATCAATCGACATGATAGGACTATTACCAGAATCAGAAGAATATGACACAATACTTGTCACAGTCAATTGTTTCAGCAAAATGATCAGACTGTGTGCAGTTAACACCACCTTAACATCTGAGGAGCTAGGAGATATCTACCAAGATAATATATGGAGAACACATGGAATACCCTACAGAATCATCAGCAACAGAGGACCACAATTTGCATCAAAATTCATGGCAGAACTATGTTGAGCAACTGGCACCCTGTTATGAACTATAGATAGACAGTACATTCCTATCATGTGCCCATCACATTTATCATTCCTATGTATCTGTTTCATCCCTTATGGCTGTACTCTTCCTGACTCAGTCTACTTGTTTCCTATGACTCCTTTACTCCGATCCTTTATTCTTAGCTCATACCACTAGTATATAAAGTGTAGTAATACTTGATGTATTCCTTACACTTTACCAATCGTATTATCCCTTACTCTCTTCTCTACTTCCTTGTCTTTATCCAAAGACTTGCAACCTGAGTCTCAGACTAAGGTCGTAACATTTGGTAAAGTGTCATTCGACTCACCTTGCAAGAGAGGTACCACTATTTGTAGCTAGGCTTGGAATAATAGCCTCTGACCAGGACGATAGTATATGAGCAGCAGTAGCTCATCAAGAACACCAAGAAGACCAAGAGCTCCGAGACCAACAGATATCCAGGAATCACCATTAACCACTGGATCCAAATGATGAACAGAACCAGAAATCCCTGAAGGCCTTAAACAGCAGAAATCCGACCACAGTATACAAGAAGATACAGCTCTTTTCGAGACCCTATTCAACACAGAAGTTGCCGAGACCACATTCAACATAGAAATCACCAAGGCCCCATTCGATACAGAAATTGCCGAAGCCATATCCAACATAGAAGTCGCCAAGACCTACGAAAACAAACACAGTGAACCAGAAACAGAATCAGAGATGGCCGATGAAATCAACTTCCCAAAGAACCTAGCCCCAGAACCAGGATATTTCAATGGAGATAGAACCAAGTTTGACGATTGGTGGAGGGTGATGTCCTTATGGACACTCTTCAACAAAATCAATGATAACGAGCAAAAGATAATTGGAATATTAGCTCGAATGAAAAGGGGACTTGCAGGTCCCTATGCTAACACCAAATTACAAATGATTCAAGATAAGAAAACACCGGCATTCGAGGACTTCACAAAGGAGATGGTAGCTACCTTCTCCCTGGGGAATAGAAAAGCAATAGCAGAGGGGGAAATTGAGTTGTTCAAACAGGGAAAGAGGAACACTGCGGACTTCTTAATAGAGTTCGAAGCATTGAAAACCCAAGCAGGAACCAATGATGCGCATGCCATATTCCTCCTCAAATGACACACCAGAGCAGACATTATCTGAACCATTGTAGGCTATCCGGCAGCCTCAATCCCTGACACATACAGCAAATGGAGAAATACCATCCTTGCAGTAGGACAAGGATATGAAACAATGGAGATCACACGAGGAGACGTCAGAACAAGCACAGGAGTCACCTATGGAGGTGGAGGACAACCAATGGAAATTGGTAGAGAGAGGGCAGACACCAATCAGAATAGTAAACCAAGGTGTTTTAACTGCAACCTCTACAGGCATATTGCCAAATACTGCCGCAAGAAGATGAAGATAGCATACACCAAAATAACGTGCTATAACTGTGGCAAACAGGGCCACATCTCGAAGAACTGTAAAGCACCAAAGAAAGCGCACATCAGAGAAGTTACCGAAGAGATAGAAGAAGAGACAAAAGAGGATTTTGTTGAAGGCTCCGAGTAGGCGCAAACCCATGAGCCAATAAACCTAGAGTTTCTGTTTTATGTCACAATAGATGATATGTGATCCGCAAAAACGAAACTTGACACACGAACTTCTTCTCGATTCAACAATCAGAACAAAGAAAGGACCTAAGCAAATCACCACACTGGTGGATTCCAGATGTACACACATGTGCATAGCACAGAGGATAGTAGAAGAAGAACAGATCACGACTAAGCCCCTCGAAACCCCAATACGAGTAATCAATGCCAACGGAACCAAAAACAAGAAGGGAGAAATAACAGATACGGCACAACTGGTATTAAGCAATGGTAAACACACAGAAGAAATCAAAGCAATGGTAACACAACTAGAAAGCGCAGACCTATATCTCAGACACGATTGGCTAGTCAAGCACAACCCAGAAATTGATTGGACAAACAACATAATATGCTTCAATAGATGTCCGAAGGATTGCACCACCCACCACAACGATATATGGTTCAACAAAAGAATATGCATGGTAAAAGAACATATAGAGGAAAAGAAAACCAACCAAACAAACCCAGAGGACCTACTGACATACCTGTAGCCATATATGCACCTGTTCAACAAAAAGAACTTTGACAAACTACCAGAGCATACAATATGGGACCACGAAATAAACTTGACAGAAGACGCACCACTGGTATTACAGTCCAAGGTCTATCCAATGACATTAATGGAGAAGCAAGAACTGCAAACATTCCTCGATGAAAATATCGCCTCAGGATGAATTCGACCATCACAATCCCCCTATGCTACACTATGCTTCTTCATACCCAAGAAAGATGGAACCAAACGACTAGTACAAGACTACAAGAAGCTAAATGAACACATGATTAAAGACAAAATGCCACTTCCACTCATAAGCAAAGTTATCGATAAACTCAAGAACGCAAAAGTCTTTAACAAACTCGACATTATATGGGGATACAATAACGTCAGGATAAGAGAAGGTAATGAATGGAAAGCAGCATTTGTAACAAACAATGGACTATTCAAACCAATGGTCATGTTTTTTGGAATGAGTAACTCACCAGCAACGTTCCAAAGGATGATGAATACTGTATTTTGGGAAATGCTACATGAAGGAGCAGTTGTCAACTACATGGACAATTTTGTCATACTGGGAACCACACAACAGGAACTGGAAAACAGAACAAAATGATTTCTCGACATTGTGGCGAAACACCAACTATATTTCAAAAGATCGAAATGTGTATTCGATGCAAAAGAAATACCTATACTAGGATTTGTGGTTGGACAAGGCAGCGTTAAAATGGAGGAGGAGAAAGTGAAAGTGGTGAAAGAATGGCCAACACCCAAATCCCTAAAAGATGTTGAAAAATTCCTAGGATTCACAAACTTCTATCGACAATTCATTCACGACTTCAGCAATATAGCAGCCCCGCTACACGAGTTGAAGAAAAAAGACATACAATGGGCATGGAAGGAACAACAACAACAAGCCTTCGAAAAGATCAAGGAAAAAATCACAAGCAAACCGGTATTAGCAATGCCACAGGACAAGGGTCAATACAGGGTAGAAGTGGATGCATCAGGATATGGAGTAGGAGTGGTATTATTGCAAAAACAAGAAGAACATTGGCACCCGATCGCATTCCACTCAAGAACGATGACACCCGCAGAATGAAACTATCAAATCTACGATAAGGAGTTACTCGCCATTCAAGAAGCAATCAAGACCTGGAGACAATATCTACTCAATGCAGATGAACCATTCGAAATATGGACCAATCACAAAAACCTGGAATATTTCCGAAAACCTCAACAACTCACAGGACGACAAGCAAGGTGGCAAATGGAGCTACAAGAGTACCACTACATGCTAAAACATATCCCTAGAAAAACCAACACAAAAGCTGATGTCTTGTCAAGACTAACAAAAATGGACACTACTTGAGACAACACCAACATTACCCTACTACCTGACCACTTATTCGACGACAGCATGATCACCACAATTCGACAAATTTGGGAAATCTCAGGGGAAGAAGATCTGAAACACCAAATACAAAAGGAGACAAGAAGAGAAACACAATGGTTAAAAGAAAAAGAGAAGCGACCAAAGGAGATATGGGAAACAGATGGAGTACCGATGTTCGAAGGAAGAATATATGTCCTACCCAACAACCAAATATGACAAGAAATACTATGACAACACCATGACAAAATGGATGTAGGACATCCAGGACAACATCAAATGATTGAACTCCTTAGATGGAGTTATTGGTGGCCCCAGATGCGCAACAACGTCAAACAATACATCAGAGGATGTGAAACATGCCAACAAAACAAAATACTCCGAATAAGACCGACAACACATCTCCATCCACTACCGACACCAGTGGAACCTTGGGAGGAGATATCAATCGACATGATAGGACTACTACCTGAGTCAGAAGGATATGATGCAATACTTGTCATAGTCGATCATTTCAGCAAAATGATTAGATTACATGCAGTCAACACTACCTTAATGTCTGAGGAACTAGGAGATATCTATCAAGATGACATATGGAGAACACACAGAATACCCCGAAGAATTATCAGTGACAGAGGCCCACAATTCGCATCCAAATTCATGGCAGAATTATGCCAAGCAACGGGAACCCAGCAAAACTTATCCATGGCATACCATCCACAAACTGACAGTCAAATGGAGCGCATCAACCAGGAGGTTGAAACATACCTCAGAAACATAATAAACCATGCACAAGACAATTGGAAAAAATGGCTAGCCACAGCAGAATTCCAATACAACGACAAAACCCACACAGCCACCGGATATTCACCATTCGAAATAGTTTATGGATGACACCCTTGGAAAGGAGATATAATGACCATTACCAAAGCACCTGCAATCACAGAGTGAATACAGAAGTTACAAAACATGTGATAAGAAGCAACAAAAATGTTACAATGCAGTCAGGAACAAATGGGGAAACACAACAGCACTAAGCCAGAACACAAATATGCCCCAGGAGAACAGGTTTGGCTCGAAGCAAGTAATATCAGGACAACGAGACCAACCAAAAAGCTGGATCACAAACAATATGGACCATTCAGGATAAAAGCAAAAATAGGCAAAACAAGCTACCAATTGGAATTACCTGAAACATGGGCAATATACGATGTGTTTAACAGCAGACTCCTCTTCCCCTATCAAAAACCTGAGTTCAACAACCAGTGCACCCCACTACCACTGATGCCCGAGATCATCAACAATGAAGAGTAATATGAGGTAGATGAAATCCAAGGACATCGCAAAAGAGGACAACGAAATCAATTCCTAGTACACTGGAAAGGGTATACCTCCGAAGAAGACACATGGGAGAATGAGTCAGAGTTAGGAAATGCTAAGGAGGCAGTTCAAGAATTTTTAGACAAGATTTTGAGGACGAAACCTATAAAAAGAGGAGGTAAAAAGTGACAGTTATGAACAACAAACCCTGTGTTACAAGAGATCACTACACTTGATGCACCTCACACTGTATCCACTGCACCATAAACTTCGCTGATTACCTTTACAACACACCATGCACACTGAACGCAAGCCCACCCCCTTCCCAGCCAATGACGCAGAATTTGAACAAGAACTTAACAACCTCCTCGATGCTCAGTCCACCGAAGATCAAATCGAGCACTATACCACTACGTTCAAAGGACACACCATAGCCCTCTTCAGAGGAGGCCAAGACCATGCCCCCTTTTGGATTGGATGTCGACACAAATCAGGAACCCCAATGATTGGTCCTACCAAACATCAACTTGTCAACGCCTTACACAAAGAACAAGATGACAAGTAAATTACAGTAGTTCATGGGGTCATGAAAGTAAAAAGGGAGGTATTGTTATGAACTATAGATAGACAGTACATTCCTATCATGTGCCCATCACATTTATCATTCCTATGTATCTGTTTCATCCCTTATGGCTGTACTCTTACTGACTCAGTCTACTTGTTTCCTATGACTCCTTTACTCTGATCCTTTATTCTTAGCTCATACCACTAGTATATAAAGTGTAGTAATACTTGATGTATTCCTTACACTTTACCGATCGTATCATCCCTTACTCTCTTCTCTACTTTCTTGTCTTTATCCAAAGACTTACAACCTGAGTCTTAGACTAAGGTCGTAACAAAAATATCCAGATGGGCACTGTGGGGACAGCAGAAATGTGGTGGATCCCAGTAACCCCGGTGGTTGCCATGAAAGCCATGATCCAAGATGTGCTCCACTACCTGACAAGTAATTGGACCACAGTCATCCAAGCCATTCTGGGGCCAGTCAGTATGATGGACTGTATAGTCTCACATGTCCCAGCCATGATAAACACTGACATTATGCAGGTATTCTTCCCACTGTTCCCAACCGTGCAGATCACAGTACTGATGAAGAGCCCAGTCAGGCATTGTCCAAGGATGTGGATTTCGTCGACTTTGGGTAGGACTATGATGACAAAGTAGTGGTGGTCCTAGAATAGAACACCAATAACTGGTTCTGGAGAACAACAGCCTGAGGGAGGAAGACCTGATGTTGCTCGGAAATTGGTTATCTCTGCCAGCTCTGGTCGATGGGAAGCAAGGAAGTTGAGCAGCATATACCTGGCATGATGGGTACCCTTCTCAAACAAGCTTGAAGCCATCAAAAGGTAGCAATCGAGAAGGAGGCTATCCAACTGGCAGGAAGGGAGAAGAGTATGGAGTCCCTTGTATGCGTGCAGCCATTGATCTGGATTAATGATAACCAAATCTATTGAAGCTTTCAAGTAGTGTAGGAGACAGAGTGGAAATAAAGGCCCACCCAAGATAGAGGACACAGTATCACAGCCAGTGGTCGAGCTGTCCTCCTGGGTGGGCTGGTGAGGACTATTAGTGACAGCAGAACACAGGAGGTCTGTCCAGAAAGGAGTGAGGGATTTTGTTTATCTGTAATTGTGTGATAGCACCCACCTTGATCTCCAAGCCCCAAATTTGGCAAAGTGATCTTGGCAGGGTGCCTAGGGCTATCTATCAAAAATAAATGTCAGAGAAAGTTGTCTGAGATGTTCAGAAATGTGTTACCCACTTCGAAAGTAAATCACTCTTGTATGCACTTGGCCTCAATGACAAATGACTCCCACTGAGAAGGTTCATGTTTCATTTCAGCAAGTATATCATCGAAAATCCCATACCCAGACTCCAAGTGGCCTATGAAGTCATGGACTTGCCACCTGGCAAATGAATTCTTTGGGTCTGAAATGGCACATCAGCTATGACCAAGAGCAGTGAAAGCATGATTTACTGCATACTCACCACTCTCGAAATACATCTGCTGCCAGCTTTGGTACACTTGAGATTACATCAAGGCTGGCTTGTGATGAACAACAAACAATGTCCAGTATGCCAGTCAGGAATGTGCTATGCACACTACCATCAGCCTTTGTATGCAAAATCTTGATTGGCAGATTCTTACTCCCAAGAATAGCAATGGAAACCTTCTCTCCAAAAAGAAACACCTTCCAATTTTTGAAGTGATTAATTAACCAGACAATGAGGTTATGGATTCACATTCATACAAGGCCCTTTGTCTGTGGTTCTGGAGTCAATTGTCAAGGTTAACATGAGGTAAAATGGGCTCATATTTGACTGAAAAGCTTCTTTACCAAATGTTTCGAAGAATATATGCTGGCATCCCTTTTTGACCTCTTACCACTACCTTCCTAATTGGGATAGTTCTCTGGTGAAAGGTTTCTGGCCTGTTCTTGCTGGACATTAGGTCCTGGCACTGTCTTATACACAGGGCAATACATAGTACTCCCTTTTTTTTTTTTTTTTTTTTTAAAAATCAACAATTTATATAGCAGTGCTCGAACGCAGTCCACATGTACATACATACAAAGGTAGAATGTACAGAATGTTTGGAGCAAGGAAAGTACACTATATGTAAACTAACCCCATGAGACTCGACGCCGTCTAGCATGTACACTAGAGAGATGTTTGGTACCTAAGTTGATCAGCGAGGAAAAGAAAAGAGGAATTTGGAAAGAGAGAGAGTGAGAGAGAGAGATTGATAGAAAGAAACTACCTACTTGCAATCACAAGGGAGAACAACAAATGGTACTAGCATATAGGAGGGCATTTGCCCAGGCACCACGGAAGAGATGGATTTTGAATGAAAACTATATATAAAATAGTAGATGAGCGAGGAAGGGAGAAATAGAGAAATGAATTTGAGGTCCATAACCGGGAGAGCACAAGAAAAAAGGGAAGAAGAAAAAAAAAAAGGGATTTATGCAGGCACAGACCCAAACCTCCTTTGGACTTGACGACGATGTAACGGGGGTATTGACCTGGCGCGGATGCGAGGGCAGTCAGGTTCTGGAGGGAAGCAGAATGTGGTAGGGTTACAATACAAGAAATTGATGAAAGTCTTGATGGTATCGATGCCAAAGTGATGATCAAAGCTGTTGCAACAATAGAGGATGTGCAACCTAGTCTGTACCATTTGATTGTTACAGTGGTGGCATGATAGGTCCTCGTTGGGGAAGAATTGAAGTCGATACTCCCCGATTGGGGCATGGCATAGGATGGTGCAACATGCTCTTGCGAAGAGCTGTGGCTGGTGACCGCATTCTCGTATCCAGGGACCGGACTTGATGTGCAACAGTAGAACAGAGGCCCCATTCACTTGCACCGGGAGGTGAAGGAAGGAGCTACCGCTGTATTTCTTGAATCCAAACATGGCTTACCATGTATGGATCGCTCATTCGGCAGACTTCTTGTGCAGGAAGTCCGTGGAGTTAGGGACCTGGTGATTTCGACCCTGGTTAGGCCAGGTGACTGTCTGAATCCAATCATGTGTGGCGTTTTGTATACCATATTTGCACTTTGCCGGTGTGTAATAGAAAGAAAGGTGGTGTTGGTCCAACTTGCAGAACCAAGTCATAAGTGCCTTCGATGTGAGGATGGATTGTCACTGGCAGGAGTGTGGCAAGCAATCAAGTAGGAGCCGAGAGGCTGCGAGGGAGTCAGTGAACACATGAATGTGTTCGACCTGGTCATATTCTGCAGTTGCGAGTACCTTGGTAATTCCTAAGTACTGCACGACCAGTTCAGTGTCTGTTGATGTAGTTCCTCTGAGCCTCTTCATGATAGAGCTCCCGCTGTCTAGGTGTTGAATAGTAGCTGCCACCATGAACTGGCTGGCAAGCGGGTTAGGGTTGGGGTGGACCGAGCCGTCCGTGCCGATAATAATGGACTTGTCGTCCATTGTTGCATTAGTCGTAACATCATCCCAAAGCATCTTCGAGAGGTGAGGGCTGTCCCAGTTAAATCCTATAAAAGATACATTAGTAGATAAATGGTCAAGTAACCTATGTCTGGGCCAGAGAGATTTAGAGACGGAGTTAAAATGTTCTATATACCAAGTCTTGGGGGTGGGGTGCAAAATATCCATCACAGCTCCAAGTGTCTTCTTCTTCTGAATCTCTGTGAAATTCTTGATGTGAAGGCGGTATGGGGAAGAATGAAACTCTTTCATCAATCTTGCCAATGCATGTTCATTGTCCAACGTATGAAGCCTCGATGTTTGTCGTTCGGCCAACTTTTGGAGATGGAGTTTTATGGGCATGAGCCCTGCAAGGGACTCAACGCTGCCAGTGGGAGAAGTCCGGAAGGCCCCGGTAATCCAGAGGACCACGCTTCGCTGCATTTTGTTGAGGATTTCACAAGTTCCTTTAGTCTGTGACTTGTCATGAAACCAAAGTCGGTATCTGTATGTCGCCACTGGTACGACACACAAACAGTATAATAATCTTTTATTGCCAGGGGACAGACCTCTTATGGAGTTCCCTAACATTTTCATTGCCTTGACCATTGATATTGCCTTGGCGGAATAGAATCATATGTGTTCCTTGAAGGTCAACGTCTGGTCAAAGTAGAATCCAAGATAATGCCAGTGGGCTTTCGGTTTAAGGGGGGTGCAGCCAGTGAATGGTGGTGATCCCAAATCAATAGAGGGGTTGGAGTCCTGTCTTGCACATGTGAAGTGAAAGACTTTGGACTTGCTGTGTTTAATTTCTAGACCAAATTCATTCATGAGCTGCTCCATTTTGTGGTACATGTGTTGTAGGATTTCGATGTCCGTTCAAGGGACGGGGATTGCGCGACTAAGGTGCTGTCATCTACAAAAGACAGGATATCAAAGTCCTATCTGTCCCGGTGTTCCCTCATACAGGTGTCAAATATGTGAAGGAGGGGGGGTGAGATATAAGGCAGAAAGAATGGGGCTGAGGGCAGAGCCTTGACCCACTCCCACCACTGCGTCATATTCCAGGGAGACTTCGTTATTCCACCGGTAGGTTGTGTGGCGTTCTTTAAGGTAGTTGTTGAAGAATGCTGCGATTTGCGGGGGAAATCCCTGCTGACCCAGTATGTCGATGAGGAGATTGTGATTAAGGGAGGGAAAGAATTGGGCAACATCGAATGCAAGCACTGATGTCTTCTTCTTCTTCGTCCAAGCTCCCCGGATGATGTGCATCAGAAAAAGTCCCACATCTTCGGTGGATCGTTGGCGGATGGCTCCCAGTTGGTGAGGGTGGAGAACTTTGAATTTCACCACCTCGAATTGTAGTCATTTAGTGAGTATCTTTTCTATTAACTTGCCAAGCGTATTGAGGAGGACAATGCATAGTACTCCCTTGGTGAAGGAGGTTAAAGGCTGGGCATGCTGGCTACTGCATACTCACTCGATCTTGGATGCACAAACAGAGGTTGGGATCCATCATACGGTGGACAAAAATTAGTTCAAGCAGAGGGAGTGGCCCCTTGGCAAAGGGCCTTAATGATGGGGTATGCCTGTCACTTTCTCTAGACAAGAGTTGATACTGGGTCATATAGGACAGCAGGGGGTACCCCCTTGGCAAAGGGACTCAAAGACTGGGCATGCCAGTCACCTTCTGCCCATTCACTTTGAGGGCTCCTCTAGTGGTGGAGGGGCCCAGCGTACTCCCAAACGGTGTCGTAGTTCCCCAATGGTGGGACTAGCATCAGTCTATTCAATCAAGCTATGGTACAAGTCTAGTCTTACTAGGCCTCTACTCCAACATGGGAATTATGGGAGAGGCTTCATTCTGCCCCATTCCCTAGCTGGGAACAGCTGAGTCCGAGAGGGTCCAAAAGAATAAGAGTCAATAAGAGGGGGTTAGGGGAAAAACAAGCTGACTGCAAGGACAGGCTACCCCCCTCCGGTTGCCATTGCTAGGGTGTGGATCCATAGACAACCTCCTCTAGCCACGCTGGATATTAGTAAGGATCACTCAAACTCTAGGGTACTATTCCACGAGGGTACTATGAGGTATTCTATGGATTTGCTTTGTAAGCAAGGTACAATCACCTTCCTGGTAGCAGTTCCTGCAAGATAGAGACCCCAGACACCATTAACATGTGGATCTGTGTCCTATGGGCATAGCAAAGTAGGTGCTGGGGAATGGGAAGCCAGCCGGGAGTGAGACCCTGGAACTACTGGTAGGCTATGGTGGACTGTGCAGAGAATGTGTGGCCTGGCCAGAGAGGTCTAAATCCTCTGTCAGTAGGTCTCAGAAAAAAGCCGAGTGCACCTGCTTAAGTTGATACTGCAATACCACCTTCAGGGGGTAAAGGCATTAGTTTGCAAGGGGCTCCTTAGTCGAGCAAAAGTCCCACCCAGAAACCTGATAACCTTCACATGGATGTCGTCAAACATATCGTCACTCTGGGTATCTCCGATGATGACATCCAAATGATTACCGAGGTGGAGTTCAAGGCCATCACTCACAACAAGAAGCATAGAACCTGGAAACTGAGGACCAATGCCACCAGACTGAAGGAAATGAAACCCGCTGCCACAACTGTGCCTGACAAGGCTCCCAAAGCTCCGACATCCCTCCCAAAGGATACCAAAAACCCTAAGGAAGGCATAAAACCCTCCTATGCTGCAGCTGCAGCCAAAGGTGGTAAACCCCCTTCTTCCACTCCTACTCCCACTGGGCATGATCCTCTCAAGCTATTGGAGTTTGCGAGCAAATTCCCAGAATTATCACATGAGAAAGTAGTAGTAATGTACAATACTACTTTCTCTACCCCCTCCTCCGCAAATAAGAAGCCAGTCAAGAAGGCTGGTGTAATTTGCTCCACACTTAATGGTCCATTGTGCAAACAAGTCATCATTCCCCTCCTCACCAGACCCAATGTCACCAACTTTGGGTCCATCATCAACTCTCTCAACACATGCCTCATAGCAGAGAAGTCCAAGACTAGGGTCATTGCCACCTTGTAGGGTAAGCTGGGCCTTATGGTCCACACCTTGGAGGTACTGACCACTGCCAAGCTCAATGTTGTCAAGGTATGGCTCAAGGAGAAATTTGGAGGGATTACCATGGGTGAAGTATCCCTCCCCAAATCTAAGTCATTTGTGAAGATCATGGATGTCAGCTACATTACCCCATGAGGATCTATCCTCACCAAGGCTGATGTGGTCTCCAGCATTCGAAATTGTATTCACTTGAATACCATCCAATTTGTGACACAACCAAGAGTGCGGTGCAACTCCAAATACTCCGACACCTGCACAGTGTGACTTGAGATCTGGGACTCCAAAGCGGGTTCTAACATTGCAAAAATCGAGGATAAGTTCTTCAACATCTACAGAGGCCTTTTCCACATTAGGAGGGCTAATGCTAACCCCGGTGTCCCATTCTGTGCCAAGTGCTGCAGATGGGGCCACTTGTTAATCCAATACCACACAAAACTATTCACTTGTACTCACTACAAAGGTCCCCACTCCACCGCCAACCACTGCATCTTTGCCTATTGCTGCAAAGGCAATGACAAAGTGAACTGTTATGACCTTAGTCTCTGACTCAGGTTGCAAGCCTTTGGATAAAGGAAAGGAAGTAGAGAAAGGAAGAAGGGATGATACGATTGGTAAAGTGTAAGGAATACATCAAGTATGGCTACACTTTATATACTAGTGGTAACGGCTAATAATAAGGGAGAAGAGTAAACGAGTCAGATGGGAGGCATAGCCTTTAGGGGTGAAACAGGGAGTGAAATGAGAAGTGAGACAAGTATGAAGATACACAAGGTAATGGGCGCAAGATAGGAATGAACAGTCTATCTATAGTTCGTAACAATACCTCCCTTTCAAGCTTCATGTCCTCATGATGCGTATTACTGTAAAGGTCCTTTGTAAAATAAAGCATATGGAATTTGGAGAAGGTAGGAGAACGCGATGAGCATTTACTCATTCATAGGTACGGCCGCTCCCAGAGCTTTGGCTAAGTCTTTCTTGTTTCCTCCGATGAGAGGTGCCTTGTCGACACGTCTTAAGCCAATCCATAGGGGTGCGTGTGGCAGTCCTTCTTTGAACAGGAAGTGGGTGTGATTATTGTACGTGGTGTTGTCATTGGTGTGATTGCTTAAGAGCTTATGCACTATGCCCCTCCAGTATTTGTTGTCCTTTTCGCCTTCCGATTTCAACGTGTTATATCCTTGCAGTGGGTGGAAGGTCATGGGTATGATGGGGGGTACTACCATGGTGAGGATGGTTTGGAGGTGAGCTACTTCTTCTTCCATGTCGGGGTGAAGTAGTTGGTTGGCGGCTGTTGCTTCTCGTGTCTTTTGTTCACATTTATGACAGATGTGATGTTGGATGGAGAACGGGTCATTACTAACAAGTAGTCGGTTAACAATATGGTGGGAGAGATTGTCTGTACTCCTTGACTCATATGTATTGAGTCGTTTGGCTAGGGCTACAAGGATGCTATGCATCCGAGCTCACATATTGGAGATGATGATGAGTTGCAGGTCATCGTTGATTTCATATAAGTGTCTCTCCAATTGGTCTCTCCTTCCTTTATCGATGATGAACTGGTTGAGTCTCAGAGTGGCATCGGATAAGGTGTCCATTATTTTAGATGTGCCTTCTTGGGTTGCTTTCATTGCTGCACCTAATAGTATCATGGTGTCGACTAGGGTTTCTCCTTCCACGAGTTCCTCATGGCTGGTTCTTTCTGGGACAAGTTCACCGAATTCTTTGAGGTAGGGGTATGGAGTAAGTTGGCGTTCGGCGGGCATGGTGTGTTATAAAGATGGTTGGCGAGGTCAAGGGTGAAGTGGATATAGCGAGTGATGCTTTGAGTGTAGTGGTTGCTTGGAATGTGAGGTTTGTTATTCATAATTGCTGCTTTTTACCTCCCCTTTTTATAGGTTTTGTCCTCGAAATCTTGCTCATAAACTCTTGTATCGCTTCCTTGGCATTTTCCAGATTTGCTTCATCTTCCCATGTATCTTCTTCGGACGTATATCCTTTCCAGTGTACTAGGTACTGTTTTTGTTTTCCCCTTGTGCGGTGTCCTCGGACTTCATCTACCTCGTAGTGTTCCTCATCATTGACTATTTCGGGGATCGGTGGTGACGGAGTACGCTGGCTGTCATACTTGGGTTTGTGATAGGGGGAGAGGAGTCTGCTGTTGAACATGTTGTGTATCGCCCATGTTTCAGGTAGCTCCAGTTGGTAGCTTGTTTCACCTATTTTTTCTTTTACCCGGAAGGGTCCATATCTCCTGTGATCAAGTTTTTTTGTCGGCCTTGTTGTCCTAATATTATCTGCCTCAAGCCAAACTTGGTCTCCTGCCCGGTACTCGTGTTCTGGTTTCGTACTGTTCCGTTTCTCCATTTGCGTCTGGTTTTGCTGTAGCATTTTGATTGTCTCTTGGCACATGTCCTGTAACTCCTGTATTCGCTCCGTGATTGCAGGTGCCTTGACTGTGTTTGAGATATCCCCTTTCCATGGATGTCGTCCGTATACTAT
This sequence comes from Chlorophyllum brunneum, assembly GCA_963576785.1. Lineage (NCBI taxonomy): Eukaryota > Fungi > Basidiomycota > Agaricomycetes > Agaricales > Agaricaceae > Chlorophyllum > Chlorophyllum brunneum. Next base: position 1,333,541 of record OY756149.1, read on the forward strand.
CTGGAATGGTGAATGTCCTGTGGCACTATGTGTTTTGTCGTTATACTGGAATTCTGCTGTGCTGAGCCACTTCCTCCAGTTGTTCTGTGCATGGTTGATTACGTTTCTGAGGTATGCCTTGACCTCTTGGTTGATGCGCTCCATCTGACCATCTGTTTGTGGATGGTATGCCGTGGATAGGTTACGTTGGGTGCTGGTTGCTCTGCAAAGTTCTGCCATGAATTTTAATGCGAATTGTGGACCTCTGTCACTGATGATCCTGCGGGGTATCCCATGTTGTCTCCATATGTCATCCCGTTAAATATCTCCTAACTCCTCGGATGATAGGGTGGTGTTAACTGCACGTAGTCTGATCATTTTGCTGAAACGATCAATGATGACAAGTATCACGTCATATCCTTCTGATTCTGGTAGTGGTCCTATCATATCGATTGATATCTCTTCCCATGGTCCGGTAGGTATTGGTAGTGGATGGAGATGTGTGGTAGGTTGTGTCTGGAGTATCTTGTTTCGCTGACATGTGTCGCATCCTTTGATGTATCGTTTAACATCATTGCGCATTTGTGGCCACCAATATGTCCTTTTGAGGAGTTCGATCATTCTGTGCTGTCCCGGGTGTCCTACGTCCGTTTTGTCGTGGTGTTGTTGGAGTATTTCTTGGCGTAACTCAGCAATATATTCTTCCTTCAAACATGGGTAATCCATCAGTTTCCTATATCTCCTCTGGTCGTTTCTCCTTTTCTCTTAGCCACTGTGTTTCTCTTCTTTGCTCCTTTCGTAATCGGTGTTTCAGGTCTTCTTTTCCCGATATTTCCCAAATTTGTCTGATCTTGGTGATAGTGTTATCGAATAAGTGGTCGGGTAATAGCATGATGTTTGTGTTGTCTCTGGTTGTGTCCATTTTTGCTAGTCTTGATAGCATGTCTGCTTTCGTGTTCGTCTTTCCGGGTATGTGTTTTAGCATGTAGCGATATTCCTGTAACTCCAGTTGCCATCTTGCCTGTCGTCCTGTGAGTTGTTGCAGTTTCCTGAAGTATTCTAGGTTTTTGTGGTCCGTCCATATCTCGAATGGTTTGTTGGCATTGAGTAGGTATTGTCTCCACGTTTTGATCGCTTCTTGGATTGCTAGTAGTTCTTTGTCGTAGATTTGGTAGTTTCGTTCTGCCAGTGTCATTGTTCTCGAGTGAAAGGCAATTGGGTGCCACTGGTCATTCTGGTTTTGTGATAATACTGCTCCTACTCCATATCCCGATGCATCCACTTCTACCCTGTATTGTCCTTTGTCTTGGGGCATTGCTAGTACTGGTTCGTTCATGATTTTTTCCTTGATCTTTTCAAATGCCTGTTGTTGTCGTTCTGACCATGACCATTGCACATTTTTCTTCTTCAGCTCGTGTAGGGGTGTTGCTATGTTACTGAAGTCTTGTATGAATTGTCGGTAGAAGTTCGCAAAACCCAGGAATTTTTCGACGTCTTTCATAGATTTGGGTGTTGGCCATTCTCTTACTACTTTCACCTTCTCTTCCTCCATTTTAACGCTGCCTTGTCCCACTATAAAGCCCAGTATGGGTATTTCCTTTGCGTCGAACACACATTTTGACCACTTGAAGTAAAGCTGGTGCTTGGCTGCAATGTCCAAGAACCGCGTTGTTCTTTCCTCGAGTTCTTCCTGTGTGGTTCCTGGAATGACAAAATCGTCCATGTAGTTGACGAGCGTTCCTTCATGTAACATTTCCCGAAATACTGTGTTCATCATTCTTTGAAAGGTCGCCGGTGAATTGCTCATCCCGAAGAACATGACCGTCGGTTTGAATAATCCACTGTTTGTTACAAACGCTGCCTTCCATTCATCTCCTTCTCTTATCCTGATGTTGTTATATCCCCAAATGATATTGAGCTTGTTGAACACCTTTGCATCCTTTAATCAGTCTAGAACTTCGCCTATGAGTGGTAGTGGCGTCTTGTCCTTGATGGTGTGTTCATTCAGCTTTTTGTAATCCTGTACCAGGCATTTTGTTCTGTCCTTTTTTGGTATAAAGAAACATGGGGTGGCATAGGAGGATTGTAATGGTCTGATTCGTCCTGAGGCGAGGTTCTTGTCAAGGAACTTCTGTAGTTCCTGTTTCTCCACTATTGTCATTGGGTAGACCTTGGACTGTAGTACCGGAGGTGCATCTTCAGACAGGTTTATCTCATGGTCCCATACCATGTGCTCGGGTAGTTTGTCGAAGTTCTTCTTGTTGAATAGGTGGGTGTATCATCGGAGGTATAGTGGTAGATCTTCATCATTCATCCGGTCCGCCTTTTTCTCTTCAATGTGTTCCTTGACTGTCCGTATTTTCTCATTGAACCGTATGTCGCTATGTGATATTTTGCAATCATCTGGGTATCTGGTGAATTGTATGACGTGATTGTTCCAATCGATTTCCGGGTTGTGCTTGACCAGCCAGTTGTGTCCAAGATATAAGTCTGTGCTTTCCAATTGTGTTACTAGAGTGTCAATTTGTTCTGTGTGGTTGCCATTGTTTAATACCAGTTGTGCCTTGTCCGTTATTTCTCCTTTTTTATTTTCTGTTCTGTTGGCATTGATCACTCTGATTGGGGTCTCCAGAGGTTTAGTCAGGATCTGTTCTTTGTCTATCATTCGTTGTGCTATGCATGTGTGGGTGCATCCGGAGTCTACAAGGGTTGTAATTGGTCTGCGTCCTTTTTTTGTCTGGATTGTTGAGTCGAGGAGAAGTTCGTGTGTAGAGTTTCGTTTCTGGGGGATTACGTATCATCTATTGTGGGATAAAACAGAAACTCTAGATTTATTGGCTCGCGGGTTTGCACCTACTCGGAGCCTTCGACAAAATCCTCTTTCTTCTCCATTTCTTGTTCATCGTCCTCGTTAATTTCTCTGATATGCGCTTTCTTGGGCGCCCGGCAGTTCTTCAAGATGTGGCCCTGTTTGCCACAATTGTAACACGTTATCTTGGTGTATGTGACTTTCGTCTTCTTCCTGCAGTATTTGGCAATATGCCCATAGAGGTTGCAGTTGTAGCACCTCGGTTTTCCATTTTGATTGGTATCTGTCCTTTGTCTTCCTATCTCCATGGGTTGTCCTCTGCCTCCATAAGTAACTCCGGTGGTGGTTCTGACATCTCCTCGGGTGATGTCCGTTGCTTCATACCCTTGTCCTACTGCGAGGATTGTAGTTTTCCATTTGGTGTATGTCGTTGGGACGGAGGTTGTTGGGTAGCCTACTATGGTTCGAATGATGTCTGCTCTGGTGTGGCGTTTGAGGAGGAATATTGCATGGGTGTCGTCTGTCCCTGCTTGGGCTTTCAATGCCTCGAATTCAATTAAGAAATCTGCCGTGTTCTTCTTCCCTTGTTTGAACGTCTCGATTTCTCCTTCTGCTATGGCTTTCCTATTTCCCAAGGAAAATGTGGCTTCTATTTCCTTTGTAAAGTCATCCCAATCTGGTGTTTTCTTGTTCTGGATGGCCTGCAGCTGCGTGTTGGCATAAGGGCCTGCTAGTCCTCCTTTCATTCTCACCAAAATTGCCACTATCTTCTGTTCGTCTTTGTCTATCTTATTGAACATTAACCATAAGGATATTGCTCTCCACCAATCGTCAAATCTGGTTCTATCTCCATTGAAATATCCTGGCTCTAGGGCTAGGTTCTTTGGGATGTTGATTTCTTCTGGCATCTCTGGTTCTGTCTCCGGTTCGCTGTGTTTGTTTCCGTGGGTCTCGGTGATTTCTATATTGGCTGTGGCATCGGTGACTTCTGTGTCGATTTCTTCTTCAAATGGAGCTGGTTCTTTGTCTATGCTGTGTTCGGATTCTTCCTCGTAGGTTTTGGCAATATCTATATCGGATGTGTTCTCGGCGACTTCTATGTTGAATTCGGTTTCAAATAGAGCTGTATTCTCATCTACGCTGTGTTCAGATTTCTGCCGTTTAAGGCCTTCAGGGATTTCTGATTCTGTTGATCGTTTAGATCCTGTTGCTATGAATGAACCCTGGATGTCTGTTGGTCTCGGAGCTCTGTGTCTTCTCGGTGTTCTTGATGAGCTGCTGCTGCTCATATACTGTCGTCCTGGTCAGAGGCTATTATTCCAAGCCTAGCTACGAATAGTGGCACCTCTCTTGCAAGGTGAGTCGAATGATACTTTACCAAATGTTACGACCTTAGTCTCTGACTCAGGTTGCAAGCCTTTGGATAAAGGAAAGGAAGTAGAGAAAGGAAGAAGGGATGATACGATTGGTAAAGTGTAAGAAATACATCAAGTATGGCTACACTTTATATACTAGTGGTAATGGCTAATAATAAGAGAGAAGAGTAAACGAGTCAGATGGGAGGCATAGTCTTTAGGGGTGAAACAGGGAGTGAAACAAGAAGTGAGACAAGTATGAAGATACACGAGGTAACGGGCGCAAGATAGGAATGAACGGTCTATCTATAGTTTGTAACATGAACCCACCCATTGCTGCCACCCCTGCCGGAGAACCATGTTCCCACAAAGTAACTTGCTCTAACTGTGGCAGGGATCACCTTGCCATAGACTGAAAATGCCAGTTCTGGAAATGCCAGTTTGACTACAACTGGCACACCAACAAAGTGCTCAAACTCAGAGCTAACAAAGGAGTACCCCTTCTCTCCTCCTCCTTGTCCCCAGCTGGTCAAAGCCAGACTAACCCCCCTCAATGAATAACACACCCAATGAACAAGAAAGGCCCCCTTGCTCAATACTGAGTGAACTGAAAATCTGTTCTCACAACATTGGAAGATTGTATGGAGTGATGGAGACAATTCTCGCACATAGAGGTGACGTTGACCTCCTTTTCATACAAGAACCTCCATGGAGATACCTCCGCAATATCCTCTCTACTACCTCCAGTGACAGCTCACCCCTAGTAGGAGGCCTGATTCATCTGGATTGGACCCTCCTTTCCTACCCTATTATTGCCGATGAAGTCCTTCAAGTTGGACGCCAGTGTATTCCTCAAAGACTGAGACCTCAACCCAAAGGGTTTAGCAGGACGGTCAATGAGAACCATCAATCTGCTCCCCGAGTCTTTGCTTTTGCTCACAAAAGACTCAAGCGCCTCCGACCCTCCATCAGAAGAGATATTGTCAATCATCAAGACCTCCTGTGCATATCACTATTTGCCAGAGGAGAAGAGCTGCTGCTGTTGAATGTATACAATGATAGCTGCAACACCATGCTCCACTTCCTTGAGGAGCACCTGTTTGACCTCCTGCTATTCCTCCTCATGGGCGGTGACATCAACATCCAATCTGAGAGATGGGACCCTTCAACAGATCAACATCTGGCATGTGTGGACTATCTTCTCATGGTTACCAAAGCTCTCAACTTAGAGAGATCAATCCTGTCTGACGCCAAACCTACATGTTATGCATCAGACCCCAATCTCCCTGACATGGTCATTGATCTCATCTTTCTCTCAGGAATACTCCCGCATATCCCCACTCATAGTATACAGGATGGCAATTGACACAATTCTGACCATGCCCCCCTTTTCATAAAAATTCCTATTCCACAAATGGACGTTGTCATAGAGAGAATGATGGTTCCTAAAAGCTCGGAAGAGGAAACCAAATTCCTTACGGACATCACAAAGGGAATAAACAATACAAACTGGCCAATAAACAATACAGACGAGCTGGAGAGAGCTGTAGCCAAATTGGGAGTTTTGTTTGACAGGTCCTGGAATCACAATGCAAAGAAAATCAAGATCACCACTAGGTCCAAAACCTGGTGGAACAAAGAATGCTCCAGGGCACTGGTGGAACACTATGCAGACCGAAGGAACAAACGAAAATGGAACACCTTTCACAAGTCTACAAGGATTGCAAAAAGGACCTACTTCAACAAAAAGATTCAGGAAATTTGGTTGATAATCAATGCCCTTGGGACCTTATGCCCTGGGTCAAAGGCCAAGCTCTACCAGCTACCGAAGCCATTTACCACAACGGTCAACCATGTCTCACCATGGATAACCTATGGGCCACCCTCAACCACCACTATAACTCGGCTCAGGACAAACCAGTCAATGCAGCTGTCCTGGATGAACTTCCTCCACCAATTGGTCTTGAGAATAGGACTTGGATTGATTTCTCTCTCTTGGAGATGATGGAATCACTTAAGGATACCTCGAATTCTTCTGCCTCTGGCCCCAACCACATCTTCTGGTCCTATCTCAAACAAATCACTGCTATAGACACCTGCACCAATCTCTTTCTTAAACTCAGTTGTGCATGCCTATCACTTGGACACTGGCCATCACACTTCAAACAATCCACATCAGTTATCATCCCTAAACCGAACAAACCCAACTACTCTACCCTAAAGGCATTTTGACCCATTGTCCTTCTCAACATGCTTGGCAAACTAGTAGAGAAGATGTTAGTCAAACAACTTCAATTTGAGGCAGTGAAATTCAAAGTTCTCCATCCTCATCAACTAGAAGCTATCCAACAAAGGTCTACTAAGGATGCAGGCCTTTTTCTCACCCACATTATCTGGGGAGCTTGGACAAAGAAGAAGAAAACATTGGTTCTAGCATTCGATGTCACCCAATTTTTCCCCTCCCTCAATCACAATCTCCTTACCAACATTCTCACATGACAAGGATTTCCCCCCCAAATTGCAGAGTTCTTCAGCAATTATCTTAAGGAATGCCGCACTACATATCTGTGGAATAGCAAAAGTTCCCCCAAATTCGATGCAGTAGTTGGTGTTGGCCAAGGCTCAGCCCTCAGCCCCATTCTATCTACCCTCTACCTTGCCCCCCTCCCCCAAATCTTCGACATTCACATGGAAGAACAATATGACAAGTGGGACTTTGATGTCCTGTCATTCATGGACGATGGCACCCTCATCACACAATCCCCCTCCCTCAAAAAGAATGTCAAGATCCTCCAACACATGTACTGCGAAATAGAGTAGCTCATGAATGAATTTGGCCTTGTGATTGAACACAACAAATATGAGGTATTCCATTTCACACATGCGAGACAAGACTCCAATCCTTCTGTTGATCTGGGCTCCTCCCCCTTCACAGGCCACACTTCTCTCAAGCCAAAGACCCATTGGCAATACCTGGGGTTTTACTTTGACAAGACACTGTCCTTCAAGGAACACGTTCATTACTACTCTGCCAAAGCTATATCAACGATTAAAGCAATGAAGATACTGGGTAATTCTGTACATGGCTTATCCCCCCAAAACAAAAGACTCTTATACTGTTCGTGTGTCATACCAGTGGCAACATATGGATATCGACTGTGGTTTCATGATAAATCCCATACAAAGGGGATCTGTGAAATTCTCAACAAAATGCAACAAAGGGCAGCCCTCTGGATAACAGGGGCTTTCCAGACTTCTCCCACTGGTGGTGTTGAGTCTCTCATGGGGCTCATGCCCATCAAGCTCTATCTCCAAAAGTTGGCTGAATGACAAATGTTGAGGCTTCATATGTTGGATGATGAACATGCATTGGCAAGATTGACAAGAGAATACCACTCTTCCCCCCACCGACTTCACATTAAGAACTTCATGGAGATTCAGAAGAAGAAGACACTTGGAGCTATGATGGATGTTTTGTATCCCACCCCTGAGACTCGTTATGTAGAATCTTTCAATTCTGTTTCCAAAACTCTCTGGCCCAGATGTAGGTTACTTGACCATTTCTCTAACAATGTATCTTTTATAGGATTCAACTGGGACAATTCCCACCTCTCGAAGACACTTTGGGATGATGTAATAACGAAAGTGATAACAGACTCCAAGTCCATTATCATAGGTATGGACAGCTCGGTCCACCCCAACCCCAACCTGCTTGCCAGCCAATTCATGGCGGCAGCTACTATTTGATACTTAGAGGAGGAAAACTCTATCATGAAGAGGCTTGGAGGAACAACATCTACCAATACTGAACTAGTTGCACAATACTTAGGAATCACCAAGGTACTTGCCACCAATGACTATGACCAGGTTGAACACATCCATGTGTTCACTGACTCCCTTGTAGCCTCCAGACTGCTACTTGACTGTTCACTGCACTCCTGCCAGTGACAGTCCATCTGCACCTCGAAGGCGCTTCTGGCTTGGTTCAACAAGTCTGACTGACACCACCTTTCATTCTACCATACTCTGTCTAAGTGCAAATACAGGATCTAGCAAGCCATGCACAACTGGATTCAAACAGTTGCCTGGCCCAACCAGGGTCAAAATCACTGTGTCCCTAACTCCATTGCCTACTTATGCAAGAAGTCCACTGAATATGCCATTTACACATGGCAGGCCATGTTCAGATTCAAGAAATACAGTGGTAGCTCCTTCCTCCACCTTCCAGTACAAGCAAATGGGGCCTCTGCTTTACCATCACATATCAACTCCGGCCCTTGGATATGAGAATGTGAATACCAGCCCCAGCTCTTTGCAAGAGCTTGTTGTGCCATCTTATGCCATGCCCCAATTGGAGAATACTGCCTTAGGTTCTTCCCTACTAAGGACTTATCTTGCTACCACTGCAGCAATCAACTGGTTCAAACCAGGTCACATATCCTCTATCGCTGTCAGTACTTCAATTACCATTATGGCATTGACAATATCAAGAAGTTTGTCAACTTCCTATGTTGCAATCCTGCTGCATTCAGCTTTTCACCAGAACCTGATTGCCCTCATATCCACGATGGTTCAATACCTCTGTTACATCATCATCATTGTAAAGCCTATCAGAGGTTCGGGTCCATGCCTGTGTGAGTCCTTTCTTCTATTTTAATTTTTTCCTTGTGCTTCCCTGGTTATGGACTTCGATTTCATTTCTCTATCTCTCCCTTCCTCACTCATCTACTATTTTAATGTAGTTTTCATTCAACATCCATCTTTCCCATGGTATCTGGGTAAATGCCCCTCCACACTCTAGTACCATTTATTGTTCCCCCTTGTGTTTGCGAGTTGATAGTTTCTTTTCTATCAATTTCTCTCTCTCACTCTCTCTCTCCCAAATTCCTTCTTTCTTTCTTTCCTGCTGTTCAACTTGGGTACCAAATCTCTCTCTAGTGTATGCGCTAGATGGCATTGAGTCTCGTGGGGTTAGTGTACTTTTAGTTTACTTTCCTTGCTCCAAACATTCTGTATGTTTTACCTTTGTATGTATGTACATGCAGACTGCGATTGAGCACTGCTATATAAATTGTTGATTTAAAAAAAAAAAAAAAAAAGAACACCCCTCTAATTGTATCCTCAATCACTTTGAGAAAAATACAATTGGGTTTACTCCAGTACAGATTCCCAAGCAAAAACCAGTCTATGACAGTTGTGCCAAAGGAAAAATGCACCAGAAACCCTTTAGAGAGAACCCTATATGTGCAAAGCATCCATTTGAAAGAATTCACTCGGATTTAGTTGAACTTTCAATTCTTTCCTACTATAAATTTAAATGGGTCATGACCATAATAGATGACTTTTCCTCTCATGGATGGATTTGCTTCCTCCATAAGAAATTAGAAGCAGTAGAAGAAATGAAAAAATTCATAATTTAGACTCAATATAAGACTAAATTAAAACATCTTTGCACTGATAGAGAAGGAGAGTATGCAACTAATGAGTTACAATCTCATTTGCACTCATTAGGGATTATACATGAGACTAGTGCACCACATATACACCAACAAAATGGTCAAGTGGAATGCTTGAACTGAACATTAATGAATAAAGCAGAAGCCATGAGGCATCATGCTTGTATTCCTGACAGTTGGTGGGAGTTTTCTATAGATCATACAATATATATCTATAATAAAACACCAGTATCATGGCTCATGTGGAAAACACCTTATAAAGTGTTGAATCAGAAGATTCCAGACATCTACAAAGAGAGAGTCTTTGACTGTGGTACTTATGTCTTTCTCCCAAAAGAGATAAGAGACAATAAACTGATAGCAAAGTCAGAACTCATGATTTTCCTTAGTTGGACATCAGACAGGAAAAACTATCATTTCATGAGGCACCTAAATGGAAATGTAATCTATACATCTCCAACAGCCATATTCAGTAAAGAACACTTTCCTAAATGTATTGGGAAAAAGCAAGAAGAACAGATGAACCAACCATCATCTTCTACTTCTCAAAGCACACCTTCAGAAGCAATTGTCTTCCATGCTCCAGATCCATCTACTGGTTTACCTTTTGATAGACTACCAAGCCCTATACCCTGAACTTCTCCCAAAGGTTCTCTGGAAGATAGGAGTTATAGATCTGTTCATGGATGTATTCCAACTTCTTTCCCCAAACCTAAAAAGAATAAAGGAAAGGAAAAAGCACCAAATATTGATACAGATGTTCAGGAGGAGTGGGATAGTATTGTGTAAAACATTCTCTTCCCACCAAGAGAAACACAAATACCAGAAGATGATGACAGTGATGGGTTATCATATGCTGATCCACCCAATCATCCTGAAAGTCCGAACTATCTGCCTTCTCAAAGAGATGATCCAGATATACAACCATTCATACCCTATACCCCTGTCAAAGATGATCAGGATACTGGTCCTTCTGTACCACGAGGTCACTTGGATCAAATACCAGTTCCTGAAATACCTCAGAGACCACAAAGAACCAGAAAAGTACCTGAATGTCCAGGAAACTTCTATGGTTCTATGAAGTATCTGACCAAAATACTCCAGGACTATGAAATGTTCCAACCTCCTAAGTCGAAACTGACAAGTTCTACGAGTAGACTTGTTAGACAAATTCGATCAGAGGCTTCCAAACCTGGAATAATTGATAGACGTTCTCAGCATGAAGCTTCTACATTGGAAGACTTATGCAGAGAAGGAGGAGTAGGGATGATCAATTATCTGTGCACTCAAAAAGTCGAATCACCATTAGTTCCTATTTCTTTCAAGGATCTAGATCAACTACCATCAGAAGAAAAATCTAAATAGTGGAAAGCATGCTTAGAAGAGTTAAATTTGCTCAGAGAAAGACATGTTTATGACTTAGCTAAACTTCTGCCTGGAAGAAAAGCTGTCAAAAATAGATAGGTCTTCACACCCAAATCAGATAGTCAATACCATACTTGACTAGTAGTAAAAGGATTCTCTCAGATAGAGGAAATCAATTACGATGAACTATTTTCACCAGTAGTCCGTTATGAGACAGCACAACTCATATTTGCAGTCGCTACCCTCAATGATTGGGAGATGCTCAGTTTAGATGTTAAAACTACTTATCTCTATGGAAAACTGGATGAAGAACTGTATATGGAACTTCCAGAAGGTTTTAATACAGGTCATGGTAATACATTTTGGAAATTAAACCAAGCCATTTATGGACTAAAGCAATCTGGATAACAATGGTGGAAGGAATTGACTAAGTCAATGACTGACCTAGGATTTGTCCAGTCCAAACTAGATGCTGGAGTCTATTATTATTATGACCCTGAAACCAAAGAGCTTATTATAGCTCTTGTCTATGTAGATGATTCAATATTTGTTGGAATCAGAGGCTCTAGACTTCTACAAGAGAAGCAAGCACTCTTTATAAAGAAATAGGAATGCCAGGACCTTGGTCCAACCAAAGAGTTCCTTAGCATGAAAATTTCGCAAAATTCTATAAACTGATCAATTACCCTAAACCAAATGGATTATCTAGGAAAAGTTTTTGATCAATTTAAATTAATTGGAAAAGACAGAAATCCCATTACCAAATGGATTTATCTTCAAATCCAATACAGGACAAGCAACACCTGACTTCATAAAGAGGTATCAACAGTTAGTAGGATCACAACAAGTCACGGACTAAAGAGATCTGTGAAATCCTCAACAAGATGCAGCGAAGCACGGCCCTCTAGATTACTGGGGCCTTCTGTACATCTCCCACTGGCGGCGTCGAGTCCCTTGTAGGACTCATGCCCATCAAACTTTATCTCTGAAAGTTGGCCGAACGACAAATGTTGAGGCTTCACACATTGGACAATGAACATGCATTGGCAAGATTGATGAAAGAGTATCATTCTTCCCCACACCGACTTCACATCAAGAATTTCATGGAGATTCAGAAGAAGAAGACACTTGGAGCTGTGATGGATGTTGTGTGCCCCACCCCCGAGACTCGGTATATAGAACACTTTATTTCTAAATCTGTCTGGCCCGGATGTAGGTTACTTGACTGTTTCCCTACTAATGTATCTTTTATAGAATTCAACCAGGACAACCTCCACCTCTCGAAGACACTTTGGGATGATGTTACAACAAATGTGATGACAGACTTCAAGTCCATTATTATTGGCACAGACAGCTTGGTCCACCCCAACCCTAACCCACTTGCTAGCCAGTTCACAGCAGCAGCCACTATTCGACACTTAGACAGAGGGAGCTCTATCATGAAGAGACTCGGAGGAACAATGTTGACTGACACCGAACTGGTCGCACAGTACCTAGGAATCACCAAGGTACTCACCACTAACAACTATGACCAGATCGAACACATACATGTGTTCACTGACTCCCTCACAGCATCTCAGCTCCTACTTGATTGCTCACCACACTCCTGCCAGCAACAGTCTATCCTTACATTGAAGGCACTCCTGACTTGGTTCAACAAGTCTGACCAACACCACCTATCATTCTACCACACTCTGTCGAAGTGTAAATATGGTATACAAAAAACCACACACAATTGGATTCAAACAGTCGCCTGGCCTAACCAAGGTCGAAATCACCGAGTCCCTAACTCCATAGACTACTTATGTAAGAAGTCTGCCAAACAAGCCATTCACACATGGCAAGCCATGTTTGGATTCAAAAAATACAGCAGTAGCTCCTTCCTTCACCTCCCGGTGTGAGCGAATGGGGCCTCTGCTTTACTTTTGCACATCAAATCCGGTCCCTGGATATGAGAATGCAGTTACCAGCCACAGCTATTTGCAAGAGCATGTCATGCCATCCTATGCCATACCACAATTGGGGAATACCAACTTCGGTTCTTTCCCAATGAGGACTTATCATGCCACCACTGCGATAATCAAATGGTCCAGACTAGGTTGCACATCCTCTATTGTTGCAACAACTTCAATCATCATTTCGGCATCGACACCATCAAGACACTAGTCAACTTCTTGCATCGTAACCCTACCACATTCAGCTTCCCCCCGGAGCCTGATCACCCTCATTTCCATGCTGGTTCAATACCTCCGCTATATTGTCATCAAGTCCGTCAGAGATTTGGGTCTGCGCCTGCGTGAATCCTTTTCTTTTTCTCTTTTTCCTTATGCACTTCCGGTTATGAACTTCATCCCTATTTCTCTATCTCTCCTTTCCTTGCTCATCTACTATTTTATATAGTTTTCATTCAATATCCATCATTCCTGTGGTGTCTGGGCAAAAGCCCTCCCACATGCTAGTACTGTTCGTTGTTCTCCCTTGTGTTTGCAAGTTGATAGTCCCTTCTATCATTTTCTCTCTTTCACTCTCTCTCTCTCCGAATTCCTCTCATCCCTTTTCACTCTGTTCAACTTAGGTACCAAACATCTCTCTAGTGTACGCGCTAGATGGCGTCAAGTTTTGTGGGGTTAGTGTATGTTTAGTCTACTTTCCTTGCTCTGAACATTCTGTACATTCTATCTTTGTATGTATGTATACGCAGACTGCGTTTGAGCACCACTATATAAATTGTTGATTAATAAAAAAAAAAAAAAAAAAACAGTTAGTAGGATCAGTTATGTATCTAATGATAGGCAGTTGGCCTGATATAGCTTTTGCCACTGTCAAGTTATCACAACACATGACCAATCCTACCAAAGCGCATTATAATGCAGGCTTACATTTGCTAAAGTATCTTAATACTACTCACAAATATAGAATTACCTATAATGGAAGTTCTATACAAGGCCTTTATGCTTTTTCTGACTCTGATTGGGCTGGTGATCCAATTAGTTGTAAATCTGTAACTGGATATATCTGTTTATTAGCTAGTAGAGCTATTGCTTGGTTAAGTAGAAAACAGAAAACCATTGCATTATCTTCTACCAAAGCTGAGTATATGGCTTTGTCAGATTGCAGTTGACAACTTGTTTGGACTGTCAATTTGTTGGAAGAAATTGGTATCCGATCATTGGCTTCTTATCTCTTCAGTGATAATGAGGGCTCAATATTTTGGGCCAAAAATCCAGTAACAGAAAAACAATCAAAACATGTTGATGTCAAATACCATTATATTTGTGATTTGATAAAAGAAGGAAAGATTGAAATATTCTCTGTGAAAGGTACAGAAAATCCTGCCAATATTCTCACAAAGAATTTAGACAAGACTAAATTCAATCTATTCCGACCTCACCTTGGCTTGACGTTTGAGTGATTAAAACTTTACATCAATACAGAGCAAGGAGAAGTATTGAAGTTTTGGACATATTCTAGAAATAGACTATGAAGTCATTATGATAATAATAGACTGATCTGTTACTTTCCAGTAACTTCAATCCATAGTAACTTCTTATGAGTTGCTCTGCATACAATAAGAGTCATAATGTCAATTGGTACTTGATAGATTATTCTACATAGTTCCAATGACTGGTATAATACATTCTGCAGTGCTCCACAGGTACTACGCTGCAGTTAGTAGGAGTTATAAGGAATATTCTATGTATTCCTAGTATTTTATGTAGTATGACTTGTCTATGTTCTTACATGGATATAAACCCCATGTAGCAGACTAAGTTCTGCATCTTGTTCAATTGAACAACTTCTTCATCATTGCTTATCTTCTTGAGTACAACACAAGTCTTGATCTCCTCAACTTTGACCTCTCTACCTCTGACACCGACCGCTTCATTAATAATATCTGTCTATCCAAATTACCTTTCTACAGGTATCAGATAGAAGCTTATTATCTTGGTAAGTAGACCCTACATTCTCTCCCACTGCGTTTACTGCTGCCCTAGCACACAACTTGTTATGGTTGTTTCCTCAACAATTGGGATGCCAGGCATGTCATCATCCTGGTATCACTGTATGGCAAGTTAAAAGTGCCTATGCCGGGGGAAGGCTCTTTTCATGAGGTATTTCGACTCCATAGAGTATTACACCATCTGGCTTGACAACTGGAGAGGATCCAGCAGGTCTCTGATTAGTGCAGACGTAACATCACCACATGGACCAGCTGATAGACGTTAATACCATGTGCTGGAGAGAGAGATAATTGTTGAGGAAACGACCGTAACAAGTTGTTTGCTGGGGGCAGCAGTAAACACAGTGGGAGAGAATGTAGGGTCTACTCACCAAGATAATAAGCTTCTATCTGATACCTATAGAAAGGTAATTTGGATAGACAGATATTATTGATGAAACGGTTAACATCAGAGGAGTAGAGGTCAAAGTCGATTAAATCGATGGAGGTGTTGTACTCAAAGAGATAGGCAATGATGAAGAAGTTGTTCGATTGAACAAGATGCAGAACTAGGTCTGCTACATGGGGTTTATATACATATTGTAACATAGGCAAGTCATACTACATAAAATACCAGCATTGCATGGATTGTTCCTTATGACTCCCTTTAACTGCGGCATAGTGCCTGCGGAGTACTGCGGAACGTAGTATCTAGTCATTGGTACTATGTAGAATAATCTATCAAGTACTTATGACTCTCATCGTATGCAGAGCAACTCATAGGAAGTTACTACGGAATGAAGTTACTGGAAAGTAACGGATCAGTCTATTATTATCATAATGACTTCATAGTCTATTTCTAGAATATGTCCGAAACTTCAACAATAATGAAACAACGTGAGACTGACTGTTGCAGCCTTTTGATTGGTCTCAAGGTGGGCATACCGCTTAGTGATAATCCTAACGTTGATCTCCTCGTTCTGCGTATCAAGGTCCTCCAAGACTTGGTCTCTTGCCTGGCGTGAAACTTCGGAACATAGCAAATCTTATAGCAATTCGAGCAGCATCTGCGCACCACCGGACCAGGTCGATAGTCTATTTCTAGAATATGTCCGAAACTTCAACACTCCTCCTTGCTCTGTATTGATATAGAGTTTTTTAATCACTCAAACATCAAGCCAAGGTGAGGTTGGAATAGATTGAATTTAATTTTGTCTAAATTCTTTGTGAGAATATCGGCAGGATTTTCAGTGCCTTTCACAGAGAATATTTCAATCTTTCCATCTTCTACCAAGTCACGAATGTAATGGTATTTGACGTCAACATATTTTGATTGTTTTTCTGTTACTGGATTTTTGGCCCAAAATATTAAACCCTCATTATCACCGAAGAGATAAGGGGCTAATGATTGGATACCAATTTCTTTCAACAAATTGACAGTCCAAACAAGTTGTCGACTGCAATCTGACAAAGCCATATACTCGGCTTCAGTGGAAGATAATGCAACAGTTTTCTGTTTTCTACTTAACCAAGCAATAGCTCTGCTGGCTAATAAACAGAAATATCCAGTTACAGATATACGACTAATTGGATCACCAGCCCAATCAGAGTCAGAAAAAGCATTAAGGCCTTGCATAGAACTTCCATTATAGGTAATTCTATATTTGTGAGTAGCATTAAGATACTTTAGCAAATGTAAGCCTGCATTGTAATGCGCTTTAGTGGGATTAGTCATATATTGTGATAATTTGACAGTGGCAAATGCTATGTCAGGCCAACTACCTATCATCAGATACATAACTGATCCTACTAACTGTTGATACCTCTTTATGAAGTCAGGTGTCGCTTTTCCTGTATTGGATTCAAAGATAAATCCATTTGGTAATGGGATTTCTTCTTTTCCAATTACATTAAATCAATCAAGTACTTTTCCTAGATAATCCATTTGGTCTAGGGTAATTGATCAGTTTATAGGATTTTGCGAAATTTTTATGCCAAGAAACTCTTTGGTTGGACCAAGGTCTTAGCATTCCCATTTCTTCATAAAGAGTGCCCGCTTCTCATATAGAAGTCTAGAGCCTCTGATTCCAATGAACATTGAGTCATCTACATAGACCAGAGCTATAATAAGCTCTTTGGTTTCAGGGTCGTAGTAATAATAGACTCTAGCATCTAATTTGGATCGGATAAATCCTAGATCGGTCATTGACTTAGTCAATTCCTTCCACCATTGTCATCCGGATTGCTTTAGTCCATAAATGGCTCGGTTTAATTTCCAAACCAAATTACCACGACCTGTATTGAAACCTTCTGGAAGTTCCATATAGAGTTCTTCATCCAGTTTTCCGTAGAGATAAGCAGTTTTAACATCTAAACTGAGTATCTCCCAATCGTTGAGGGCAGCGACTGCAAATATGAGTTGTGCTGTCTCATAACGGACTACTGGTGAAAATAGTTCATCGTAATTGATTTCCTCTATCTGAGAGAATCCTTTTACTACTAGTCAAGTATGGTATTGACCATCTGATTTGGGTGTGAAGACCTATCTATTTTTGACAGCTTTTCTTCCAGGCAGAAGTTTAGCTAAGTCATAAACATGTCTTTCTCTGAGCAAATTTAACTCTTCTAAGCATGCTTTCCACTATTTAGATTTTTCTTCTGATGGTAGTTGATCTAGATCCTTGAAAGAAATAGGAACTAATGGTGATTCGACTTTTTGAGTGCACAGATAATTGATCATCCCTACTCCTCCTTCTCTGCATAAGTCTTCCAATGTAGAAGCTTCATGCTGAGAACGTCTATCAATTATTCCAGGTTTGGAAGCCTCTGATCGAATTTGTCTAACAAGTCTACTCGTAGAACTTGTCAGTTTCGACTTAGGAGGTTGGAACATTTCATAGTCCTGGAGTATTTTGGTTGGATGCTTTGTAGAACCATAGAAGTTTCCTGGACGTTCAGGTACTTTTCTGGTTTTTTGTGGTCTCTGAGGTATTTCAGGAACCGGTGTTTGATCCGAGTGACCTCGTGGTACAGAAGGACCAGTATCCCGATCATCTTCGACAGGGGTATAGGGTATGAATGGTTGTACATCCGGATCATCTCTTTGAGAAGACGGATGGTTCGGACCTTCAGGGTGATTAGGTGGATCAGCGTATGATAATCCATCACTGTCATCATCTTCTGGTGTTTGTGCTTCTCTTGGTGGAAAGAGAATGTTTTGCACAATACCATCCCACTCCTCCTGAACATCGGTATCGATATTCGGTGCTTTTCCCTTTCCTTTATTCTTTTTAGGTTCAGGGAAAGGAGTTGGAATACATCCATGAACAGATCTATAAGTCCTGTCTTCTGGAGAACTTTCGGGAGAAGTTTGGGGAATAGGGCTTGGTGGATTATCAATTTCATTGTTTATTTGGTATCAATTTGATTCAAGTCAAACACAGTATCAATTTGTATCTGAATTTAATCCTGCCCTAGGTGGAAACTTTTGTAACTTAAATTTTGGTATTGATAGTATATCTTTATATTTTGTATTATTAACTACATTTGTAACACCTGTTGCATTACTATCCAATTATACTAAACCTGCAATGGTTCTTATACCTGATTTAGTCTTTACATGAGTTTGAAGTAGCTTTGCTAGGATGAATTAAATTTCCAGGTGTAGTTATTTTACAATAGAAGAAACCAAATGCATTCGGATCTATCAAAATAAGTTTTATTACCAATAGGCATTGGATATTTAATCAGAATAAAAGGATATAATGAATTTACATCATAACCATATACTAATTCTTTACTTTCATTAGTTGGCGAAGCTAGTAGTAGCCTTGGCCACTAGCCTATTATATAAAGATAAATATATAAATAAAAATCGGGATAAATGGTTTAAGTCATAAGACATTGTAAGTAGATGGGTCTGGAGCATGGAAGACAATAACTTCTGAAGGTGTACTTCGAGAAGTAGAAGATGATGGTTGGTTCATCCGTTCTTCTCGCTTCTTCCCAACACATTTAGGGAAGTGTTCTTTGCTGAATACAGCTATTGGAGATGTATAGATTACATTTCCATTTAGGTGCCTCATGAAACGATAATTTTTCCTATCTGATGTCCAACCAAGGAAAATCATGAGTTCTGACTTCGCTGTCAGTTTATTGTCTCTTATCTCTTTTGGGAGAAAGACATAAGCACTGCAGCCAAAGACTCTCTCTTTGGAGATGTCTGGAATCTTCTGATTCAACACTTCATAAGGTGTTTTCCACATGAGCCATGATACTGGTGTTTTATTATAGATATGTATTGCATGATCTATAGAAAACTCCCACCAACCATTAGGAATACAAGCATGATGCCGCATGGCTTCTGCTTTATCCATTAAAGTTTGGTTCAAGCATTCTGCTCAACTGTTCTGTTGGTGTATGTGCGGTGCACTGGTCTCATGTATGATCCCTAATGAGCGCAAATGAGATTGCAACTTGTCAGTTGTATATTCTCCTCCTCTATCAGTGCAGAGATATTTTAATTTAGTCTCGTATTGAGTCTGAATTAGTGTAATGAAATTTTTCATTTCTTCTGCTGCTTCTGATTTCTTATGGAGGAAGCGAATCCATCCATGAGAGGAAAAGTTGTCCATTATGGTCATGACCCACTTAAATTTATGGTAAGAAAGAATCGGAAGTTCAACTAAATCTGAGTGAATTCTTTCGAATGGACGCTTTGCGCATGTAGGGTTCTCTCTAAAGGGTTTCTGGTGCATCTTTCCCTTGGCACAACCGTCACAGACTGGTTTTGCTCAGGAATCTGCACCAGAATAAACCCAATCGTATTTTTCTCAAAATGATTGAGGATACGATTAGAGGGATGTCCTAATCTTGCATGTACAACTTTGTAGCCAATGATTGGATCTGCAGTCATAGCTGCTTGTTCCGAATGTACAATTTTGGTATTAACAAAATGTAAAGTAGTGTTACAACTTGCTGAAGGATATGCTTGAAGAATAGCATTTCCTTCGCTATCAACAACTACTGATTTGTTGGCATCTGTTCTAACAGTTTTGCTATCCTGGCATAACTGTCCCACTGACATTAGTCATTCAGAGGTTCATTTTAGAAGGAAGACTGGATATATTAATATCTGCATTGGTTGAACGCTGTCAGTCTTCCTGTTATAGACTCTATGCTTAAGCATAACTGCACCAAGACCAACCGCATTAAGGTAGGGGCCTTGTGCTCCTACAGTCTTAATTGGGATCAAAACTTCGAGTTCTTCGAAGTTGATGAAGTCTTCCGCATAAGGGGTATAATGACATGATGCCCCTGAGTCTAATAACCATACGTCACTATATTCTTCTAGTGGTGTTATGATTTGATCATTGCTTAGCGATCGAGATCTTATTTGATCCGGTACTCTTAAATACTGATCGGGCATATGCATGGAAAAACAAAAAAGTTGAGAAGTGTTAACACACTTCTCATTCATCCATTTGCTTGTAACAATATTATTATGGGATCCTAAAGATCCCGATAGCATAATTACATACCTGGCCCCCAATGTCCCTTCCCCTTGCCCTTGCCCTTCTTCTTGTGAAGATGACCGGTTGGCATATTGGTAACAGGACTGTGTATCAGGGTTAGTAAGAGTATCTGAGATCGAATTGATTACGTACCCAGCTCCTCCCTTCTTCTTGAAGTTGCTCCCGTAGTCAGTCGACGAAAGTCCGAGAGACACCTCAGATTGAGGTGCCGAAGCAAAGGGTTTGGACTTTGGAGACTTTGGGAGAGGCCCAGAAGAGGGTCCTGTGACGTTCGCAGGGTTCCTGGGGTCATGGATGTTGTAGGCAACATCCTGAGCCAGCGCCATGAGGTCATCGACCTCCTTCTTGCTCTCAAGCCGTTTGAAGGCTTCATCTACCAACACTGTAAGTGTGGCAGGTCACCTATCAGCGGTCTTGTTCTTCTGAGTAAGAGAATATCTCTTACTCTGGAATCGCTCTATCAGAGGGGAGGCCCGAGGAAGAGGAGGGAACTCCTCTTCATAGGTCCTGACAGCCGGAGCTACTATTTCCTCTCGAGGAGGAAGGTAGAACAGCTAAACCTTTCCAGGTTCAAGCGAGTCACCCCGGGTGACGGAGTCCATGCTTGGGATCTTTACCACATGGTGCATAGCCAAATTAATTTTTGTCCCAAATTTGGGAGAAACCAATAAGGTGTATAGCGAACCAAGGGGTAAGAGGAAAGAGAAGCGGACATGAGTTGCGTTAATATCAGGGTTACTATGCTTTAGGAACCATTTACTCACCCTCATGTGTCCCTCACAGGTACAACCTGGGGGGTGACCAGAAGGAACCGAAGGTACACCGGGAGGTGTCACCGATCGTCCTTGTTGGGTGTGGGGATGAGAGACCTCGTGCATCCGTCGATCATATCAATTGAGGGCACGTTTCTTCGCCATTTGCATGGGCAAAGGACCAGTGACGCAGTCACGCCAAGTGGTCACCTGTTGGATCTGCAGTGAGTTTTCAAGTAAGGCAGTGAAACATAAGTTTCATGCTTCAGCACGCACCTTTTTCTTGAGCTCAGCATGATCATTTTCTCATGCCTGCTGGACCTTCTTGGGATTAACCCAAGTAAGAGGTTTTGGTCTCTCACTCACTAGTACACGAGTGGTCGGAGGAGTGGGAGTGGGAACGGGTCGAGGCATGTCCATGCGCCTCATCAGGTCGAAGGGGGTCATTCCCGGACTAGTGAAGTGACGGACCGCTGGTTCCGTGGCAGCGGCGAAGCCCGCCATGGCTTCCACCATGTGGGCCTGGGGTTTACCCTGGTGCTTCTTGGGCTTCTTCTTCTTCTTCTAGATGTTAATCCAGGTAGGAGTAGGAGGAGAAGGCTGAGGGGGCTGCCCACTCAGGTTGGCAGGGTGGTGAGGACCTCTCGCAGGCTGGGCCCTGGTATTGCCTCCAGGGTGGAAGCGGTTCCAGGGTGGTCCAGGGCGAGTCCTGGGGAAGTTGCCCTGAGGGCGAGCTTGGTAGTTAGCGGTAGCGGCAAATGAAGCTTGTTGGTTAGACATGGAGGGTCTGGATCCTTCACATCTTGACCATTCAGCATTTATAGCCTGCTGAACTACCTCCCAGGTCATATCTACAACATTGTGATTATTTGCCAATGTTGTTTGTGCCACAGCATTCCAATCCGGTGGTAATGCGTTCAAAGCAATCATCATGCCAAGAACTTCTGGCAATCTTACTTTGGCTGTTTCTAATTGAGAAGCCATTGTTCTCAATTCAGCTAGATCCATTGCTGGATCTTGATTCCCTGAAATGCGCTTTCGCAGCATTCTTTGGAGAATTGAATATACTACGGCAGGAGAAGGTGTCCCAAAGTGGGTTTTCAAGTCATCCCAGAGGAATCCAGGAGCATCATGCCCATGGAGTAACAGGGAATCAGGTAAGGTGCCATTAATAACAGCCAATGCCTGACCTCTCAATTGTTCTCTCCTTCTGTCTTCCTCCATTAAGGTGGTAGGATTTGCAGGAGAGAGATCCTGGTTTGTCACAGTCCATCCGGACTGGTCAGAACCAGTGATAGAAATGAGGGTTAGGGCATCCTGAAGCCTTCTAGACCAGAACGCATAGTTCTTAGGCCCATTGAGCTTAGGTAAACCAGCGACGATATTATTAGTAGACATAATATCTTCATCGAGTGTATTTCTTTCTAGAAGAAAATTCTCGTATCAGCAATGATCAAATGCAAGGATAACTCTGTCAGGTAAAGCCCTATCATCCTATCTCGGTTAGAGGGGATGATAATGGTTTAACCATTGGTAAGGCTACCGGGGCCCATAACCTGTTGAGGAAATAACCGTAACGAGTTGTTTGCTGGGGGCAGCAGTAAACGCAGTGGGAGAGAACATAGGGTCTACTTTGAGCGCCCTCGTATCCGTGCCGGTTCAATCCCCCCGCCACGTCGTCATCAAGTCCGTCAGAGGTTTGGGTCAGCTCCGGTTTGATTCCTTTCTCTCTCTCCTCTTTCCTTTCGCTCTCACGGTTATGGACTTCACTCCATTTCTTTATCTTCCCTCCCTCGCTAGCATACTTTTTATCTAGTCTTCTTTCCACCTTCATCATTCCCGTGGTGTGGGGCCGAGAGCCTCCCCACACGCTAGTACCATTCGCTGTTCCCCCTTGTGATTGCGAGTAGATAGTTCTCTTTTCTGTCTCTCTTCTTTCTCTCACTCTCTCTCGGACCAGCGTTGGTGCCAAACATCGCTCTAGTGTACGCGCTAGATGGCGTCGAGTCTCGCGGGGTTAGTTTACTTTCCCCTCTCTGAACACTTTGTACGAGTATGCATTTGTATGTATGTACGCGCGGACTGCGATCGAGCACCGCTATATAAATTGATGATTTAAAAAAAAAAAAAAAAAAAAAAAAACATAGGGTCTACTCACCAAGATAATAAGCTTCTATCTGATACCTATAGAAAGGTAATTTGGATAGACAGATATTATTGATGAAACGGTTAACATCAGAGGAGTAGAGGTCAAAGTCGATTAAATCGATGGAGGTGTTGTACTCAAAGAGATAGGCAATGATGAAGAAGTTGTTCAATTGAACAAGATACAGAACTAGGTCTGCTACATGGGGTTTATATACATATTGTAACATAGGCAAGTCATACTACATAAAATACCAGCATTGCATGGATTGTTCCTTATGACTCCCTTTAACTGCGGCGTAGTGCCTGCGGAGTACTGCGGAACGTAGTATCTAGTCATTGGTACTATGTAGAATAATCTATCAAGTACTTATGACTCTCATCGTATGCAGAGCAACTCATAGGAAGTTACTACGGAATGAAGTTACTGGAAAGTAACGGATCAGTCTATTATTATCATAATGACTTCATAGTCTATTTCTAGAATATGTCCGAAACTTCAACAATAATGAAACAACGTGAGACTGACTGTTGCAGCCTTTTGATTGGTCTCAAGGTGGGCATACCGCTTAGTGATAATCCTAACGTTGATCTCCTCGTTCTGCGTATCAAGGTCCTCCAAGACTTGGTCTCTTGCCTGGCGTGAAACTTCGGAACATAGCAAATCTTATAGCAATTCGAGCAGCATCTGCGCACCACCGGACCAGGTCGACTCGATATATATACATTCGCGACTCTTCTACAGAGGTGTGAGCCAAACTGAGATAGGCGTAGATAAGACTTCTGTGCACGTTCTCTCCATCCGAAACTTGCGGCGCGCAGGGAGAGCAGTGGTGCCCATCGAGCCATCCGGGCCCTATATCTAAACAGCAGCTTTCTATCTCCTTGGTCGAAAGATGGTCATGGCGCGTTGTCCAAACCGACGGCAACGCTGGACTGGGGGATCAGATGTGCCATGGGCCGCCTGGAAGACGTTGATATAGCATGGTCCAACATCGGCCCGAGGAGGTAGTTCAACTGCGCGCATACTGAAGCTTGCAGAGAAACAGGTTTAGAGATGCCTATATTCACCGCGCCCTGTAGGTTTGCGCGTTAATAATACAGAATTAGTTGCCTTGTAGAATCAGGGATTCGGACTCCAACGTGTGTGTAGTCGTTTGTTGATAAATCATGGAGGAAAAATTACGCTCAGTGAAGTCGCCATTGCGACTTCCAACCAATTTGTTGCAGTCAACATCCTGTCCATTATTTTTTCAGGGGGTTTGCTGGCAGGCGTTTACGATCAGAACAAAGTACGTCTAATTCTGAAAAGTGACTGATGATGAGCATTGACTCAGCTTACTCGTATTGTACTAAGTCAAACAATATCAACAATTAATAGCGTTTGCCTCATGTTCCGAACGAATACCATGCGCCCCGTATCCTCATCAAACGCGACAAATGTGAAGGTCATGTCCTCGACGTGATTGAAGGTAGGTAAGTGCTTCTGAACGGTCGGTGAGGTCAAATCCCATCCATGGCTGGCGATTCGAATAGACTTGTCTGCCAACCGAAAAGATAGTAATGCAGAAATGCCAAGGGTGAAGTCTTGCCATCCTTCCTCGGTGCTGTGAGTGCCAAGCTCGACAGTCGTTGGGGGTAGTCTCTTGTCATGCGGTATCACGATCGCGCTGCGCCTTCCCCGAGGCATGCGGTCTACAATGGCGATTCGTGACGCTCCGGGTGTCCAGCGGGTCTCCGAGCGTCGCTCGTACGGCTTCGATGGAACACTGTGTAGCAGCTTGATGGATGTTGGTGACTCCACCTCAAAGATATTGAGTGAGCCCGGTCCGAAAGGATCAATTGCGAGAATGTTTTGATCAATGAATTCTATGACCTGTCTCTGGGCTTAGAACAAAATTCGACAAGGCGACAAGAGACGCACCGAGAAGTGAGATAGTTCGAATGGATGAATGCTCGAGTCAATCAAAGAGTACTCAAGGCAGCCAAGGGCTTCGTGGTAGTCATAAACCTCAATCTCCCTGTGTTTCGGATCGGATCCCTCCCAGACTTGGACAAAATAACGGTCATTGAGTGCCATTCCTTCAAAGGTCTTGCCGGGTGTGAAACATCGGAAGGTGGCAATGTTCGTGGCAACCAGGGTAGCATCCGCACCATGGCCAACCAGATCCACTTGGTGTATATATGTCCGTGACTTTTCTGGGGAGGTCTGAAGTAACCTGGGAACGACATAGACTAGATTTACACACCTTTGTCCCACACGAAAGCTGCAATACGAAACGAGAGCCGTGGCGCTCGTCGCTCTATCCAAATGCGGTAGCTGATTGCCATTCTTTTCCCAATGATTGCTGGGTCGAATGCGCCGGGATCGAACAGCAGACGCGGTGTGGGATGGGTACTGTCCAAATCGAGGACATGTACAAGCGCAAAAGGATGGGCCATCAGTAGCCATCTGCCACCTGGAAGAAGCGCTCTGAATTTTGGCCTCATGTACCTAAGGCCTGTCGGGCAAGATTCAACATCGCGCGTACGAAAGCGCGGTTGTATAGAATTGGCCAACACGTCTTGGATTCGACCTCGTCGTAAGACCCATCTTTCCAGTTCTTCGACGGAGTATTTGTCAGGTCCCGCTTCGGGTGGTGATACGCCATATACTTCGCGCAACTCAGTAATACAGTCGTGCCAGAATTGACGCGTTTTTGTGACGGAGTGAAACGTTTTGCAAGTCTGTCCAATTCTGAGTCTCCATAAGTACATCGATACAGCAAAAACCTACCAGCCTGACCGCGAGTAAGTTTGAGTAGCCCAGACATACGAGGATTTGGGATAGAATCTCAACAGGTAGAGAGGAGAGTCCGTGCCGCTGCCCGCTAGGTCCTACAGGAGCGAATATGTGAGGGAAATGGAGCCGACGCGAAATAAGCTTGAGATAGAGATTCCACACCCAAGACAAGAGACTAGATGACCAAGCCATAGAGAAGCGTTAGCGGTAGCAAACCAGGGCTTGAACCCGATCACGTGCCCAATACACGCGACTTGCTAGTGGACCGCTGCGTCTGCTGTCTGAATCCTGAACTAAACGCAAACACCGTAAGCAACTATGCTTTGTGGGTATTTTCATCGATGCCGCAGCGCCTATCCCCACTTGGGATTCAGCTTTTTGGTGACCACCTAATCTACTGATCATCGCCGGCTTATCGATTGCGCGTCCTCGTGTTGAGTGCTATGGTCGACCACATGCTCATACCAAGGTGCTGGGTTTGAAAACGTCACAGTCCCCAGTTGCTGCTGTTGTTAAGATCCACTGCTTCAGCACCTCAAGTCTCACCCAGCTTTGTAACCGGTCCCAGTGATTGCGCCCATAACATCAAACCATAATTCACCAGTAGCTATAATGGCCGACCAGAGAATTTCGCGTCAATCGCGCCGCAAAAGTAAGATATATTTCGTCGACGCTAGAAGTCTGTAATTTTCACTTTACATGGGTCCGTCCGACATGACCTCGGCCAAAAGCCAGGCTATAGACACCCGTAGGTCCCCCAAAGTGTAAATTTCGATAGTGAACCGCCTGTCACCATATTCTCAATTTAGCCCAACACACCGAAATCCTGCCATTGCCGACTCGAACTGCCCGAACGAAGCAACGCAATGCAGACGGTATGGTTCCGCTCGCCAATTCTTCTGAACATTGGTGCTTATCCCAGAGAGTCAAGTCTCATCCGACAGATATCCGCAGACCAATCATGAAGAGGACCTGATCCAAGCCTATCGGTGCGATAAACCATCAGGCCCCACTTCATCAACTTCGTGGCTACGTCCATATGTCGAGATCATTGTCAAGAGGTTTGGGCGTCCAGGAGAGAAGGAAAGCCTCACCGAAACCATCGAAAATTTGGCTGGGCACAGCGATATTGGTGTGCGTTTGTTGAGATATACCTGCGGTTTAATAATGCGCGATTTTTCTGTGCGTTTATTGTCCAGTGACGGCCAATCCTTGACTGACTGATCGCCTCCGAGTCAGTTAAAATCTTTTTCGAAAATTGGTCAAAAAGACGTGCTCTCTATGGGCATCCAGATGCCTCAGGCGAACATATCATCTCACCTCTCAGCGCAGGCTATCGATCGATCCGGGATTCCCGATCGGTTCAGCTACGGGGATATTTCTGAAGTCGTCCCTTCAGAACATCGTATATACTTTGAAACTTCTGGGGCGAAAGCTTTGAAATCAAATGTAAGTGTCTTTCACCCTCAGGACGCCTCGATGGCTGACTCCAGGGCAATAGACAGAGGGCCTCATGCGGACGCGAATCCACAACTTCATCATTCAGTTAATTGATGGATTCAAAAGTCCCAAGGCGTTTCTCTTAGGAGATGAGGTTTCCCTTGCTATTCTTGGGAGCGACAATCCGCCAATCGAGGTTCTGCATACAAAGTCCGACGGTAGTGTGCATAGCACATTCTTGACTGGCGTACTGGACATGGTTTGTTGTTCAACACAGGCCAGCCTTGACGTACTCTCAGGTGCGCCGGGGATGCTACGACAAGAAACATTTGAAAAGTGGGAAAATCACAGTACATCATGTTACAATTGCTCTTGGGCATAGCTGACGCTCCGTTTCAGACCCACGGAACCTGTCAGCCAGGTGGCAAGTCCGTGACTTTGTGGGCCACCTGGAGGCTGGGTATGGAATTTTTGATGATTCACTTGCCGAAATGGGACACGGACCCTCTCAGTGGGAGTCGTTTGTCATCGAGGCCAAGTGCATGCAGAAGCGGTTCACCTTCGAAGCAGGTAGTACATTTCTGAACATCTCGGGCGACTTTATCTGACTTTCTTTTTGACAGATAGCCCTAGGCACCCTGCCAAGATCACTTTGCCAAACTTGGGGCTCGAAGATCAAGGTGGGTGCTATTATAATAGTCACAGATAAAACAAAATCCCTCACCGCTCTCCTTCTCCAACAGACCTCCCGCCTTCTGCTTTTGTTGATAGTCCCCGCCAACCCGCCCAGGAGGACACCTCGACCACCGGCTCTGTTACCGTGTCCCCTATCTTGGGTGGGCCTCCATTTCCACTCCGTCTCCTACATTACCTGAACGCTCCGATAGATTTGGTCATCATTGATCCAGATCAATGGTTGCATGCCTACGAGGGACTCCATACTCTTCTCCCTTCCTGCGAGTTGGATGGCCTCCTTCTCGATCGCTACCTTTTGATGGCTTGGACCTCACTTGAGAAGGGTCCCCGTCATGCCAGGTACATGCCGCTCAACTTCTTCGCTTCCCGTCGACCAGAGCTGGCAGAGATAGCCAACTTCCGAGCGATATCAGGTCTCCCTCCCTCAGGCTGTTGTTCTCCAGAACCAGTTATCGGCGTCCTATTCCAGGACCACCACTACTTTGTCGTCGTAGTCCTACCCGAAGTCGATGAAATCCACATCCTTGGACAACGCCTGACTGGGGCTCTTCATCAGTACTGTGATCCGCGCGGTTGGGAACAGTGGGAAGAATACCTGCATAATGTCAGTGTTTATCATGGCTGGGACATGCGAGACTACACGGTCCATCATACCGACTGGCCCCAGAATGGCTTGGACGACTGTGGTCCAATTGCTTGTCAGGTGGTGGAGCACATCTTGGATCATGGCTTTCATCGCAACCACCGGGGTTACTGGGATCCACCACATTTCCGCTGTCCCCACAGCGCCCGTCTGGATATCTTGGAGAAGTTTCATTCATCTGCATTGGAAAATGTGGCTCGGTTTGCCGATCTCCGCCATGATTGTCTTTCCATCTCAGAGAATCCTTACTTCGGCTTCAGGTTGGACGGGATACAGCAACGGATGCAGGCGTTCTGGCGGAACCGCCGTAGTCGCAGTTCCAGGTCTGGATTCTCATATATCCTGAAAAAGCTGATCCACGCCATGATGACGTGCCAATTGTGCCCCTCCGAGCTTGAACAAGGTGCCGATGAAGAGGACGTAGTCACCGTGGAAGTGTCACTCACAGGTCATCAGTCCCTTGTCTCTGATCCTGCTAGTGACCGCAAGAACAAACCTGCGAATGTGGAGGCTCCTCAGTTGCGGGAGGCCCAGGTTCGGAGCCACGTCTCTCAAAGCAACCTAGTAGACGGCTTAAGCAAGTTAACTCTCGAATCCGACAACCCCTCAACTGGGAATCAGGAAGAGGATCAAGATGAGGATCGGGCCAAAGGTGATGCCAGTGAGCAGAATTGCGCGAACCAGGAAGAAGGCGACCGGGAATATGAGGAGGCGGACGAAGTTAAGGGTGACGAAGGCGATGCGGAGGACGGCAACCAGAAGGCAGGAAATACACCCACTGGTGATAGACCATCACAAAAGAGGAAACCACGATCACTCCCCTCCCACGTGTATCAGACTATCGCCCAGTGCTTAGCATTGTGAGCCGCGAATTCACCCCCCCTTAAACTTCCTCTCATCCTTGATCCCACAGGCAAATCGTAACTGAGTCTACAAGGCTGCAGAACAACATCATGAAGTTCTGCATTTCCAGTAGCAATGAGTGGTTGTTTGGAGTAATCGATTGCTCTGGGAACACTCGTCCTTACTTTGTGACAGATACCTTGAATGTCCGGAATGAGGATGATATAGGAAACACTGTATTTTTGCTCACAACATGGGTAAGTTCACCGACTCACACCGTTCATCTTTATTGGCGCTGACTTGCTGGCTACTCTCCAGATGTGTGTCCCTGCCAACGAGATCTTTTTACAGATGAAGACTCTTAGTGGTGAATGATTCCGGTGATGAATGATTTTCGTATCGTCGTCACAACTACGTCGAAGACTTTGTTTCTTTGTCGCAAATAGTGGATAAAGCAGTAGTAGCATTATGATGTAATAGGAAATTCAGCCGCGAATAGGAGATGTAGCACGCAGAATTTTGAAAGTAATCACAAATCACCTACTGTGCCTGCGCCTGTGAACTCTGTAAAATACTCGCCGGCCGTTCATTCCTCAGCGGAATCCACAACACCTCTCGAGCCACCCTCCGCAGAAACAATAAGACCATGGTCCCTGTGTTCACCCAGGAGCACACGAAGCGCCGTATCATTCGTCGCGACGAAATTACCACGGGCAAGGTTAAATAAGGCGTCGGAGCCTATCGCAGTCGCCTGTAAATCCATCGTCACACCCTCAGCACCCGACCCAGAACCAGAGCCGGCAGCACCAGGTTCCTCGATAGTCTCCAGTTGTCTATTCGCTAAAAGCACGAACAACTTTGGAGCCGTTCGCGTAACGGAGGCCAAGATGTGTAGAGCAGCTGTTTTGGACATGTTTGTTCAAACGCCGCCACCGGTGATAGTAGAAGAGGGGTTGAGAGTTGAAGGGAGGGTAGATGTGAAGTTGAGTTTTTTGCGGGGCCATTACTGTGTGCGGATGTGAGGGACGTATGTTCGATGTAGGTTGGTTCAAGGTCATATGGAGCCAAAGACGTCAGGTCGTGGTAGAGCCAGGAAAACCCTCGGGGCGGTGTTGGTTTATTCGTAGATTGTTGCGAGGTCATTGAGGAGGATTGACGAGTGGAAGTTCGGATGAGGACCACATTAGTGCGGGATTGATGTGGTCTATGGAAGAGATGATGTGGATGTTGGGTGTAAGAGCTAGAAGTGAGGGGACAGACTTTGCGCGGGGGGTTCGTAGAACGGCGGGGTCGATGTGTGGATGGCGATGTACAAGTGAGGTTGTTGGTCCGAAGGAGACGAAGAGAAAAGTGTGGATATCCGTTGAGCTTGTTTCTCGGGAATTGAGGGTGTCAGCTCGAGATCCTGGATTCCAGGTATATTCTCAATCTGACTGAGAAGGTCCTCGATAGTGAAATCAGGTTGGAAGCCATTGGCAACAACGACGTGCCCCTTTTTTGAACAGACATCCGTAGCGAACTGATTACGCAGTTGGCGCTTGGAATCGTATTCATAGACAGAATGTTGAAGCCTTCTTGCAGTTCAAGGAGGGATCGCGAGAACAGACAGGTCCGGATGGGAGGTGTCGAAACTATTGGTTGTGGGGTTTTGAGTCCAGGTTTTGCGGAGATAATGGCATTGTTATATTCCTCCGCCGTGAGAGGGAGAACGAGATTAGAGAAGACGTTAGAGGACATCTGTGCCCTCGGAGCAGTGTATGTGAAGTAGGTGTCAAAGGCCGTCTGGACTATGATATTAGACGATCCTTGAGCTTTAGCTTTCCCTTCGGAGAAATCTCTGGGAGTTCATCCCGGTCCGAACGCTCTTCCGAGTTTTCTGACTCATCTGGCATTCCGTTGTCGTTGGACGTTGCAGAGTCTTGCAGCTCCAAGCACTTTCTTTTGGTTCGCGGGGCCATGATCGGGTCGACGCGCTGAACTGATCAAAAGTCGCGTCCCTGGTCAGTGTTTGGTCCCGTGGAAGTTGGAAAACCACGTACTGAGCCTTGCTGAGCCTGTGTGGACAGTCCATCCGCTCGTAAATTTCCAGTTGAAATGTTTCGAAGGATCCAAAACCTACTCTGCAAGCCAGCCTGCCAGCTATGGACTGGATGAACCAGCTAGCTGATTATTTACGACTTGTGAAGGCTGATTACATAAGCACGTTCTGGTCGCGTTCTGTTCACGTCCAGCATCCTCCTCTGCAATGAGCGTCCTTCCCAAGGCGACAGTCGCCCAAACGAATGTCATTCGGGAGGGCATCAGAGTCATCCGCAAGGTTCTCGCCGAGCGTGACTGCTCGCAAGGCCTCAGCACCACCGAGCTCTACCAGCTCGCCCTCCTTGAGCCTGCCCCCCGAAGCTTCGAGGGAGACCCACGACTCTCCAGTCGACCCGAGGCCAAGAAAAGCATTACATTACCGCCACACAATGATCATCCCATTCGCTCGAAAGCGTGCGTTCTTGTTCTTGCTCTGCCTACTCTCCGACACTCATCCGACCATTCATAGGTTTTTGAAGCAACTTATCCTTCCAGCACTAGAAGGGAGCCGAGAAATTACCAAAGTTGTCGTTAACCGCGAGATTACACTGCCTATTGCTGCAAAAGGCAAGAAGGGCAAAACTCTTACACGACCTACCAAGGAGAGTGCTGGCGCCTCCCCAGTAAACCCTGTACTCGTGAAGGCATGGGTTTGGAAGCCGTGTACTCCGCCCCCACCGAAGCCTCGACAGCAGGACACTCCCGCACCGTTTGGAGCCTCCGTTGGCGTTGGAGAGGATTGGTCGCACTTGAATAGAAGGAGACAGGGGTCTAGGGAAGAAAAAGTGCGACGGGATTTAGCAACGATGAAGCGGCTCCAGGCTCAGGATACACGGGCTGCACAAATCTCGTAGCAATCATAGACGGTATGTACATATATGAGTCTTGGGTACCTACATTGTTACTAACCGTTCCTTAGCAGTGACATGGTTATCGTTTGTTATATCGATATTAATCTTTATATCCTCACCACCATTCGGACAACCCGATACATCGATCCCTTCTGATGAATGCTTATATCATTCAAGATGAGGAGAGGCCTCAGAATAATACCTGCAAACTAAATGGAGAATCGCTGTTCAGCGTTTGGCGTCCCAACCCTCCACCCCACCATGCACCAGTTGAACGTTTTTCTCTACATCTCAAGGATCTTCAATACGCGCCGATAGGTATCTCTGGCCTATTTACTTTTTTTCGCTCTTTGGTTCTTGTTTTCTAACAATCACATGTTCGAATTGCGCCCACGTATGGGTCGTGACTATACCACATTCATTCAGGCAACCAAG
Source organism: Chlorophyllum brunneum (assembly GCA_963576785.1). Classification (NCBI taxonomy): domain Eukaryota; kingdom Fungi; phylum Basidiomycota; class Agaricomycetes; order Agaricales; family Agaricaceae; genus Chlorophyllum; species Chlorophyllum brunneum. Next base: position 1,366,645 of record OY756149.1, read on the forward strand.
AATGTCATATGAGTCCGCGTGGTTGCCGATGGAAGCGGTTCGCATATTAATCAATCCTAATATAACCTCGTCCGGAATTTCTTTTTTTCTTTGGTCATGCGAGCCTGCGCAGTGCGGGTCAACTCGTTTTAGGCAGCACCTGCCGTATTCTGTCCCCTGTTGTCTCCAAAAGATCACTTTGGCCATTGCCTCTAGCGCCCCGAAGCATTCTTCTTACCCCAACGTGTACCCATGGACCAGCTTGTGAATATCCCTTGGAATGTTACCCCTTATCACAGTCTGAAGGCTAGTACGTAATAGCGTCTTCCGTGGTGTCTGTAATTGCCTATATGTTTTGCAGCGGTCGAGGCTTTTCGGCCATTGCTCGTGAAAAAACCGTCGGCGATTGCGAGCGTCGCGAAGAAGACCTTCAAGTACGGCGAGACTGACCGTCACTGCGTGTGTGTCTGACCTTGAAGTGTTTAATAATCCTAACCGTTCCATCACGTCCCCAGCTCGACATCTACTGGCCTCCTGACCCAGCGCCATCTGGTGGCAAAACCCCAATACTATTCTATATCTATGGAGGTGGTTTCATTACTGGGGCCCGAAACCTCGCTCCATGGGAGGATATCGTGTATAGCTGCGTTGGTGCTTTCTTCGCGAAACATGGGTTCATCACTGTCATCCCCGACTATCGGCTTGCACCAGAATTCAAGTACCCTACAGCCATAGGGGATGTGTTGGGCGCCATGGAATGGATACTGTCCCACGGACCGGAACTCGTCACAGAGACAACTCCCAACCCGGACCTCGATTCGTTGATTGTAGCAGGTCATTCAGCTGGAGCTGTCCATGCCGCGACTCTGATTACGCATCCGACTTTGATTCCCCTGGATTCAGACCTTCGCAAGAGGATTAAAGGCGTTATGTTGATGTCGGGCCCATACCATGTTCCTTCAGCGAGCGAAGTCGGCAGATTTTTGATGCATTGGGGCACAGAAGAAAACGCGAGAGAACAATCTGCCCTTTCGCTCCTCCTCGATTGGATCGACACACAGCCCAAGGACACTTTACCCAAGATCTTGATGGTCGAAGCTCAATTTGAACCAGAGTGGATTTTTAGCATGGGCATTGATTACCATAGGGTTTTGGAATGGCACTTGGGGAAAGCCGTCGAGATGATTTTGGGTGATCGACATAATCACATCAGTCTATATTCTGCGCTGTGTAGTGGGGAAGGAGAAGAGTGGGGCGTGCAAGCCGCGGATTGGATGTGGAGGGTTCTCAGGGTGAGTTCGTCAGTCCAGAAACTTGTGGCAGTAGGCCAATGGTGTCTTTCGCAAATGTAGGGGACGTCAGAGGTAGCTGAGGCAAGTGCGGAGGCTGGTGTTCTGAAGGGTGTGAAGGAAACAAACGAGCACGAATGTCTGGGATGTCGCCAACGAACAAGCCAATCATTCACACTTCAACTTGGGACCCGTTCGACACCCTCGAAGGTGAGTACCTAGCGGCTCATCAATGCTGATGTTTCGTTAACTCCTGAACCACTCAGACATTCATCAGGTGCGTTCGCTGGTTCTGTTGCTCTCTCTCTGTTGGCTCATTTCGCATAGGTGTCTTGGTTGCGGAAATAAGTGGACACGAGTATAAACCTCCTGAGCTGGCAGCAAACGAAGTGCGAAAATCTCACCCACCGCATGCGAGCTCTCCTATACATACACCAGGCACTAAGAAGTACTGCAGAAGACTTTTTGTTTCATTATTAGTTGCATTGCTTAGACCACCACCACTCGGGTATTTATTAAACTAGTCGGGTCAAGATGAGAGTGAGTACTAGTGAAGCTGTGTGTGCTTCAATTAATCTTGTCATCATGAGGTCGAGAATGTCAATGGTCGCGAAGAATTCGAAGCTTTTGAATGGTCCTGTAAAAGATAATCGCCGTGTACTTACCATCCTCCCATGAGTTGGTTTGTGAGCACTTAAGCCATGGTCAATGTAGGGAAGTTTGTAGGAGTCGGAGGGGGAGAGATCCAGTTGACTACGATGATTTAGCTTTGTCTGATACAAGGAAAGGTTGACAAAGTTGACTCAGGCCCGTCGTGGCAATCGGCATTCTTCCCCAACTAGGTAATTACACCAATATGTCGAGCTCATTGTTGAAAGGTTGATGTACCTTGTAGTGGATAAGGAAACCCATGATGCAAAAGTATGAATTGGTGTCAACTACGCCCAAGTGTCAAATACACCACTTCGAAGACTATTAGCCCGATGTCGAACACCGAGACCCGGTAAGAACTGCTACAGCAGAGAACTAAACGATACCGACAACCAGTAAAGTATGTACCGTATGAAGCAATAACAGCCGCCCCGTGTCCTCGTCGAGGTTGATGCGTGGCCGGGGCAGGGCTGGAGCTTGGCGAAAGGTAGGCAACCGCTGCTGGTCTGGTGGTGAAGCTGAGGCGCATTCCTGGCTGTTAATCCGAATAGTGCTGTCCGCTGCACTGAAGGATAGTGTTGCCGAGATGCCAAGCCTGAAGTCATCCCACTGCTGCTCAATATCACAAGTGCCCAGCTCGATAGTCGTGGGGGGAAGCCTCTTATCATGGGGTATCACGATTCCATAAAGCCTTCCTTCCATCACGCGATCTAGCATGGTAATCCGTGATGTTCCAGGAAACCAGCGAGTCTCCGATTGTGTCCGACATGCCGCCGGGATAGCACACAGCAGTTTGATGGACGTTGGCGTACTCCAGCTCAAAGATATAAAGCGAGCTGGGTCTTCCAGAATGGATGGCAAATATATTGCAATCAATGAATTCCATGAGCTAGAGAGACCTGGTGAACGAGTTGGGAAATCACGAGACAACACGGAACAGACCAATAGACCCCCTTCGTATGGATGGACGCTAGAGTCAATCAAGGAGTACTCAAGGTGCCCCAGGGCCTGGTGATAGTCGTAAACCTCAATCTCTCTGTTCTTCACCCCAGGACCCTGCCAGACTTGGACAAGGTAGTGGTCATTGAGAGTCATTCCTCTGGAGGTCTTACCGGGCCGGAAACATCGAAAGATAGCAATCATTGTGGCAACCAAAGTAGCATCTGCACCATGGCCGGCAAGGTCCACTTGGTATATGTACATTCGTGAGTTTTCTATAGAGGTCTGAGCCAAACTGGGAGAGCTGGAGACTAAACCTACACACCTTCTTCCCAGATAAAACCTGCAATATGAAAGGAGAGTCGTGGTGCTTGCTGATCTATCCAGACCCTGTATGTTGAAGTTTTGGACATATTCTAGAAATAGACTATGAAGTCATTATGATAATAATAGACTGATCTGTTACTTTCCAGTAACTTCAAATCCATAGTAACTTCCTATGAGTTGCTCTGCATACGATGAAAGTCATAAGTACTTGATAGATTATTCTACAAAGTACCAATGACTAGTATACTATGTTCTGCAGTACTCTGCTGTTATGACCTTAGTCTGAGACTCAGGTTGCAAGTCTTTGGATAAAGACAAGGAAGTAGAGAAGAGAGTAAGGGATGATACAATTGGTAAAGTGTAAGGAATACATCAAGTATTACTACACTTTATATACTAGTGGTACGAGCTAAGAATAAAGGATCAGAGTAAAGGAGTCATAGGAAACGAGTAGACTGAGTCAGTAAGAGTACAGCCATGAGGGATGAAACAGATACGTAGGAATGATAAATGTGACAGGCACATGATAGGAATGTACTGTCTATCTATAGTTCATAACAATACCTCTCTTTTTACTTTCATGACCCCATGAAATACTGTAGTTTACTTGTCATCTTGTTCTTTGTGTAAGGTGTTGACAAGTTGATGTTTGGTAGGACCAATCATTGGGGTTCCTGATTTGTGTCGACATCCAATCCAAAAGGGGGCATGGTCTTGGCCTCCTCTGAAGAGGGCTATGGTGCGTCCTTTGAATGTAGTGGTATAGTGCTCGATTTGATCTTCGGTGGACTGAGCATTGAGGAGGTTGTTAAGTTCTTGTTCAAATTCTGCGTCATTGGCTGGGAAGGGGGTGGGCTTGCGTTCAGTGTGCATGGTGTGTTGTAAAGGTAATCGGCGAAGTTTATGGTGCAGTGGATACAGTGTGAGGTGCGTCAAGTGTAGTGATCTCTTGTAACACAGGGTTTGTTGTTCATAACTGTCACTTTTTACCTCCTCTTTTTATAGGTTTCGTCCTCAAAATCTTGTCTAAAAATTCTTGAACTGCCTCCTTAGCATTTCCTAACTCTGACTCATTCTCCCATGTGTCTTCTTCGGAGGTATACCCTTTCCAGTGTACTAGGAATTGATTTCGTTGTCCTCTTTTGCGATGTCCTTGGATTTCATCTACCTCATATTGCTCTTCATTGTTGATGATCTCGGGTATCAGTGATAGTGGGGTGCACTGGTTGTTGAACTCAGGTTTTTGATAGGGGAAGAGGAGTCTGCTGTTAAACACATCGTATATTGCTCATGTTTCAGGTAATTCCAATTGGTAGCTTGTTTTGCCTATTTTTGCTTTTATCCTGAATAGTCCATATTGTTTGTGATCCAGCTTTTTGGTTGGTCTTGTTGTCCTGATATTACTTGCTTCGAGCCAAACCTGTTCTCCTGGGGCATATTTGTGTTCTGGCTTAGTGCTGTTGTGTTTCCCCATTTGTTCCTGACTGCATTGTAACATTTTTGTTGCTTCTTATCACATGTTTTGTAACTTCTGTATTCACTCTGTGATTGCAGGTGCTTTGGTAATGGTCATTATATCTCCTTTCCAAGGGTGTCGTCCATAAACTATTTCGAATGGTGAATATCCGGTGGCTGTGTGGGTTTTGTCGTTGTATTGGAATTCTGCTGTGGCTAGCCATTTTTTCCAATTGTCTTGTGCATGGTTTATTATGTTTCTGAGGTATGTTTCAACCTCCTGGTTGATGCGCTCTATTTGACTGTCAGTTTGTGGATGGTATGCCATGGATAAGTTTTGCTGGGTTCCCGTTGCTTGGCATAATTCTGCCATGAATTTGGATGCGAATTGTGGGCCTCTGTCACTGATAATTCTTCGGGGTATTCTGTGTGTTCTCCATATGTCATCTTGATAGATATCTCCTAGTTCCTCAGACATTAAGGTAGTGTTGACTGCATGTAATCTAATCATTTTGCTGAAATGATCGACTATGACAAGTATTGCATCATATCCTTCTGACTCAGGTAGTGGTCCTATCATGTCGATTGATATCTCCTCCCAAGGTTCCGCTGGTGTCGGTAGTGGATGGAGATGTGTTGTCGGTCTTATTCGGAGTATTTTGTTTTGTTGGCATGTTTCACATCCTCTGATGTATTGTTTGACGTTGTTGCACATCTGGGGCCACCAATAACTCCATCTAAGGAGTTCAATCATTCGATGTTGTCCTGGATGTCCTACATCCATTTTGTCATGGTGTTGTCATAGTATTTCTTGTCATATTTGGTTGTTGGGTAGGACATATATTCTTCCTTCGAACATCGGTACTCCATCTGTTTCCCATATCTCCTTTGGTCGCTTCTCTTTTTCTTTTAACCATTGTGTTTCTCTTCTTGTCTCCTTTTGTATTTGGTGTTTCAGATCTTCTTCCCCTGAGATTTCCCAAATTTGTCAAATTGTGGTGATCATGCTGTCGTCGAATAAGTGGTCAGGTAGTAGGGTGATGTCGGTGTTGTCTCAAGTAGTGTCCATTTTTGTTAGTCTTGACAAGACATCAGCTTTTGTGTTGGTTTTTCTGGGGATATGTTTTAGCATGTAGTGGTACTCTTGTAGCTCCATTTGCCACCTTGCTTGTCGTCCTGTGAGTTGTTGAGGTTTTCGGAAATATTCCAGGTTTTTGTGATCGGTCCATATTTCGAATGGTTCATCTGCATTGAGTAGATATTGTCTCCAGATCTTGATTGCTTCTTGAATGGCGAGTAACTCCTTATCGTAGATTTGATAGTTTCATTCTGCGGGTGTCATCGTTCTTGAGTGGAATGCGATCGGGTGCCAATGTTCTTCTTGTTTTTGCAATAATACCACTCCTACTCCATATCCTGATGCATCCACTTCTACCCTGTATTGACCCTTGTCCTGTGGCATTGCTAATACCGGTTTGCTTGTGATTTTTTCCTTGATCTTTTCGAAGGCTTGTTGTTGTTGTTCCTTCCATGCCCATTGTATGTCTTTTTTCTTCAACTCGTGTAGCGGGGCTGCTATATTGCTGAAGTCGTGAATGAATTGTCGATAGAAGTTTGTGAATCCTAGGAATTTTTCAACATCTTTTAGGGATTTGGGTGTTGGCCATTCTTTCACCACTTTCACTTTCTCCTCCTCCATTTTAACGCTGCCTTGTCCAACCACAAATCCTAGTATAGGTATTTCTTTTGCATCGAATACACATTTCGATCTTTTGAAATATAGTTGGTGTTTCGCCACAATGTCGAGAAATCATTTTGTTCTGTTTTCCAGTTCCTGTTGTGTGGTTCCCAGTATGACAAAATTGTCCATGTAGTTGACAACTGCTCCTTCATGTAGCATTTCCCAAAATACAGTATTCATCATCCTTTGGAACGTTGCTGGTGAGTTACTCATTCCAAAAAACATGACCATTGGTTTGAATAGTCCATTGTTTGTTACAAATGCTGCTTTCCATTCATTACCTTCTCTTATCCTGACGTTATTGTATCCCCATATAATGTCGAGTTTGTTAAAGACTTTTGCGTTCTTGAGTTTATCGATAACTTTGCTTATGAGTGGAAGTGGCATTTTGTCTTTAATCATGTGTTCATTTAGCTTCTTGTAGTCTTGTACTAGTCGTTTGGTTCCATCTTTCTTGGGTATGAAGAAGCATAGTGTAGCATAGGGGGATTGTGATGGTCGAATTCATCCTGAGGCGATATTTTCATCGAGGAATGTTTGCAGTTCTTGCTTCTCCATTAATGTCATTGGATAGACCTTGGACTGTAATACCAGTGGTGCGTCTTCTGTCAAGTTTATTTCGTGGTCCCATATTGTATGCTCTGGTAGTTTGTCAAAGTTCTTTTTGTTGAACAGGTGCATATATGGCTACAGGTATGTCAGTAGGTCCTCTGGGTTTGTTTGGTTGGTTTTCTTTTCCTCTATATGTTCTTTTACCATGCATATTCTTTTGTTGAACCATATATCGTTGTGGTGGGTGGTGCAATCCTTCGGACATCTATTGAAGCATATTATGTTGTTTGTCCAATCAATTTCTGGGTTGTGCTTGACTAGCCAATCGTGTCTGAGATATAGGTCTGCGCTTTCTAGTTGTGTTACCATTGCTTTGATTTCTTCTGTGTGTTTACCATTGCTTAATACCAGTTGTGCCGTATCTGTTATTTCTCCCTTCTTGTTTTCGGTTCCGTTGGCATTGATTACTCGTATTGGGGTTTCGAGGGGCTTAGTCGTAATCTGTTCTTCTTCTACTATCCTCTGTGCTATGCACATGTGTGTACATCCGGAATCCACCAGTGTGGTGATTTGCTTAGGTCCTTTCTTTGTTCTGATTGTTGAATCGAGGAGAAGTTCGTGTGTCGAGTTTCGTTTTTGCAGAATCACATATCATCTATTGTGACATAAAACAGAAACTCTAGGTTTATTGGCTCATGGGTTTGCGCCTACTCAGAGCCTTCAACAAAATCCTCTTTTGTCTCTTCTTCTATCTCCTCGGTAACTTCTCTGATGTGCGCTTTCTTTGGTGCTTTACAGTTCTTCGAGATGTGGCCCTGTTTGCTACAGTTATAGCACATTATTTTGGTGTATGCTATCTTCGTCTTCTTGTGGCAGTATTTGGCAATATGCCTGTAGAGGTTGCAGTTAAAGCACTTTGGTTTACCATTCTGATCAGTGTCTGCCCTCTCTCTACCAATTTCCATTGGTTGTCCTCCACTTCCATAGGTGACTCCTGTGCTTGTTCTGATGTCTCCTCATGTGATATCCATTGTTTTGTATCCTTGTCCTACTGCAAGGATGGTATTTCTCCATTTGCTGTATGTGTCGGGGATTGAGGCTGCCGGATAGCCTACAATAGTTCAGATAATGTCTGCTCTGGTATGTTGTTTGAGAAGGAATATGGCATGCATGTCATCGGTTCCTGCTTGGGTCTTCAATGCTTCGAACTCTATTAAGAAGTCTGTGGTGTTCCTCTTTCCCTGTTTGAACAACTCGATTTCCCCTTCTGCTATTGCTTTCCTATTCCCCAAGGAGAAGGTAGCTACCATCTCCTTTGTGAAGTCCTCGAATGCCAGTGTTTTCTTATCTTGAATTGTTTGTAATTTGGCATTGGCATAGGGACCTGCAAGTCCCTCTTTCATTCGAGCTAATATTCTGATTATCTTTTGCTCATTATCATCGATTTTGTTGAAGAGTGTCCATAAGGACATTGCCCTCCACCAATCATCAAATTTGGTTCTATCTCCATTGAAATATCCTGGTTCTGGGGCTAGGTTCTTTGGGAAGTTGATTTCATCGGCCATCTCTGATTCTCTTTCTGGTTTACTGTGTTCGTTTTCGTAGGTCTTGGCGACTTCTATGTCAGATGTGGCTTCGGCAATTTCTGTATCGAATGGGGTCTTGGCGACTTCTATGTCGAATGTGGTCTCGGCGATTTCTGTATTGAATGGGGTCTTGGCAACTTCTATGTCAAATGTGGTCTCAGCAACTTCTGTGTTGAATAGAGTCTCAAAAAGTGCTGTATCTTCTTCTATACTGTGGTCGGATTTCTGCCATTTAAGGCCTTCAGGAATTTCTGATTCTGTTCATCGTTTGGATCCAGTGGTTACTGGTGATCCCTGGATATCTGTTGGTCTCAGAGCTCTTGGTCTTCTTGGTGTTCTTGATGAGCTACTGCTGCTCATATACTGTTGTCCTGGTCAGAGGCTATTATTCCAAGCCTAGCTACGAATAGTAGTACCTCTCTTGCAAGGTGAGTTGAATGACACTTTACCAAATGTTACGACCTTAGTCTAGGACTCAGGTTGCAAGTCTTTGGATAAAGACAAGGAAGTAGAGAAGAGAGTAAGGGATGACACAATTGGTAAAGTGTAAGGAATACATCAAGTATTACTATACTTTATATACTAGTGGTATGAGCTAAGAATAAAGGATTAGAGTAAAGGAGTCATAGGAAACGAGTAGACTGAGTCAGTAAGAGTACAGCCATAAGGGATGAAACAGATACATAGGAATGATAAATGTGACAGGTACATGATAGGAATGTACTGTCTATCTATAGTTCATAACATCAGTTATCGACCAAAATTTCTTGAATCCTCTTGTTGAAATAGGTTCTCTTTGTAATCCTCGTAGTCTTGTAAAAGGCATTCCATTTTCATTTGTTCCTTTGGTCTGCACAGTGTTCTGCCAGTGCCTTGGAGCATTCTTCATTCCACCAGATTTTGGACCTAGTAATGATTTTGACCTTCTTTGCATTGCAATTCCAGGACCTGTTAAATAAAACTCCCAATTCAGCAATGGCTCTCTCTAGCTCATCCATGTTGTTCATCAGCCAGTCAGTATTGCATATTCCCTCTGTGATATCCATCAGGAATTTGGTTTCCTCCTCTGAGCCTTTAGAAACTGTCATCCTCTCTATAACAATGTCCATTTGTGGAATAGGAACCCTAATGAAAAGGGGGGTGTGGTCTGAATTGTATCAATCGCCATCCTGGATATTATGAGTAGGGATATGTGGAAGCATTTCTGATAGAAAGATGAGGTCTATGACCATGTCAGTGAGGTTGGGGTCTGATGTGTAATGTGTAGGTTTGGTATCAAACGGAATTGATCTTTCCAAATTAAGAGCTTTGGTGACCTTAAGGAGACAGTCCGCACTCACAGGATATTGATCTGTTAAAGGGTCCCATCTCTCAGATCAGATGTTGATGTCCCCACCCATGAGGAGGAATGGCAGGAGGTCAAATAGGTACTCCTCGAGGAAATGGAGCACAGTGTTGTGACTGTCATTGTATATATGTTCAATAGCAGCAGTTCTTCTCCTCTGGCAAATAGAAATATGCACAGGAGGTCTTGATGGTTGATGACATCTCTTCTGATGGAGGGTCGGAGGCACTTGAGTCTTTTGTGAGCAAAAGCAAGGACTCGGGGAGCAGATTGATGGTTTTCATTGACCGTCCTGCTAAATCCTTTGGGTCGAGGTCTCAGTCTTTGAGGAATACACTAGTGTCCAACTTGAAGGACTTCATTGGCAATAATAGGGTAGGAAAGGAGGGTCCAATCCAGATGGATTGGGCCTCCTACCAGGGGTAAACCATCATTGGAGACGGGAGAGAGAATGTCACAGAGGTATCTCCACAGGGGGTCTTGTATGAGGAGGAGGTTGACATCACCTCTGCACATGAGGACTATCTCCATCACTCCATACAATCTTCCAACATTGTGAGAACAGACCTTCAGTTCACTCAATATCGAGCAAAGGGGCCTTTCTTGTTCGTTGGGTGTGTTATTCATTGAGGGGGGTTAATCTGGCTTTGACCAGCTGGGGATAAGGAGGAGGGGGGAAGGGATACTCCTTTGTTAGCTCTGAGTTCGAGCACTTTGTTGGCATGCCAGTTGTAGTCAAAACGGCATTTCCAGAACTGGCATTTTTGGTCTGTGGTGAGGTAGTCTTTGCCATAGTTGGAGCAAGTCACCCTGTAGGGGCATGGTTCTCCAGCAGGGGATGGCAGTGATGGGTGGGTTTGCTTTGTCATTGTCTTTGCAGCAATAGGCAAAGGCACAATAGTTGATGGTGGAGTGGGAACCTTTGCAGTGAGCACAAGTGAATAGTCTCACATGGCATTGGATTAATAGGTGGCCCTATCTGCAGCACTTGGCACAGAATGGGACGCCAGGGTTAGCATTAGCCCTCCTGATGTGGAAAAGGCCTCCGTAGATGTTGAGGAATTTATCCTTGATTTTTGCAATATTGGAGCCTGCTTTGGAGTCTCAGATCTCAAACCACACTGTGCAAGTGTCGGAGTGTTTGGAGTTGCACCACACTCTTGGTTGCATCACAAATTGGATGGCATCCAAGTGAACAGAACTTCAAATGCTGGAGACTATATCAGCCTCAGTGAGAATAGAGTGTTGGGGGGTTATGTAGCTAATGTCCATGATCTTCACAAACAACTTGGACTTGGGAAGGGATGCTTCACCTGTGGTAATCCCTCCAAACTTCTCTTTGAGCTATGCTTTGACAATATCAAGCTCAGTGGGGGTCAACACCTCCGAGGTATGGACCATAAGGCCTAGCTTATCCTGTGAGGCAGCGATGACCCTCATCTTGGACTTCTCCACTATGAGGCAAGCATTGAGAGAGTTGATGATGGATCCAAAGTTGGTAACATTGGGTCCAGAAAGAAGAGGAATGATGATCTGTTTGCGAGACAGAATATTAAGTATGGAGCAAACTACAGTAGCCTTCTTGACCAGCTTCTTGTTTGCAGGGGAGGGGGTAAAGAAAGCAGTATCATACATTGCTACTACTTTCTCGTGTGATAGTTCTGGGAATTTACTCGCAAACTCCAATACCTTGAGAGGATCATGCCCGATGGGAGCAGGAGCAGGTATTGAGGAAACAACCGTAATGAGTTGTTTGCTGGGGGTAGCAGTAAACACAGTGGGAGAGAACATAGAGTCTACTCACTGAGATAATAAGCTTCTATCTGATACCTATAGAAAGGTAATTTGGATAGACAGATATTAGTAATGAAACGGTTGGTGTCAGAGGTAGATAAGTTGTAGTCGAATAGATTGAGACTAGTGTTGTACTCAAGAAGATAAGCGATAATGAAGAGGTTATTCGATTGAACAACATGCAGAAGTAGGTCTGCTACATGGGGTTTATATACATATTGTAACATAGGCAAGTCATACTACATAAAATACTAGTAAAGCATAGATTGTTCCTTATGACTCCCTTTAACTGCAGCGTAGTACCTGTGGAGTACTGCGGAACATAGTATCTAGTCATTGGTACTATGTAGAATAATCTATCAAGTACTTATGACTCTCATCATATGCAGAGCAACTCATAGGAAGTTACTACAGAATGAAGTTACTGGAAAGTAACGGATTAGTCTATTATTATCATAATGACTTCATAGTCTATTTCTAGAATATGTCCGAAACTTCAACACTCCTTCTTACTCTGTATTGATGTAGAGTTTTTAATTACTCAAAACATCAAGCCAAGGCAAGGTCAGAATAGATTGAATTTGATTTTGTCTAAATTCTTTGTGAGAATATTGGCAGGGTTTTCTGTGCCTTTCACAGAGAATATTTCAATCTTTTTGTCTTCTACCAAATCATGAATGTAATGGTATTTGACGTTGACATGTTTTGATCGTTTTTCTGTTACTGGATTTTTGGCCCAAAATATTGAGCCCTCATTATCACCGAAGAGATAAGGGGCCAATGATTGGATACCAATTTCTTCCAACAAATTGACAGTCCAAACAAGTTGTTGACTGCAGTCTGACAAAGCCATATACTCAGCTTTAGTGGAAGATAATGCAACAGTTTCCTGTTTCCTACTTAACCAAGCAATAGCTCCACTGGCTAATAAATAGAAATATCCAGTTACAGATTTACGACTAATTGGATCACCAGCCCAATCAGAGTTGGAAAAGGCATTAAGGCCTTGCATAGAACTTCCATTATAGGTAATTCTATATTTGTGAGTAGCATTAAGATACTTTAGCAAATGTAAGCCTGCATTATAATGCGCTTTAGTAGGGTTGGTCATATGTTGTGATATTTTGACAGTGGCAAAAGCTATGTTGGGCCAACTGCCTATCATCAGATACATAACTAATCCTACTAACTGTTGATACCTCTTTATGAAGTCAGGTGTTGCTTTTCCTGTATTGGATTCGAAGATAAATCCATTTGGTAATGGGATTTCTTCTTTTCCAATTACTTTAAATCGATCAAGGACTTTTCCTAGATAATCTATATGGTCTAGGATGATTGATCGGTTTATAGGGTTTTGCGAAATTTTCATGCCAAGGAACTCTTTGGTTGGACCAAGGTCTTGGCATTCCCATTTCTTCATAAAGAGTACTCACTTCTCATGTAGAAGTCTAAAGCCTCTGATTCTGACGAACATTGAGTCATCTACATAGACTAGAGCTATAATAAGCTCTTTGGTTTCAGGGTCATAGTAATAATAGACTCTTTTTTTTTTTTTTTTTTTTAAATCAACAATTTATATAGCGGTGCTCGAACATAGTCCGCATGTACATACATACAAAGGTAGAACATACAGAATGTTCGGAAAAGGGAAAGTAAATTACAAGTAAACTAACCCCACAAGACTCGTTGACATCTAGCGCATACACTAGAGAGATGTTTGGTACCTATGATGTTTAGCAAAAAGAGAGAAGAAAAGGAATTCGGAAAGAGAGAGAGTGAGAGAGAGAAATTGATAGAGGAGAAACTACCGACTCGCAATCACAAGGGGAAACATCAAATGGTACATAGCGTGTGGGTGGGTATTTACCCAGGCACCACGAGAGAGATGGAAGTTGAATGAAAACTATATAAAATAGTAGATGAGCGAGGAAAGGGGAGATAGAGAAATGAATAGGAAATCCATAACCAGGAGAGCAAAAGAAAAAAAAGGAATAAAAGAAAAGGATTCTACACAGGTGCAGACCCAAACCTCCTTTGGACTTGATGACGATGTAATGGTGGGATTGAATCAGCATGGATATGAGGGCAGTCAGGTTCCGGGGGGAAGCTGAACGCGGAGGGGTTGCATCGCAAGAAATTAATGAAAGTCTTGATCATGTCGATGCCAAAGTGATGATCGAATTTGTTGCATTGATGTAGGATGTGTGACCGCATTTGCACCATTTGACTGTTGCAGTGGTGGCACAAAAGGTCCTCATTAGGAAAGAATCTTAGTCGATACTCTCCAATCGGGGCGTGGCATAGTATGGCACGACAAGCTCTTGTGAAGAGCTGGGGCTGGTATCCGCATTCTCGTATCCATGGTCCAGACTTGATGTGCGATGGTAAGGTGGAGGCCCCGTTCGCTCACACCGGGAGGTGGAGGAAGGAGCTACCGCTGTAAGTTTTGAACCTGAACATAGCCTGCCATGTGTGAATGGCACGTTCGGCGGACTTTTTGCATAGATAGTCGATCAAGTTTGGAACTTGGTGGTTTCGACCCCGGTTAGGCCAGGCAACCATTTGGATCCAGTCGTGAGTGGCTTTTTGTATCCTGTACTTGCATTTTGACGGCATGTGATAGAAAGAAAGGCGGTGACAGTCTGACTTTTGGAACTAAGCCAGGAGCGCCTTCGATGTGATGATGGACTGTTGTTGGCAGGAGTGCAGCGAACAGTCAAGTAGGAGCCGGGAAGCTGCGATGGAGTCAGTGAACACGTGAATATGCTTAACCTGGTCGTATTCAGCAGTAGTGAGTACTTTGGTGATACCTAAGTACTGCGCTACCAGTTCTGTGTCCATCGACGTGGTTCCTCTGAGCCTCTTCATGATAGAGCTCCCGCTGTCAAGATGTTGAATGGTAGCTGCCGCCGTAAACTGGCTGGCAAGTGGATTGGGATTGGGGTGGACCAAGCCGTCCGTACCAATCATGATGGATTTTGCGTCTGTCATTGCATTCATTGTTACATCATCCCAAAGCATCTTTGAGAGGTGAGGATTGTCCCGGTTGAATCCTATAAAAGATACATTAGTAGAAAAACAGTCAAGTAACCTACGTCCGGGCCAGAGGGATTTAGAAACGGAATTGAAATGTTCTATATACCAAGTCTTGGGGGTGGCTTGACTAAGGGGCCCCTTGCAGACTAATGCCCTTACCCCCCGAAGGCGGTGTCATGGTATCAACTTAAGCAGATACACTCGGCTTCTCTCCGAAACCCACTGACAGAGGATTTAGACCTCTCCGGCTAGGCCGCACATTCTCTGCACAGTCTGCCATGGCCCACCAGTGGTTCCAGGGTCCCACCCCCGGCTGGCTTCCCGTACCCCAGCACCCACTTCACTATGCCCATAGGGTGTGGATCCGTGTGTTAATGGTGTCTGGGGTCTTTGTCTTGTAGGGGCTGCTACCAGGGAGGTGATTGCACCTTGCTTACAA
Organism: Chlorophyllum brunneum; assembly: GCA_963576785.1. Taxonomy (NCBI): domain Eukaryota; kingdom Fungi; phylum Basidiomycota; class Agaricomycetes; order Agaricales; family Agaricaceae; genus Chlorophyllum; species Chlorophyllum brunneum. The sequence continues at coordinate 1,381,778 of OY756149.1, forward strand.
AGCAAATCCACGGAATGCCTTGCGGCACCCACGTGGAATAGTGCCCTGGAGTTTGAGTGATCCCTACTAACATCCAACACTGCTAGGGAAAGATATACACATCCTAACTGCAGTTGGAGGGGGGTAGCCTGTCCTTGCGGTCGGCTTGTTTTTTGCCCTAACCCCCTCTTCTCGACTCCTATCCTTTCAGACCCTCTCGGGCTCAGCTGGGTGGTTTTTCTCAGCACGCCCCCAACTGGGGAACGGGGCGGAATGAAGCCTCTCCTGTAGTTCCCATGTTGGAGTAGACGCCTAGTTAGACTAGACTTGTACTGCAGCTCAGTCAAATAGACTGACGCAAGTCCCACCATTGGGGAACTATGACACCATTTTGGGAGCACGCTGGGTCCCTCCACTGCTAGAGGAACCCTCAAGGTGAACGGGCAGAAGGTGACTGGCATGCCCAGTCTTTGAGCCCCTTTGCCAAGGGGGTACCCCCACCGTCCTGTATGACCCGGTATCAACTCTCATCTAGAGAAAGCAACAGGCATACCCCGTCATTAAGGCCCTTCGCCAAGGGGCCACTCCCCCCACTCGAACTAAATTTCGTCCACTGTATGACGGATTCCAACCTCTGTTCGCGCATCCAAGATCAAGCGAGTACGCAGCAGCCAGCATATCCAGCCTTTAACCTCCTTTGCCAAGGGAGTACTATGCATCACCCTGTGTATAAGACAGTGCCAGGACCTAACGTCCAGCAAGAACAGGCTAGAAGCCCCCTGCCAGAGAACCATCCCAATTAGGAAGGTAGTGGTAAGAGGTCAAGAAGGGATGTAATAATAGACTCCAGCATCTAGTTTGGATCGGACAAATCCTATGTCGGTCATTGACTTAGTCAATTCCTTCCAGCTACCAAGGTAAAAGCCTTGGATCTTTATAAGAAATACATGGGAAATACTTCCCTCCCTCAACTGGTCTCTCCTCCAATGGCCACTTCCATTATGGAGGTTGACAAACTCTTTGGTGCCACTCTGGCAGCCAGACTAGTCATGAGCATCCCTACTCCAACTGCTGTCAAGATCAACGAGGATATAGAGTTGATGGGATTTGAGGACAAAGATGCAGTGTTGATGGGATTTGAGGACAAGAATACAGTGTTGATGGGATCTGAGAACAAGGACTACTCAGATAAAGCAATGGCAGGTAAGCCAGATCTTGCTAGCTCTTCACACAAATCTGAAGATTACTGCAGAAGTATCATATATGTCACTAATGTCCAAGGAGACTCTCAACTGGGTGCATGGAGTACAACCTTAGCTGATGTAGAATCTTGGATAAATAGCCAGACTACTTATGTACACAAATATGTGTGATTATGTAATACTTTAGAAATAACATTTTCTCCTCTTTTCTCAAGAGTAAAGAATATGTGTGAAATAACACATAGCTGCAGTAGCACATATGGATGTGCAATGAATAGGCAACCTCATAAAATGAGTAATGAATGGCTTTTGGACTCTGGTGCCTCCCTCAATGTTACTCCAAACAAGAGGGATTTTGTTGATATTGTTGAAGGTTTTTTTGGATCAGCATTGATTGCAGATAGATCCACACTTGCTATCAGATCTTATGGCACTGTCTATTTAGAGACAGAAGTAAAACTTGAGTCCAGCAAAGTTTAGTAGCAGACTCTGTGCCTTTGCCCAGTATATCACATACCAAAGTTAGATATGAGACTTCTCTCAACTGGATCCATCACGGATAAAACCAGTCTGATTGCAGAAATGTCCAATGGAAAGACCATCATTTGTGATATTTGTGATAAACCATTCCTGAGCAGACAATGTCACCAGGGTACTTCTTTGAACCAAATTCACTTTATAGACATGCACATCTTATACAATGGAGATCTTTGATTCTCCTTGGCTTCAATCAATAAGAATACCACATTCTATGATATCTGGCATCAAAGATTTGCACACCTATCTGATCAGACTCTGGGTTATGTGCCAAAACACATGGAATCCATTCTAGTGATTCTACTGAGGGAACAGAAGATTTGCCCTGGTTTTGTGTGTGGAAAGCTGCCAAACAAGGCATACCATGAGAACACATCTTGTGCATCTGAGATCCTTGAATTGATCCATTCGGATCTTCAGAAGCTCCCCATTGTTTCTTATCACAAGTTCAAATGGGTTATGACATTCCTTAATGACTATTCTTCTTCTGTACACATTTCTTTCTTGTGCAATAAATCAGATACTGTACATGCCTTCAAGGCATATTCTGAACTGGTCATGAACCAGACAGGCAAATGCATTAAGCAAGTGTGCTCTGATAATGGAGGAGAATATGTGTCTCAGGAACTCAAGAACTATTTTGCTAAGAAAGAAATCCTTTATGAAACAAGTATGCCACACATTTACCAACAGAATAGGCATGCCAAATGTCTTAATCAAACACTGCTAGAAAAGGTGCAGTTTATACAACTTGAAGCATGCCTTCCAGCTAGCTACTGGGAGTTTGCATTCAATATGGCTGCTCATATCTATAACAGGATACCTATGAAATACCTGAAATAGGTCACCCCCTATAAGATATAGTTTGGAAGGAAACCTGATGTTTCTCATCTCCAAGTGTTTGGTTGTAGGGCCTACATATACCTTCCTGATGAGGTGTGGCAAGACAAACTTGCACCCAAATTGGAATTGATGATCTTCATCAGTTATACAGGTGATAGTAGCAACTTCAAGTTTATGCACCATCAGTGGAACAATTCTATCTTTATCTCCCCCCATGCTGTCTTTGATAAACTCTATTTTCCCAGCTGTCTATCACAGACCAAATGACAAGGCTGATTGCCACCTAATAATAACAATTCAAATAATTGAGATGGATTAAATCCTCTCCCTTCCAAAGATGGATTTGTTCCAGAACCATCTGGTCCAAGTGTGCCATGTACAGGACCACTGCCACCACCTCCTCATCCATGATCTTCTACTCCTAGTCCCAGAGAGTGGACTCTGTCACCTCTACCTTTTTCTTCTTCTAGAGGATCTTCTCTAGGATTATCCTATAAGGATCCTACTCTACCTCCCTCTTCACCTATACCATCTTGGCCCCTAGGAGAAGTTAAGGTTGAGGATGATATTGAGGAGACTGCACTTGTGCCTAATCCATATGCTAATGACTAGGCTCCTATGCCCATTCCAGAAGAAATCTTCATTTCTCATCCTGATATTGAGGTACTGAGAAAACTTCATGATCAAACCACCCTTCAGGTTCTGTGGAGAGAAGGAAACATCTATGGTAACTGCCAACACCCAAAGGATATCCTTAGGAACTATGAAAGGTACAAACCTTTTAGTCAGCCTAGACAAGGACAAGGGAATTCTAGCCAACCTAATGCCCCACCAGGGCTTAGTGATCATATTCCAGAAGAGAACAAGTATGCGCCTGAATGGCCACAACCTTCTCTGCCAGCACTTGAGCAGAACATTGACATTGATTTGCCTATGCTTGAGCCAAGTGAGGAAGAGCTTCGCCGATTAATTTGCAAAGGTGGTATGGAATTGATCCATTACTGCCTCTCTAAGGCCAGTGCAACCTCTCCATTGCCATAGCTGGTCTAATTTAGGGAACTTGCCAAGTTGCCTACTTCTGAGTATAACCAATGGCTTAAAACATGCCTTGAGGAGCTTGATGTACTTAGGAAACACAATGTGTATGAGTTAGTTAACTGCCCTACCAAGAGTGTTAATGTTGTCAAAAACAGATAGGTCTTCAACACTAAGTTGGACAGTCATTGCTGTAGAGAAAAGAGAAAGAGATAATATGATTGGTAAAGTATAAGAAATACATCAAGTATTATATACTAGTGGTGAGAGCTAAGAATAATAGATCAGAGTAACAGAGTCATAGGGGACAAGTAGAATGAGTCAGTAAGAGTATAGCCATAAGGGATGAAACAAGAGGATAAAATGGATACATAGGAATGATGAGCATGAGAGGCACATGATAAGAATGTACTGTCTATCTATACTCTATAACATATCTATAATAAAACACCAGTATCATGGCTCATGTGGAAAACACCTTATAAAGTGTTGAATCAAAAGATTCCAGACATCTCCAAAGAGAGAGTCTTTGGCTATGGTGCTTATGTCTTTTTTCCAAAAGAGATAAGAGACAATAAACTGACAGCAAAGTCAAAACTCATGATTTTCCTTGGTTGGACATTAGATAGGAAAAACTATCATTTCATGAGGTACCTAAATGGAAATGTGATCTATACATCTCCAACAGCCATATTTAGTGAAGAACATTTCCCTAAATATATTGGGAAAAAGCAAGAAGAATGGATAAACCAACCATTATCTTCTACTTCTCAAAGCACACCTTTGGAAGTAATCATCTTCCATGCACCAGATCTATCTACTGGTTTACCTTTAGATAGACTACCAAGTTCCATTTCCCAAACTTCTCCTGAAAGTTCTCCAGAAGATAGGACTTATAGATCTGTTCATGAATGAATTCCAACTCCTTTCCCTGAACCTAAAAAGAATAAAGGAAAGGGAAAAGCACCAAATATTGATATAGATGTTCAAGAGGAGTGGGATAGTATTGTGCAAAACATTCTCTTTCTACCAAGAGAAGCACAAATACCCAAAGATGATGATAGTGATGGGTTATCATATGCTGATCCACCCAATTACTCTAAAGGTCAGAACCATCCACCTTCTCAAAGAGATGATCTGAATGTACAACCATTCATACCCTATACCCCTGTCAAAGATGATTGGGATACTGGTCCTTCTGTACCACAAGGTCACTTGGATCAAGTACTAGTTCCTGAAATACCTCAGAGACTACAAAGAACCAGAAAAGTACCTGAATGTCCAGGAAACTTCTATGGTTCTACAAAGCATCCGACCAAAATCCTTCAGGACTATGAGATGTTCCAACCTCCAAAGTCAAAATTAACAAGTTCTACAAGTAGACTTGTTAGACAAATTCATTCAGAGGCTTCCAAACCTGGAATAATCAATAGACATTCTCAGCATAAAGCTTCTACAATAGAAGACTTATGCAGAGAAGGAGGAGTAGGAATGATTGATTATTTATGTACTCAAAAAGTTGGATCACCATTAGTTCCTATTTCTTTCAAGGATCTAGATCAACTACCATCAGAAGAAAAATCTAAATGGTGGAAAGCGTGCTTAGAAGAGTTAAATTCACTCAAAGAAAGACATGTTTATGACTTAGCTAAACTTCTGCCTGGAAGAAAAGCTGTCAAAAATAGATAGGTCTTCACACCCAAATCAGATGGTCAATACCATACTTGACTAGTAGTAAAAGGATTCTCTCAGATAGAGGAAATCAATTACGATGAACTATTTTCACCAGTAGTCCGTTATGAGACAGCACAACTCATATTTGCAGTCGCTGCCCTCAACGATTGGGAGATACTCAGTTTAGATGTTAAAACTGCTTATCTCTATGGAAAACTGGATGAAGAACTCTATATGGAACTTCCAGAAGGTTTCAATACAGGTCGTGGTAATCTGGTTTGGAAATTAAACCGAGCCATTTATGGATTAAAGCAATCTGGACGACAATGGTGGAAGGAATTGACTAAGTCAATGACCGACCTAGGATTTGTCCGATCCAAACTAGATGCTGGAGTCTATTATTACTACGACCCTAAAACCAAAGAGCTTATTATAGCTCTGGTCTATGTAGATGACTCAATGTTCGTCGGAATTAGAGGCTCTAGACTCCTATATGAGAAGCGAGCACTCTTTATGAAGAAATGGGAATGCTGAGATCTTGGTCCAACCAAAGAATTTCTTGGCATGAAAATTTTGTGAAATCCTATAAACTGATTAATCTCTCTAGACCAAATGGATTATCTAGACAAAGTTCTTAATTGATTTAAAGTAATTGGAAAAGAAGAAATTCCATTACCAAATGGATTTATCTTTGAATCCAATACAGGACAAGCAACACCTGACTTCATAAAAAGGTATCAACAGTTAGTAGGATCAGTAATATATCTGATGATAGGCAGTCAGCCTGACATAGCCTTTGCCACTATCAAGTTATCATAACATATGACCAATCCTACTAAAGTGCATTATAATGCAGGCTTACATTTGTTGATGTATCTTAATGCTACTCACAAATATAGAATTACCTATAATGGAAGTTCTATCCAAGGCCTTTTTTTTTTTTTTTTTTTTTTAAATCAACAATTTATATAGTGGTGCTCGAATGCAGTCCACATGTACATACATACAAAGGTAGAACATACAGAATGTTCAGAGCGAGGAAAGTAAACTATATGTAAACTAACCCCACGAGACTCGATGCCATCTAGCGCATACACTAGAGAGATGTTTGGTACCTAAGTTGATCAGCGAGGAAAAGAAAAGAGGAATTTGGAAAGAGAGAGAGTGAGAGAGAGAGATTGATAGAAAGAAACTACCTATTCGCAATCACAAGGGGGAACAACAAACGGTACTAGCATATGGGAGGGCATTTGCCCAGACACCATGGGAAAAATGGATTTTGAAAGAAAACTATATATAAAATAGTAGACGAGCGAGGAAGGGAGAAATAGAGAAATGAATTTGAAGTCCATAACTAGGAGAGCATAAGAAAAAAAGAAAAAAAGGAAAGGATTTATGCAAGTGCAGACCCAAACCTCCTTTGGACTTGACGACGATGTAACAGGGGTATTGACCTGGCATGGATGCAAGGGCAGTCAGGTTCTGGAGGGAAGCTGAACATGGTAGGGTTACGATATAAGAAATTGATGAAAGTCTTGATGGTGTCGACACCAAAGTGATGATCAAAGCTGTTGCAACGATAGAGGATGTGCGACCTAGTCTGTACCATTTGATTGTTACAGTGGTGGCATGATAGGTCCTCGTTGGGAAAGAATTGAAGTCAATACTCCCTGATTGGGGCATGGCATAAGATGGTATGACATGCTCTTGCAAAGAGCTGTGGCTAGAGACCGCATTCTCGTATCCAGGGACCAGACTTGATGTGTGATGGTAGAACAGAGGCCCCATTCACTCACACCAGTAGGTGAAGGAAGGAGCTACCGCTGTATTTCTTGAATCCAAACATGGCCTGCCATGTATGGATTGCTCGTTCAGCGGACTTCTTGCATAGGAAGTCCGTGGAGTTAGGGACCCAGTGATTTCAACCCCGGTTAGGCCAGGCAATTATCTGAATCCAATTATGCATGGCTTTTTGTATACTGTATTTGCACTTCGACAGCATATAATAGAATGAAAGACGGTGTTGGTCCGACTTGCAGAACCAAGTCATAAGTGCCTTCGATGTGAGGATGGATTGTTGCTGGCAGGAGTGTGGTGAGCAATCAAGTAGGAGCCGAGAGGCTGCGAGGGAGTCAGTGAACACATGAATGTGTTCGACCTGGTTGTATTCTGCAGTTGCAAGTACTTTGGAAATTCCTAAGTACTGTGTGACCAGTTCAGTGTCTGTCAATGTAGTTCCTCTGAGCCTCTTCATGATAGAGCTCCCGCTGTCTAGGTGTCAAATAGTAGCTGCCGCCGTGAACTGGCTGGCAAGCAGGTTGGGGTTGGGGTGGACCAAGCTGTCCATGCCAATAATAATGGACTTGTTGTCTATCGTCGTGTTAGTCATAACATCATCCCAAAGTGTCTTCGAGAGGTGAGGGCTGTCCTGATTAAATCCTATGAAAGATACATTAGTAGAGAAACAGTCAAGTAACCTACGTCCGGGCCAGAGAGATTTAGAGACGGAGTTAAAATGTTCTATATACTGAGTCTCGGGGGTGGGGCGTGAAGTATCCATCACAGCTCCAAGTGTCTTCTTCTTCTGAATCTCCGTGAAATTCTTGATGTGAAGGTGGTGTAGGAAAGAATGAAACTCCTTCATCAATCTTGCCAATGCATGTTTATCGTCCAACGTATAAAGCCTTGATGTTTGTCATTTGGCCAACTTTTGGAGATGGAGTTTTATGGGCATGAGCCCCACAAGGGACTCAATGCCACCAGTGGGAGAAGTCCAGAAGGCCCCGGTAATCCAGAGGGCCGTGCTTTGCTGCATTTTGTTGAGGATTTCACAAGTTCCTTTAGTCTGTGACTTGTCATGAAACCAAAGTCGGTATCCATATGTCATCACCGGTACGACACACAAACAGTATAATAATATTTTATTGCCAGAGGACAGACCTCTTACAGAGTTCCCTAACATTTTCATTGCTTTGACCGTTGATATTGCCTTGGCGGAATAGAATCGTACATGTTCCTTGAAGGTCAACATCCGGTCAAAGTAGAATCCGAGATAATGCCAGTGGGCTTTCGGTTTAAGGGGAGTGCAGCCAGTGAATGGTGGTGATCCCAAATCAATAGAGGGATTGGAGTCCTGTCTTGCACGTGTGAAGTAAAAGACTTCGGACTTGCTGTGTTCAATTTCTAGACCGAATTTGTTCATGAGCTGCTCTATTTTGCAGTACATGTGTTGTAGGATTTCGACGTTCCATTCAAGGGACGGGGATTGCACAACTAAGGTGCTGTCATCTACAAAAGACAGGATATTAAAGTCCCATCTGTCTCAGTGTTCCTCTATGCGGGTGTCAAATATGTGAAGGAGGGGGGCGAGATATAAGGTGGAGAGAATGGGGCTGAGGGCAGAGCCTTGACCCACTCCCACTGCTGCGTCGTATTCTGGGGAGACTTCGTTATTCTACTGGTAGGTTGTGCGGCGTTCTTTAAGGTAGTTGTTGAAGAACGCTGTGATTTGTGGGGGAAAGCCCTGCCAACCCAGTATGTCAATGAGGAAATCATGATTAAGGGAGGGGAAAAATTGGGCAACATCAAATGCAAGCACCAATGTCTTCTTCTTCTTCGTCCAAGCTCCCCAGATGATGTGCATCAGAAAGAGTCCTGCGTCTTTGGTGGATTGTTGGTGGATGGCTCCCAGTTGGTGAGGGTGGAGAACTTTGAATTTCACCACCTCAAATTGTAGTCATTTAGCGAGCATCTTTTCTATCAACTTGCCAAGCATATTGAGGAGGACAATCGGTCTGAATGCCTTTGGAGTGAAGTAGTCAGGTTTGTTGGGTTTGGGGATGATTACTGACTCTATGCAAGGCCTTAATGCATTCTCCAACTCTGATTGAGTAGGTAATCCAATTAGTTGTAAATCTGTAACTGGATATTTCTGTTTATTAGCCAGCAGAGCTATTGCTTGGTTAAGTAGAAAACAGAAAACCATTGCATTATCTTCCACTGAAGCCGAATATATGGCTTTGTCAGATTGCAGTTGATAACTTGTTTGGACTATCAATTTGTTGAAAGAAATTGGTATCCAATCATTGGCCCTTTATCTCTTTGGTAATAATGAGAGTTCAATATTTTGGGCAAAAAATCCAGTAACAAAGAAACAATCAAAACATATTGACATCAAATACCATTACATTTGTGATTTGGTAGAAGAAGGAAAGATTGAAATATTCTCTGTGAAAGGCATGGAAAATCCTGCCAATATTCTCACAAAGAATTTAGACAAAATTAAATTCAATCTATTCTGACCTTGCCTTGGCTTGACGTTTGAGTAATTGAAGCTCTACATCAATACAGAGCAAGGAGGAGTATTGAAGTTTTGGACATATTCTAGAAATAGACTATGAAGTCATTATGATAATAATAGACTGATCTGTTACTTTCTAGTAACTTCAAATCCATAGTAACTTCCTATAAGTTGCTCTATATACAATAAGAGTCATAATGTCAATTGGTACTTAGTAGATTACTCTACACAGTTCTAATGACTGGTATAATACATTTTGCAGTGCTTTGCAGGTGCTACACCACAGTTAATAGGAGTTATAAGGAACATTCTATGTATTTCTAGTATTTTATGTAGCATAACTTGTCTATGTTCTTACATGTATATAAACCCCATGTAGCAGACCAAGTTGTACATCTTGTTCAATCAAACAACTTCTTCATTATTGCTTATCTCCTTGAGTACAACACAAGTCTTGATCTACTTGACTTTGGCCTCTCTATCTCTGATACTGACTACTTTATAACTAATATCTGTCTATCCAAATTACCTTTCTATAGGTATTAGATAGAAGCTTATTATCTCAGTGAGTAGACCCTATGTTCTCTCCCACTGCATTTACTGCTGCCCCAGCAACAACTCATTATGGTCATTTCCTTAACACATTGTTCTAACTTGAGGACAAGATCTGCTATTCCCTTTAAATATCACAAAATGCATTTTGCTGCTACCAGATGATGGATACCAGGATTTCCAGTGAATTGGGTGATGAGGCCAACCAAAAATTGGATGTCCAGTTGTGTTTGGGTGGCAAACAAAAGTGAACTAACAAGGGAAAGGTAATGTATCCCTTTCACATATTCAAGGTAAGCATAATGCTTAGCTGGTGTAGAAGGTGATTGGGATAGGGCAAGGCCATAATTGACAGCAAGGGGAGTAGACATAGGGTAAGTATTCTCCATCCCAAATCATGCAATAAGTTTGCAAATATACACAGATTGGTTCAAATAGATTTTACAATTAGGGCAATCTCATATAATTTGAATACTAAGAATAAATTGTAACTTGCTGACATCTGTTATCTCAAAGCTGTTACTTAGAATATCCTTGAATGAGTATATTTTGAAGAATCCAGGTCTGGCAACCACCATATCATCTACATAGATGAGAATTAAAAGGATGATTTTTTCTTCTTTACAAAGGACATAGAAACAGTTGTCGGCAAACATATGTGTGAACCCAAGGTCCATAAAAACTTCATGCAACCTTTTCTTCTACTGATATCCTGCCTGCTTCAGCCTATAAAGTGATTTCTTCAAATGCCAATATCTATCACAGCCCTCCTGATCCTTAACCTCTTTCGGAACTTCCATGTAAATCTTCTTGTCCAAATTGCCTTCCAAATATACACCAACAATATTGATCTGGTAGATCTCAAATCAAGTAGAGCTGCAAGCACCAGGAAGACTCAAAGTATAGTAAACTTTGCTATCAATAAAAAGGTTTTGGTAAAGTCTTCACTAGGAATTTGAGAAAATCCTCAGGCAACTATATGGGCCTTATACTTGATATGTCAACCATTACTGTTGATTTTCTCTTGATAAATGACTTGGCTTCCCATAGTATGTTTTCTAGCTGGTAAGTCCTTTACCCATTCAAATATGTCTTTACTCTTGAGATGATTCTTTTTCAACAGCCTTTTTCCATCTGTCAACATTGGAGGATTTGAGCATTTCACAATATGAATCTGGTTCCCCATTTAATGTCAAAAAGGCCATATGTGACTCACTTATTTCTCTATAGTGACACAGAGCTTTACACTCTCGAGTAAAAGGCTCATGAGGTGGTAAGTCCATCCATTTCTTAGGCTTCTTTGGAGCAGGAGGTAGCTGAAGAATATCCACTGGTGGTGTAATTGATGATGGAGTAATAGGTTCAGTTGGAGGTAATTCAGCTAATGGTTTCTTAATGACAGGAGTAGAGGGTTCAGAGGATGGTGTAGGTGTAATAGCAGAGTTAATTAGGTAATTGATATCCTCTAAAGTAGGCCTAGGAAGTCCTAACTCAATTGAAGTAAGTTCAGCAGGAGTGTCATCTTCTGTGAACTGAACATCATGGAAAGTGGTTAACTTCCCATTTTCTAGGTCTTTAAGATTTGTCTATCCACCAACCTAATAAGCAAACCCAAATGGCTCTCGACTCTAGCTTCCCATGATGAACTGCCTTGAGAACATGCACCCAACCCAATGACCCAAATATTTGCAAGTGACTGACAGTAGGCTTGTACCCAGTCCAAGCCTCATATGGTACCTTGTCTTTGAGACTAGAGGTAAGCATAAGGGAGCAAATATGAACCACATACATAAATACTTCTCCCCAGTAGTGCAAGTCCATTCTAGAGGTATAGAGCATAGAATGGACTATCTCAAAGAGAACAACAATTGTTCTTTTGGCAATGCCATTTTGTTCTGGAAGGTAAGGATTTGTTGTTTCATAAATAATACCATTGAGTTGACAAAATTTGTTCATTGCAGAATTAACAAATTCAGTTCCAATATCTGAGCAAAAATAATAGACTTTCTTTTCTGACTGCTGTTCAAGCATTGCAACAATGTTTCAAACAGCTGGTCCAACCTCTTCCTTATCTTTCAGCAACTTCCCAATTGTATAACAACAACTGGCCTCAACAACAACTAGGGCATAGCAATTACCTTCCCATATGGGAATAGGTAAAGGTCCAGTGAGATCCATAACTAGAAGTTCCATTTTCAAATACCAATTTGGGCTTATACCTAGAAGAGGTAATCAATAAGATTTGCCATATGCACAGCTGTACAAATGATTGAAATCATTGGGTACATGAACTTTCAGATCATTGACTATATTTGACTTTTCTATTTCAAGGATCATGATTGGATTCAAATGACCCATCCATTGGTACCATAATTGCATAGTAGAACCAGTGGCAGTCAATGCAATATGTTCTACAATTTGGAACATTCAATATGGTAAAGTGTTCCTGTTTGTTCAATTAATCTGGCACTGAGTAATGGACCACCTTTTATAGAAATAACAAGGCAATTATTTATACTCCATATGTCAGCACTGTCTCAGTATTTTTTAATTTTTAATTTTTTAATTTTTTTTAAATCAACAATTTATATAGCAGTGCTCAATCGCAGTCCACATGTACATACATACAAAGATAGAATATACAGAATGTTCGGAGCAAGGAAAGTAAACTACAAGTATACTCACCCTACGAGACTCAATTCCATCTAGCATGTACACTAGAGAGAGATTTGGTACCTAAGTTGAACATCGGAAGAAGAGAAAGAAGGAATTTGGGAGATAGAGAGAGTGAGAGAGAGAAATTGATAGAAAAGAAACTATTAACTCGCAAACACAAGGGGGAACAATGAATAGTACTAGCGTGTAGAGGGACATTTACCTGGATACTATAGGAAAGGTAGATGTTGAATGAAAACTACATAAAATAGTAGACGAGCGAGGAAGGGAGAGATAGAGAGATAAAATTGAAGTCCATAACCAGAGAAGTACAAGAAAAATATAAGAGAACACTATCTCAGTATAAGGTTCCGAGACTGACAAGATTGGTACCAAGATTTGGAACATAAAGAACATGAGTGAGCATTACATCAGATATTTGCTGGGAGGAAATATGTGCACAAAAATGGACTGATCCATGGCCCAATACAGGTATTTTGTAAAGACCCCCAATGGAAACAAATTTGTCATTTGTTTTCTCATAATTTGTGAACATTTCATGTTTCAAGAACATATGACATGTTACTATACAATCAAGAAGAAGTCCAGGCTCTGGACTAGAAGAAGAAGTATAAGTTGTTATAAACATTTTTCTGACTTTCCTGTCTCCTGATGACTTATTGTCATTGATAGCAAGGTGAGCCAAATTTTCCTTAGGTGACTGTGGAAGGGATAGAAGGAGGGCATTGATTATGGTTGCATCATTAACATGATGACCAGCTTTGATGAAGTAATGGCAAATGTTTAGATAGAAGCCAATGTGGTCAGCCATGGAAGAAGATCCATCCCAACATTTTGCATAGAGTTGTTGGTAATAATAATGAATGCTAATTCCACTTTGCTAATCAATGTAGGCATGGTGAAGATGATCCCACATGCCTTCAGAATTACTGGCATCAATCACCAACTCATGCTGAGTATACTTGATAGTATTATGCATTAAGTCCATTGCCACATCATCTTTGTTCAACTATCTCTCATACTTTTCCATTGCCATCTCCCAGCTCTGATATCCCATAGTCAAAATTACATCCATCAATGCAACTTCCTTCTCTTTGCTTTTTGCAGAAAATGAAGGCTCTTTCAAGGTTAGGTCCTCCAAGGCAGATTCCTTCGAAGTGAGTTTGGGATATTCAGCAGGGGGTTCTGGAGGACATCATTTATGACCAGACTGTTGAGGAAACGACCGTAACGAGTTGTTTGCTGGGGGCAGCAGTAAACGCAGTGGGAGAGAACGTAGGGTCTACTCACCGAGATAATAAGCTTCTATCTGATATCTATAGAAAGGTAATTCAGATAGACAGATATTATTGATGAAGCGTTCAACGTCAGTTAAGTAGAGTTTAAAGTCGATGAGATCGATTGAGGTGTTGTACTCAAGGAGATAGGCAATGATGAAGAAGTTGTTCGATTGAACAAGATGCAGAACTTAGGTCTGCTACATGGGGTTTATATACATATTGTAACATAGACGAGTCATACTACATAAAATACTAGCATTGCATAGATTGTTCCTTATGACTCCCTTTAACTGTGGCGTAGTGCCTGCGGAGTAATGCGGAACATAGTATCTAGTCATTGGTACTATGTAGAATAATCTATCAAGTACTTATGACTCTCATCGTATGCAGAGCAACTCATAGGAAGTTACAATGGAATGAAGTTACTGGAAAGTAACGGATCAGTCTATTATTAGAATAATGACTTCATAATCTATTTCTAGAATATGTCCGAAACTTCAACACTCCTCCTTGCTCTGTATCGATATAGAGTTTTTAATCACTCAAACGTCAAGCCAAGGCGAGGTCGGAATAGATTGAATTTAATTTTGTCTAAATTCTTTGTGAGAATATCAGCAGGATTTTCAGTGCCTTTCACAGAGAATATTTCAATCTTTCCATCTTCTACCAAATCACGGATGTAATGGTATTTGACATCGACGTGTTTTGATCGTTTTTCTGTTACTGGATTTTTGGCCCAAAATATTGAACCCTCATTATCACCGAAGAGATAAGGGGCTAATGATTGGATACCAATTTCTTCCAACAAATTGACAGTCCAAACAAGTTGTCGACTGCAATCTGACAAAGCCATATATTTGGCTTCAGTGGAAGATAATGCAACAGTTTTCTGTTTCCTACTTAACCAAGCGATAGCTCCGCTGGCTAATAAACAGAAATATCCAGTTACAGATTTACGACTAATTGGATCACCAGCCCAATCAGAGTCGGAAAAGGCATTCAGGCCTTGCATAGAACTTCCATTATAGGTAATTCTATATTTGCGAGTAGCATTAAGATACTTTAGCAAATGTAAGCCTGCATTGTAATGCGCTTTAGTTGGATTGGTCATATGTTGTGATAATTTGACAGTGGCAAAAGCTATGTTGGGCCGACTGCCTATCATCAGATACATAACTGATCCTACTAACTGTTGATACCTCTTTATGAAGTCAGGTGTTGCTTTTCCTGTATTGGATTCGAAGATAAATCCATTTGGTAATGGGATTTCTTCTTTTCCAATTACTTTAAATCGATCAAGTACTTTTTCTAGATAATCCATTTGGTCTAGGGTAATTGATCGGTTTATAGGATTTCGTGAAATTTTCATGCCAAGAAACTCTTTGGTTGGACCAAGGTCTCGGCATTCCCATTTCTTC
Source organism: Chlorophyllum brunneum (assembly GCA_963576785.1). Taxonomy (NCBI): domain Eukaryota; kingdom Fungi; phylum Basidiomycota; class Agaricomycetes; order Agaricales; family Agaricaceae; genus Chlorophyllum; species Chlorophyllum brunneum. Next base: position 1,397,274 of record OY756149.1, read on the forward strand.
ATAAAGAGTGCTCGCTTCTCATATAGGAGTCTAGAGCCTCTAATTCCGACGAACATTGAGTCATCTACATAGACCAGAGCTATAATAAGCTCTTTGGTTTCAGGGTCGTAGTAATAATAGACTCCAGCATCTAGTTTGGATCGGACAAATCCTAGGTCGGTCATTGACTTAGTCAATTCCTTCCACCATTGTCGTCCAGATTGCTTTAATCCATAAATGGCTCGGTTTAATTTCCAAACCAGATTACCACGACCTGTATTGAAACCTTCTGGAAGTTCCATATAGAGTTCTTCATCCAGTTTTCCGTAGAGATAAGCAGTTTTAACATCTAAACTGAGCATCTCCCAATCGTTGAGGGCAGCAACTGCAAATATAAGTCATACTGTCTCATAACGGACTACTGGTGAAAATAATTCATCGTAATCGATTCCCTCTATTTGAGAGAATCCTTTTGCTACTAGTCGAGCACGGTATTGACCATCTGATTTGGGTGTAAAGACCCATCTATTTTTGACAGCTTTTCTTCCAGGCGGAAGTTTAGCTAAGTCATAAACATGTCTTTCTTTGAGTGAATTTAACTCTTCTAAGCACGCTTTCCACCATTTAGATTTCTCTTCTAATGGTAGTCGATTTAGGTCCTTGAAAGAAATAGGAACTAATGGAGATTCGACTTTTTGAGCGCACAGATAATCGATCATCCCTACTCCTCCTTCTCTGCATAAGTCTTCTAATGTAGAAGCTTCATGCTGAGAACGTCTATCAATTATTCCAGGTTTGGAAGCCTCTGATCGAATTTGTCTAACAAGTCTACTTGTAGAACTTGTTAATTTCGACTTAGGAGGTTGGAACATCTCATAGTCCTGGAGTATTTTGGTTGGATGCTTTGTAGAACCATAGAAGTTTCCTGGATGTTCAGGTACTTTTCTGGTTCTTTGCGGTCTCTGAGGTATTTCAGGAACCGGTATTTGATCCGAGTGACTTCGTGGTACAGAAGGACCAGCATCCCGATCATCTTCGACAGGGGTATAGGGTATGAATGGCTGTACATCCGGATCATCTCTGGGAGAAGGCGGATGGTTCGGACCTTCAGGGTGATTAGGTGGATCAGCATAAGATAATCCATCACTGTCATCGTCTTCTGGTGTTTGTGCTTCTCTTGGTGGAAAGAGAATGTTTTGTACAATACCATCCCACTCCTCCTGAACATCAGTATTGATATTCAGTGCTTTTCCCTTTCCTTTATTCTTTTTAGGTTCAGGGAAAGGAGTTGGAATTCGTTCATGTACAGATCTATAAATCCTATCTTCCGGAGAACTTCCGGGAGAAGTTCAGGGAATAGGGCTTGGTGGTCTATCAATAGGTAAACCAGTAGATGGATCTGGAGCATGGAAGACAATAACTTCCGAAGGTGTACTTCGAGAAGTAGAAGATGATGGTTGGTTCATCCGTTCTTCTCGCTTTTTCCCAACACATTTAGGGAAGTGTTCTTCGCTGAATACGGCTGTTGGAGATGTATAGATTACATTTCCATTTAGGTGCCTCATGAAACGATAATTTTTCCTGTCTGATGTCCAACCAAGGAAAATCATGAGTTCTGACTTCGCTATCAGTTTATTGTCTCTTATCTCTTTTGGGAGAAAGACATAAGCACTGCAGCCAAAGACTCTCTCTTTGGAGATGTCTGGAATCTTCTGATTCAACACTTCATAAGGTGTTTTCCACATGAGCCGTGATACCGGTGTTTTATTATAGATATGTATCGCATGATCTATAGAAAACTCCCACCAACCATCAGGAATACAAGCATGATGCCGCATGGCTTCTGCTTTATCCATTAGAGTTCGGTTCAAGCATTCCGCTCGACCATTTTGTTGGTGTATGTGCGGTGCACTAGTCTCATGTATAATCCCTAATGAGCGCAAATGAGATTGCAACTCATCAGTTGCATACTCTCCTCCTCTATCAGTGCAGAGATATTTTAATTTAGTCTCGTATTGAGTCTGAATTAAGGCAATGAAATTTTTCATTTCTTCTGCTGCTTCTGATTTCTTATGGAGGAAGCGAATCCATCCATGAGAGGAAAAGTCGTCCATTATGGTCATGACCCATTTAAATTTATGGTAAGAAAGAATCGGAAGTTCAACTAAATCCGAGTGTATTCTTTCGAATGGATGCTTTGCGCGTGTAGGGTTCTCTCTAAAGGGTTTTTGGTGCATCTTTCCCTTGGCACAACCGTCACAGACTGGCTTTTGCTCGGGAATCCGCACCGGAGTAAACCCAATCATATTTTTCTCAAAGTGATTGAGGATACGATTAGAGGGATGTCCTAATCTCGCATGTACAACTTTGTAGCCAACTATCGGATCTGCAGCCATAGCTGCATGTTCCAAATGTACAATTTTGGTATTAACAAAATGTAAAGTAGTGTTGCGACTTGCTGAAGGATATGCTTGAAGAATAGCATTTCCTTCGCTATCAACTACTACTGATTCGTTGGCATCTGTTCTAACAGTTTTGCTATCTTGGCATAACTGTCCCACTGACATAAGTTATTTAGAGGTTCCTTTTAGAAAGAAGACTGGATATATTTATATCTGTGTTGGTTGAACACTGTCAGTCTTCCCATTATAGACTCTATGCTTAAGCATAACTGCACCAAGACCAACCACATTAAGGTAGGGGCCTTGTGCTCCTACAGTCTTAATTGGGATCGAAACTTCGAGTTCTTCGAAGTTGATGAAGTCTTCCGCATAAGGGGTGTAATGACATGATGCCCCTGAGTCTAATAACCATACGTCACTATATTCTTCTAGTGGCGTTATGATTTGATCATTGCTTAGCAATCGAGATCTAAATTGATCCGGTACTCTTAAATACTGATCGGGCATGCATGTGGAGAAACAAGTAAATTGAGAAGTGTTAAAACACTTCTCATTCATAGATTCGCACAAAGAAAATACATCATGATGGGATCCTAAAGATCCTGATTGCGTATTTACATGCCCGGCCCCCGACATCCCTTCCCCTTGCCCTTGCCCTTCTTCTTGTGAAGACGGCCGGTCAGCATATTGGTGACAGGACTGTGTATCAGGGTTAGTAAGAGTATCTGAGATCGAATTGATCACGTACCCAGCTCCTCCCTTTTTTTTGAAGTCGCTCCCGTAGTCGGTCGACGAGAGTCCGAGTGACACCTCAGATTGAGGTGCCGAAGCAAAAGGTTCGGACTTCGGAGACTTCGGGAGAGGCCCAGAAGAGGGTCCTGCAACGTTCGCAGGGTTCCTGGGGTTGCGGATGTTGTAGGCAACATCTTGAGCCGGCGCCATGAGGTCATCGACCTCCTTCTCGCTCTCAAGCCGTTTGAAGGCTTCGTCTACCAACACTGAAAGTGTGGCAGGATGCCTATCAGTGGTCTTGTTCTCCTGAGTAAGAGAGTATCTCTTACTCTAGAATCGCTCCGTAGGAGGGGAGGCCCGAGGAAGAGGAGGAAACTCCTCTTCGTAGGTCCTGACGGCTGGAACTACTATTTCCTCTGGAGGAGGAAGGTAGTACGGCCAAACCTCTCCAGGTTCAAGCGAGTCGCCCCGGGCGACAGAGTCCATGCTAGGAATCTTTACCACATGATGCATAGCCAAATTGAGTTTATTCCCAAATTTGGGAGAAATCAATAAGGCATATGGCGAATTATGCGGTAAAAGAAAAGAGAAGCAGACGCGAGTCGTGTTAATATCGGGGTTACTATTTTTACTGAACCATTTACTCACCCTCGTGTGTCCCTCACAGGTACAACCTGGAGGGTGACCAGAAGGAACCAAAAGTGCACCAGGCGGTGTCACCGATCGTCCTTTCGGGGCGCGGGGGTGAGAGACCTCGTGCATCCGTCAATCGTAACGATTGAGGGCACGTTTCTTCGCCATTTGCATGGGCGAAGGACCAGTGACGCGGTCACACCAGGTGGTCACCTGTTGGATCCGCAGTGAGTTTTTGAAACATAAGTTTTGTGCTTCAGCACGCACCTTTTTCTCGAGCTCAGCACGCACCTTTTTCTCGAGCTCAGCATGCACCTTTTTCTCGAGCTCAGCACGAGCGTTCTCTCGTGCCTGCTGGACCTTCTTGGGATTAACCCAAGTAAGCGGTTTTGGTCTCTCACTCACAAGTACACGAGTGGTTGGAGGAGCGGGAGCGGGAACGGGTTGAGGCGCGTCCATGCGCCTCATCAGGTCGAAGGGGGTCATCCCCGGACCAGCGAAATGACGGACCGCCGGTTCCGTGGCAGCGGCAAAGCCCGCCATGTGGGCCTGGGGTTTACCCTGGCACTTCTTGGGCTTCTTCTTCTTCTTCTGGACGTTAATCCAGGTAGGAGAAGGGGGAGAAGGCTGAGGAGGCTGCCCACTCGGATTGGCAGGGTGGCGAGGACCTCTTGCAGGCTGGGCCCTGGTATCACCTCCAGGGTGGAAGCGGTTCTAGGGTGGTCCAGGGCGAGTCCTGGGGATATTGCCCTGAGGGCGAGTTTGGTAGTTAGCAGTTGCGGCAAAAGATGCTTGGGGGTTAGACATGTTAGGTCTTGACCCTTCACGTCTTGACCACTCAGCATTTATAGCCTGCTGGACTACCTCCCAGGTCATATCTACAACATCGTGATTATTCGCCAATGTTGTTTGGGCCACTGCATTCCAATCCGGTGGTAATGTGTTCAAAGCGATCATCGCGCCAAGAACTTCTGGTAATTTTACCTTAGCTGTTTCTAATTGAGAAGCCATTGTTCTCAATTCAGCTAGATCCATTGCTGGATCTTGATTCCCTGTAATGCGCTTTCGCAACATTCTTTGGAGAATTGAATACACCGCGGCAGGAGAAGGTGTCCCAAAGCAGGTTTTCAAATCAGTCCAGAGGAATCCAGGAGCGTCATGCCCATGGAGTAACAGGGAATCAGGTAAGGTATCATTAATAACAGCCAATGCCTGACCTCTCAATTGTTCTCTCCTTCTATCCTCCTCCGTTAAGGTGGTAGGATTGGCAGGAGAGAGATCCTGGTCTGTCACAGTCCATCCGGACTGGTCAGAACCAGTGACAGAAATGAGGGTTAGGGCATCCTGAAGCCTTCTAGACCAGAACGCATAGTTCTTTGGCCCATTGAGCTTAGGTAAACCAGCGACGATATTATTAGTAGACATAATATCTTTGTCGAGTGTATTTCTTTCTAGAAGAAAATTCTCGTATCAGCAATGATCAAATACAAGGATAACTCTGTCAGGTGAAGCCCTATCATCCTATCTCGGTTAGAGGGGATGATAATGGTTTAACCATTGGTAAGGCTACCGGGGCCCATAACCTGTTGAGGAAATGACCGTAACGAGTTGTTTGCTGGGGGCAGCAGTAAACGCAGTGGGAGAGAACGTAGGGTCTACTCACCGAGATAATAAGCTTCTATCTGATACCTATAGAAAGGTAATTCAGATAGACAGATATTATTGATGAAGCGTTCAACGTCAGTTAAGTAGAGTTTAAAGTCGATGAGATCGATTGAGGTGTTGTACTCAAGGAGATAGGCAATGATGAAGAAGTTGTTCGATTGAACAAGATGCAGAACTTAGGTCTGCTACATGGGGTTTATATACATATTGTAACATAGACGAGTTATACTACATAAAATACTAGCATTGCATAGATTGTTCCTTATGACTCCCTTTAACTGTGGCGTAGTGCCTGCGGAGTAATGCGGAACATAGTATCTAGTCATTGATACTATGTAGAATAATCTATCAAGTACTTATGACTCTCATCGTATGCAGAGCAACTCATAGGAAGTTACAATGGAATGAAGTTACTGGAAAGTAACGGATCAGTCTATTATTAGAATAATGACTTCATAATCTATTTCTAGAATATGTCCGAAACTTCAACACAGACACAATACCCCAAAAAGATTTTGCTTGTAGGGCTGCTTTCATATTATCAGCCCATACATGATAGTTTGTACCATTGAGCTTTGGGAACTGCAAGGTTTCCAAACTCATTTCACCAAGACCAGGCCCCATAACCTAATGAAAATAATTGCAGGGTAGAAATGAATGGTACAGTGGAACCGAAGTCGCAACACGAAAAGTCGGACCTCAGGGTTACATGACAGTTGTTTTATATACTATAATAAAAAGGAGAAATATTTAGACATCTTGAATATAATGAAAGACATTATATGGAGCATGAGGAGATAATGAAACAAGAAAAGGATAAAAGCTAAAACTACCTAAGTCATTACGACGTCATTTTTCATCACATTGCTAGCGTTGCTAAAAAGACCTTCAAGTACGGCGAAACTGACCGTCACTGTGTATGTGTCTGGCCATCAGGCCTTTGATAACTGCTCTATCACGTCCCACAGCTTGACGTCTACTGGCCCCCTGACCCTGCGTGATCTGATGTGGAAACCCCAGTACTATTCTACATCTATGGATTTATCTACGGGTCCGAAATTTTTCTCCATGGGAGAACATCGTGTATGGCTGTCTTGTTGCTTTCTTCGCGAAACATGGGTTCATCACTGTCATCCCCGACTACCGCCTTGCACCAGAATTCAAGTACCCTACAGCCGCGGAGGACATATCGGCTGCCATGACATGGGTATTGAGCCACAGATCGGAACTCGTGACAGAGACAACTCCCAACCCGGACCTCAATTCGTTGATTGTAGCGGGTCATTCAGCTGGAGCTGTCCATGCCGCGACTCTGATTACGCATCCGACTTTGATTCCCCTGGATTCAGACCTTCGCAAGAGGATTAAAGGCGTTATGTTGATGTCGGGCCCATACCATGTTCCTTCAGCGAGCGAAGTCGGCAGATTCTTGATGCATTGGGGCACAGAAGAAAACGCGAGAGAACAATCTGCCCTCTCGCTCCTCCTCGATTGGATCAACACACAGCCCAAGGACACTTTACCCAATATCTTGATGGTCGAAGCTCAATTTGAACCAGAGTGGATTTTCAGCATGGGCATTGATTATCATAGGGTTTTGGAATGGCATTTGGGGAAACCCGTCGAGATGATATTGGGTGATCGGCATAACCACATCAGTCTATATTCTGCCTTGTGCAGTGAGGAAGGAGAGGAATGGGGCGTGCAAGCCGCGGATTGGATGTGGAGGGTTCTCAGGGTGAGTTCGCCAGCCCAGGAAAAGCTAGGAACTTGTGGCAGTAGGTTGATGGTGTCTTTCGCAAATGTAGGGGACGTCAGAGGTAGATTAGGGAAGTGCGGAGGCCGGTATCCTGAAGGGTGTGAAGGAAACAGGCAAGCATGAATGTTTGGGATGTCACCAACGAACAAGCCAATCATTCACACTTCAACTTGGGACCCGATCGACACCCTCGAAGGTGAGTACCTAGCGGCTCATCAATGCTGATGTTTCGTTAACTCCTGAACCACTCAGACGTTCATTAGGTGTGTTCGCTGGTTCTGTTGCTCTCGCTCTGTTGGCTCATTTCGCATAGTTGTCTTGGCTGCGGAAATAAGTGGGCGCAGGTATAAACCTCCCGAGCTGGCAGCAAACGAAGTGCGAAAATCTCACCCACCGCATGCGAGCTCTCCTATCCATACACCAGGCATTACGGAGTACTGCAGAAGACTTTTTGTTTCGTTATTAGTTGCATTGCTTAGACCACCACCACTCGGGTATTTATTAAACTAGTCAGGCCAAGATGAGAGTGAGCACTAGTGAAGTTGTGTGTGCTTCAATTGATCTTGTCATCATGAGGTCGAGAATGCCAATGGTCGCGAAGAATTCGAAGCTTTTGAATGGTCCTGTAAAATAATCGTCGTGTACTTACCATCCTCCCACGAGTTGGTTTGTGAGCACTTAAGCCATGGTCAGCGTAGGGAAGGAGTCGGAGGGGGAGAGATCTAGTTGACTACGATGATTTAGCTTTGTCTGAGCTTTGTATGATACAAGGAAAGGTTGACAAAGTTGACTCAAGCCCGTCGTGGCAATCGGGATTCTTTCCCAACTATGTCGAGACTATTGTTGAAAGGTTGATGTACCCTGTAGTAGATAAGGAAAGCCATGATAAAGTATGAATCTGTGTCAACTACACCCAAATGCACACCTTCAAGAGTATTAGCCCGACGTCGAACACCAAGGTCTGGTAAGAGCAACTACTGTAGAGAACTAAACGATATCGACAACCAGTAAAGTATGTATCGTATGAAGGAATAACAAGCGCTCCGTGTCCTCGTCGAAGTTGATGCATGGCCGGGGCATGGCCGGAGCTTGGTGAAAGGTAGGCAACCGCTGCTGGTCTGGTGGTGAAGCTGAGGCCCATTCCTGGCTGTTAATCCGAATAGTGCTGTCCGCTGCACTGAAGGATAGTGTTGCCGAAATGCCAAGCCTGAAGTCATCCCACCGCTGCTCATCACAAGTGCCCAGCTCGAGAGTCGTGGGGGGCAGCCTCTTATCATGGGGTATCACGATTCCATAAAGCCTCCCTTCCGTCACGCGATCTAGCATGGTAATCCGTGATGTTCCAGGAAACCAGCGAGTCTCCGATTGTGTCCGACGTGCCACGGGGATAGCATACAGCAGTTTGATGGACGTTGGCGACTCCAGCTCAAAGATATAAAGCGAGCCGGGCCCCCCAGAACGGACGGCAAACACATCGCGACCAACGAATCCCACGAGCCAGAGAGACCCGGCGAACGAGCCGGGAAATCACGAGACAACACGGACAGACCAATAGACCCCCTTCGTATGGATGGACGCTAGAGTCAATCAAGGAGTACTCAAGGCGCCCCCGGGCCTGGTGATAGTCGTAAACCTCAATCTCTCTGTTCTTCACCCTAGGATCCTGCCAGACTTGGACAAGGTAGCGGTCATTGAGAGTCATTCCTCTGGAGGTCTTACCGGGCCGGAAACATCGAAAGATAGCAATCATTGTGGCAACCAAAGTAGCGTCCGCGCCATGGCTGGCGAGGTCCACTTGGTATATGTACGTTCGTGAGTTTTCTATAGAGGTCTGAGCCAAATTGGGAGAGCCGGAGACTAGACTTACACACCTTCTTCCCAAATGAAACCTGCAATACGAAAGGAGAGCCGTGGTGCTCGTCGATCTACCCAGACCCTGTAGGTAACCACCATCTTTCCATTTATTTCTGGATCAATTTTCCTTTGATCGAATAATAGACGTGGCGTAGGATTGGTGCTGTCCAAGTCGATGGCATACACAAGCGCGAAAGGATGACCCATCAATAGCCACCGGCCACCTGGAAGAAGTTTGATATAGCATGGTCTCAAAAGCTCAACATCGGGTGGGGGAGATTCGACTGTGCGCGTGCGGAAGCGTGGCTGTATGACATTCGCCAATATGCTCTGCACTCGACTTCGCCGTAAAGCCCATCGTCCCAACTCCTCCACGGTGTAATTTCCAGGCCCTTCTTCGGGTGGGGATACCCCGTACACCCTACGCAGCTCAGTAATATGGCTGCACCAGAACTGGCGAGTATTTGTGACGGAGTAAAGAGTCCTGCAAGTCTGCCCAAGCCTTAATCTCCCTACAAATATAGACTGAACAACGTACCAGCCTGACCGCGAGCAGGCCCGGGTATTCCAGACGCATGAGAATTCGGGACAGAATCTCGGCGGGGAGAGATATGAGCTCATGCTGCAGTTCGCCCGGCCTCGCAGCGAGGGGACTTGACACCAGCCAGAGATAAATTCTTCGGACCCAAGACATTACAGGTAGCATGGCTAACGGATGAGCGACGCGTTTTCACAATGCAAGTCAGTTAAACGCGATCACGTGACAATGCGTTCTCTCTCTCTCTCTCTCTCTCTCTCTCTCTCTCTCTCTCTACAACGGCAGCCGTCTGCCCCTGCTGCGTATCGCAACTCCATCAGGCGGCTCTTCTCCGTCACGCTTCATTTACCCCCACATCCCGACCCCGGTCCCTACTTCTGGTCTTGTTCAACTTTTCGCCAAATTACGAGACCTATTGATCATCATAGGCTTATCGATCGCCTGTCCTCGTACGGTTTCTCCACATGTTCGTGCCGAGGTGCTGGGTTTGAATATGCTACAGTTGCTCTGAGCTTCACGTTTGGAACGCACCGAGACCTTGATCCCTGTATCCTTTCCTCCCTGTGTCGAAACTGTAATTTTCGGATTCATACCAAGAACAGGTGAAGCACTGTAACTTGTCGTTCCGTTCCTAATCTGTAACCCCTCAGACATCGTAATGGTCTATCAGATAACCACACATAGTCGATCCCGCCGCGAGCGTAAGATATAATTCCCTGACACGAGCCCAAATTTCTCACTTTGCACAGATCCAGCTATTCCCGTATACACGGCCGAAAATCAAGCCACAGACATTGGTAGTTTTCCTATCATAAGTTTCGATAGTGGTGCTAACATATCCCCAATTCAGCGCTACAAACGGAAACCCCCATGGCTCGAACGGAGGAGCGTGGTGCTCATGGTGTGTCTCTGCTTGCGTACTCTGGGCTTCTTACAAATTCTAGAGAGTCCAGCCTCATCTACCACGGAACCACATGTGATCCAAACTTATCGCTGTGATCAGCAATCGGCCGCTGCTTCAACCAAGGATGTCGAGATCATTGTCGATAAGTTTGGCCATCCAGGAAACAGGCAAGACCTCAGAGACATCGTCACGAGTTTGGCGAGGCACGATGATATCTTTGAGCGCTTGATAGGCTACGTCGGTGATTCCGCAACAGCGCGCGATTTCTCGGTGCGTCCTTAGATCCGCGGTGATGAGTCCGTGACTCATTGAATGCCTCAGCTGAAATCATTCTCCAAAGTCGGACGGAAGGACATTCATTCCATGGGTGTTGTGATTCATGAAAAAGTACCATTTAACCTTTTGGCACAAGCTGTTGATAATGCTGGGTTTCCTACCAAATTTGAGTACCGCGATGTCCCAGATCACACAGCCTTCCTTGAGACTGCTGGGGAAATGTCATTCCGGTCTGTTGTGAGCCTCTTTCCCCCGGAAAACGATCGGGATAACCGCATGGCTCACGCTAAAGTAACAGGCAGAAAGCGTTGCGCGGGCACGATTACATCGCCTCATTTCTGGGCTAGTCGACAGGTTCAAAATTTCTAAGGCCTTTCTCTTCGGAGATCATGTTTCCGTCGCTGTTCTCGGAAGCACAATGGCGCCTATAGAACATTCATCAGAAGGGATCGATGTATCGGGTTGTCCGAATGGTGGTGAGGATATAAAGATTAATATCGATATAACAAACGATAACCATGTCGCTGCTAAGGAACGGTTAGTAACAATGTAGGTACCAAAGACTCATATATGTACATACCGTCTATGATTGTTACGAAATTTGTGCTGCCCGTGTATCCTGAGCCTGGAGCCGCTTCATCGTTGCTAAATCCCGTCGCACTTTTTCTTCCCTAGACCCCTGTCTCCTTCTATTCAAGTGCGACCAATCCTCTCCAACGCCAACGGAGGCTCCAAACGGTGCGGGAGTGTCCTGCTGTCGAGGCTTCGGTGGGGGCGGAGTACACGGCTTCCAAACCCATGCCTTCACGAGTACAGGGTTTACTGGGGATGCGCCAGCACTCTCCTTGGTAGGTCGTGTAAGAGTTTTGCCCTTCTTGCCTTTTGCAGCAATAGGCAGTGTAATCTCGCGGTTAACGACAACTTTGGTAATTTCTCGGCTCCCTTCTAGTGCTGGAAGGATAAGTTGCTTCAAAAACCTATGAATGGTCGGATGAGTGTCGGAGAGTAGGCAGAGCAAGAACAAGAACGCACGCTTTCGAGCGAATGGGATGATCATTATGTGGCGGTAGTGTAATGCTTTGCTTAGACTCGGGTCGACTGGAGAGTCGTGGGTCTCCCTCGAAGCTTCGGGGGGCAGGCTCAAGGAGGGCGAGCTGGTAGAGCTCGGTGGTGCTGAGGCCTTGCGAGCAGTCGCGCCCGGCGAGAACCCCGCGGATGACTTTAATGCCCTCCCGAATGACATTCGTTTGGGCGACTGTCGCCTTCGGAAGGACGCTCATTGCAGAGGAGGATGCTGGACGTGAACGGAACGCGACCAGAACGTGCTTATGTAAGCAGCCTTCACAAGTCGTAAATAATCAGCTAGCTGGTTCATCCAGTCCATAGCTGGCAGGCTGGCTTGCAGAGTAGGTTTTGGATCCTTCAAAACATTTCAACTGGAAATTTACGAGCAGATGGACTGTCCACACAGGCTCAGCAAGGCTCAGTACGTGCTTTTCCAACTTCCACGGGACCAAACACTGATAAGGGACGCGACTTTTGATCAGTTCAGCGCGTCGACCCGATCATGGCCCCGCGAACCAAAAGAAAGTGCTTGGAGCTGCAAGACTCTGCAACGTCCAACGACAACGAAACGTCAGATGAGTCGGAAAACTCGGAAGAGCGTTCGGACTGGGATGAACTCCCAGAGATTTCTCCGAAGGGAAAGCTAAAGCCCAAGGATCGTCTAATATCATAGTCCAGACGGCCTTTGACACCTACTTCACATACACTGCTCCGAAGGCACAGATGTCCTCCAACGTCTTCTCTAATCTCGTTCTCCCTCTCACGGCGGAGGAATATAACAATGCCATTATCTCCGCAAAACCTGGACTCAAAACCCCACAACCAATAGTTTCGACACCTTCCATCCGGACCTGTCTGTTCTCGCGATCCTTCCTTGAACTGCAAGAAGGCTTCAACATTCTGTGCTATGGACACGGTTCCAAGCGCCAACTGCGTAATCACTTCGCTACGGATGTCTGTTCAAAAAAGGGGCACGTCGTTGTTGCCAATGGCTTCCAACCTGATTTCACTATCAAGGACCTTCTCAGTCAGATTGAGAATATACCTGGAATCCAGGACCCCGATTCCCGAGAAATAAGCCCAACGGATATCCACACTTTTCTCTTCGTCTCCTTCGGACCAACAACCTCACTTGTACATCGCCATCCACACATCGACCCCGCCGTTCTACGAACCCCCCGCGCAAAGTCTGTCCCCTCACTTCTAGCTCTTACACCCAACATCCACATCATCTCTTCCATAGACCACATCAATCCCGCACTAATGTGGTCCTCATCCGAACTTCCACTCGTAAATCCTCCTCAATGACCTCGCAACAATCTACGAATAAACCAACACCGCCCCGATGGTTTTCCTGGCTCTACCACGACCTGACGTCTTTGGCTCCATATGACCTTGAACCAACCTACATCGAACATACGTCCCTCACATCCGCACACAGTAATGGCCCCGCAAAAAACTCGACTTCACATCTACCCTCCCTTCAACTCTCAACCCCTCTTCTACTATCACCGGTGGTGGCGTTTGAACAAACATGTGCAAAACAGCTGCTCTACACATCTTGGCCTCCGTTACGCGAACGGCTCCAAAGTTGTTCGTGCTTTTAGCGAATAGACAACTGGAGACTATCGAGGAACCTGGTGCTGCCGGCTCTGGTTCTGGGTCGGGTGCTGAGGGTGTGACGGTGGGTTTACAGGTCACTGATAGGCTACGACGCCTTATTTAGCCTTGCCCGTGGCGATTTCGTTGCGACGAATGATACGGCGCTTCGTGCGCCCCTGGGTGAATACAGGGACCGTGGTCTTATTATTTCTGCGGAGGGTGGCTCGAGAGGAGTTGTGGATTCCGCTGAGGAATGAACGGCCGGCGAGCGTTTTGCAGAGTTTACAGGTGCAGGCACAGTAGGTGATTTGTGATTACTTTCAAAATGCTGCGTGCTACATCTCCTATTCGCGGCTGAATTTCCTATTACATCATAATGCTGCTACTGCTTTATCCACTATTTGCGACAAAGAAACAAAGTCTTCGACGTAGTTGTGACGACGATACGAAAATCATTCATCACCGGAATCATTCACCACTAAGAGTCTTCATCTGTAAAAAGATCTCGTTGGCAGGGACACACATCTGGAGAGTAGCCAGCAAGTCAGCGCCAATAAAGATGAACGGTGTGAGTCGGTGAACTTACCCATGTTGTGAGCAAAAATACAGTGTTTCCTATATCATCCTCATTCCGGACATTCAAGGTATCTGTCACAAAGTAAGGACGAGTGTTCCCAGAGCAATCGATTACTCCAAACAACCACTCATTGCTACTGGAAATGCAGAACTTCATGATGTTGTTCTGCAGCCTTGTAGACTCAGTTACGATTTGCCTGTGGGATCAAGGATGAGAGGAAGTTTAAGGGGGGTGAATTCGCGGCTCACAATGCTAAGCACTGGGCGATAGTCTGATACACGTGGGAGGGGAGTGATCGTGGTTTCCTCTTCTGTGATGGTCTATCACCAGTGGGTGTATTTCCTGCCTTCTGGTTGCCGTCCTCCGCATCGCCTTCGTCACCCTTAACTTCGTCCGCCTCCTCATATTCCCGGTTGCCTTCTTCCTGGTTCGCGCAATTCTGCTCACTGGCATCACCTTTGGCCCGATCCTCATCTTGATCCTCTTCCTGATTCCCAGTTGAGGGGTTGTCGGATTCGAGAGTTAACTTGCTTAAGCCGTCTACTAGGTTGCTTTGAGAGACGTGGCTCCGAACCTGGGCCTCCCGCAACTGAGGAGCCTCCACATTCGCAGGTTTGTTCTTGCGGTCACTAGCAGGATCAGAGACAAGGGACTGATGACCTGTGAGTGACACTTCCACGGTGACTACGTCCTCTTCATCGGCACCTTGTTCAAGCTCGGAGGGGCACGATTGGCACGTCATCATGGCGTGGATCAGCTTTTTCAGGATATATGAGAATCCAGACCTGGAACTGCGACTACGGCGGTTCCGCCAGAACGCCTGCATCCGTTGCTGTATCCCCTCCAACCTGGAGCCGAAGTAAGGATTCTCTGAGATAGAAGGACAATCATGGCGGAGATCGGCAAACCGAGCCACATTTTCCAATGCAGATGAATGAAACTTCTCCAAGATATCCAGACGGGCGCTGTGGGGACAGCGCAAATGTGGTGGATCCCAGTAACCCCGGTGGTTGCGATGAAAGCCATGATCCAAGATGTACTCCACCACCTGACAAGCAATTGGACCACAGTCGTCCAAGCCGTTCTGAGGCCAGTCGGTATGATGGACCGTGTAGTCTCGCATGTCCCAGCCATGATAAACACTGACATTATGCAGGTATTCTTCCCACCGTTCCCAACCGCGCGGATCACAGTACTGATGAAGAGCCCCAGTCAGGCGTTGTCCAAGGATGTGGATTTCGTTGACGTCGGGTAGGACTACGACGACAAAGTAATGGTGGCCCTGGAATAGGACGCCGATAACCGGTTCTGGCGAACAACAGCCTGAGGGAGGGAGACCTGATATCGCTCGGAAATTGGCTATCTCTGCCAGGTCTGGTCGACGGGAAGCGAGGAAGTTGAGCGGCATGTACCTGGCATGACGGGGACCCTTCTCAAACAAGCTCGAAGCCATCAAAAGGTAGCGATCGAGAAGGAGGCCATCCAACCGGCAGGAAGGGAGAAGAGTATGGAGTCCCTCGTAGGCATGCAACCATTGATCTGGATCAATGATGACCAAATCTATCGGAGCGTTCAGGTAATGTAGGAGACGGAGTGGAAATGGAGGCCCACCCAAGATAGGGGACACGGTAACAGAGCCGGTGGTCGAGGTGTCCTCCTGGGCGGGTTGGCGGGGACTATCAACAAAAGCAGAAGGCGGGAGGTCTGCTGGAGAAGGAGAGCGGTGAGGGATTTTGTTTTATCTGTGACTATTGTAATAGCACCCACCTTGATCTTCGAGCCCCAAGTTTGGCAAAGTGATCTTGGCAGGGTGCCCAGGGCTATCTGTCAAAAAGAAAGTCAGATAAAGTCGCCCGAGATGTTCAGAAATGCACTACCTGCTTCGAAGGTGAACCGCTTCTGCATGCACTTGGCCTCGATGACAAATGACTCCCACTGAGAAGGTCCATGTCCGATTTCGGCAAGTGAATCGTCAAAAATTCCATACCCAGCCTCCAGGTGGCCCACAAAGTCATGGACTTGCCACCTGGCTGACAGGTTCCGTGGGTCTGAAACGGAGCGTCAGCTATGCCCAAGAGTAATTGTAACATGATGTACTGTGAGTTTCCCACTTTCCAAACGTTTCTTGTCGTAGCATCCCCGGCGCACTTGAGAGTACGTCAAGGCTGGCCTGTGATGAACAACAAACCATGTCCAGTACGCCAGTCAAGAATGTGCTATGCACACTGCCATCGGCCTTTGTATGCAGAACCTCGATGGGCGGATTGTCGCTCCCGAGAATGGCAAGGGAAACCTCATCTCCTAAGAGAAATGCCTTGGAATTTTTGAATTCATCAATTAACTGAATAATCAACGTGTGGATTCGCGTCCGCGTGAGGCCCTCTGCCTATTGCCCTGGGGTCAGCCATCGAGGCGTCCTGAGGGTGAAAGACACTTACATTTGATTTCAAAGCTTTTGCCCCAGAAGTTTCAGAGAAGACACGAAGTTCTGAAGGGGCGACTTCAGAAATATGCCTGTATCTGAACCGGTCGGGAATCCCGGATCGATCGATAACCTGTGCCAATAAATGAGATGATATGTTTGTCTGAGGTATCTGGATGCCCATAGAGAGCACGTCTTTTTGACCAACCCTCGAAAACGATTTCAACTGACTCGGAGACAATCAATCAGTCAAAGATTGGCCATCACCGGACAATAAGAATAACGCACGGAAAAATCGCGCATTATTGAACCGCAGGCATATCTCAACAAGCGCACGCCAATATCGCTGTGCCCAGCCAAATTTTTGATAGTTTCTGTGAGGCTTTCCTTCTCTCCTGGACGCCCAAACCTCTTGACAATGATCTCGACATATGGACGTAGCCACGAAGTTGATGAAGTGGGACCTGATGGTTTATCGCGTCGATAAGCTTGGATCAGGTCCTCTTCACGATTGGTCTGCGGATATCTGCCGGATGAGACTCAACCCCCTAGGATAAGCACCAATGTTCAGAATTTACAAGTGGAACTGTACCTTCCGCATTGCGTTGCCTCGTTCGGGCAGTTCTAGTCGGCAATGGCAGGGTTTCGGTTTGCCGTGCTAAACGGAGAATATGTTAAGAGGCGGTTCACTATCGAAGTTTACACTTTGGGGGACCTACGGATGTCTGTGGCCTGCCTCTTGGCCGACTTCGTGTTGGATGGATCTATGTAATGTGGAAATTTCAGGCTTCTAGCGTAAACAAACTATATCTTACTTTTGCGGCGGGATTGACGCGAAATTCTCTGGTCGGCCATTATAGTTACTGGTGAATTATAGTTTGATGGTGTGGGCGCAATTACTGGGACCGGTTACAAAGCTGTGTGAGACCTGAGGTGCTGAAGCAGTGGATCTTAACAGCAACGGCAGTGGGAATTGTGGCATTTTAAAACCCAGCACCCTGGTATGAGCATGTGGTCGACCATAGCACTCGACACGAGGACGCGCAATCGATAAGCCTGCGATGATCAGTAAGTTAGATGGTAACGAAAAAGCTGAACCCCAAGTGAGTACTGAGCGCTGCGGCATCGATGAAAATATCCACAAAGCATAGTTGCTTAGGGTGTTTGCGTTTAGTTCAGCATTCAGACAGCAGACGCAGCGGTCCACTAGCAAGTCGCGTGTATTGGGCACGTGACCAGGTTCAAGTCCTGGTTTGCTACCGCGAACGCTTCTCTATGGCTTGGTCATCTAGTCTCTTGTCTTGGGTCTGGAATTTCTATCTCAAGCTTATTTCGCGTCGGCTCCATTTCCCTCACATATTCCCTCCTGTAGAGCCTAGCTGGCAGCGGCACGGACTTTCCTCTCTACCTGTTGAGATTCTATGCCAAATCCTCGTGCGTCCGGGCTACTCAAACTTGCTCGCGGTCAGGCTGGTAGGTTTTTGCTGTATCGATGTATTTATGGAGACTCAGATTTGGAAAGACTTGCAAAACGTTTTACTCTGTCACAAAAACCCGTCAATTCTGGCAAGACTGTATTACTGAGTTGCGCGAAATATATGGCGTATCACCACCCGAAGCAGGACCTGACAAATACACCGTCGAGGAACTGGAAAAATGGGTCTTACGACGAAGTCGAATCCAAGACGTGTTGGCCAATTCCATACAACCGCGTTTCCGTACGCGCAACATTGAATCTTGTCCGACGGATCTTAGGCGCATGACGCCGGATTTGAGAGAGCTTCTTCCAGGTGGCAGATGGCTACTGATGGCCCATCCTTTTGCGCTTGTACATGTCCTCGACTTGGACAGCACCAATCCCACACCGTGTCTACTGTTCGATCCCAGCGAATTTGACCCAGAATTCACTGGGAAAAGAGTGGTAATCAGCTACCGCATTTGGATAGACTGCCGAGCGCCGCGGCTCTCGTTTCGTATGGCAGGTTTCGTGTGGGACAAAGGTGTGTAAATCTAGTCTATGTCGTTCCCAGGTTAGTTCAGACCTCCCCAGAAAAGTCACGGACATATATACACCAAGTGGATCTGGTTGGCCATGGTGCGGATGCTACCCTGGTTGCCACGAACATTGCCACCTTCCGATGCTTCAAACCCGGCAAGACCTCCCCAGCAATGGCACTCAATGACCGTTACTTTGTCCAAGTCTGGGAGGGATCCGATCCGAACCACAGGGAGATCGAGGTTTACGACTACCACGAAGCCCTTGGCTGCCTTGAGTACTCTTTGATTGACTCGAGCATTCATCCATTCAAACTATCCGGCTTCTCGGTGCGTCTCTTGTCGCCTTGTCGAATTTTGTTCTAAGCCCAGAGACAGGTCGTAGAATTCATTGATCAAAACATTTTAGCAATTGATCCTTTCGGACCGGGCTCACTCAATATCTTTGAGGTGGAGTCACCAACATCCATCAAGCTGCTACACAGTGTTCCATCGAAGCCGTACGAGCGACGCTCGGAGACCCGGTGGACACCCGGAGCGTCACGAATCGCCATTGTAGACCGCATACCTCGGGGAAGGCGCAGCGCGATCGTGATACCGCATGACAAGAGACTACCCCCAACGACTGTCGAGCTTGGTACTCACAGCACCGAGGAAGGATGGGAAGACTTCACCGTTGGCATTTCTGCATTACTATCCTTTCGGTTGGCAGACAAGTCTATTCGAATCGCCAGCCATGGATGGGATTTGACCTCCCCAACCGTTCAGAAGCATTTACCTACCTTCAACCACGTCGAGGATCTGACTTTCGCATTTGTCGCGTTTGATGAGGATACGGGACGCATGATATTCGCTCGGAACCCACATACATTATTAATTATCGATATTGTTTAACCTAGTACGATACGAGTAAGCTTTTAGTCAATGCTCGTCAGCAGTCGCTTTTCAGAATTGGACGTACCTTGTTCTGATCGTAAACATGCCAGCAACCCCCCCTGAAAAAATATGAAAAAGAATGGACGGGATGTTGACCGCACTTCAACATGACCTGTTGGAAGTAGCAACCGCTTCATACTGAGTCATAATTCCCCCACGGGTATCAGTAAACTCCCTGGAAACTCTCCAGTTGTCAAGCCAGATGGTGTAATACTCTATGGAGTCGAAATACCCCATGAAAAGAGCCTTCCCCCAGCGTTTGTCGAAGTAGGCACTCCAATGAGGGATGCAGGCCAAATGGGAACTCGATACGCTGCTGTATGTAGCAAAGGGGGCAAGACACGATATATCCGCTGCCTGCCACATATCAATTAACTAATACTATTCAGATCAGCAGCCAGGAATGGGATCCGGGACCTGGTCACACCGTCTGACTGGAAGCTGCCTTGGACCATGATGCATCTATTTAGGACGCTTGCTATTCGTTGAGTGTACGATGCCTACCCTCTTGATACATTAATGTCTAGTACATAAACACCCTCCGACCACCATCCATTCTGACCCTCCAGTTTTCAATTGGACACTCTGCCACACAACGTCCCCAAGCTGGTCTACGTTGTGTTGGTATAGAAAGTTACATGATATGTTTCTATGAGACTCCCTGAAGAGTATATATCGATTGGAGGGACGATTCGTGGTATATCATTGGACAGCAAGCTACTGAGTTTGGTAGCCATCCGAAACAAGATACCATAAAGGACAGTCGTCAAGAAATAGTCACACAGGAAGTAGATTCATTCTTTTTATGCTTCCGCAGCGAGCGCGAACTTGATCATATCGGAAAAAACGCTCCAGACCTCGACTAACAGGTTAACCATAAATGTATATCAGGTTTTTATTAGGTCCGCAACATTGGGTGCAACAACCTGATAATGGTCTGAGAAATAAGTAGGTCATAAGCAAAGGGGATGGGAAAGTTCCTCGGGCCTAGCCGGTCCCTCTGGGTATGCAGAGGCTTCAGAACCACATTAATTTGCCGTTACGAAATTACATGGCTCAGCCAGGCTTTCTGCCTTATCCCAGACTTTCTTCAGCTCCCCGACCACCCCATGGATCCGCTGCTCCAAGGCCAAGCAAACAGCACCATGCACTCATGTCTCTACCCATCGAAACCCTATCCCAAGTTCTCGTGTACTTGGACTACTCGGCTTTGCTTGCGGTTAGGCTGGTGCGATTGTTCTTATATATATAACTACAGAGACTAAGGATTGGACAGACTTGCAAAACACTTTACTCTGTCACAAAAACGCGTCAATTCTGGCAAGACTGTATTACTGAGTTGCGCGGAATATATGGTGTATCACCACCCGAAGCAGGACCCGACAAATACACGGTCGAGGAACTGGAAAATTGGGTCTTACGACGAAGTCGAACCCAAGACGTGTTGGCCAATTCTATAAAACCGCGCTTTCGTACGCGCAATGTTGAATCTTGTCCGACGGGCCTTAGGCGAATGAGGCCAAAATTCAGAGTGCTTCTTCCAGGTGGCAGATGGCTACTGATGGCCCATCCTTTTGCGCTTGTACATGTTCTCGATCTGGACAGTACCAATCCCACACCGCGTCTGCTGTTCGACCCCGGCGAATTTAACCCACCAATCACTGGGAAAAGAGTGATAATCAGCTACCGTATTTGGATAGACTGCCGAGCGCCGCGGCTCTCGTTTCGTATGGCAGGTTTCGTGTGGGACAAAGGTGTGTAAATCTAGTCTATGTCGTTCCCAGGTTAGTTCAGACCTCCCCAGAAAAGTCACGGACATATATACACCAAGTGGATCTGGTTGGCCATGGTGCGGATGCTACCCTGGTTGCCACGAACATTGCCACCTTCCGATGCTTCAAACCCGGCAAGACCTCCCCAGCAATGGCACTCAATGACCGTTACTTTGTCCAGGTCTGGGAGGGATCCGATCCGAACCACAGGGAGATCGAGGTTTACGACTACCACGAAGCCCTTGGCTGCCTTGAGTACTCTTTGATTGACTCGAGCATTCATCCATTCAAACTATCCGGCTTCTCGGTGCGTCTCTTGTCGCCTTGTCGAATTTTGTTCTAAGCCCAGAGACAGGTCGTAGAATTCATTGATCAAAACATTTTCGCAATTGATCCTTTCGGACCGGGCTCACTCAATATCTTTGAGGTGGAGTCACCAACATCCATCAAGCTGCTACACAGTGTTCCGTCGAAGTTGTACGAGCGACGCTCAGAGACCCGGTGGACACCCGGAGCGTCACGAATCGCCATTGTAGACCGCATACCTCGGGGAAGGCGCAGCGCGATCGTGATACCGCATGACAAGAGACTACCCCCAACGACTGTCGAGCTTGGCACTCACAGCACTGAGGAAGGATGGCAAGACTTCACCCTTGGCATTTCTGCATCACTATCCTTTCGGTTGGCAGACAAAGCTATTCGAATTGCCAGCCATGAATGGGATCCGACCTCACCAACCGTTCAAAAACGTTCACCTACCTTCAACCACGTCGAGGATCTGACTTTCGCATTTGTCGCGTTTGATGAGGATACGGGGCGCATGATATTCGCTCGGAACCTGTCACATACATAATTAATTGTTGATATTGTTTGACTTGGTACAATACAAGTCAGTAGTCTTTTGTTCCAGATACCCCAACGTTCCCGGCTTGCTACCCATTTGAAGGAGAAAGAACGACTACGAACACATATTCTGCGCCCAAGTGACGATCCGGGAGCCGACTATGATTGAGCTGGAACTCGGGATGCCATCTGCATGGACAGTTCCAAGAGGAAGTTAATGCTTGAACGAAACCCACACTCCGCCGCGGGGCGTATCCGAGTCAGTATCTGTGCACTGATGCTTACACTGAAGGGTATATCGCTCGAGCCGCTTGAGGAAGCGAATGTTGCCTTTTGCTGTTAACCGGCGCTCCAACAAAATTGGAAAAGAACAAAATCAAGGACAGCAAATAAAGTCTAACCGGAATGCTTTCAAGAAGAAAGGACGATCGAATAATCGCCAGTGGGGGCAAGCTTTTTTTTTTTTTTTTTTTTCCATCATCAATATTTAAAGCAGGGCTCGAACACAGTCCACCCCCTATACCTACTACAAGTACAATACAGGGCTCTCCAACCTACACCTAAAGAACTTTATCAATGGAGTAGTACATTAAACTACAAGTGCATGTGGACTAAAGAGTCTGAATGATAATACAGTAGAGAATAGGTGGAGGAACTACTCAACACAATTGATCAGTGCCCTTGCCCCCCTCCTCTGAACTCTTGTCTCCTCATAGCGACCCTGGATCCAGCCAGCTTTGAAGCAGTGGGCCCAGAACAAGCATTTCAGCTCATTTGCTGCATGATCTCCACCACAGTTTAAGCAGTGGGCAGTGTGGGGGTACAGCATGCCCTTGGAAGTGGCAGGGATGGGGGGTTCAGCTTTGGCATTACTCTTACAGCATCCAGAAAGGAGACAGTGGTGTTCCACTTGGTGGGGACCTCCGCAACAGGAGCACTTGAGGCCTTTGGACCTACAGGCAGAAGTCAGATGGCCCCATTTCCAGCAATGACTACACTGGGGGGTCCTGGGGTTTGCATACGCAAGTTTGATGAGATATTCATAGCCACCAATATAGATGTATTTGCCAGCAAGTTTCTTGGCAGCAGCTCCAGACTGGGAGTCCCAGACATCAAACCAAATAGTGGCTGAGTCTGAGCAGTGGGAGTTCTTCATAACATGTGGGGTATCCATGAGTTTGAGCAAAGGGAGGTGAGAGGCCTTGAGTGCCTCAGTAACTTTGGCAACTGAAATATGGTGAGTAGTGTTGAGGAAACAACCATAATGAGTTATTTGCTAGGGGCAGCAGTAAACGCACTGGGAGAGAACGTAGGGTCTACTCACCGAGATAATAAGCTTCTATCTGATACCTGTAGAAAGGCAATTTGGATAGACAGATATTAGTAATGAAATGTTCAGTGTCAGAGGTAGACAAGTTATAGTCAAGGAGATTGAGACTGGTGTTGTACTCAAGAAGATAGGCAATGATGAAGAAGTTGTTCGATTGAACAAGATGCAGAACTTAGGTCTGCTATATGGGGTTTATATATATATTGAAGCATAGGTGAGTCATACTACATAAAATACTAGTAATACATAGAACATTCCTTATGACTCCTATTAACTGCAGCATAGTGCCTGCGGAGTACTGTGGAATGTATTATACTAGTCATTGGTACTATGTAGAATAATCTATCAAGTACTTATGACTCTCATTGTATGCAGAGCAACTCATAGGAAGTTACTATGGATTGAAGTTACTGGAAAGTAACTGATCAGTCTATTATTATCATAATGACCTTATAGTCTATTTCTAGAATATGTCTGAAACTTCAACAAGTAGCACCAGGGGCTTTGAAGGGAACATCCAGGACCTTCAGATAGGACTTGGACCTAGGGAGAGCAGCTGCAACTGGGGTCTCGAGACCTAGGAGCCACTTGGTAGTATTGGCAATGAGGGTAATCTCATCAGTGGAGGGGACAGCAGAGGTGGTGACAGTAATACCACCATAAGCAAAGCATGCCCCATCTGTCTGGAGGGCAGACTTGGCATAAAGGAGGGTGTTATTAGTACTTTTGATGAGTGCTGGGAAGTCAACATTAGTGGTCCTAGCATCAAGTGCTAGGAGGATTTGGCAGCAGTTAGGACCAGCAGTAGTAGAGCACATCTTGGGGGTGTGTTTAGGAGGTGATATGGCAGCCTGGTGTACTGCCATGATGTGGTCTGGGGGGAGGTGAGGAAATACCTTGGTCATATGGACCAAGGTAGCAGGATCAGTAGTGGCAGCAGCAGTATAGGACTTCTTGGTTGGCACTGGTGTGGGAGAAATAGGGGCAGTGGGCACTGATGTGCATGCTAGCCTTGAGTGACAGGGGTCTCATGAGGGCCTAGGGGGGGGACTACAGAAGGAGGGAATGTGTGATGTCCTTTCGAGGATTCCAAAGCAAACACAGTAGGAAAGAAAGCCACTGCAGGCATTGAGGGTAGAGGAGATATCTGTTAATAAGATATCATCCACATTGTGGATTTGAGCAAGTGAGGCAAAAGCCTGACTAACATGTGGGATTATATTGGACTGGGGAGAGGTCTAGCCAAATGTCCAAAGCTGACTGCTGAACCAGACAGCATGTAGGATAAAAGTGGTAGGGGTCAAGGGAGGGATGAGAGGCTCAGTTGATGATATGGTAGGAGGAAGGGGTGGTGCTTCAGAGGCACTGGACTCCATTCCAGCTTCAATATCTGCCTCCAATCCTGATGGTCCAGCAGTAGATCCTGTGGAGGAGGCCACTCTGGCTCTCTTCTGCTTGGGCTTCAGTTGCAATCTGGACTTGTCACTGGGGCCAGTGGCAGTCCCATAGAAGGACTCAGAGGTAATCTTCTTGTCCCGGGGTGAGTTGGAAGTACTGATGTTTCTAGACATAGTGTAGCTAATCTCTTGTCCATGTTAAGTACCTATCCAAAAGAGGAAGGTAGTGGTAAGAGATCAAGAAGGAATGAGTGGGGGCAAGCTTGAGAGGACATCCCAATCTCCAGATCATTACCAGACTTGTACTCAAACGCCACAGCTTACAGGAACTCATAAGTTTCTCCTAATCATTGACAGCTCTCAATGTTTACAATAAAATAAAAAAACTTCATTCTTATTTACCCCAACCCCAATAGAGACCAAGGAGCAGGAGAACTGGGTTGAACAGTAGGTCATAATTTGGTGAAAAATGTTGAACAGTACAGTAACACACAGTGGCAGATGGATAATCTGACTTACTGATAGTGTGGTTAGTAGGACAGTTAAGTACTAGTAAAGAGTTGTTAAGAAAGTCAAGTAGAGTGAAGTAGAAATCAAGTAGATTGTCTTAGAAAATATAAGGGAATATATACTGCTTTATGTACTAATTGTCTGGGTAGCAAACCCAAAGACCTAGTAACAACTTACTTGCTGAATGAACTAGCCCTGAAAATGGATGGTGCTTAAGTGTGATACCCATACCTTGCCATCAGCATTAAAGTGATGCACTGACAAGTAGGCAAGCATAGAGGTTGGTGAAGAAGCCTTGGCAGTGATACTAGGTGAAACAGCCTCTAGTGCAGATCTTGGTGGTAGTAGCAAATATTCAAGTGAGAACCTTGAAGACTGAAGTGGAGAAAGGTTCCATGGTCAAGAGCAAACTACCATCTCACCACCCTCTCCAATACCCACCCTCTTTAATCTCTCCTCGATTGTCCAAATGCCAAGAGTACCTCCCTACACCCCCTCTCTATCTCTCTCCTGACTGACCATCTTCACGGTCAGGTCAGAGGTTCCCTTATGGAAGCCATCTTGGTACTTCCATCACTCACTGAACAGTTTGACCCCTGCTCTGCAGTAGTTCAACCTGGTCACCGTCTCCTAGACCATGGCCCAGGTATATTTCCATAACTTTTCTCACTCTTGTGATAAGAGAGCCATACATATATGGCATCTGAACAGTACCTTGGAATATACTAATACCAACCTCTAGGTTCTCACTATGGCTACAGATGCCAGTCTACTGCTGCAGGGTGAATTCCAGGCAGTCTCTGCTGCCCAAGTCTACCAATCAGGCCAACGTGTCTTTTAGACAAGATATGTGGCTGGTCAAGTGACAGCTCCTAATGCGGAGTTGTATGTTATCTGGATAGCAATTGGGAAGGCCAGCAGCCTTTCTAATTGTGACTCCATTGTCTTGTTCACTAACTCTCCTGGTGCTGCTAGGAGAGCAGTGGACCCTTCTGTTCACTCTAGTCAAGCTCACTTGCTTGCTGTGTGTAATGCTCTTATGGAGTAGCTTGAGGGGTACCCCAAACACTCCCTTTACATCTAGCATGCTTACTCCTTGGAGAAGTGGGCCATTCATGGTACTGTACATTAGTACTGTACCAAGCTTCAGGTCTCTGTGGGTTTCTGTCCACAAACCTCCCTTGACTTCCTTTGTCAGAAGATCATCAGATCTTGCCAGGATGCCTAGATCACTCAATTCCAGGATCCTGCTTACTCAAGTAGCCAGTTCATGGCTCTCAATGGGTGCAATGGTAAGCCCCTCCAGCCCACTTACCTCAATGGAGGTTTGTGGCTGCCTTCTGCTGCAGTGGAACCCAACTCACTGTTAGCCTGCATGTGTAGAGTTGTACTCAACCATATGCCAGTCGGGGCCTATAGGTCTCAATTCTTCCAAGACAAACATTTTTGGTGTCTATGTGGGGCTCTCTTCAAGTCTCATGTACATATTCTTACCAACTGCAGTTAGTTTGACTCCTTTAGGGGATACCCAGCTACACTGGGTGCCCTTATCAAGTTCTTGAAAGAAAACCCTCAGGTGTTCACTTTCCCATCTGCTCCTCAGGAAATTGGATAACTGGATTAGGGTAGGTGGGTTATTGTCTGGCACCAGAGAACCCTGGTGGAAGTCCAGCAAGGACACCTGGAGTTTTATGAATGGAGTTGTCTCCTATGGTGACTAGGTGCAGTGAAGACACTAATAACTACACCAATGGTGCAGCCAATTACTCTGGCAAGGGTGACCATGGCTGGAGGGCTGACTCTCAGTAAGAAGAACTCTGGGAGCTAGTAGCTGGGCTGATAATTAGGTATGTTTCTACCATCAGGTATTTACAATGAATTGACACCTACTGACCAGGCCTGGTCTTTGGACTAGGTCACTGGTTGGGGGACCTCCCTACCCACTTGCCTCTTCTGGCATCCACTCCTCTCACCCTTCAGGCTCAGGAGTAGGATGTGATTCTGTCTACTGTTGGTTTTGGGCAACAGTACATTTGCTTGGTAGGGTATGTCCACCACTTCTTCATAGATACCTGCTAGTCTACTCATTTGTATTCTGGCCATGGGCTGTGTTTGAGTGCTGTGTAATAAATTGGCCTTAGGCCATAGTTCAAAAAAAAAACCACTCTCCAGGCTCCTTTCTCACTTGATTTGAATGCCTGCAAGGTGGTGGTTCAGTAGAGGGTGTAGAATGAGCTGGAGGGGTTGTAGAGAGTGTAGATGATGAGCTAGAAGACTGTGAGGGTGGTGGAGGCATGCTGGGACACTTTGGAACAATTGGTGAAGGTGGTGGTGGACTTGGCTGACTTGGGAGAGGAACTGTGGGCACATTTTGAGGCTGATGAGCTTGTGGCAGTGCATAGAGGTTGTCTACATCACCCCCTTCATCTCCAAAAGAAGACAAGTCCAGAAACATTGATGGAGAGCCAGTAGATGAGTTAGAAGGTGGTAAATCATTTGGAGAGGGTAGTAGACTAGCAAAGGATGGTATAGCTTCTATTTTTTCTCTAGAGAGGCCAGGGAAGTGTCTTTCATCAAAATCTGCTTGTTCAGAGATGCAGACCTTGGAAGTGGCTGGGTTATAGAACTTCTAACCTTTGTAGCCAGTTGGATAGCCAATAAAAACACATTTTTCGAAGTGTGGTTACAGAGAATTTTGCTTATCTCATTGGACATGCACATAAGCAGTGTACTCCCAGACTCTAAGGTGTGAAACATCTGGTTTACGGCCATAAAATACTTCAAATGGCATCAAATTTGTGAGAGAAGCTGTAGAAAGGTGGTTCCAAACGTGTACTATTGAAGCAAGGCATTCCTCCCAAAATAACAGTGGCAATTGTGATTCTGAGAGCATAGCAGTGATTCTCTCCCCCATAGTATGATTTGTTCATTCAGCTAGGCCATTTTGCTGGGGTCTGTTGTGAGTAGAGTGCCTCCTATTGAAGTTTCAGACATATTCTAGAAATAGACTATAAAGTCATTATTCTAGAAATAGACTATAAAGTCATTATTCTAGAAATAGACTATAAAGTCATTATTCTGGAAATAGACTATGAAGTTATTATTCTAATAATAGACTGATCTGTTACTTTCCAGTAACTTCAATCCATAGTAACTTCTTATGAGTTGCTCTGTATACAATAAGAGTTATAATGTCAATTGGTACTTGTTAGATTATTCTACATAGTTCCAATGACTGGTATAATACATTCTGCGGTACTCCGCAGGTGCTACACTGTAGTTAATAGGAGTCATAAGGAATGTTCTATACATTCCTAGTACTTTATGTAGTATGACTTGCCTATGCTTCAATATGTATATAAACCCTATGTAGCAGACCTAGTTCTGCATCTTGTTCAATCGAACAACTTCTTCATCATTGCCTATCTTTGTCTTAGTGAGTGAGAGACCAAAACCTGTGACTTGGGTTAATCCCAAGAAGGTCCAGCAGGTGCACGAAAATACTCGCGCTGAGCTTGAGAAAAAGGTGCATGCTGAGGCATGAAACTTATGTTTTACCACCCTTCTCGAAAACTCACTGTGGATCCAACAGGTGATCACCTGGCGCAACTGCGTCACTAGTCCTTCACCCATGCAAATGGCAAAAAAGTATGCCCTTGATTGCTACGATCAGAGGATGCACCAGGTCTCTCATCCCTGAGCCCAACAAGGACAATTGGTGACACCTCCTGGTGCATCTTCTGTTCCTTCTGGTCACTGCCCAGGTTGTACCTGTGAGGGACACATGAGGGTGAGTAAATGGTTCTTGAAGCATAATAACCCCAATATTAATGTGACTTGCATCTGCTTCTTCTTTCTCTTACCTATTGGTTTACCATATACCTTAATGGTTTCTCCCAAATTTGGGATGAAAATCAATTTGGCAATGTACTATGTGGTAAAGATCCCAAGCATGGACTCCATCACCCAGGGTGATTCACTCAAACCTGGAGAGGTTCAGCCATTCTACCTTCCTCCTCTGGAGGAAATAGTAGATCCAGCTATCAGGACCTATGATGAGGAGTTTCCTCCTCTTCCTTGGGCCTCCCCTCCTACAGAGCACTTTCAGAGTAAGGAATATTCTCTTACTCAGAAAATCAAGACCACTTATAGGTGACCTGCCACACTTACAGTGTTGGTAGATGAAGCCTTCAAGTAGCTTGAAAGCAAGAAGGAGGTTGACAACCTCATGGCACCAGCTCAGGATGTCACCTATGACATTCGCAATCCCAGGAACCCTGCAAACGCTGCAGGACCCTCCTCTGGACCCCTTCTGAAGTCTCCAAAGTCCGAACCTTTTGCTTCAGCACCTCAATCTAAGGTGTCTCTTGGACTTTTGTCAACTAACTATGGAAGTGATTTCAAGAAGAAGGGAGAAGCTGGGTACGTGATCAATTCAATCTCAGATACTCTTACTAACCCTGATACATAGTCCTGTCACCAACATACCAACCAGCCATCTTCACAAGAAGAAAGGCAAGGGCAAGGGGAAGGTCTGGAGTAGTGGTAGAGTTGAGTTTAAGGCCTGTAACAAGGTCTTGACTGACCATTTTCTTCACATCAGCATAATTGTGGTGGATGAAGTGTCTATGCCATAGGGAGAGGTCCAGAGGAAGGGTAGAGGTATGGAGAGCCATTTCTGAGTGCCTAGTGATACTGTTAAGCAATGTTGAGCTGTTGGAATGTTGAGGAAACGACCGTAACGAGTTGTTCGCTGGGGGCAGCAGTAAACGCAGTGGGAGAGAACGTAGGGTCTACTCACCAAGATAATAAGCTTCTATATGATACCTGTAGAAAGGTAATTCAGATAGACAGATATTATTGATAAAGCGGTTAACGTCAGAAGAGTAGAGGTCAAAGTCGATTAAATCAATGGATGTGTTGTACTCAAAGAGATAGGCAATGATGAAGAAGTTGTTCGATTGAACAAGATGCCAAACTAGGTCTGCTACATGGGGTTTATATACATATTGTAACATAGGCGAGTCATACTACATAAAATACTAGCATTGCATGGATTGTTCCTTATGACTCCCTTTAACTGCAGCATAGTGCCTGCGGAGTACTACGGAACGTAGTATCTAGTCATTGGTACTATGTAGAATAATCTATCAAGTACTTATGACTCTCATCATATGCAGAGCAACTCATAGGAAGTTACTACGGAAGTGAAGTTACTGGAAAGTAACGGATCAGTCTATTATTATCATAATGACTTCATAGTCTATTTCTAGAATATGTCCGAACTTCAACACTCCTCCTTGCTCTGTATTGATGTAGAGTTTTTTAATTACTCAAACGTCAAGCCAAGGCGAGGTCGGAATAGATTGAATTTGATTTTGTCTAAATTCTTTGTGAGAATATCGGCAGGATTTTCAGTGCCTTTCACAGAGAATATTTCAATCTTTCCGTCTTCTACCAAATCACGAATGTAATGGTATTTGACGTCGACATGTTTTGAACGTTTTTCTGTTACTGGATTTTTGGCCCAAAATATTGAACCCTCATTATCACCGAAGAGATAAGGGGCTAATGATCGGATACCAATTTCTTCCAGCAAATTGACAGTCCAAACAAGTTGTCGACTGCAATCTGACAAAGCCATATACTCAGCTTCAGTGGAAGATAATGCAACGTTTTCTGTTTCCTACTTAACCAGGCGATAGCTCCGCTGGCTAATAAACAGAAATATCCAGTTACAGATTTACGACTAATTGGATCACCAGCCCAATCAGAGTCGGAAAACGCATTAAGGCCTTCCATAGAACTTCCATTATAGGTAATTCTATATTTGCGAGTAGCATTAAGATACTTTAGCAAATGTAAGCCTGCATTGTAATGTGCTTTAGTAGGGTTTGTCATATGTTGTGATAATTTGACAGTGGCAAATGCTATGTCGGGCTGACTGCCTATCATCAAATACATAACTGATCCTACTAACTGTTGATACCTCTTTATGAAGTCAGATGTTGCTTGTCCTGTGTTGGATTCAAAGATAAATCCATTTGGTAATGGAATTTCTTCTTTTCCAATTACTTTAAATCGATCAAGAACTTTTCCTAGATAATCCATTTGGTCTAGGGTGATTGATCGGTTTATAGGATTTCGCAAAATCTTCATGCCAAGAAACTCTTTGGTTGGACCAAGGTCTCGGCATTCCCATTTCTTCATAAAGAGTGCTCGCTTCTCATGTAGAAGTCTAGAACCTCTGATTCCGACGAACATTGAGTTATCTACATAGACCAGAGCTATAATAAGCTCTTTGGTTTCAGGGTCATAGTAATAATAGACTCCAGCATCTAACTTGGATCGGACAAATCCTAGGTCGGTCATTGACTTAGTCAATTCCTTCCACCATTGTCGTCCAGACTGCTTTAGTCCATATATGGCTCGGTTTAATTTCCAAACCATATTACCACAACCTGTATTGAAACCTTCTGGAAGTTCCATATAGAGTTCTTCATCCAGTTTTCCATAGAGATAAGCAGTTTTAACATCTAAACTGAGCATCTCCCAATCATTGAGGGCAGCGACTGCAAATATAAGTCGTACTGTCTCATAACGGACTACTGGTGAAAATAATTCATCGTAATCAATTCCCTCTATCTGAGAGAATCCTTTTGCTACTAGTCGAGCATGGTATCGACCGTCTGATTTGGGTGTGAAGACCCATCTATTTTTGACAGCTCTTCTTCTGGGCAGAAGTTTAGCTAAGTCATAAACATGTCTTTCTCTGAGTGAATTTAACTCTTCTAAGCACGCTTTCCACCATTTAGATTTCTCTTCTGATGGTAGTCGATCTAGATCCTTAAAAGAAATAGGAACTAATGGTGATTTGACTTTTTGAGCGCACAGATAATCGATCATCCCTACTCCTCCTTCTCTGCACAAGTCTTCTATTGTAGAAGCTTCATGCTGAGAATGTCTATTGATTATTCCAGGTTTGGAAGCCTCTGATTGAATTTGTCTAACAAGTCTACTTGTAGAACTTGTTATCTTCGATTTAGGAGGTTGGAACATTTCATAGTCCTGGAGAATTTTGGTTAGATGCTTTGTAGAACCATAGAAGTTTCCTGGACGTTCAGGTACTTTTCTGGTTCTTTGCGGTCTCTGAGGTATTTCAGGAACCGGTATTTGATCCGAGTGACCTCGTGGTACAGAAGGACCAGCATTCCGATCATCTTCGATAGGGGTATAGGGTATGAAAGGTTGTACATCTGGATCATCTCTTGGAGAAGGCGGATTGTTTGAACCTTCAGGGTGATTGGGTGGATCAGCATATGATAATCTATCACTGTCATTGTCTTCTGGTATTTGTGCTTCTCTTGGTGGAAAGAGAATGTTTTGCACAATACTATCCCACTCCTCCTGAACATCTGTATCGATATTCGGTGCTTTTCCCTTTCCTTTATCCTTTTTAGGTTCAGGGAAAGGAGTTGGAATACGTCCATGAACAGATCTATAAGTCCTATCTTCCAGAGAACTTTCGGGAGAAGTTCGGAGTATAGGATTTGGTGGTCTATCAATAGGTACACCGGTAGATGGTTCTGGAGCATGGAAGACGATTACTTCCGAAGGTGTGCTTCGAGAAGTAGAAGATGATGGTTGGTTCATCCGTTCTTCTCGCTTCTTCCCAATACATTTGGGGAAGTGTTCTTCGCTAAATACAGCTGTCGGAGATGTATAGATGACATTTCCATTTAGGTGCCTCATGAAACGGTAGTTTTTCCTGTCTGATGTCCAACCAAGGAAAATCATGAGTTCTGACTTCGCTGTCAGTTTATTGTCTCTTATCTCTTTTGGGAGAAAGACATAAGCACCATAGCCAAAGACTCTCTCTTTGGAGATGTCTGGAATCTTCTGATTCAATACTTCATAAGGTGTTTTCCACATGAGCCGTGATACCGGTGTTTTATTATAGATATGTATCACATGATCTATAGAAAACTCCCACCAACCATCAGGAATACAAGCATGATGCCGCATGGCTTCTGCTTTATCCATTAAAGTTCGGTTCAAGCGTTCTGCTCGACCGTTCTGTTGGTGTATGTGCGGTGCACTAGTCTCATGTATAATCCCTAATGAGCGCAAATGAGATTGCAACTCGTCAGTTGCATACTCTCCTCCTCTATCAGTGCAGATATATTTTAATTTAGTCTCATATTGAGTCTGAATTAAGGTTATGAAATTTTTCATTTCTTGTGCTGCTTCTGACTTTTTATGGAGGAAGTGAATCCATCCATGAGAGGAAAAGTCGTCCATTATGGTCATGACCCATTTAAATTTATGGTAAGAAAGAATCGGAAGTTCAACTAAATCCGAGTGAATTCTTTCGAATGGACGCTTTGCGTGTGTAGGGTTCTCTCTAAAGGGTTTCTAGTGCATCTTTCCCTTGGCACAACCGTCACAGACTGGTTTTTGCTCGGGAATCTGCACCGGAGTAAACCCAATCATATTTTTCTCAAAATGATTGAGGATATGATTAGAGGGATGTCCTAATCTCGCATGTACAACTTTGTAGCCAACAATCAGATCCGCAGTCATAGCTGCTTGTTCCGAATGTACAATTTTGGTTTTAACAAAATGTAGAGTAGTGTTATGACTTGCTGAAGGATATGCTTGAAGAATTGCATTTCCTTCGCTATCAACAACTATTGATTCATTGGCATCTGTTCTAGTTTTGCCATCTTGGCATAACTGTCCCACTGACATTAGTCGTTCAGAGGTTCCTTTTAGAAGGAAGACTGGATATATTAATATCTGCGTTGGTTGAACGCTATCAGTCTTCCTGTTATAGACTCTATGCTTAAGCATAACTGTGCCAAGACCAACCGCATTAAGGTAGGGGCCTTGTGCTCCTACAGTCTTAATTGGGATCAAAACTTCGAGTTCTTCGAAGTTGATGAAGTCTTCTGCATAAGAGGTATAATGACATGATGCCCCTGAGTCTAATAACCATACGTCACTATATTCTTCTAGTGGCGTTATGATTTGATCATTGCTTAGTGATTGAGATCTTATTTGATCCGGTACTCTTAAATACTGATCGGGCATTTGCGTAGAGAAGCAAGAAAATTGAGAAGTGTTAAAACACTTCTCATTCATTGTCCGATGCGAAAATACATGATTATGGGATCCTAAAGATCCCGATAGTGTATCTACATGCCCGGCCCCCGATGTCCCTTCCCCTTGCCTTTGCCCTTCTTCTTGCGAAGTCGGCCAGTTGGCATGTTGGTGACAGGACTGTGTATCAGGGTTAGTAAGAGTATCTGAGATCAAATTGATCACGTACCCAGCTCCTCCCTTCTTTTTGAAGTCGCTTCCGTAGTCCGTCAATGAAAGTCTAAGAGACACCTCTGATTGAGGTGCCGAAGCAAAGGGTTCGGACTTGGGGGACTTTGGAAGAGGTCCAGAAGAGGGTCCTGCGATGTTCGCAGGGTTCCTGGAGTCGCGGATGTCATAGGCGACATCCTGAGCCAGTGCCATGAGGTCATCGACCTCCTTCTCGCTCTCAAGCCGTTTGAAGGCTTCGTCTACCAACACTGTAAGTGTGGCAGGTCGCCTATCAGTGGTCTTGTTCTTCTGAGTAAGAGAGTATCTCTTACTTTGGAAGCGCTCTGTTGGAGGGGAGGCCCTAGGAAGAGGAGGGAACTCCTCTTTGTAGGTCCTGACAGCCGGTGCTACTATTTCCTCCCGAGGAGGAAGGTAGAATGGCTGAACCTCTCCGGGTTCAAGTGAGTTGCCCCGGGCGACGGAGTCCATGCTTGGAATCTTTACCACATGGTGCATAGCCAAATTAATTTTCGTCCCAAATTTGGGAGAAACCAATAAGGTGTATGGTGAACCAATGGGTAAGAGGAAAGAGAAGCGGACACGAGTTGCATTAATATCGGGGTTACTATGCTTTAGAAACCATTTACTCACCCTCGTGTGTCCCTCACAGGTACAACCTGGGGGGTGTCCAGAAGGAACCAAAGGTGCACTGGGGGGTGTCACCGATCGTCCTTGTGGGGCGCAGGGATGAGAGACCTCGTGCATCCGTCGATCATAACGATCGAGGGCACATTTCTTCGCCATTTGCATAGGCGAGGGACCAGTGACGCGATCGCACCAGGTGATTACCTGTTGAATCTGCAGTGAGTTCTCAAGAAGGGCAGTGAAGCATAAGTTTCGTGCCTCAGCACGTACTTTCTTTTCGAGCTCAGCACGAGCTTTCTCTCGTGCCTGCTGGACCTTCTTGGGATTAACCCAAGTAAGAGGTTTGGGTCTCTCACTCACTAGTACACGAGTGGTTGGAGGAGCGGGAGCAGGAACGGGTCGAAGCGCATCCATGCGCCTCATCCAGTCGAAAGGGGGAACCCCCGGACCAGAGAGATGATGGACCACTGGTTCTGTGGCAGTGGCAAAGCCTGCCATGGCTTCTGCCATGTGGGCCTGTGGTTTACCTCTGCCCTTTTTGGGCTTCTTTTTCTGCTTCTTCTGGATGTTAATCCAGGTAGGAGTAGGAGGAGAAGGCTGAGGGGGCTGCCCACTCGGATTGGCAGGGTGGCGAGGTCCTCTCGCAGGCTGGGTCCTGGTATTGCCTCCAGGGTGGAAGCGGTTCCAGGGTGGTCCAGGGCAAGTCCTGGGGAAGTTGCCCTGAGGGCGAGCTTGGTAGTTGGCGGTGGCAGCGAAAGATGCTTGTTGGTTAGACATGTTAGGTCTTGACCCTTCACGTCTTGACCATTCAGCATTTATAGCCTGCTGAACTACCTCCCAGGTCATGTCTACAACATCGTGATTATTTGCCAATGTTGTTTGTGCCACTGCATTCCAATCAGGTGGTAATGCGTTCAAAGCGATCATTGCGCCAAGAACTTCTGGCAAATTAACTTTAGCTGTTTCTAATTGGGAAGCCATCGTTCTCAATTCAGCTAGATCCATTGCTGGATCTTGATTCCCTGAGATGCGCTTTCGCAGCATCCTTTGTAAGATTGAATATACCGCAGCGGGAGTAGGTGTCCCAAAGCGAGTTTTCAAATCACTCCAAAGGTCTCCAGGAGTGTCATGTCCATGGAGTAATAAGGAATCAGGTAAAGTGCCATTCATAACAGCCAATGCCTGTCCTCTCAATTGTTCTCTCCTTTTATCCTCATCTGTTAAAGCGAGAGGATCTGCCGGAGAGAGATCTGTTTCTGTCACAGTCTATCCGGACTGGTCGGAA
Source organism: Chlorophyllum brunneum (assembly GCA_963576785.1). NCBI lineage: Eukaryota > Fungi > Basidiomycota > Agaricomycetes > Agaricales > Agaricaceae > Chlorophyllum > Chlorophyllum brunneum. The sequence continues at coordinate 1,433,707 of OY756149.1, forward strand.
CCAGTGACAGTAATGAGGGTAAGGGCATCCTGAAGCCTTCTAGACCAGAACGCATAGTTCTTCGGCCTGTTAAGCTTAGGCAAACCAGCGATGATATTATTTGTAGACATAATATCTTCGTTAAGTGAATTTCTTTCTAGAAGAAATTTCTAGTATCAGCAATGATCAAAATGCAAGGATAACTCTGTCAGGTGAAGCCCTATCATCCTATCTCGGTTAGAGGGGATGATAATGGTTTAACCATCGGTAAGGCTACCGGGGCCCATAACCTGTTGAGGAAACGACCGTAACAAGTTGTTCGCTGGGGGCAGCAGTAAACGCAGTGGGAGAGAACGTAGGGTCTACTCACCAAGATAATAAGCTTCTATATGATACCTGTAGAAAGGTAATTCAGATAGACAGATATTATTGATAAAGCGGTTAACGTCAGAAGAGTAGAGGTCAAAGTCGATTAAATCAATGGATGTGTTGTACTCAAAGAGATAGGCAATGATGAAGAAGTTGTTCGATTGAACAAGATGCCAAACTAGGTCTGCTACATGGGGTTTATATACATATTGTAACATAGGCGAGTCATACTACATAAAATACTAGCATTGCATGGATTGTTCCTTATGACTCCCTTTAACTGCAGCATAGTGCCTGCGGAGTACTGCGGAACGTAGTATCTAGTCATTGGTACTATGTAGAATAATCTATCAAGTACTTATGACTCTCATCGTATGCAGAGCAACTCATAGGAAGTTACTATGGAAGTGAAGTTACTGGAAAGTAACGGATCAGTCTATTATTATCATAATGACTTCATAGTCTATTTCTAAAATATGTCTGAACTTCAACATGGAATGGATGGTAGCAGTAAAAAGTGTATTTCCTCCAAGTTTGAACTCCATAGAGTGAGCAGTGATCAAGATATTGAAGCTCTTGTACTGGGTAAGGTATAGGCACGATAGGAGGTTGCTGAATGCACGTAAACTCGACCGCTGTGGCCTCTCCTGTGGCCAGAATGGGTTGGAAGACCACAGAGCCAACACCAGAGGCATAGACTACTGAATTGTCTGCTAGGTGGATGGGAGTGCGACAGGGAGTGTAGGTCTTGAACCAGTGACAATGTGGGGTCATGTGGGACATAGTACCAGTGTCTGGCAGCCATTGGTGGTGCAGTGAGGGCCTGGAAGTGATAGGAGAGGCTGGAGAGGCAGAAAATGATGATAGTGATGCATTTTGGGCATATTTCATGGCTGAGCTGGCTGTAGCTGGGGCTAGACAGGTAGAGAGAGGTGTAGAAGGTGTGGTAGTCTTTTCAGAATGTCTAGAGCGTTGCTTTTGTTGATTTCTGGTGTCCAGTTGGGCCTTGCTTCGAGTCTGAATGTAATAATGGCAGTTGAGCATATCATGGCCAGTCTTGGTACAGAAATCACAAATAGCGGTCATTGGGCATTGCTGAGAGTGTGGAGAGGTAGTGTAGGATGTAGTAGACATAGTGGAGGACTTGTAATGGCATTGGTGAAAGGATAGGGAAAGAATTCAAGGTAAGGAGTAATAACTACACATAATGAGTCAGTAATGACTACAGAGTCCCTTGAAACACTGCAATATCATCAGCAATGTCCAGTAGCATAATTGGAGTAACAGAGTATCAGTCAGCTCATGAAATACATAAGGAAATGGTGCATAATGTGAGTTAGAGGACGTAGCCTTGATGACAAATATTATATGAATAATACTGAAGAGCTAGTCATACAGAATGCAGCTATAGTAAGTGCAAATAACAACACTCCTCCTAGCTTGAAGTGCAATATGAATCAAGCACCAAACTGAATAGGTAAATAATTGCAACATTGTTGGAATTTAATAGTATCCAGACTTTTTGTACAGATATCAGCAGGGTTCTTCTTAGACTCCACATAAAATAGTTCTATTTTGCCTGTCTCAATGAGTTCATGGATGAAGTGCCAGTGAATTATGACATATTTAGATCAATGTTTAGCAACCAGGTTAGAAGCCCAGAAGGTTGATCCTAGATTGTTACATATAGGATGTGGAGCAGGCTGCTTGAATCCAATCTTACCTAGCAGCTGATGAATCCAAATCAGTTGATGAGATGTCTTGCACATGGCAATATACTTGGCTTCTGTGGTTGACAGTGCTGTAGTGGCTTGTCAGCAACTCAACCAGGACACTGGTCCATTGGCAAACAAGACTAGATTGCCAGAAGTAGACTTACATGTAGCAAGACATCCTGCAAAGTCAGAATCAGAGAAGCCTTAAATGAACTTCTTTGATTGCCTGTTAAATACAAGGTGATAGCATTGCATACTCAGAAGGTAGTGGCACAAGTATAAACCATGCCTGTAATGCTCCTCTGAAGGACTAGCCATCTGTCTGTTACTATTCTGCCAAGGCAATATCCTCGATCAAGGTGATAAAAATGCTAGAAAACTCCATACATGGTCTGTCCCCTAGCAACAAAAGACTACTGTACCATTCGTGTGTTGTACTGGTGGCAACATACGGATACCAACTATGGTTTCACAATAAGTCATGAACAAAAGGGACTTGTGAAATCCTCAACAAAATGCAGTGACAGGGGGCCCTCTGGATTACTGGGGCCTTCTGAACATCTCCCACTGGTGGCGTTGAGTCCCTTGCAGGGCTCATGCCCATCAAACTCCATCTCCAAAAGTTGGCCAAAAGACAAATGTTGAGGCTTCACATGTTAGACGATGAACACACTCTGGCAAGATTGACAAAAGAGTATCATTCTTCCCCACACTGACTTCACATCAAGAATTTCACGGAGATTCAGAAGAAGAAGACACTTGGAGCTGTGATGGACATTTCACCCCCCACCCCTGAGACTCGTTATATAGAACATTTTAACTCTGTTTCAAAAACTATCTGGCCTGGATGTAGGTTGCTTGACTGCTTCCATACTAATGTATCTTTTATAGGATTCAACCAGGATGACCCCCACCTCTCAAAGACACTTTGGGACGATGTAACGACAAATGCGACAACAGACTTCAAGTCCATCATTATTGGCATGGACAGCTTGGTCCACCCCAACCCCAACCCACTCGCTGGCCAGTTCATGGCAGCAGCCACTATTCGACACCTGGATGGAGGAAGCTCTATCATGAAGAGACTCGGAGGAACAATGTCGACTGACATAGAACTGGTGGCGCAATACTTAGGAATTACCAAAGTACTCGCCACTGACGACTATGACCAGGTTGAACACATCCACGTGTTTACCGACTCCCTCGCAGCCTCTCGGCTCCTGCTCAACTGTTCACTGCACTCCTGTCAGCAGCAGTCCATCCTCACCTCGAAGGTGCTCTTGACTTGGTTCAACAAGTCTGATCAACACCGTCTCTCGTTTTATCACACTCTGTCAAAGTGCAAGTACAGAATACAAAAAGCCACACATGACTGGATCCAGATGGTTGCCTGGCCCAACTGGGGCAGAAATCACCGAGTACCCAACTCCATTGCCTACCTATGCAAGAAGTCCACCAAACGAGCCATTCACACATGGCAGGCCATGTTTGGGTTCAAGAAATACAGCAGTAGCTCCTTCCTCCACCTTTCGGTACAAGCAAATGGAGCCTCTGCTCTACTGTCGCACATCAAATCTGGCCCCTGGATACAAGAATGCAGGTACCAGCCACAGCTCTTCACAAGAGCATGTCATGCTATTTTATGTCACACCCTGATTGGTGAATACCGACTCCGGTTCTTTCCTAATGAGGATTTATCTTGCTATCACTGCGCCAATCAAATGGTCCAGACTAGGTCACATATCCTTCATTGATGTAACACCTTCAATCATCACTATGGCATTGACACCATCAAGACATTTGTTAATTTCTTGCATTGTAACCCCACTGCGTTCAGCTTCCCTCCAGAACCTGATTGTCCTCGTATCTATGCCAGTTCAATACCCCTGTTACATTGTCATCAAGTTCATCAGAGGTTCAGGTTTGCACCCGCATGAGTCCTTTCTTCTTTTAATTTTTCTTGTACTCTCCCGGTTATGAACTTCTATTCCATTTCTCTATTTCTCCCTTCCTCGCTCGTCTACCATTTTATGTAGTCTTCTTTCATTATCCATCATTCCTGTGGTGTCTGGGCAAAAAGCCTCTCCACACACTAGTACCGTTTGTTGTTTCCCCTTGTGTTTGCAAGTCGATAGTTTCTTTCTATCAATCTCTCTCTTTCACTCTCTCTATTTCCATTTTTCCCCCCTTTTTATTCTTGTTTCTGCTAAACAACTTAGGTACCAAACATCTCTCTAGTGTATGTGCTAGATAGTGTCGAGTCTTGTGGGGTTAGTTTATGAATAGTCTACTTTCCTTGCTCTGAACATTCTGTACATTCTGCCTTTGTATGTATGTACACATGGACTGTGATTGAGCACCACTATATAAATTGATGATTAAAAAAAAAAAAAAAAAAAAAAGGACTAGCCATCTGCTAACTGAGTTTCACAGTGGCATAAGCAATGTCAGGTCATAAGCCAATCATGAAATACATCAGGGATCCAACAAGTTGTTGGTACTTCTGATGGAACTTAGGGTCAATGGTACTCTTGTAGGGCAGGAAGGCACATCTTACTAGAAGAGGTGTTTGAGTCAGCCTTGTGGTGACACCAAATTTAGCAAGGACCTTATCGAGATATGAAATCTGATTGACAAAGATCTGCTTGTTCTTCTGGTCCCATAAGATAGTTATGCCAAGAAACTCAGTTGTTTTCCCAAGATCACAACATTCCCATCATTCCATGAAGTTTTTCTTCATTTGGTAATAGAAGGGGCACTTCTTGCCCATGAGGACAACATTGTCGACATAGACAAGGGTGATCATAATCAAGCCAGTCTTCAGACAGCAATGATAATATACTCCAGCATTGGATAAAGATTGCTTAAAACCCATGGCAAGCAGTGACTTCATCATTATGCACCACCAAGCTAAGCCAGCTTGCTTAAGGCTATACAATACTTTTTGTAACCTCCACACTTTATTTCATCCAAGTGTAAATCCTTCTGGTTGTTCCATGAAGATTTCTTCATCCAGATTACCATATAAATAGGCAGTTTTTATGTCAATGCTTTTGATCTCCCAGTCTTTGACTACTGCTAAAGAGAACAGGAGATGAGAAGTTTCATAGCAGACAACTGGAGAGAAAAGCTTGTTATAGTCAAGACCTTCCTTCTGTGAGAAACCTTTTACCACTAGTCAAGCACAGTAATGACTGTCTGACTTAGTGTTGAAGACCCATCTGTTTTTGACAATATTAACACCCTTGGTAGGGCAGTCAACTAACTTGTACACATTGCATTTCCTGAGCACATCAAGCTCCTCAAGGCATGTCTTAAGCCATTCATTGTACTCAGAAGCAGGTAACTTGGCAAGGTCCCTAAATTGGACCAGCTATGGCAATGGAGAGGTTGCACTAGCCTTAGAAAGGCAGTAATAGATCAATTCCATACCACCTTTGCAAATTAATTGGCAAAGCTCTTTCTCACTCAGCTCAAGCATGGGCAAATCAATGTCAATATTCTGCTCAAGTACTAGCAGAGAAGGTTGTGGCTATTCAGGTGCATACTTGTTCTCTCCTAGAATATGATCACTAAGCTCTGGTGGGGCATTAGGTTGGCTAGGATTCTCTTGTCCTTGTCTAGGCTGACCAAAAGGTTTGTACCTTTCATAGTTCCTAAGGATATCCTTCAGGTGTTGGCAGTTGCTGTAGATGTTTCCTTCTCTTTATGGAACCTAAAGAATGGTTCAATCATGAAGTTTTCTCAGTGCCTCAATATCCAGATGAGGAATGAAGATCCCTTCTGGAATGAGCATGAGAGCCCAGTCATTAGCATGTGGATTAGGTGCGAGTGCAGCCTCCTCAATATCATCCTCAACCTTAACTCCTCCTAGGCCGAGATAGCATAGGTGGAGAGGAAGGTAGAGTAGGATTCTTGTAGGATAATCCTGGAGAAGATCCTCTGGAAGAAGAAGAAGGCAGAGGTGATAGAGTCCACTCTCTGGGACTAGTAGTAGAAGATTATGGACAAAGAGGTGGCAGCAGTGGTCCTGTATGTGGCACACTTGGACCAGATAGTCCTGGAACAAATCTATCTCCAGAAGGGAGAGGATTCAATCCATCTCATTTATTTGAATTGCTATTATTAGGCAGCAATTAGCCTTGTCATTTGGTCTGTGATAGACATCTGGGAAAATAGAGTTTATCAAAGACAGCATGGAGGGAGATGAAGATAGAATTGTTCCACTGATGGTACATAAACTTGAAGTTGCTGCTATTACCTGCATAACTGATGAAGATCATCAATTCCGATTTGGGTGCAAGTTTGTCTTGCCACACCTCATCAGGAAAGTATATGTAGGCCCCACAACCAAACACTTGGAGATGAGAAACATCAGGTTTCCTTCCAAACCACATCTCATAGGGAGTGACCCATTTCAGGCACTTCATAGGTGTCCTGTTATAGACATGAGCAGCCATATTGAATGCAAACTCCCAGTAGTTAGCTGGAAGGCATGTTTCAAGTCACATAGACTGTGCCTTTTCTAGAAGTGTTTGATTAAGACATTTGGCATGCCTATTCTGTTGGTGAATGTGCAGCACACTTGTTTCATAAAGGATTCCTTTCTCAGCAAAGTAGTCCTTAAGTTCCTGAGACACATATTCTCCTCCATTATCAGAGTGCACTTGCTTAATGTGTTTGCCTGTCTGGTTCATGACCAGTTCAGAATATGCCTTGAAGACATGTATAGTATCTGATTTATTGTGCAAGAAAGAAATGCACACAGAGGAAGAATAGTTATCAAGGAATGTCATAACCCATTTAAACTTGTGATAAGAAACAATAGGAACCTCCTGAAGATCCAAATGGATCAATTCAAGGATCTCGGATGTGCAAGATGTGTTCTCATGGTATGCCTTATTCAGCAGCTTTCCAAGCACACAACCAGGGCAAACCTTCTGTTCCCTCAGTAGAATCACCAGGACAGATTCCATGTGTTTTGGCACATAACCCAGAGCCTGATCAGATGGGTGTGCAAATCTTTGATGCCAGATATCATAGGATGTGGTATTCTTATTGATCAAAGCCAAGGAGAATCGAAGATCTCCATCGCACAAGATGCACATGTCTACAAAGTGAACTTAGTTCAAAGAAGCACCCTAGCGACATTGTCTGCTCAGGAATGGTTTACCACAAATGTCACAAATGATGGTCTTTCCATTGGATGTTTCTGCAATCAGACCAGTTTTATCTGTGATGGATCCAGTTGAGAGAAGTCTCATATCTAACTTTGGTATGTGATATACTAGGCAAAGGCACAGAGTCTGCCACTAAACTTTGCTAGACTCAAGTTTTACTTCTGTCTCTAAATAGACAGTGCCATAAGATCTGATAGAAAGTGTGGATCCATCTGCAATCAATGCTGATCCAAAAGAACCTTTGACAATATCAACAAAATCCCTCTTGTTTGGAGTAACATTAAGGGAGGCACTAGAGTCCAAAAGCCATTCATCACTCATTTTACAAGGTCACCTATTCATTGCACATCCATATGTGCTACTGCAACTATGTGTTATTTCACATGTATTCTTCACTCTTGAGAAAAGAGGAGAAAATGTTATTTCTGAAGTATTACATAATCACACATATTTGTATACATAAGTAGTCTGGCTATTTATCCAAGATTCTACATCAGCTGAGGTTGCACTCCATGTACCCAGTTGAGAGTCTCCTTGGACATCAGTAATATATATAATACTCCTGCAGTAATCTTTAGATTCATGTGAAGAGCTAGCAAGATCTGGCTTACCTGCTATTGCTTTATCTGAGTAGTCCTTATCCTCAGATCCTATTAACACTGCATCCTTGTTGATCTTGACAGCAGTTAGAGTGGGGATGCCCATGACTGGTTTGGCTGCCAGAGTGGCACCAAAGAGTTTGTCAACCTCCATAATGGAGGTAGCCATTGGAGGAGAGGCCAGTCAAGGGAGGGAAGTGTTTCCCATGCATTTTTCATAAAGATCCAAGGCTTTTGCCTTGGCAGCTAAGTATGGATATGGTTGGTGCCGGGGATCTTGAGTCTTTTTCTCAGCAGGATTTGTCATCCACAAGAGAAGGGAAGGTGAGAGAGATATGGAGGTCCATTTCTCTTTAACAAGGCTGTGAGTACTCTTCTTCAGTTCTGTGGTCAACTTGGCAAAGCCAAAATTGACCAAGTCCATTGTATATGCCAGTTGCCTGGTATTGTTACTGGAGGGAGCTGTTTGACTGGCATTGACCTCATTGGCTTGGCTCTTGCCACTACATCTCACTCTGTATTACCTCTTCTTCTTTTTTCCTTCCCCTTGAGGCTGCTACTGGCACTGCTGCTGCTGCAGAGGTCACTGTTGCTACTGCTGCTGAGGGCGCAACTGCTAGTCTTGCTGCTGCTACTTCTGCAGGGGACTGCACTACTGCTGCTGCTGCTACCTCTGATAGCAAGGGAGTATACCTTGTGGTTTTACACCCAAGAATTTATTAACCAATTGGTTTACTTTAAGCATTGACCAATGGTTCATAATAGCTCCTTGGACTGACTCAAAGGTAATGGCTAAGATTTGGGTATTTACCATGAGGAATGGAGTAATAATGTTCCAGGCATTTGGAATGCCAGAAAGAAGAATCATCACTTTGATGATCTTGGGAATGGCACAATTGCCATTAGCATTAAGCTACTCATAAAAAATAGTGAGCTTGGCAATCAGGCTGGAGGGGTCCTCATTTGGATGGAGATAGAAGTGAATTGTCTTAATATATTTTGAATAGAGGCCAGAAACAGACTCTAGACTATATGCAGTACAAAGGTGCATATTATGACCTTAGTCTAGGATTCAGGTTGCAAATCTTTGGATAAAGACAAGGAAGTAGAGAAAGGAGTAAGGGATGATACAATTGGTAAAGTGTAAGGAATATATCAAGTATTACTACACTTTATATACTAGTGGTGAGTGCTAATAATAAGGGAACGGCATAAGGGAGTTATAGGGGATGAGTAGAACAAGTCAGTAAGAGTACAGCTGTAAGGAATGAAACAGGAAACAAAATGGATACATAGGAATGATGAGCATGACAGCCACATGATAGGAATATACTATCTATCTATAGTTCATAATAGTGCAACCACATACTGTTGACATTAGGGAGGTTCCCCTTGATTATCTTGGCAGAAAGTTTACTCTTTATGATTGAGTAGACCACCTGGTACATCTGGATATGTGCAGCATGTTTGATTGCCTCCTGACCTGTAAGGGCTGGGACAATTGCATAGGCAAGAATGAGAGTATGTATTTGCGACAGTGGTGTCAGCAGAAACTCATTGCCCAGAATAGCCATTCTGTCAGCAGAGACCAAAGTGAGAGCATCCTGCATCTAGTTTGCCCACTCATTATAATTGGCAGATCCGGAGAGAACAGGGATAGAGCTAAGTATGACAAAGATTGGAGAAGACATTTGTAGTCTAAAAATGGATGTAATTAATGATCAGATTTGTGGACAATCAGATCTGCACTGTTCAAGCTATGAACCTATATACAGAAGCCTGTATAGAGTGTGAAACTGATTGAGTTGTGTTAGAGGGATGGGCTAGAAAGACCATACTTTACAGAATAGGTCAGATTAGCTTATCTACAACCTGCTTGCAGCTAGTCATGGCACATGGGGAGCAGGCAATCTGGGGCCCATAATCTGTTGAACAGCACAGTAACACACAGTGGCAGATGGATAATCTGACTTACTGATAGTATGGTTAGTAGAACAGTTGAGTACTAGTAAAGAGTTGCTGAGAAAGTCAAGTAGAGTGAAGTAGAAATTGAGTAGATTGTCTTAAGAAATATAAGGGAATACATGCTGCTTTATATACTAATTGTCCAGGTAGCAAACCCTAAGACCTATGAGTAATAACTATGCATAATGAGTCAGTAATGACTACAGAGTCCCTTGAAACACTGCAATATCATCAGTAGTGTGCAGTAGCACAATTGGAGTGACAGAGTATCAGTCAGCTCATGAAATACATGAGGAAACAATGCATAATGTGAGTCAGAGGGCGCAGCCTCAATGACAAATATTATATGAATAATACTAAAGAGCTAGTCATATGGAATGCAGCTATAGTAAGCACAAATGACAACAAAAAAATTGAACAAGGAACTGGACACTAGGGTGTAGATCTAAACAAAGCATGTGCATGGAAAAGAGCTGCTTGATTGGGTTGGGGTACCCAGCAGGGTCATGGAGAACTTGTCATCACGTAATGGCATTTACTGTAAAGTGTATGCTCAGCCGTCTCTTGTCTTGGGTCCAGAGACTTTATTTCTGGCTAGTGACAAGTCCCCTTCCTTCCCCTCATGCATCCGCTGTAAGGCAGAGCAAATTGCAGCATGGGCTCATATTTCTCCCTGTCAGGATTCTGTCCCAAATTCTCATGTGTCTGGAAAACCTGGGCCTGCTCGCGGTCAGGCTGGTACATTGTTCTATCTATGTTTTTAGGGAGAAATATAAGGCTTGGGCAGACCCGCAGGACCCTTTACTCTGTCACAAATACCCACCAGTTCTGGTGCAGTCATATTACTGAGCTGCGTAGGGTGTACGGGGTATCCCCACACGAAGAAGGGTCTGAAAACTACACTGTGGAGGAGTTGGGACGATAGGCTTTACAGTAAAGTTGAGTGCAGAGCATATTGGCAGATATCATACAGCCATGCTTCTGCATGCACACGGTCTTTTGCACTTGTGTATGCCATTGACTTGAACAGCACCAATCCTACACCATGTCTATTATTTGATCAAAGGAAAATTGATCCAGAAATAAATGGAAAGATGGGTGGCCTACAGGGTCTGGATAGATCAGCAAGCACCACAACTCTCCTTTCATATTGCAGGTTTCATCTGGGAAGAAGGTGTGTAGGTTTAGTCTCTAGCTCTCCCAGTTTGGCTCAGACCTCTATAGAAAACTCATGAATGTACATATACCAAGTGGACCTCGCCGGCCATGGCGTGGATGCTACTTTGGTTGCCACAATGATTGCTATCTTTCGATGTTTCTGGCCGGGTAAGACCTCCAGAGGAATGACTCTCAATGACTGCTACCTTGTCCAAGTCTGGCAGGGTCCTGGGGTGAAGAACAGAGAGATTGAGGTTTACGACTATCACCAGGCCCTGGGGCGCCTTGAGTACTCCTTGATTGACTCTAGCGTCCATCCATACAAAAGGGGTCTATTGGTCTGTTCCGTGTTGTCTTGTGATTTCCCGGCTCGTTCACCAGGTCTCTCTAGCTCATGGAATTCATTGATCACAATATATTTGCCATCCATTCTGGAAGACCCAGCTCGCTTTATATCTTTGAGCTGGAGTATGCCAACATCCATCAAACTGCTGTATGCTATCCCGGCAGCACGTCGGACACAATCAGAGACTCGCTGGTTTCCTGGAACATCACGGATTACCATGCTAGATCGCGTGATGGAAGGAAGGCTTTATGGAATTGTGATACCCCATGATAAGAGGCTTCCCCCCACGACTATCAAGCTGGGCACTTGTGATATTGAGCAGCAGTGGGATGACTTCAGGCTTGGCATCTCGGCAACACTATCCTTCAGTGCAGCAGACAGCACTATTCGGATTAACAGCCAGGAATGGGCCTCAGCTTCACCACCAGACCAGCAGCAGTTGCCTACCTTTCGCCAAGCTCCAGCCCTGCCCCAGCCATGCATCAACCTTGACGAGGACATGGGGCAGTTGTTATTGCTTCATACGGTACATACTTTACTGGTTGTCGGTATCATTTAGTTCTCTGCTGTAGTAGTTCTTACTGGGTCTTGGTGTTTGACATCGGGCTAATAGTCTTCGAAGTGGTGTATTTGACACTTGGGCGTAGTTGACACCAATTCATACTTTTGCATCATGGGTTTCCTTATCTACTACAGGGTACATCAACCTTTCAACAATGAGCTCGACATATTGGTGTAATTACCTAGTTGGGAAAGAATGCCGATTGCCACAACAGGCTTGAGTCAACTTTGTCAACCTTTCCTTGTATCAGACAAAGCTAAATCATCGTAGTCAACTAGATCTCTCCCCCTCCGACTCCTTCCCTATGCTGACCATGGCTTAAGTGCTCACAAACCAACTCGTGGGAGGATGGTAAGTACACGATGATTATTTTACAGGACCATTCAAAAGCTTCGAATTCTTTGCAACCATTGGCATTCTCGACCTCATAATGACAAGATCAATTGAAGCACACACAACTTCACTGGTGCTCACTCTCATCTTGGCCTGACTAGTTTAATAAATACCCAAGTGGTGGTGGTCTAAGCAATGCAACTAATAACAAAACAAAAAGTCTTCTGCAGTACTCCATAATGCCTGGTGTATGGATAGGAGAGCTCGCATGTGGTGGGTGAGATTTTCACACTTTGTTTGCTGCCAGCTCAGGAGGTTTATACTCGTGTCCACTTATTTCCACAACCAAGACACCTATGCGAAATGAGCCAACAGAGTGAGAGCAACAGAACCAGCGAATGCACCTGATGAATGTCTGAGTGGTTCAGGAGTTAACGAAACATCAGCATTGATGAGCCGCTATGTACTCACCTTCGAGGGTGTCGATCTTTTTTTTTTTTTTTTTTTTCCATCATCAATATTTAAAGCAGGGCTTGAACACAGTCTGCCCCCTATACCTACTACAAGTATGATACAGGGCTCTCCATCCTACACCTAAAGAACTTTATCGATGGAGTAGTACATTAAACTACAAGTGCATGTGGACTAGAGAGTCCGAATGATAATACAGTAGAGAAAAGATGGAGGAACTACTCAACATGATTGATCAGCACCCTCGCCCCCCTCCTCTGAACTCTTGTCTCCTCATAGTGACCCCGGATCCAGCCAGCTTTGAAGCAGTGGGCCCAGAACAAGTATTTCGGCTCATTTGCTGTGTGATCTCCACCACAGTTTAAGCAGTGGGCAGTGTGGGGGCATAGTGCACCCTTGGGAGTGGTAGGGATAGGGGGTTCAGTGTTACGACCTTAGTCTCTGACTCAGGTTGCATGCCTTTGGATGAAGGGACGGAAGTAGAGAGAGGAAGAAGGGATGATACGATTGGTAAAGTGTAAGGAATACATCAAGTATTACTACACGTTATATACTAGTGGATAAGGGCTAATAATAAGGGAGTCGAGTAAAGGAGTCATAGGAGACGAGTAGAAGGAGTCAGGTAAGAGGCATAGCCTCTAGGGGTGATACAGGAGGTGAAACGAGTATGAGGGTACACGAGGTAACGGGCGCATGATAGACATGAATGGCCTACGATTCGTAACAATACCTCCCTTTCAAGCTTCATGTCCTCATGATGCGTATTACTGTAAAGGTCCTTTGTAAAATAAAGCATACGGAATTTGGTGAGGGTAAGAAAGCGCGACGAGTATTTACTCGTTCATAGGTACGGCCGCTCCCAGAGCTCTGGCCAAGTCCTTCTTGTTTCCTCCGATGAGAGGTGCTTTGTCCACACGTCGTAAGCCAATCCAGAGGGGTGCGTGTGGCGGTCCTTCTTTGAACAGGAAGTGGGTGTGGTTGTTGTACGTAGTGTTGTCGTTGGTGTGATTGCTTAAAAGCTTGTGCCCGATGCCCTTCCAATAGTCGTTGTCCTTTTCACCTTCTGATTTTAAAGTGTTATATCCTGTTGGTGGGTGGAAGATCATGGGTGTGATGGGGGGTACTACCGTGGTGAGGATGGTTTGAAGATGGGCTACTTCTTCGTCGATGTCGGGGTGAAGTAGTTGATCGGCGGCGGTTCTTCCTTGAGTCTTTTGTTCGCATGTGTGGCAGATGTGATGTTGGATGGGGAACGGGTTGTTGCTAATGAGTAGTCGATTAACGATGTGGTGGGAGAGGTTGTCTGTGCTTCTTGACTCGTACGTATTGAGTCGCTCGGCTAGGGCTACGAGGATACTGTGCATCCGAGCTCGTATGTTGGAGATAACGAGGAGTTGCAAGTCATCGTTAATTTCATACAAGTGCCTCTCTAGTTGGTCTCTCCTTCCTTCATCGATGATGAACTGATTGAGTCTCGGAGTGGCTTCGGATAGTGTGTCCATAATTTTCGAGGCGCCTTCTTGGGTTGCTTTCACTGCTGCGCCCAATAGTATTATGGTGTCAACTAGGGTTTCTCCTTCTACGAGTTCTTCATGGCTGGTCCTTTCTGGGACGAGTTCTTCGAATTCTTTGAGGTAGGGGTATGGGGTAAGTTGGCGTTCGGCGGGCATGGTGTGTTGTAAAGATAATTGGCGAAGTCAAGTGTGAACTGAATACCACGAGTGATGCATTGAGTGTAGTGGTTGCTTGGGATGCGAGGTTTGTTGTTCATAATTGCTGCTTTTTACCTCCCCTTTTTATAGGTTTTGTCCTCGAAATTTTGCTCATAAACTCCTGTACCGCTTCCTTGGCATTATCTAAATTTGTCTCGTCTTCCCATGTATCTTCTTCGGACGTATATCCTTTCCAGTGTACTAGGTATTGTTTTCGTTTTCCTTTTGTGCGGTGTCCTCGGACTTCATATACTTCATAGTGTTCTTCATCATTGACTATCTCGGGAATCGGTGGTGGTGGAGTGCGCTGGCTGTCATACTCGGGGTTATGATAGGGGGAAAGTAGTCTGCTGTTGAACACGTCATATATCGCCCATGTTTCAGGTAACTCCAGCCGGTAGCTTGTTTCGCCTATTTTTTCTTTTACTCGGAATGGTCCGTATCTCTTGTGATCTAGTTTCTTTGTCAGTCTTGTTGTCCTAATATTGTCTGCCTCAAGCCAAATTTGGTCTCCCCTTTGGTACTCATGTTCTGGCTTTGTGCTGTTCCATTTCTCCATTTGTATCTGGTTTTGTTGGAGTATCTTGATTGTCTCTTGGCGTATGTCCTGTAGTTCCTGTATTCTTTCCGTGATCGCAGGGGCCTTGATCTCCTTTGAGATGTCTCCTTTCCATGGGTGTCGCCCGTATACTATCTGGAACGGTGAATGTCCTGTGGCACTATGCATTTTATCGTTATACTGGAATTCTGCAGTGCTGAGCCATTTTTTCCAGTTATCCTGTGCATGGTTGATTACATTTCTCAGGTAGGCCTCGACCTCTTGGTTGATGCGTTCCGTTTGACTGTCTGTTTGTGGATGGTATGCCGTGGATAGGTTACGTTGGGTGCCGGTTGCTCTGCACAGTTCCGCCATGAATTTTGATGCGAATTGTGGACCTCTGTCACTGATGATTCTGCGTGGTATCCCATGTTGTCTCCATATGTCATCCCGATATATATCTCCTAGCTTCTCGGATGATAGGGTGGTGTTAACTGCACGTAGCCTGATCATTTTGCTGAAACGATCAACTATGACAAGTATCGCGTCGTATCCTTCCGATTCTGGGAGTGGTCCTATCATGTCGATTAATATCTCTTCCCATGGTCCGGTGGGTATCGATAGTGGATGGAGGTGTGTAGTAGGTCGTGTTTGGAGTATTTTGTTTCGCTGACATGTATCACATCCCTTGATGTATCGTTTGACATCATTGCGCATTTGTGGCCACCAATATGTCCTTTTCAGTAATTCGATCATTCTGTGTTGTCCCGGGTGTCCAACGTCCGTTCTGTCGTGGTGTTGTTGGAGTATTTCTTGGCGTAACTCGGGGTTCGGTGGTACGTATATTCTTCCTTCGAAGATGGGTAATCCATCCGTTTCCCATATCTCCTCTGGTCTTTTCTCCTTTTCTCTTAACCATTGTGTTTCTCTCCTCTGCTCTTTTCGTAATCGGTGTTTCAGGTTGTCTTCTCCTGATATTTCCCAAATTTGTCTGATTTCGGTGATAGTGTTGTCAAATAAGTGGTCGGGTAATAGCATGATATTCGTGTTGTCTTTGGTTGTATCCATTTTTGCTAATCTTGATAACACATCTGCTTTTGTGTTCATTTTTCCGGGTATATGTTTTAACGTGTAGTGATATTCTTGTAGTTCCAGTTGCCATCTTGCCTGTTGTCCTGTGAGTTGTTGCGGTTTCCTGAAGTATTCCAAGTTCTTGTGGTCTGTCCATATCTCGAATGGTTTGTCGGCATCGAGTAGATATTGTCTCCAAGTTTTGATTGCTTCCCGGATTGCCAATAGTTCTTTGTCGTAGATTTGGTAGTTTCGTTCTGCCGGTGTCATTGTTCTTGAGTGGAAGGCTATTGGGTGCCATTGGTTATTCTGATCTTGTGATAATACCGCTCCTACTCCGTATCCTGATGCGTCCACTTCCACTCTATATTGCCCTTTGTTTTGGGGCATTGCTAGTACTGGTTCGCTCGTGATTTTCTCCTTGATTTTTTCGAACGCTTGCTGTTGCCGTTCTGACCATGACCATTGCGCATCCTTCTTCTTGAGCTCGTGTAGTGGTGTTGCTATGTTACTGAAGTCTTGTATGAATCATCGGTAGAAGTTCGCAAAGCCCAGGAATTTTTCGACGTCTTTCACGGACTTGGGTGTTGGCCATTCCCTTACTGCTTTCACCTTTTCTTCCTCCATTTTAATGCTGCCCTGTCCTACTACAAATCCCAGTATGGGTATTTCCTTCGCGTCGAACATGCATTTTGATCGTTTGAAGTAGAGTTGGTGTTTGGCTGCAATATCTAAGAACCGTATCGTTCTTTTCTCGAGTTCTTCCTGTGTGGTCCCCGGTATGATGAAGTCGTCCATATAGTTGACAAGCGCTCCTTCATGTAATAGTTCCCGAAATATCGTGTTCATCATTCTCTGAAAGGTTGCCGGTGAATTGCTCATCCCGAAGAACATGACTGTAGGTTCGAATAATCCGCTGTTTGTTACGAACGCTGCCTTCCATTCATCTCCTTTCCTGATTCTGACGTTGTTGTATCCCCAAATGATATCGAGCTTGTTAAACACTTTTGCGTCTTTTAATCGATCTAGAACTTCGCCTATGAGTGGCAGTGGCATTTTATCCTTGATGGTATGTTCATTCAGCTTTTTGTAGTCTTGTACCAGGCGTTTTGTTCCGTCTTTCTTTGGTATGAAGAAACATGGTGTGGCGTAGGGGGATTGTGATGGTCTGATTCTTCCCGAGGTGAGGTTTTCGTCAAGAAACTTCTGTAGTTCCTGTTTTTCCGTTATTGTCATCGGGTAAACTTTGGACTGTAGTACCGGGGGTGCATCTTCCGACAGATTTATCTCATGGTCCCATATCGTATGTGCAGGCAATTTATCAAAATTCTTCTTGTTGAATAGGTGGGTGTATTGTCGGAGGTATGGAGGTAGATCTTCATTGTTTGTTCGATCCGCTTTTTTCTCTTCAATGTGTTCCTTGACTGTTCGTATTTTCTCGTTGAACTGTATGTTACTATGTGATATTTTGCAATCTTCTGGACATCTTGTGAATTGTATGACGTGATTGTTCCAATCGATTTCCAGGTTATGCTTGACCAGCCAGTCGTGTCCGAGATATAAGTCTGCGCTTTCCAGTTGTGTTACCAAAGCGTCGATTTGTTCCGTGTGGTTGCCGTTGTTTAATACCAGTTGTGCCTTGTCCGTTATTTCTCCTTTTTTATTTTCTGTTCCATCGGCATTGATTACTCTGATCGGGGTTTCCAGGGGTTTGGTCGGGATCTGGTCTTCTTTTATCGTTCATTGTGCTATGCACATGTGGGTGCATCCGGAGTCTACGAGGGTTGTAATTGGTCTGCATCCTTTTCTTGTCTGGATTGTTGGGTCGAGGAGAAGTTCGCGTGTAGAGTTTCGTTTTTGGGGAATCATGTATCATCTATTAAAACAGAAACTCTAGGTTTATTGGCTCGCGGGTTTGTGCCTACTCGGAGCCTTCGACAAAATCCTCTTTCTCCTCCATTTCTTGTTCGTCATCCTCGTTGACTTCTCTGATATGCGCTTTCTTGGGCGCCCGGCAGTTCTTCGAGATGTGGCCCTGTTTGCCACAATTGTAACACATTATCTTGGTGTACGTGACTTTCGTCTTCTTCCTGCAGTATTTGGCGATATGCCCATAGAGGTTGCAATTGTAGCACCTCGGTTTTCCATTTTGATCAGTGTCTGTCCTTTGTCGTCCTATCTCCATGGGTTGTCCTCCACCTCCATAAGTTACTCTGGTGGTGGTTCTGATGTCTCCTCAAGTGATGTCTGTTGTTTCATAGCCTTGTCCTACTGCAAGGATCATAGTTTTCCATTTGCTATATGTTGTTGGGACGGAGGCTGTCGGGTAGCCTACTATGGTCCAAATGATGTCTGCTCGTGTGTGACGTTTGAGGAGGAATATCGCGTGGGTGTCGTCTGTCCCTGCTTGGGCTCGCAAGGCTTCGAATTCGATTAAGAAGTCTGCCGTGTTCTTCTTTCCCTGTTTGAATGTCTCTATTTCTCCTTCTGCTATGGCTTTTCTATTCCCCAAGGAGAATGTGGCCTCTACTTCTTTTGTAAAGTCCTCCCACCCTGGTGTTTTCTTATTTTGGATGGCTTGTAGCTGCGTGTTGGCGTAAGGGCCTGCTAGCCCCCCTTTCATTCTTGCCAAAATGGCTACTATCTTCTGTTCGTCTTCTTCTATCTTGTTGAACATTAGCCACAAGGATATGGCTCTCCACCAATCATCGAATTTGGTTCTATCTCCATTGAAATATCCTGGTTCCGGGGCTAGGTTTTTTGGGACGTTGATTTCATCTGTCATTTCTGGTTCGCTGTGTTCGTTTTCGTAGGTCTCGGCGATTTCTATATCAGCTGTGGCGTCGGCGACTTCTGTGTCGAATTCGGTTTCAAATAAAGCTGTGTCGATTTCTTCTTCAAACAGAGCTGGTTCTTCGTCTGTGCTGTGTTCGGATTCTTCCTCGTAGGTTTCGGCGATATCTATATCGGATGTGTTCTCGGCGACTTCTGTGTCGAATTCGGTTTCAAATAGAGCTGTGTTTTCATCTACGCTGTGTTCGGATTTCTGCCGTTTAAGGCCTTCAGGGATTTCTGGTTCTGTTGATCGTTTGGATCCTGTTGCTACGGGTGAACCCTGGATGTCTGTTGGTCTCGGAGCTCTTTGTCTTCTCGGTGTTCTTGATGAGCTACTGCTGCTCATATACTGTTGTCTTGGTCGGAGGCTATTATTCCAAGCCTAGCTACGAATAGTGGCACCTCTTCTTGCAAGGTGAGTCGAATGACACTTTACCAAATGTTACGACCTTAGTCTCTGACTCAGGTTGCACGCCTTTGGATGAAGGGACGGAAGTAGAGAGAGGAAGAAGGGATGATACGATTGGTAAAGTGTAAGGAATACATCAAGTATTACTACACGTTATATACTAGTGGATAAGGGCTAATAATAAGGGAGTCGAGTAAAGGAGTCATAGGAGACGAGTAGAAGGAGTCAGGTAAGAGGCATAGCCTCTAGGGGTGATACAGGAGGTGAAATGAGTATGAGGGTACACGAGGTAACGGGTGCATGATAGACATGAACGGCCTACGATTCGTAACATTCAGCTTTGGCATTACCCTTACAGCATCCAGAAAGGAGATGGTGGTGCTCCACTCGGTGGGGACCTCCACAACGGGGGCACTTGAGACCTTTGGACCTACAGGCAGAAGTCAGATGGCCCCATTTCCAGCAATGACTACACTGGGGGATCCCGGGGTTTGCACACACAAGTTTGATGAGGCATTCATAGCCAGCAATATAGATGTGTTTGCCAGCAAGTTTCTTGGCGGAAGCTCCAGACTGGGAGTTCCAGACATCAAACCAAACAGTGGCTGAGTCTGAGCGGCAGGAGTTCTTCATAATGTGCAGAGTATCCGTGAGTTTGAGCAAAGGGAGGTGAGAGGCCTTGAGTGCCTCAGTAATTCCAGTGACTGAAATATGGTGAGTAGTGCCAGGAGCTTTGAAGGGAACATCCAGGACCTTCAGATAGGACTTGGACCTAGGGAGAGCAGCTGCAACTGGGGTCTCGAGACCCAGGAGCTGCTTGGCAGTATCAGTAATGAGGGTAATCTCATCAGTGGAGGAGACAGCAGAGGTAGTGACAGTAATACCACCATAGGCAGAGCATGCCCCATCCACCCAAAGGGCAGACTTTTTTTATTTATTTTTATTTTTTTTATATCAACAATTTATAATGCGGTGCTCGATTGCAGTCTGCATGTACATACATACAAAGGTAGAACATACAGAATGTTCAGAGCAAGGAAAGTAAACTACTAGTAAACTAACCCTACAAGACTCGACACCATCTAGTACATACACTAGAGAGATGTTTGGTACCTAAGTTGAGCAGCGGGAAAAAGAAAAAAAAAGGGGGAAAATCGGAGAAAGAGAGAGAGAGAGAGAGAGAGAAATTGATAGAGAGAAACTATCAACTCGCAATCACAAGGGGGAACAATGAATGGTACTAGTGTGTGGAGGGGCATTTTGCCCAGACACCATGGGAATGATGGAAGTTGAATGAAAATTATATAAAATAGTAGACAAGCGAGGAAAGGAGAGATAGAGAAATGAAATTGAAATTCATAACCAGGAGAGTATAAGAAAAAGAGAAAAGAAGAAAGGACTCATGCAGGCACAGACCCGAACCTCTGATGGACTTGGTGATGATGTAACGGGGGTATTGAACTGGCGCGGATATGAGGGTGATCAGGTTCTGGGGAGAAGCTGAACACGGTGGGGTTGCGATACAAGAAATTGACAAATGTCTTGATGGTGTTGACGCCAAAGTGATGATTGAAGGTGTTGCAATGGTAGAGGATGTGCAACCTAGTCTGGACCATTTGATTGGCACAGTGGTGGCAAGATAAATCCTCGTTAGGGAAGAACCATAGTCATTATTCACCAATTGGGGCATGGTATAAGATGGTACGACATGTTCTTGTGAAAAGCTGTGGCTGGTAACCGCATTCTCATATCCAAGGACCAGATTTGATGTGCGACAGTAAGGCAGAGGCCCCATTCACTCACACTGGGAGGTAGAGGAAGGAGCTACCACTGTATTTCTTGAACCCGAACATGGCTTACCATGTGTGAATGGCATGTTTGGCAGACTTCTTGCATATGAAGACGATCCTGAAGGGCAGACTTGGCATGGAGGAGGGTGTCATTAGCACTTTTGATGAGTGCTGGAAAGTTGACATTAGTAGTCCTAGCATCAAGTGCTAGGAGGATTTGGCGGTGGTTGGGACCAGCAGTGGTAGAGCGCATCTTGGGGGTGCATTTAAGAGGTGATGTGGTGGCCTAGTGTACTGCCGTGATGCAGTCTGGGGGGAGGTGAGGAAATGCCTTGGTCATATGGACCAAGGTAGCAGGATCAGTAGTGGCGGCAGCAGTATAGGACTTCTTGGTTGGCACTGGTGTGGGAGAAATAGGGGCAGTGGGCACTGATGTGTATGCTAGCCTTGAGTGACAGGGGTCTCATGAGGGCCTAGGGGGGGGACTACAGAAGGAGGGAATGTGTGATGTCCTTTCGAGGATTCCAAAGCAAACACAGTAGGAAAGAAAGCCACTGCAGGCATTGAGGGTAGAGGAGATATCTGTTAATAAGATATCATCCACATTGTGGATTTGAGCAAGTGAGGCAAAAGCCTGACTAACATGTGGGATTATATTGGACTGGGGAGAGGTCTAGCCAAATGTCCAAAGCTGACTGCTGAACCAGACAGCATGTAGGATAAAAGTGGTGGGGGTTAAGGGAGGGATGAGAGGCTCAGTTGATGATATGGTAGGAGGAAGGGGTGGTGCTTCAGAGGCACTGGACTCCATTCCAGCTTCAATATCTGCCTCCAATCCTGATGGTCTGGCAGTAGATCTTGTGGAGAAGGCTACTCTGGCTCTCTTCCACTCGCGCTTCAGTTGCAATCTGGACTTGTCACTGGGGCCAGTGGCAGTCCCATAGGACTCAGAGGTAATCTCCTCATCCCAGGGTGAGTTGGGAGTACTGATGTTTCTAGACATAGTGTAGCTAATCTCTTGTCCATGTCAAGCACCTATCCAAAAGAGGAAGGTAGTGGTAAGAGATCAAGAAGGGTGTGTTGAGAGTGTCGATCAGGTCCCAAGTTGAAGTGTGAATGATTGGCTTGTTCATTGGCAACATCCCAGACATTTGTACTCATTTGTTTTCTTTACACCCTTCAGAACACCAGCCTCTGCACTTGCCTCATCTACCTCTGACATCTCCTACATTTGCGAAGGACACCATTGGCCTACTGCCACAAGTTTCTGGACTGATGAACTCACCCTGAGAACCCTCTACATCCAATCCGTGGCTTGCATACCCCACTCTTCTCCTTTCCCACTATACAGTGCAGAATATAGACTGATGTGATTATGTCAATCACCCAAAATCATCTTGACAGGTTTCCCCAAGTGCCATTCCAAAACCCTATGGTAATCAATGCCCATGCTGAAAATCCACTCTGGTTCAAATTGAGCTTCAACTTTCAAGATCTTGGGTAAAGTGTCCTTAGGCTGTGTGTCGATCCAATCGAGGAGGAGTGAGAGGGCAGATTGTTCTCTCACGTTTTCTTCTGTGCCCCAATACATCAAAAATCTGCCGACTTCGCTTGCTGAAGGAACATGGTATGGGCCTGACATCAACATAACACCTTTAATCCTCTTGCAAAGGTCTGAATCCAGGGGAATCAAAGTCGGATGCGTAATCAGAATCGCGGAATGGACAGCTCCAGCTGAATGACCTGCTACAATCAACGAATCGAGGTCCGGGTTGGGAGTTGTCTCTGTGACGAGTTCCGGTCCGTGGGACAGTATCCATTCCATGGCGCCCAACACATTCCCTATGGCTGTAGGGTACTTGAATTCTGGTGTAAGGTGATAGTCAGGGATGACAGTGATGAACCCATGTTTCACAAAGAAAGTACCAATGCATGTTAACCAGTGAATAGGGTTGCTCAAATGAAGCAAATGAGCACAATCCCTTCTTGACCTCTTACCACTACCTTTCTAATTGGGACGGTTCTCTGGTGAAGGGCTTCTGGCCTGTTCTTGCTGGACGTTAGGTCCTGGCACTGTCTTATACACAGGGTGATGTGTAGTACTCCCTTGGCAAAGGAGGTTAAAGGCTGGGTATGCTGGCCGCTGCATACTCACTCACTCTTGGACAAGCAAACAGAGGTCGGGATCCGTTATATGGTAGACGAGATTTAGTTCGAGCAGGGGGAGTGGCCCCTTGGCAAAGGGCCTTAATGACAGGGTATGCCTGTCACTTTCTCTAGATGAGAGTTGATATCGGATCGTACAGGATGGCGGGAGGTGCTCCCTTGGCAAAGGAGCTCAAAGACTGGGCATGCCGGTTGCCTTCTGCCCATCTATCTTGAGGGCTCCTCTAGTGGTGGAGGGGCCCAGCGCGCTCCCAAATAGTGTTGTAGTTTCCCAATGGTGGGACTAGCGTTGGTCTATTTGACTGAGCTACAGCACAAGTCTAGTCTAACTAGGCCTCTACTCTAACATGGGAACTATGGGAGAGGCTTCATTCCACCCCGTTCCCCAGCTGGGGGCGCATTGAGAAAAACCACCCAGCTGAGCCCGAGAGGGTCCGAAAGGATAGGAGTCGATAAGAGGGGGTTTGGGGAAAAAACAAGCCGACCGCAAGGACAGGCTACCCCCCTCCAGTTGCATTGCAAGGGTGTGGATCCGTAGACAACCCCCCCATGCTGCGCTGGACGTTAGTAGGGATCACTCAAACTCCAGGGTGCTATTCCATGTGGGTGCCACATGGCATTCCGTGGATTTGCTTTGTAAGCAAGGCGTGATCACCTCTCTGGTAGCAGCCCCTCCAAGACAGAGACCCCAGACACCATTAACACACGGATCTGCGCCCTATGGGCATAGCGAAGTGGGTGCTGGGGTACGGGAAGCCAGCCGGGGTGGCACCCTGGAACCACTGGTGGGCCGTGGCAGACCATGCAGAGAATGTGCGGCCTGGCCAGAGAGGTCTAAATCCTCTGTCGGTGGGTCTCAGAGAGAAGCTGAGTGTACCTGCTTAAGTTGATACCGCGACGCCCCCTTCGGGGGGTAAGGGCATTAGTCCGCAAGGGGCCCCTTAGTCGAGCGCCGTTCACTGGTTGCAACCTTCTCAAACCGAAGACCCACTGGCGGTACCTCGGCTTTTATTTCGACCGGACGTTAACCTTCAAAGAACATGTTTGATTCTACTCCGCCAAGGCAATATCCACGATCAAGGCGATGAAAATGCTGGGAAATTCCGTTAGAGGGCTGTCCCCCAGCAACAAGAGGTTACTTTACCGTTTGTGTGTCATGCCAGTTGCGACATATGGATACCGATTATGGTTTCACGATCGCTCCCGCACCAAGGGGACTTGTGAAATCCTCAACAAAATGCAACAAAGAGTGGCGCTCTGAATTACTGGGGCCTTCCAGACTTCTCCCACTGGCGGTGTTGAGTCTCTCGCGGGGCTCATGCCCATCAAACTTCATCTCCAAAAGTTGGCCAAACGACAATCGTCGAGGCTTCATACATTGGACGATGAACACGCATTGGCAAGATTGATGAAGGAATTCCACTCTTCCCCCCACCGACTTCACATCAAGAACTTCACGGAGGTTCAGAGAAGAAGACATTAGGAGCTGTGATGGACTTTTCGTGCCCCACCCCTGAGACTCGGTATATAGAACATTTCAATTCCGTCTCTAAATCTCTTTGGCCTGGACGTAGGTTACTTGACTGTTTCTCTACTAATGTAATTTTTATAGGATTCAACTGGGACAACCCTCACCTCTCAAAGACGCTTTGGGACGATGTAACGATGAATGCGACGATGGACGCAAAATCCATCACGATTGGTACGGACGGCTCGGTCCACCCCAATCCCAATCCGCTTGCCAGCCAGTTTATGGCGGCAGCCACCATTTGACATCTTGACAGCGGGAGCTCTATCATGAAGAGGCTCGGAGGAACTACATCGACGGACACAGAACTGGTAGCACAGTACTTAGGCATTACCAAAGTACTTGCCACTGCCGAATATGACCAGGTTGAGCACATCCACGTGTTCACCGACTCCATCGCAGCCTCCCAGCTCCTACTCAACTGTTCGCCGCACTCCTGCCAATGACAGTCCATCATCACATCGAAGGCGCTCCTGGCTTGGTTCTACAAGTCAGACCGACACCGCCTTTCTTTCTACCACACGCCGTTGAAATGCAAGTACGGAATACAAAAAGCCACTCACGACTGGATCCAAACGGTCGCCTGGCCTAACCGGGGTCGAAACCACCGAGTACCAAACTCGATCGACTACTTATGCAAGAAGTCCGCCAAACGTGCCATTCACACATGGCAGGCCATGTTTGGGTTCAAAACTTACAGCGGTAGCTCCTTCCTCCACCTCCCAGTGCGAGCAAATGGGGCCTCCACCTTACCGTTGCACATCAAGTCCGGACCATGGATACGAGAATGCGGATACCAGCCCCAGCTCTTTGCAAGAGCTTGTCGTGCCATCTTATGCCATGCCCCGATTGGAGAATATCGACTACGATTCTTTCCTAACAAGGACCTTTCATGCCACCACTGCAACAGTCAAATGGTGCAAATGCGTTCACACATCCTGTATCATTGTAACAACTTTGATCACCACTTCGGCGTCGACACGATCAAGACCTTTGTCAACTTCTTGCATCGCAACCCCTCCGCGTTCAGCTTCCCCCCGGAACCTGACCGCCCTCGTATCCGTGCCGGCTCTATCCCACCATTACATCGTCACCAAGTCCAAAGGAGGTTTGGGTCTGTGCCTGCATAGGATCCTTTTCTTTTTTCTTTTTCTTCTTTTGCTTTCCCGGTTATGGATTTCCAATTCATTTCTCTATCTCCCCTTTCCTCGCTCGTCTACTATTTTATATAGTTTTCATTCAAAATTCCATCTCTCCCGTGGTGCCCGGGTAAATACCCACCCACACGCTATGTACCATTTGATGTTCCCCCTTGTGATTGCGAATAGATAGTTTCTTTTCTATCAATTTCTCTCTCTCACTCTCTCTCTTTCCAATTCCCTTTTCTTCTCTCTCTTCGCTGAACATCATAGGTACCAAACATCTCTCTAGTGTATGTGCTAGATGTCGTCGAGTCTCGTGGGGTTAGTTTACTTGTAGTTTACTTTCCCTTCTTCAAACATTCTGTACGTTCTACCTTTGTATGTATGTACACGCGGACTGCATTTGAGCACCACTATATAAATTGTTGATTAAAAAAAAAAAAAAAAAAAAAAATGAAGCAAATGAGCAAAACTATAGAATTCCAAACTAGAAATACTGTTACATTTATTGTAGCCTTTTATAGGGTTTTACTAGAAACAACCGAAAAGGGAATATCAACAGATTAGAGTTCTGAGGTCATAGACAAGTCATTGTAAGGTTATAAATGAGTCAGGAGTGGAGAGTAATGGAAAGAAGTGGAGAAGTGGAGAAAAAGAAATTGGAGTAGGGTACAGGGTATGTTGGTAACATAACGTCCTTCCTATATTTGAAGTTATACGAGAAAATGTTCAGAGGGAACTGTAAGGTTCTCCAGTTATGTTAGATATGGCGACATCATCATAAACTTCGTCATAATGGTTTTCTTGGTAGTATGGGGTAGAGTTACGAGAGGGGAATATGGCATCTTCAAAGTCTTCTTTTTCTTCCTTTGTAACCTTGTCATATTTACAATAGTTGGAGATATGGCCAGGGAATATTTGTTACAATTCTTGCAACAATATTTGGGGCAATTCATGATTTGGTGGGAGGGTTTCTTCTTATGGCAGTGATAAGCTGGGCAATCAAGACAATAATGTCCGGGGGTGAAAGTCATGCAGATGGAGTATTGAAAGAATCTGCAGTTGAGGGAGTAATGGCCAAATCATTAACATTGGTAACATTGGGCTGCTGATTGGTCTGGAGTCTTATGGGGAGTGGTGGTGGTGAAGTAGGGAGCTGGTTGTTTAACTCCAGACCTTGAGGGTTCTAGTGTATTCTTGGATCAAATGGGAGGATGGAGAATGGATACTGTGGCATAGGTGGACTTTCAGGCAAGTTGTTTGGGGCATAGCTGAGGTTTTCCATGATGGAAAAGGTCTTTAAGAGTAACTCCAGCTCTGCTAGATTCGAGGCTTCTTTTATAATATTTAATGTTGTCATTAAGTCCTGGAACCAAATCTTGGTGGTATCGGATGAGTCGTTGGTTAAACACAAGATCAATGAGATTAGCTCTTTGATCATTTGTATGTATGAAATGCATGGCTTGAATAATGTTACTTGTTGTTGAGAGGAATTCTGAAAGGTCCTCATTGGATATAGATAATAGGTCATCTATATTTGTGGGGTCAGGTTGTATCCCCTGGTTATCTTGTTGGTGGTTTTGTTGATGTCTACTGATGGGAGACTGGTCATCATTAGGTTGAAAGTGGGGGTAACTGTGCGAGGTGGATGAATTGGGGTAGATTGAGGTCAGTAGAGATTTGCTGAGAAGTTTGGTGATTTGGGTTGGGGTGGAGTCTGCTAAGGGACTAGGATAGGCAAGATTTGTGAGAGATACTTGTCCATCAGAGTCTGAAACTCTATTTCACTTGAGGAAGAGGTTGGTGGATTGGTTGGGATCCATGGATGACTGGGGGGTTGGTACTCATGAAGGACTGATAGGCTGGGGAATGGTGAATATATGATGTTTCTGAGGTACTGGTCTTGTGAAGTCAAGGGATAAGGTGATCTCCAGACTAACAAGGGACATGGCAATAGTAATCTTTGCTGACTGGTCTGCATGTCTGTCACTTCTGAGAATTCTTGTGTCCTCATTGATATTATCTTGTTGTTGTCTGGTAAGGTTACTGATAGTTCTAGTGAGTGAACTTGTGAAGAGGCGAATTCTGGTGAGTTTGACGTCAGAGTCATCAAGTCTTGCTGGGGAGATTGATTGTTCAACATGTTCAAATGAAGAGGATGATTTAGATGAAGAGGTAGTTGGAGCAGAGGCTGAAGAATTGATAGAAGAGGTAGAGGACATTTTATAGGTTTCTGGTGATTTCTTGTTCTGGTTCTGGATTTATTTTGGATTGACTAGTCCTAGTTTTATATGTCCAGGTTTTAGGGTCCAAGTACAGTCAAATGGTGCAATCTTGTGGATTTATCTATAATTATTGAGAATAGTTAGGGCTGTGGGTGCAAGTTCTTCTTCTGTTAGCCATTCATTGTCATCATGGCCAAAGTTTCTCCACTTGATGAGGTATTGTATGATATCATCTCTGGAGCAATGGTTAATTATACCTTCGATTTCATAGTGTTCTTTGTCATTGATGATATCAGGGATAGGAGTAATGTTGTTAGGTCCATGAATATCATTTTCTTGATATGGAGTAAGAAGGGTGGCATGAAATACTGGATGGATCTTCCATTTAAAGGGAAGTTTGAGTTTATACGTCATTGGAGAAATAACTTGTTCAATTTTATATGGTCCTTCTCTTTTTGGTGCCATTTTCTTGGATGGGTATGCAAGTTTCAGATTCCGAGACTCCAACCATACCTTTTGACCTAGGGTAAAGAGTTTGAAGGTAGAGATAATGTGTTTTCTCATATGTTCTTGAGCTATTTTATGTGCTACAATTGCTTTATTTTGGGCATTGTTAAGAGTTTGGAGTTTTTCTTCTGATGATTGTATATTTGGGGCTTCAATTATTCCTGGTATACCTTGTGGATTGTATCCCATGATTAATTCAAATGGAGTTTGCTTTTGTTCTGAATGAAGTGTTGAATTATAGGTGAATTCAAGGATAGGAATATGTTTAACCCAGTTGGTTGGGTTATATAAAGTATACAGTAATAGATAAGCTGCAATTTCTTGATTAAATTGTTTGGTGGTTCCATCAGTTTGAGGATGAAAGGTAGTAGAGAATGCTTGTTTAATATTGAGTTCTTTCATTAAAGCTTTTATTGATTTTGCTAAGAATCTTGGGTCTCTGTCGGATATTATTTTGTCCAGTAGTCCATATCGAGAAAAGAATTTTGATAGGAATAATGATGCAATGTCCTTGGCAGTGGAATTTTTGGTAGTAGGGATGAAAATAGCCCCTTTCAAAAGTCTATAGTCCATAATGGACAGAATAAAATCATATTTCTTGTCATCATAATCTTTTGATAGTGGTAGATCCATTATCAGGTCCATCGCAATTTGGGAAAATGGTTTTGTCAATTTAGGAGGATCAATTGGTGATAACGCTGGTCTTGTCAGATGTCTATTAATTTTGTATTGTTGATATTTTGCATATCCTTTCACATAATTTTGTACAAAGATTGTCATTCCTGGCCAATAGCAATTTTTCTTGACCAATTGATAGGTTTTTTGTTCACCTGGGTGTCTTGTGATAGGATTATCATGGTATTTTTCTAGTATTTGTCTTTTTAGTTGTAACTT
This sequence comes from Chlorophyllum brunneum, assembly GCA_963576785.1. NCBI lineage: Eukaryota > Fungi > Basidiomycota > Agaricomycetes > Agaricales > Agaricaceae > Chlorophyllum > Chlorophyllum brunneum. The sequence goes on from OY756149.1 coordinate 1,463,201, forward strand.
TTTCATCATAAAGGAGAAGAATTCCTTGTTATGCTTGATAAATTGAGCACTGTTTATTGATTAATTCTGGTTTCTTGTTTATTAATGCTTGTAGGGTACTAGTTGATAAGGTGTCATATTTTGCAGATTGAATGATTGTATTTTGAAGATCTTGGTCAATAATATTGATAAAGACTTTGTCTAAAAGCATCGTAATGTCTTCATTGTCATGATCCTTATCTGGGATATAGTCTGGTCATCTTGATAGTGTATCTGCTGTGGGTATTTTTGATCCAGGGATGTGTTTGATTTTGAAATTGAATCTTGTTAAATATTCATACCATCTGGCTTGTTGCCTATTAATCTTTTGGGATTTCTTCCAAAAGGTTAAATTTTGATGGTCTAATTGAATCAATACTTGGTATTTTGCTCCTTCCAAGTAATGTTTCTATTCTTCTAATGCTCTGATTATTGAGAGCAATTCTCTGTCGTGAATATCATAGTTCCTTTCTGATGGTGAAAATATTTTGGAAAAGAATAAAACTGGGTGTCGATTTCCATTGGTATCCTTCTGGGTAAGGATAGCACCAGAGGCATATTTTGATGCATTACATTCAATTTCGAATGGTTTAGTTTGATCTGGAGTAACTAGGACTAGTTTTTTGGTGAACTTGCTTTTTAGTTTATTAAATGATTGGTCAGCTTTGGGTGTCCACTCAAATGTTTTGCTTTTTGATAGCAAACTGTTAAGTGGTCTTGCAATATCAGCATAATAGTAGATGAATTTGATGTAAAAAATCCCATAAATTTTCTTATTTCTTTTGTGATCTTTGGTTGTGGCCAGTTATATATGCTATTGAGCTTGGTTTGATCCATCTCTATTTTTCTTGGTATAATGATGAATCCTAGGTATTCGAGTTTTTGAGTCTCAAATTTGCTTTTTTCTCCTTTGAGAAATAAATCATTTTGTTCTAGGTATTTGAGTACTTGTTCTGTTCTTTTATCCAGTTCTTTGATTGTTGGTGCAAAGATAAGGATATCATCCATATAGACTATGATTAAGCATTGATTAATCATGTCTCTGAATATATCATTCATCATGGATTGGAACATAGTAGGAGAGTTGGTTAATCCAAAGAATATAACCATTGGTTCATGAAGACCAAATTCAGTGGAAAATACTGCTTTCCATTGGTCTCCATTATAGATTCAAACATTATTATATCCTAATCAGATGTTGAGCTTGGTGAAATACTTGGTGTCTTTCAATTTGTCTAGGATATTGGATATGAGAGGTAATGGATAGATATTCTTTATGGTGTAATTGTTTAAGTATTTGTAGTTTTGACAAGGTCAAAGTTTTCTATCCTTCTTTTCTACAAAGAAAAGGGAGGATGCCATTGGTGATTCTGATTTTCGAATGTAACCTTTTCGAAGATTTTCTTTAAGAAATTATTTAGTAACTTCTTTCTCGGCATTGGAAAGCCTAAAGGCTTTTTCTTTATGAGGCTTAAAATTAGGTTTTAAGTCTATCCTGTGATCATAGGATCTTGATAGGGAAAATCATTCTGATTTCTTGTTGTCAAATATTTTAGCAAATTTTTACCATTTCTTCAGTAGTTGAAATTCCTTTTTGTTATTCTTCAGTTCAGTTTTAGCTAAATCGGCTACAATAGCTGATTTATAGTTAAGTTCAATAATTCTCTCTATTTCTTAAGAATTAGAATATTCATTATAGGATTTGGGTGATTCATAGTATCTGGAAGGATTGGATTGCCAATTATCTTGTAGCTCTTCCATTTTGTCAAGGACAGAGAGATGGTTTAAAGCAATTGATCCTATATCCACAGGTTGATATAGTGAATATAGAAGTTCTTGTTCTTGTTGATTGGTTTTCCATTGAAATGTTCTTGATTACCAATTTATATCAGAGTTGTATTGTTCAAAGGGGTATTCCTAGAATAATATCTTTTGAAGCTAATCAGGTGATTAGAGTTCGAACTTGGCATATCTTGTTATCAATAATAGTATTAAGTATAGTGAAATTCTTAACAGTAGCATCAGGATTTGATGATCCATCTGCATATTATAGGATAATTGGTGTTTCGAGGCTTTTAATGAATAAGCTATGTTTATTGACATATTTTTCATCAATAAAGTTTTCTTGTACTCCTGAGCTGATTAGAGCAGTTACTTCAAATGGTTTTGAAGTCTTTTCTGAATGGATTTTCAATGGAAGGAATATAAAATGATTGTTGATAGGTTGGGGAAAATGAATGAGGTTAATTGATGGTGATGGAGAGGGAGGTTCCAATCCCATTGTCTTGGTCTCCAGATTTAAAAATCCAAAAAAACATTTTTTACTTCTGATCAATGTTCTTCCAGGATCTGGTTGACTATGTTGGCTGCTACTTTTCCCATAGAAATAGCATTTAGTACTTTTGAAGCTGGAGTTGGTGGTTTGGGGAAGAGGGATCACAGTGGTCCTTTAGGGGATAGTTTTCTAAAGGGATTTGGTTTGTGAAATTTTCTTTGAAAATTCTGAGATGGTTTATTAAATGTTGGGGGTTGTTGTTGGAAGTTGTTTGGCTTTGGTCAATTCTGAAATGATTGTGGTTTTCTTGGTACAGGACAATTTCGAGCAAAATGTCCTTTTCTTTCACATCTAATACATGCTCCACTAGTAATGCATTGTTTCTCCATAGGAGTAAACATTGCATTGAGTTCTGCTCCAGTATATTTCATTTCATAAACTTGATCAGCATCTTCTTTGTCTTCTTCTTCTTCTTTGTATTCTTCCTATGCTTCTTCATTATTGTAGTATTCATAGTATTGATCTTCAGATTGATCTGAATACTGTTGGGGTTCTTTGTATCTATTCTGATGATAGATATTGTCCACATCTATAGCATAAGGGTCTTGGGTTGGTTGAGGTTGATTTTGATAATTCAACAAATATTGCTGTTGGTATGGTCAGGGAGTATATCTTTTCTGGTTTTGGTAAGGGTTCATGTGAGATAACCCAAAATCAGCTTTGTTTCTTTGTTGAATGGCTTTATATTGAATAGCCATATCAAACCATCCTGCTAAGGTAGTAGGAGGGTTGAACTGGGTAGATATTTCCATTGAAATATCATGGTAGATAGCACATTGATAAATGTCGATTAAAATCTCATCCATCTCAATTCCTGAGATATGGGCTTTGATCTGGAATTCTGTGTTGAATTCTGGAATGGTCTGATTAGGTAATTGAACTAAAGATTTTAGTTCTTGGTATACAGCAGCTGATTCATTTGGTGGTGCATAAGCATGAAGTTCTGTTTTGAATTTGTCATAAATGGGTAATACAACTCCAATAGTTGGATTGGCTGGTGGTATTAGTTGTATTCTAGTTACTTGTGTAGTGTTTGTTTGGGATAAGATATATTGATCAGCCCAAATATATGATCTGGGTCCAGTCATAAGAGTGAGCATATACTATATTTTGTCAGTATCATCATTGAAGAGGTTTCTGTTTGCATTGAAATAAATTTTGCAAGATAATAGCTACTTCTTAAATTCTGAATGTTCTCCACTAAAGCATAGGGGTTCAGGGAATTTAATATGTTGTTGTTGTTATGCCATTGGTATGACAGCAGTTTCTGGTGAAGGTGATGGTGTGGGTAATGGGCTAGGTGATGGTAAGGATGATGGGCTAAGTGATGTATTAGGTGTAGGAGTTCTTGGGAGTGTGGCAGTTTGGTACTGAGGGCTTAAGTGGATTGGGGAGGGACTCATGATGTTTGGAGGTGATCCTTGATTTCCTGGAGTATTACTTGAGCTTTCTCTAGGTGTTCCTTGGCTTGTTCCTGTTTTAGTCAATTCTGAAGATTCTTTTGGTCAAGAAGTTGTCAATTGTGAAGGATTTCTTGTATCTATAAATGGATTTCCTCTTCCTGTTGAGAGGTTTGTTGAACTACTAGGCCTCAGTGTGGGAGATTTTGTTATAGCTTTGGTAGATCATAGGTCCAAAGTTCTGGGAGTGATCTGATGTAGGTTAGGTACTATAGGTGTACCACATGAAGTTTGAAGGTTGATTCCTTCATTCTTCCTTTCTTGTAAATATTGGGAGTCAGTTCCAGTTGCTGGTTGGTATGGAACAGTTGGTTGACTTTCAATAAGTAGGTGAGTCTGGCTTTTGCTGCTTGAGGGAAGTCTTGGAGTAGATAGCAATCCTGAAGATCCTCTATCTGTCACACTGTCAAGTTTTTTGCAAATCAAGTATTGAGATTTCCAAACGACTTGAGATGTTGATAGCAGATAATTGATTGAGTTTCTGGGTTTAGAGAAAGAGATTCTTCTGGAAGAAGATGTTCCTCATTGGAATTCTGAAGGGAATGGATCATGTTGAGGAGCTGGGATAGCTTCATGAGATCCTTTGTCAGATGATTCTCCATTGTTGGCTCTGAAAGTTAGGGCAATTTTGAAAGTGATGAGCTTATCAAGGCTAAGCAGAACCAAGGAATGTGCTTATCAAGTTAAGCAGAACTATGAAAGGTTTTTGTGATACAAAGAGATGTTTATACAGACTTGGTCTTGATGATATACGGGGTGAGAGTTCAGATAGCTAGTCCAAAGTCTCGAGAGTGAAAGAGAGCCTAGTAGCTAGGTTGTCTTTCGAGGATGAGTGAGGATGAAAGAGAGCCTAGTAACTAGGTTGTCTTTCGAGAAGAATAGAAACAACTGTTTGGTGTCCAATACAGAGGATAACAGTTGAGTCTGGGAGTGGGTTGAGTTTGGAATTATGTTAACTGGTGAATAGGGTTGCTCAAATGAAGCAAATGAGTGAAACTATAGAATTCCAAACTAGAGATACTGTTACATTTATTGTAGTCTTTTATAGGGTTTTACTAGAAACAACCGAAAAGGGAATATCAACAGATTAGAGTTCTGAGGTCATAGACAAGTCATTGTAAGGTCATAAATGAGTCAGGAGTGGAGAGTAATGGAAAGAAGTGGAGAAGTGGAGAAAAAGAAATTGGAGTAGGGTACAGGGTATGTTGGTAACAATGCAACTATACATGATATCCTCCCACAGAGCGAGATTTCGGGCCCCAGTAATGAAACCACCTCCATAGATATAGAATAGTATTGGGGTTTTGCCACCAGATGGTGCTGGGTCAGGAGGCCAGTAGATGTCAAGCTGAGGACGTGATGGAACGGTTAGGATTATTAAACACTTCAAGGTCAGACACACACGCAGTGACGGTCAGTCTCACCGTACTTGAAGGTCTTCTTCGCGACGCTCGCAATCGCCGACGGTTTTTTCGAGAGCAATGGCCGAAAAACCTCGACCGCTGCAAAACATATAGGCAATTACAGACACCACGGAAGATGCTATTACGTAGCCTTCAGACTGTGATAAGGGGTAACATTCCAAGGGATATTCACAAGCTGGTCCATGGATAGACGTCTGGGTGAGAGGAATGTTTCAGGGGCTGGTCCACAGTATCTTTTATCTTTAGGGATTCAACAGGGGACAGAATACGGAGGATTGCCTAAACGATTTGACCTCGCCCTGTGTGCAGGCTTGTATGACAAACAGAAAAAAGTAATTCCGGATGAATTCATATTGGGATTGCGGAATATGCACTGAATCGCTTGAAAGGCTTCAGTAAGCAGCAATGCAGACTCAGGTGTCAACATAGCTGTGACGACGATACGGGAATCATTCACCACTAAGAGTCTTCATCTGTTCAAAGATCTCCTTGGCAGGGACACACATCTGGAGAATAACCAGCAAGTCAGCGCCCAATAAAGAGGAAGGACATGAGTCAGTGAACTTACCCATGTTAAGAGCAAAAATACAGTGTCCCGTATATCATCCTCATTCCGGACAATCAAGGTGTCTGTGACATAGCAAGGACGATTGTTCCCAGAGCAATCGATTACTCCAAATAACCACTCATTGCTACTGGAAATGCAGAACTTCATGATGTTGTTCTGCAGCCTTGTAGACTCAGTTACGATTTGCCTGCGGGATCAAGGATGAGAGGAAGTTTAAGGGGGGTGAATTCGCCGCTCACAATGCTAAGCACTCGGCGATAGTCTGATATACGTGGGAGGAGAGTGGTCGTGGTTTCCTCTTCTGTGATGGTCTATCACCAGTGGATGTATTTCCTGCCTTCTGGTTGCCGTCCTCCGCATCGCCTTCGTCACCCTTAACTTCGTCCGCCTCCTCATATTCCCGGTCGCCTTCTTCCTGGTTCGCGCAATTCTGCTCACTGGCATCACCTTTGGCCCGATCCTCATCTTGATCCTTTTCCTGATTCCCAGTCGAGCAGTTGTCGGTTTCGAAGGTTAACCTGCTTAAGCCGTCTACTAGGTTGCTTTGAGAGACGTGGCTCCGAACCTGGGCCTCCCGCAACTGAGGAGCCTCCACATTCGCAGGTTTGTTCTTGCAGTCACTAGCAGGATCAGAGACAAGGGACTGATGACCTGTGAGTGACACTTCCACGGTGACTACGTCCTCTTCATCGGCACCTTGTTCAAGCTCGGAGGGGCACGATTGGCACGTCATCATGGCGTGGATCAGCTTTTTCAGGATATATGAGAATCCAGACCTGGAACTGCGACTACGGCGGTTCCGCCAGAACGCCTGCATCCGTTGCTGTATCCCCTCCAACCTGGAGCCGAAGTAAGGATTCTCTGAGATGGAAAGACAATCATGGCGGAGATCGGCAAACCGAGCCACATTTTCCAATGCAGATGAATGAAACTTCTCCAAGATATCCAGACGGGCGCTGTGGGGACAGCGGAAATGTGGTGGATCCCAGTAACCCCGGTGGTTGCCATGAAAGCCATGATCCAAGATGTGCTCCACCACCTGACAAGCAATTGGACCACAGTCGTCCAAGCCATTCTGGGGCCAGTCGGTATGATGGACCGTGTAGTCTCGCATGTCCCAGCCATGATAAACACTGACATTATGCAGGTATTCTTCCCACCGTTCCCAACCGCGCGGATCACAGTACTGATGAAGAGCCCCAGTCAGGCGTTGTCCAAGGATGTGGATTTCGTTGACGTCGGGTAGGACTACGACGACAAAGTAATGGTGGCCCTGGAATAGGACGCCGATAACCGGTTCTGGCGAACAACAGCCTGAGGGAGGGAGACCTGATATCGCTCGGAAATTGGCTATCTCTGCCAGGTCTGGTCGACGGGAACCGAGGAAGTTGAGCGGCATGTACCTGGCATGACGGGGACCCTTCTCAAACAAGCTCGAAGCCATCAAAAGGTAGCGATCGAGAAGGAGGCCATCCAACCGGCAGGAAGGGAGAAGAGTATGGAGTCCCTCGTAGGCATGCAACCATTGATCTGGATCAATGATGACCAAATCTATCGGAGCGTTCAGGTAATGTAGGAGACGGAGTGGAAATGGAGGCCCACCCAAGATAGGGGACACGGTAACAGAGCCGGTGGTCGAGGTGTCCTCCTGGGCGGGTTGGCGGGGACTATCAACAAAAGCAGAAGGCGGGAGGTCTGCTGGAGAAGGAGAGCGGTGAGGGATTTTGTTTTATCTGTGACTATTGTAATAGCACCCACCTTGATCTTCGAGCCCCAAGTTTGGCAAAGTGATCTTGGCAGGGTGCCTAGGGCTATCTGTCAAAAAGAAAGTCAGATAAAGTCGCCCGAGATGTTCAGAAATGCACTACCTGCTTCGAAGGTGAACCGCTTCTGCATGCACTTGGCCTCGATGACAAATGACTCCCACTGAGAAGGTTCATGTTCCATTTCGGCAAGCACATCATCAAAAATCCCATACCCAGACTCCAAGTGGCCCACGAAGTCATGGACTTGCCACCTGGCGAACGAATTCTTTGGGTCTGAAATGACACATCAGCTATGACCAAGAGCAGTGAAAGCATGATTTACTGCGTGCTCGCCACTCTCGAAATACATCTGCTGCCAGCTTTGGCACACTTGAGATTACATCAAGGCTGGCGTGTGATGAACAACAAACAATGTCCAGTACGCCAGTCAGGAATGTGCTATGCACACTACCGTCGGCCTTTGTATGCAGAATCTCGATTGGCGGATTCTCGCTCCCAAGAATGGCAATGGAAACCTCCTCTCCAAAAAGAAACGCCTTCCGATTTTTGAAGCGATTAATTAACCGGACAATGAGGTTATGGATTCGCGTTCGTACAAGGCCCTCTGTCTGTGGTTCTGGAGTCAATCGTCAAGGTCAACATGAGGTAAAATGGGCTCACATTTGACTGAAAAGCTTCTTCGCCAAATGTTTCGAAAAATATATGCTGGTATAAAGACTTGATTGCAGAGATATGCCCGTAGCCGAACCGGTCGGGAATCCCGGATCGATCGATAGCCTGTGCCAAGGACCGAGATGATATGTTTTGCTGAGGCAGCTGGACGCCCATAGAGAGCACGTCTTTTTGACCAACTCTCGAAAACGATTTCAACTGACTCAGAGGCAATCAATCAGTCAAAGATTGGCCGTCACTGGACGATAAAAATAAACGCACGGAAAAATCGCGCATTACTGAACCGCAGGCATATCTTAACAAGCGCACGCCAATATCGCTGTGCCCAGCCAAATTCTCGATGGTTTCGGTGAGGCTTTCCTTCTCTCCTGGACGCCCAAACCTCTCGACAATGATCTCGACATATGGACGTAGCCACGAAGTTGATGAAGTGGGGCCTGATGGTTTATCGCGCCGATAAGCTTGGATCAGGTCCTCTTCACGATTGGTCTGCGGATATCTGTCGGATGAGACTTAACTCTCTGGGATAAGCACCAATGTTCAGAATTTGCAAGTGGAACCATACCTTCCGCATTGCGTTGCTTCTTTCGGGTGGTTCGAGTCGGCAATGGCAGGCTTTCGGTGTGCTGGGCTAAACGGAGAATATGTTAAGAGGCGGTTCACTATCGAAGTTTACACTTTGGGGGACCTACGGATGTCTGTGGCCTGGCTTTTGGCCGATTTCGTGATGGATGGATCTACGTAAAGTGGGAATTTCAGGCTTCTAGCGTAAACAATCTATATCTTACTTTTGCGGCGGGATTGACGCGAAATTCTCTGGTCGGCCATTATAACCGCTGTAATTCGATGATATGAGGGCAATCACTTGGGCCGGTTGCAAAGCTGTGTGAGACCTGAAGTGCTGAAGCAGTGGATCTTAATAGCAACGGCAGTGGGGATTGTGACATTTTAAAACCCAGCAACTTAGTATGAGCATGTGGTCGACCATAGCACTCAACACGAGGACGCGCAATCGATAAGCCTGCGATGATCAGTAAGTTAGGTGGTAACCAAAAAGCTGAACCCCAAGTGAGTACTGAGCGCTGCGGCATCGATGAAAATACCCACAAAGCATAGTTGCTTACGGTGTTTGCGTTTAGTTCAGGATTCAGACAGCAGACGCAGTGGTCCACTAGCAAGTCGCGTGTATTGGGCACGTGACCAGGTTCAAGTCCTGGTTTGCTACCGCGAACGCTTCTCTATGGCTTGGTCATCTAGTCTCTTGTCTTGGGTCTGGAATTTCTATCTCAAGCTTATTTCGCGTCGGCTCCATTTCCCTCACATATTCGCTCCTGTAGAGCCTAGCGGGCAGCAGCACGGACTCTCCTCTCTACCTGTTGAGATTCTATCCCAAATCCTCGTGCGTCTGGGCTACTCAAACTTGCTCGCGGTCAGACTGGTAGGTTTTTGCTGTATCGATGTATTTATGGAGACTCAGACTTGGAAAGACTTGTAAAACGCTTTACTCTGTCACAAAAACCCGTCAATTCTGGCAAGACCGTGTTACTGAGTTGTGCGAAATACACGGCGTATCACCACCCGAAGCAGGACCCGACAAATACTCTGTCGAGGAACTGGAAAAATGGGTCTTACGACGAAATCGAATCCAAGACGTGTTGGCCAATTCTATACAACCGCGCTTTCGTACGCGCAACATTGAATCTTGTCCAGCGGACCTGACGCCGGATTGGCGACAGCTTCTTCCAGGTGGCAGATGGCTACTGATCGCCCATCCCTTTGCGTTCGTACATGTCCTCGATTTGGACAGCACCAATCCCACACCGCGTCTACTGTTCGATCCCAGCGAATTTGATCCAGACATGGCTGGGGAAGAAATGATAATCAGCTACAGCATTTGGATAGACCGACGAGCCCCGCGGCTCTCGTTTCGCATTGCAGGTTTTGTTTGGGAAGAAGGTGCGTAAATCTTGTCCATGTCGCCGCCAGATTAGCTCAGCTCCCCTCCCAGAAAAGTCACGGACATACATATACCAAGTGGATCTGGTTGGTCATAGTGCGCATGCTGCCCTAGTTGCCTCGAAGGTTGCCATTTTCCGATGTTTCAAGCCGGATAAAATCTCTGCAGCAAGGGGACTCAACGATCGCTACTTTGTTCAAGTCTGGAAGGGTCCCAATCCGAATCACAAAGAGATTGAGGTTTACGACTATCACCAGGCCCTGGGCCGACTTGAGTATTCTCTGATTGACTCGAGTATCCATTCATTCAAATTACCTCGCTTCTCGGTTGGTCCTACGATGTCTTGTTTATTCTTGTACTAAGCCCAGAGACAGGTCCTAGAATTCATTCACCAAAACATTTTCGCTCTTGATTCTTTGGGACCACATTCACTTGATGTCTTTGAGGTGGAGTCGCCAACATCCATCAAGCTGCTACGCAGTGCTCCGTTGAAGTCGTATGAGCGACGCTCGGAGACCCGGTGGACACCCGGAGCGTCACGAATCGCCATTGTAGACCGCAAACCTAAGGGAAGGCGCAGCGCGATCGTGATACCGCATGACAAGAGACTACCCCCAACGACTGTCGAGCTTGGCACTCACAGCACTGAGGAAGGATGGCAAGACTTCACCCTTGGCATTTCTGCATCACTATCCTTTCGGTTGGCAGACAAAGCTATTCGAATTGCCAGCCATGAATGGGATCCGACCTCACCAACCGTTCAAAAGTGTTCACCTACCTTCAACCACGTCGAGGAACTGACTTTCGCATTTGTCGCGTTTGATGAGGATACGGGGCGCATGATATTCGTTCGGGACCTGTCACAGACATTATTAATTATTGATATTATTTGACTTGGTACAATACAAGTAAGATGTTAGTCAACGCCCATCATCAGTCATTTTTCAGAATTGGACATACCTTGTTCTGATCGTAAACGTTTGCCAGCAAACCCCCCTGAAAAAATATGTTTACTGCATGACCTGTCAGAAGTAGCAGCTGCGACTTCAAACTGAGGAATAATCCCTCCACGAGGATCGGCAAACTCCCTGGAAACTTTCCAGTTGTCAAGCCAGATGGTGTAATACTCTATGAAGTTGTGATATCCCATAAAAAGAGCTTTCCCCCGGCGTTGTCGAAGTAGGCACTTACAATGCACGGCGATACTGGGGCGACTTCATGCCTGGCATTTCACATCGCTATTCTTCAAAGGGAGGATGATAATATTCAGATCAGCAGCCGGAAATGGGATTTGACCACACCGTCTGACCGGAACCTGCGTTGGACCGTGATGCATCGAGGATACAGGATGCTTGCTATTCGTTGAGTGTACGATACCTACCCTCTTGATACATTGATGTCTAGTACATAAACATTCTCCGTTCACCGTCCATTCTGACCCTCCAGATTTCAAGTGGACACTCTGCCACACAACGTCCCCAAGCTGATACGTTGTGTTGGTATAGAAAGTTACATGATACATTTCGTTGAGACTCTCCCCGAAGAGTATATATCGATTGGAGAGAAAGTGGCACAGGAGGTAAATTCATTATGTTGATGCTTCCGCAGCGAGCGTGAAACTGATTGTATCGGAAAGGACGCTCCAGACCCCGACTAACAGGTTAACCATAAATGTATATTGGATTCTTGTTAGGTCCGCGACGTCGGGTGCGACAACCTCATGGTCTGAAAAATAAATAGGTTATAAGTAAAGGGGATGCGAAGGTTCCTCGGGCCCAGCCGGTTCCTCTACATATGCAGAGGCTGCTTCAGAACCACATTGGTTTACCGTTACGAAACTACATGGCTCAGCCAGGCTTTCTGCCTTATCCCAGACTTTCTTCAACTCCCCGACCACCTCATGGATCCGCTGCTCCAAGGCCAAGCAAACAGCACCATGCACTCATGTCTCTACCCATCGAAACCCTATCCCAAGTTCTCGTGTACTTGGACTACTCGGCTTTGCTTGCGGTTAGGCTGGTGCGATTGTTCTTATATATAACTACAGAGACTAAGGATTGGACAGACTTGCAAAACACTTTACTCTGTCACAAAAACGCGTCAATTCTGGCAAGACTGTATTACTGAGTTGCGCGGAATATATGGTGTATCACCACCCGAAGCAGGACCCGACAAATACACGGTCGAGGAACTGGAAAATTGGGTCTTACGACGAAGTCGAACCCAAGACGTGTTGGCCAATTCTATAAAACCGCGCTTTCGTACGCGCAATGTTGAATCTTGTCCGACGGGCCTTAGGCGAATGAGGCCAAAATTCAGAGTGCTTCTTCCAGGTGGCAGATGGCTACTGATGGCCCATCCTTTTGCGCTTGTACATGTTCTCGATCTGGACAGTACCAATCCCACACCGCATCTGCTGTTCGACCCCGGCGAATTTAACCCACCAATCACTGGGAAAAGAGTGATAATCAGCTACCGTATTTGGATAGACTGCCGAGCGCCGCGGCTCTCGTTTCGTATGGCAGGTTTCGTGTGGGACAAAGGTGTGTAAATCTAGTCTATGTCGTTCCCAGGTTAGTTCAGACCTCCCCAGAAAAGTCACGGACATATATACACCAAGTGGATCTGGTTGGCCATGGTGCGGATGCTACCCTGGTTGCCACGAACATTGCCACCTTCCGATGCTTCAAACCCGGCAAGACCTCCCCAGCAATGGCACTCAATGACCGTTACTTTGTCCAAGTCTGGGAGGGATCCGATCCGAACCACAGGGAGATCGAGGTTTACGACTACCACGAAGCCCTTGGCTGCCTTGAGTACTCTTTGATTGACTCGAGCATTCATCCATTCAAACTATCCGGCTTCTCGGTGCGTCTCTTGTCGCCTTGTCGAATTTTGTTCTAAGCCCAGAGACAGGTCGTAGAATTCATTGATCAAAACATTTTCGCAATTGATCCTTTCGGACCGGGCTCACTCAATATCTTTGAGGTGGAGTCACCAACATCCATCAAGCTGCTACACAGTGTTCCGTCGAAGTTGTACGAGCGACGCTCAGAGACCCGGTGGACACCCGGAGCGTCACGAATCGCCATTGTAGACCGCATACCTCGGGGAAGGCGCAGCGCGATCGTGATACCGCATGACAAGAGACTACCCCCAACGACTGTCGAGCTTGGCACTCACAGCACTGAGGAAGGATGGCAAGACTTCACCCTTGGCATTTCTGCATCACTATCCTTTCGGTTGGCAGACAAAGCTATTCGAATTGCCAGCCATGAATGGGATCCGACCTCACCAACCGTTCAAAAACGTTCACCTACCTTCAACCACGTCGAGGATCTGACTTTCGCATTTGTCGCGTTTGATGAGGATACGGGGCGCATGATATTCGCTCGGAACCTGTCACATACATAATTAATTGTTGATATTGTTTGACTTGGTACAATACAAGTCAGTAGTCTTTTGTTCCAGATACCCCAACGTTCCCGGCTTGCTACCCATTTGAAGGAGAAAGAACGACTACGAACACATATTCTGCGCCCAAGTGACGATCCGGGAGCCGACTATGATTGAGCTGGAACTCGGGATGCCATCTGCATGGACAGTTCCAAGAGGAAGTTAATGCTTGAACGAAACCCACACTCCGCCGCGGGGCATATCCGAGTCAGTATCTGTGCACTGATGCTTACACTGAAGGGTATATCGCTCGAGCTGCTTGAGGAAGCGAATGTTGCCTTTTGCTGTTAACCGGTGCTCCAACAAAATTGGAAAAGAACAAAATCAAGGACAGCAAATAAAGTCTAACCAGAATGCTTTCAAGAAGAAAGGACGATCAAATAATCACCAGTGGGGGCAAGCTTGAGAGGACATCCCAATCTCCAGATCGTTACCGGACTTGTACTCAAATGCCACAGCTTACAGGAACGCATAGGTTTCTCCTAAGATCATTGACAGCTCTCAATGTTCACAATGAAATAAAAAAACTTCATTCTCATTCACCCCAACCCCAATGGAGACCGAGGAGCAGGAGAACCGGGTTGAACAGTAGGTTGTAATTTGGTGAAAAATGTTGAACAGCACAGTAACACACAGTGGCAGATGGATAATCTGACTTACTGATAGTGTGGTTAGTAGGACAGTTAAGTACTAGTAAAGAGTTGCTGAGAAAGTCAAGTAGAGTGAAGTAGAAATCAAGTAGATTGTCTTAAGAAATATAAGGGAATACATGCTACTTTATATACTAATTGTCTGGGTAGCAAACCCTAAGACCTAGTAACAACTCACCTGCTGAATGAACTAGCCCTGAAAATGGATGGTGCTTAAGTGTGATACCCATACCTTGCCATCAGCATTGAAGTGACACACTGACAAGTAGGCAAGCATGGAGGTTGGTGAAGAAGCCTTGGCAGTGATGCTGGGTGAAACAGCCTCTAGTGTAGATCTTGGTGGTATTAGCAAATATTCAAGTGAGAACCTTGAAGACTGAAGTGGAGAAAGGTTCCATGGTCAAGAGCAAACTACTATCTTGCCACCCTCTCTGATACCCACCCTCTTTGATCCCTTCTTGATTGTCCAAATGCCAAGGGTGCCTCCCTGCACCCCCTCTCTATCTTCCTCCTGACTGATCATCTCCACAGTCAGATCAGAGGCTCCCTTATGGAAGCCATCTTGGTACTTCCATCACTCACTAAACAGTTTGACCCCTGCTCTGCAGTGGCTCAACCTGGTCACTGTCTCCTGGACTGCAGCCCAGGTACATTTCCATGACTCTCCTCACTCTCATGATAAGAGAGCCATACATATATGGCATCTGCACAGTACCTTGGAATATGCTAATGCCAACCCCCAGGTTCTTACTGTGGCTACAGATGCCAGTCTACTACTGCAGGGTGAATTCCAGGCAGTCTCTGCTGCCCAAGTCTACCAATCAGGCCAACGTGTCTTTCAGATAAGACATGTGGCTGGTCAAGTGACAGCTCCTGATGTGGAGTTGTATACTATCCAGATAGCAATTGGGAAGACTACCAGCTTTCCTAATTGCAACTCCATTGTCTTATTCACTGACTCTCCTGGTGCTGGTAGGAGAGCAGTGGACCTTCTGTTCACTCTGGTCAAGCTCACTTGCTTGCTGTATGTAATGCTCTTATGGAATGGTTCAAGGGGCACCCCAAACACTCTCTTCACATCTGGCACACTTACTTCTTGGAGAAGTAGGCTATTCATGGTACCATACATCAGTACTGTACCAAGCTTCAGGTCTCTGTGGGTTCCTGTCCACAAACCTCCCTTGACTCCCTTTGTCAGAAGGTTGTCAGATCCTGCCAGGATGCCTGGGTCACTCGATTCCAGGATCCTGCTTACTTAGGTAGCCAGTTTATGGCTCTCAATGGGCACAATGGTAAGCCCCTCCAGCCCACTTACCTCAATGGAGGTTTGTGGCTGCCTTCTACTACAGTGGAACCCAACTCACTGTCAGCCTGCATGTGTAGAGTTATACTCAACCATGTGCCAGTCAGGGCCTATAGGTCTCAATTCTTCCAAGACAAACCTTTTTGATGTCCATGCGGGGCTCTCTTTGAGTCTCATGTGCATATTCTTACCAACTGCAGTTAGTTTGACTCCTCTAGGGGGTACCCAGCTATACTGGATGCCCTCATCAAGTTCTTGAAAGCAAACCCTCAGGTGTTTGCTTTCCCATCTGCTCCTCAGGGAATTGGATAACTGGCTTAGGGTAGGTGGGTTATTATCTGGCACCAGAGAACTCTGGTGGAAGTCCAGCAAGGACACCTGGAGTTTTATGAATGGAGTTGTCCCTTATGGTGACTAGGTGCAGTGAAAATGCCAATAACTGCACAAATGGTGCAGCCAATTACTTTGGCAAGGGTGACCATGGCCAGGGGGCTGACTCTCAGTAAGAAAAACTCTGGGAGCTAGTAGCTGGACTGATAACTGGGTATGTTTCCACCACCAGGTATTTATAGTAAATCGACACTTACCCACTGGGCCTAGTCTTTGGACTGGGTTGCTGGTTGGAAGACCTCCCTACCTACTTGCCTCTTCTGGCATCCACTCCCCTCACCCTTCAGGCTTGGGAGTAGGACATGATTCTGTCTACTGTTGGTTTTAGGCAACAATACATTTTCTTGGTGGGGCATGTCCACCACTTCTCCATAGATATCTGCTAGTCTACTCATTTGTATTCTGGCCATGGGCTGTGTTTGAGTGCTGCATAATAAATTGGCCTTAGGCCATAATTCAGAAAAAAAAAAAAAAAAAAAAACTACTCCCCAGGCTCTTTTCTCACTTGATTTGAATGCCTGCAAGGTGGTGGTTCAGTAGAGGGTGTAGAACAAGCTGGAGGGGTAGTTGGGGTTGTAGAGAGTGTAGATGATGAGCTAGAAGACTGTGAGGGTGGTGGAGGCATGCTGGGACACTTTGGAATGATTGGTAAGGGTGGTAGTGGACTTGGCTGACTTGGGAGAGGAACTGTGGGCACATTTTGAGGCTGATGAGCTTGTGGCAGTGCATAGAGGTTGTCTACATCACCCCCTTCATCTCCAAAAGAAGACAAGTCCAGAAACATTGATGGAGAGCCAGTAGATGAGTTAGAAGGTGGTAGATCATTTGGAGAGGGTAGTAGACTAGCAAAGGATGGTATAGCTTCTATTTTTGCTCTAGAGAGGCCAGGGAAGTGTCTTTCATCAAAATCTGCTTGTTCAGAGATGCAGATCTTGGAAGTGGTTGGGTTATAGAACTTCTAACCTTTGTAGCCAGTTGGGTAGCCAATAAAGACATATTTTTTGAAATGTGGTTGCAGAGAATTTTGCTTATCTCATTGGACATGCACATAAGTAGTGTACTCCCAGACTCTAAGGTGTGAAACATCTGGTTTATGCCATAAAATACTTCAAATGGCATCAAATTTGTGAGAGAATGTTATGTCCGAACCTCAAACCTATGTCAGAGGTTATGACAAGTTCCCAGAAGCAATACCACTCATCCCACCACCACAATCCAATGATGCTATCATTGACTCTCTACTTTGACTAGCCTGGAAATATGCACCATACTTACATGTATGCAACACCAATGGACTCTACTTATGCACCACCAAGAACAACCTCTATGGTGCCTGGAATAATGGTTGGAAAGCACAACCAACTACCAAAGAAACTATGCAGTACATCTACCCCTACATGTACACTTATGGTCCAGTGCTCAAAGCACTTATTCACCAACAAGTCACCGATGGAATCTATTGCATAGAGATGTGACCTACGTGTTACGAATTATAGGCCGTTCATTCCTATCATGCGCCCGGTACCTCGTGTACTCTCATACTCGTTTCACCTCCTGTATCACCCCTAGAGGCTATGCCTCCTACCTGACTCATTCTACTCGTCTCCTATGACTCCTTTGCTCGACTCCCTTATTCTTAGCTCTTACCACTAGTATATAAAGTGTAGTAATACTTGATGTATTCCTTACACTTTACCAATTGTATCATCCCTTCTTCCTTTCTCTACTTCCTTCCCTTTATCCAAAGGCTTGCAACCTGAGTCAGAGACTAAGGTCATAACATTTGGTAAAGTGTCACTCAACTCACCTTGCAAGAGAGGTGCCACTATTCGTAGCTAGGCTTGGAATAATAGCCTCCGACCAGGACAACAGTATATGAGCAGCAGTAGCTCATCAAGAACACCGAGAAGACACAGAGCTCCGAGACCATCCGATATCCAGGGTTCACCTGTAGCAACAGGATCTAAACGATCAACAGAACCAGAAATCCCTGAAGGCCTTAAACAGCAGAAATCCGAACACAGCGTAGACGAAAACACAGCTCTATTCGAAACCGAATTCGACACAGAAGTTGCCAAGACCTACAAAAACGAACACAGTGAACCAGAAATAGAACCAGAAATGACAGAAGAGATCAACGTCCCAAAGAACCTAGCCCCGGAGCCAGGATATTTCAATGGAGATAGAACCAGATTTGACGATTGGTGGAGAGCCATATCCTTGTGGCTAATGTTCAACAAGATAGAGGAAGACAAACAGAAGATAGTAGCAATTTTGGCAAGAATGAAAGGGGGGCTAGCAGGCCCTTACGCCAACACGCAGTTACAGGCCATCCAGAATAAGAAAACACTGGGTTGGGAGGACTTTACAAAAGAAGTAGAAGCCACATTTTCCTTGGGGAATAGGAAAGCCATAGCAGAAGGAGAAATCGAGATGTTCAAACAAGGAAAGAAGAACATGGCAGATTTCTTAATCAAATTTGAGGCACTGAGAGCCCAAGTGGGGACAGACGACACCCACGCGATATTCCTCCTCAAACGTCACACACGAGCAGACATCATTTGGACCATAGTAGGCTACCTGACAGCCTCCGTCCCAACAACATATAGCAAATGGAAAACTATGATCCTTGCAGTAGGACAAGGCTATGAAACAACAGACATCACTCGAGGAGACATCAGAACCACCACCAGAGTAACTTATGGAGGTGGAGGACAACCCATGGAGATAGGACGACAAAGGACAGACACTGATCAAAATGGAAAACCGAGGTGCTACAATTGCAACCTCTATGGGCATATCGCCAAATACTGCAGGAAGAAGACGAAAGTCACATACACCAAGATAATGTGTTACAATTGTGGCAAACAGGGCCACATCTCGAAGAACTGCCGGGCGCCCAAGAAAGCGCATATCAGAGAAGTCAACGAGGATGACGAACAAGAAATGGAGGAGAAAGAGGATTTTGTCGAAGGCTCCGAGTAGGCACAAACCCGCGAGCCAATAAACCTAGAGTTTCTGTTTTATCACACAATAGATGATACATGATTCCCCAAAAACGAAACTCTACACGCGAACTTCTCCTCGACTCAACAATCCAGACAAGAAAAGGATGCAGACCAATTACAACCCTCGTAGACTCCGGATGCACCCACATGTGCATAGCACAATGAACGATAAAAGAAGAGCAGATCCCGACCAAACCCCTGGAAACCCCGATCAGAGTAATCAATGCCGATGGAACAGAAAATAAAAAAGGAGAAATAACGGACAAGGCACAACTGGTATTAAACAACGGCAACCACACAGAACAAATCGACGCTTTGGTAACACAACTGGAAAGCGCAGACTTATATCTCGGACACGACTGGCTGGTCAAGCATAACCCGGAAATCGATTGGAACAATCACGTCATACGATTCACCAGATGCCCAGAAGATTGCAAAATATCACATAGCGACATAAGGTTCAACGAGAAAATACGGACAGTCAAGGAACATATTGAAGAGAAAAAAGCGGACCGGACGAATGACGAAGATCTACCACCATACCTCCAGCGATACACCCACCTATTCAACAAGAAGAACTTCGATAAACTACCCGAACACACAGTATGGGACCATGAAATAAACCTATCCAAAGATGCACCCCCGACACTACAGTCCAAAGTCTACCCAATGACAATAGCAGAGAAACAGGAACTACAGAAGTTCCTCGACAAGAACCTCACCTCTGGACAAATTAGACCATCACAATCCCCCTATGCCACTCCATGTTTCTTTATATCAAAAAAGGACGGAACGAAATGCCTGGTACAAGATTACAAAAAGCTGAACGAACACACCATCAAAGATAAAATGCCACTGCCACTCATAGGCGAAGTTCTATATCGACTAAAGGATGTGAAAGTGTTCAACAAGCTTGATATCATTTGGGGATATAACAACATTAGAATCCGAAAAGGAGATGAATGGAAGGCAGCGTTTGTGTTACGACCTTAGTCTCTGACTCAGGTTGCAAGCCTTTGGATAAAGGAAAGGAAGTAGAGAAAGGAAGAAGGGATGATACGATTGGTAAAGTGTAAGGAATACATCAAGTATTACTACACTTTATATACTAATAGTGGCGGCTAATAATAAGGGAGACGAGTAGACGAGTCAGATAAGAGGCATAGCCTTTAGGGATGAAACAGGAGATGGAATGAGGAGTGAAACAGGTGTGAGGGTACACGAGGTAACAGGCGCGAGATAGGAATGAACGGTCTATCTATAGTTCGTAACAATACCTCCCTTTCAAGCTTCATGTCCTCATGATGCGTATTACTGTAAAGGTCCTTTGTAAGGTAAAACATACGGAGTTTGGAAAAGGTAGGAAGGCGCGATGAGAATTTACTCGTTCATAGGTATGGCAGCTCCCAGAGCTCTGGCCAAGTCCTTCTTGTTTCCTCCGATGAGAGGTGTCTTGTCAACATGTCGTAACCTGATCCAGAGGGGCGCATGGGGTGGACCTTCTTTGAACAGGAAGTGGGTGTGATTATTGTACGTGGTGTTGTCGTTGGTGTGATTGCTTAGGAGTTTATGTACTATGCCCCTCCAATATTCGTTGTCCTTTTCGCCTTCCGATTTCAACGTGTTGTATCCCTGCGGCGGGTGGAAGGTCATGGGTGTAATGGGGGGTACTACCGTGGTGAGGATGGTTTGGAGGTGGGCTACTTCCTCTTCGATGTCGGGGTGAAGCAGTTGATCGGCGGCTGTTGCTTCTTGTGTCTTTTGTTCGCATTTATGACAGATGTGATGTTGGATGGGGAATGGGTCGTTGCTAACAAGTAGTCGGTTGACGATGTGGTGGGAGAGGTTTTCTGTGCTCCTTGACTCGTATGTATTGAGTCGTTCGGCTAGGGCTACGAGGATGCTATGCATCCGAGCTCGCATATTGGAGATGACAATAAGTTGCAGGTCGTCGTTGATTTCATATAGGTGTCTCTCTAACTGGTCTCTCCTTCCTTCGTCGATGATAAATTGATTGAGTCTTGGAGTGGCTTCGGACAGGGTATCCATTATTTTGGATGCCCCTTCTTGGGTTGCCTTTATTGCTGCTCCCAATAGTATCATAGTGTCGACTAGGGTTTCTCCTTCCACGAGTTCTTCATGGCTGGTTCTCTCTGGGACGAGTTCGTCGAATTCTTTGAGGTAGGGGTATGGAGTAAGTTGGCGTTCGGCGGGCATGGTGTGTTGTGAAGATAGTTGGCAAAGTCGAGGGTAAAGTGGATACCACGAGTGATGCGTTGAGTGTAGTGGTTGCTTGGAATGCGAGGTCTGTTGTTCATAATTGCTGCTTTTTACCTCCCCTTTTTATAGGTTTCGTCCTCGAAATTTTGCTCATAAACTCTTGTACTGCTTCCTTGGCATTTTCCAAATTTGCCTCATCTTCCCATGTGTCTTCTTCGGACGTATATCCTTTCCAGTGTATTAGGTACTGTTTTCGTTTTCCCCTTGTGCGGTGTCCTCGGACTTCATCTACCTCGTAGTGTTCCTCATCATTGATTATCTCGGGAATCGGTGGTGGTGGAGTGCGCTGGCTGTCATACTCGGGTTTGTGATAGGGGGAGAGGAGTCTGCTGTTAAACACGTCGTGTATCGCCCATGTTTCAGGTAGCTCCAGTCGGTAGCTTGTTTCACCTATTTTTTCTTTTACCCGGAATGGTCCGTATCTCCTATGATCAAGTTTTTTTGTCGGCCTTGTTGTCCTAATGTTGTCCGCTTCGAGCCAAACTTGGCTTCCTGCCCCATATTCGTGTTCTGGTTTTGTGCCATTCCGTTTCTCCATTTGCGTCTGGCTCTGTTGTAGCATCTCAATCGTTTTTTGGCGCATGTCTTGTAACTCTTGTATTCGTTCTGTGATCGCAGGTGCCTTGGATATGTTTGAGATATCCCCTTTCCATGGATGTCGTCCATATACTATCTGGAACGGTGAATGTCCTGTGGCGCTATGTGTTTTGTCGTTGTACTGGAATTCCGCTGTGCTGAGCCATTTTTTCCAGTTGTCCTGCGCATGGTTGATTACGTTTCTGAGGTATGCTTCTACCTCCTGGTTGACGCGCTCTGTCTGACTGTCTGTTTGTGGATGGTATGCCGTGGATAGGTTACATTGGGTGCCGGTTGCTCTACAAAGTTCTGCCATGAATTTTGACGCGAACTGTGGTCCTCTGTCACTGATGATTCTGCGGGGTATCCCGTGTTGTCTCCATATATCATCGCGATAAATATCTCCTAACTCTTCGGATGATAGGGTGGTATTGACTGCGCGTAATCTAATCATTTTGCTGAAACGATCGACAATGACAAGTATCGCATCATATCCTTCTGATTCTGGTAGTGGTCCTATCATGTCGATTGATATTTCTTCCCATGGTCCGATGGGTATTGGTAGTGGTGTTTTATCCTTGATAGTGTGTTCGTTCAGCTTTTTGTAATCCTGTACCAGGCGTTTGGTTCCGTCCTTTTTTGGTATAAAGAAACATGGGGTGGCGTAGGGGGATTGTGATGGTCTGATTCGTCCTGAGGCAAGGTTCTCATCGAGGAACTTCTGTAGTTCTTGTTTCTCTGTTATTGTCATTGGGTAGACCTTGGACTGTAGTACTGGGGGGGCATCTTCCAACAGGTTTATTTCATGGTCCCATACCGTGTGTTCGGGTAGTTTATCGAAGTTGCTTTTGTTGAATAGGTGGGTATATCGTCGGAGGTATGGTGGTAGGTCTTCATCATTCGTTCGGTCCGCCTTTTTCTCTTCAATGTGTTCCTTGACTGCCCGTATTCTTTCGTTGAATCGTATGTTGCTATGTGATATTTTGCAATCATCCGGGCATCTGGCGAATCGTATGACGTGATTGTTCCAGTCGATTTCCGGGTTATGCTTGACCAACCAGTCGTGTCCAAGATATAAGTCCGCACTTTCCAGTTGGGTTACTAGTGCATCGATTTGTTCCGTATGGTTGCCGTTGTTTAATACCAGTTGTGCCTTGTCCGTTATTTCTCCCTTTTTATTTTCTGTGCCGTCGGCATTGATCACTCTGATTGGGGTCTCCAAAGGTTTAGTCGGGATCTGTTCTTCGTCTATTGTTTGTTGTGCTATGCACGTGTGGGTGCATCCGGAGTCTACGAGGGTTGTGATTTGTCTGCGTCCTTTTCTTGTCTGGATTGTTGAGTCGAGGAGAAGTTCACGCGTAGAGTTTCGTTTTTGGGGAATCACATATCGTCTATTGTGGGATAAAATAGAAACTCTAGGTTTATTGGCTCGCGGGTTTGCGCCTACTCGGAGCCTTCGACAAAATCCTCTTTCTCCTCCATTTCTTGTTCATCGTCTTCGTTGATCTCTCTGATATGCGCTTTCTTGGGTGCCCGGCAGTTCTTCGAGATGTGGCCCTGTTTGCCACAGTTGTAGCACGTTATCTTGGTGTATGTGACTTTTGTCTTCTTCCTGCAGTATTTGGCAATGTGCCCATAGAGGTTGCAGTTATAGCACCTCGGTTTTCCCTTTTGATCGGTGTCTGCCCTTTGTCTTCCTATCTCCATGGGTTGTCCTCTGCCTCCATAAGTAACTCCGGTTGTGGTTCTGATATCTCCTCGGGTGATGTCTGTTGCTTTGTAGCCCTGTCCTACTGCGAGGATTGTAGTTTTCCATTTGGTGTATGTCGTTGGGACGGAGGTTGTCGGGTAGCCTACTATTGTTCGAATGATGTCTGCTCTGGTGTGGCGTTTGAGAAGGAATATTGCGTGGGTGTCGTCTGTCCCCGCTTGGGCTTTCAGTGCTTCGAACTCTATCAAGAAATCTGCCGTGTTCCTCTTTCCTTGTTTGAACGTTTCAATTTCTCCTTCTGCTATGGCTTTCCTATTTCCCAAGGAAAATGTGGCTTCTATTTCCTTTGTGAAGTCGTCCCAATCTGGTGTCTTTTTGTTTTGGATGGCTTGTAGCTGCGTGTTGGCGTATGGACCTGCTAGTCCTCCTTTCATTCTTGCTAAAATTGCTACTATCTTCTGTTCTTCTTCGTCTATCTTGTTGAACATTAACCATAGGGATATTGCTCTCCACCAATCGTCAAATTGGGTTCTGTCTCCATTAAAATATCCTGGCTCTGGGGCTAGGTTCTTTGGGACGTTGACTTCTTCTGTCATTTCTGGTTCTGTCTCTGGTTCACTGTGTTCGTGGGTCTCGGCGATTTCTATATCGGCTGTGGCGTTGGCGACTTCTGTGTCGATTTCTTCTTCAAATGGAGCTGGTTCTTCGTCTGTGCTGTGCTCGGATTCTTTCTCGTATGTCTCGGCGATATCTATATCGGATGTGTTCTCGGCAACTTCTATGTCGAATTCGGTTTCAAATAGAGCTGTACTTTCGTCTACGCTGTGTTCGGATTTCTGCCGTTTAAGGCCTTCAGGGATTTCTGATTCTGTTGATCGTTTAGATCCTGTTGCTATTGGTGAACCCTGGATGTCTGTTGGTCTCGGAGCTCTGTGTCTTCTCGGTGTTCTTGATGAGCTACTGCTGCTCATATACTGCTGTCCTGGTCGGAGGCTATTATTCCAAGCCTAGCTACGAATAGTGGCACCTCTCTTGCAAGGTGAGTTGAATGACACTTTACCAAATGTTACGACCTTAGTCTCTGACTCAGGTTGCAAGCCTTTGGATAAAGGAAAGGAAGTAGAGAAAGGAAGAAGGGATGATACGATTGGTAAAGTGTAAGGAATACATCAAGTATTACTACACTTTATATACTAATAGTGGCGGCTAATAATAAGGGAGACGAGTAGACGAGTCAGATAAGAGGCATAGCCTTTAGGGATGAAACAGGAGATGGAATGAGGAGTGAAACAGGTGTGAGGGTACACGAGGTAACGGGCGCGAGATAGGAATGAACGGTCTATCTATAGTTCGTAACAGTTTGTAACAAACAGCAGACTATTCGAACCCACGGTCATGTTCTTCGGGATGAGCAATTCACTGGCAACCTTTCAAAGGATGATGAACACGGTATTTCGAGAGATGTTACATAAGGGAACGCTCGTCAACTACATGGATGATTTTGTCATTCCAGGAGCCACTCAGGAAGAACTTGAAGAAAGAACAGCGCAGTTCTTGGATATTGCAGCCAAGCACCAGCTTTACTTCAAACAGTCAAAATGTGTGTTTGACGCGAAGGAAATACCCATACTAGGCTTTATAGTGGGACAAGGCAGCGTTAAAATGGAGGAAGAGAAGGTGAAAGCAGTAAAAGATTGGCCAACACCCAAATCCGTGAAAGACGTCGAGAAATTCCTGGGTTTTGCAAACTTCTACCGACGATTCATACAAGACTTCAGTAACATAGCAACACCCCTACACGAGCTGAAGAAGAAAGATGCACAATGGTCATGGACAGAACGACAACAACAGGCATTTGAGAAGATCACGAAAAAAATCACGAGCGAACCAGTACTAGCAATGCCCCAAGACAAAGGGCAATACAGGGTAGAAGTGGATGCATCAGGATACAGAGTAGGAGCGGTGTTATCACAAAACCAGAATGACCAGTGGCACCCAATCGCCTTTCACTCGAGAACAATGACACCGGCAGAACGAAACTACCAAATCTACGACAAAGAACTATTAGCAATCCGAGAAGCGATCAAAACATGGAGACAATACCTACTCGATGCCGACAAACCATTCAAGATATGGACGGACCACAAGAACCTAGAATACTTCAGGAAACCACAACAACTCACAGGATGACAGGCAAGATGGCAACTGGAATTACAGGAATATTGCTACACACTAAAACACATACCCGGAAAGACAAACATGAAAGTAGATGTGCTATCAAGATTGGCAAAAACGGACACAACCAAAGACAACACAAATATCACGCTACTACCCAACCATGTATTCGATAACACTACCACCGAGATCAGACAAATTTGGGAAATATCGGGAGAAGAAGACCTGAAACACCGATTACGAAAGGAGCAAAGAAGAGAAACACAATGGTTAAGAGAAAAGGAGAAATGACCAGAGGAGATATGGGAAAGAGATGGATTACCTATCTTTGAAGGAAGAATATACGCACTACCAAACACCGAGTTACGCCAAGAAATACTCCAACAACACCACGACAGAACGGACATAGGACACCCAGGACAACACAGAATGATCGAACTCCTCAAAAGAACATATTGGTGGCCACAAATGTGCAATGATGTTAAACGATACATCAAGGGATGCGACACATGTCAACGAAACAAAATACTCCGAACACAACCTACCACACACCTCCATCCGCTACCAATACCCACCGGACCATGGGAAGAGATATCAATTGACATGATAGGACCACTGCCAGAATCGGAAGGATACGACGCGATACTTGTCATCATTGATCGTTTCAGCAAAATGATCAGACTACGCGCAGTTAACACCACCCTATCATCCGAGGAGCTAGGAGATATTTATTGGGATGACATATGGAGACAACATGGAATACCACGCAGGATCATCAGTGACAGAGGTCCACAATTCGCATCATGGCGGAACTTTGCAGAGCAACCAGCACCCAACGTAAACTATCCACGGCATACCATCCACAAACAGATGGTCAAACGGAGTGCATCAACCAAGAGGTCAAAGCCTACCTCAGAAATGTAATCAACCATGCGCAGGACAACTGGAAGAAATGGCTCAGCACCGCAGAATTCCAGTATAACAATAAAACACATAGTGCCACGGGACATTCACCATTCCAGATAGTATACGGATGACACCCATGGAAAGGAGACATCTCAAATGAGATCAAGGCTCCTGCGATCACGGAGCAAATACAGGAGCTCCAGGACATATGCCAAGAGATGATCAAAATGCTACAACAAAACCAGGCACAAATGGAGAAACGGAATAGCACAAAACCAGAACACAAATACCTAGAAGGAGACCAAGTTTGGCTTGAGGCAGACAATATTAGGACAACAAGACCGACGAAGAAACTAGATCACAAGAGATACGGACCATTCTGAGTAAAAGAAAAAATAGGTGAAACAAGCTACCGACTGGAGCTACCTGAAACATGGGCGATACACGACGTGTTCAACAGCAGACTACTCTCCCCCTGTCACAAACCCGAATACGACAGCCAGCATACTCCGCCGCCACCGATCCCGGAGATAGTCAATGATGAGGAACACTACAAGGTAGATGAAGTCCGAGGACATCGCACAAAAGGAAAACGAAAGCAGTACCTAGTACACTGGAAAGGATATACATCCGAAGAAGATATATGGGAAGATGAGACAAATTTAGATAATGCCAAGGAAGCGGTACAAGAGTTTATGAGCAAGATTTTGAGGATGAAACCTATAAAAAGGGGGGGTAAAAAGCAACAATTATGAACAACAAACCTCGCATTTCAAGCAACCACTATACTCAACGCATCACTCATGGAATCCACTTCACACTTGACTTCGCCAACTATCTTTACAACACACCATGCCCGCCAAACGCCAACTTACCCCATACCCCTACCTCAAAGAATTCGAGGAACTCGTTCCAGAAAGAACCAGCCACGAGGAACTTGTAGAAGGAGAAACCCTAGTCGACAACATAATACTATTGGGCGCAGCAGTGAAAGCAACCCAAGAAGGTGCCTCTAAAATAATGGACACCTTATCCGAGGCCACCCCGAGACTCAACCAGTTCATCATCGATGAAGGAAGGAGAGATCAATTGGAAAGACACTTATACAAAATCAACGACGACCTGCAACTCCTCGTCATCTCCAATATACGAGCGCAGATGCACAGCATCCTCGTAGCCCTAGCCGAGCGACTCAATACATACGAGTCAAGGAGCACTGACAATCTCTCCCACCACATCGTTAACCGACTACTTGTTAGTAACGACCCGTTCCCCATCCAACATCACATCTGCCACACATGCGAACAAAAGACTCAAGGAAGAACCGCCGCCGATCAACTACTTCACCCCAACATCGAAGAAGAAGTAGCCCATCTTCAAACCATCCTTACCACGGTAGTACCCCCCATCACACCCATGACCTTCCACCCACCAACAGGATATAACACTTTGAAATCAGAAGGTGAAAAGGACAATGACTACTGGAAGGGCATCGTGCACAAGCTCTTAAGCAATCACACCAACGACAACACCATGTACAACAATCACACCCACTTCCTGTTCAAAGAAGGACCGCCACACGCACCCCTCTGGATTGGCTTATGACGCGTTGACAAGGCACCTCTCATCGGAGGAAACAAGAAGGACTTGGCCAGAGCTCTGGGAGCGGCCGTGCCTATGAACGAGTAAATACTCGTCACGCTTTCTTACCTTCCCCAAACTCCGTATGCTTTATTTTACAAAGGACCTTTATAGTAATACGCATCATGAGGACATGAAGCTTGAAAGGGAGGTATTGTTACGAATTATAGGCCGTTCATTCCTATCATGTGCCTGGTACCTCGTGTACTCTCATACTTGTTTCACCTCCTGTATCACCCCTAGAGGCTATGCCTCCTACCTGACTCATTCTACTCATCTCCTATGACTCCTTTACTCGACTCCCTTATTCTTAGCTCTTACCACTAGTATATAAAGTGTAGTAATACTTGATGTATTCCTTACACTTTACCAATCGTATCATCCCTTCTTCCTTTCTCTACTTCCTTCCCTTTATCCAAAGGCTTGCAACCTGAGTCAGAGACTAAGGTCGTAACACTACGGACTTATCACCAGATGATGAACCTGCTGTACCCAGTAGTCACAGCAACAACTCTCCCCATCCACTATTGCAATCTACTTGAGCCTTTGTCAAGTTACCCGAGTCTTATCTCTTCAAAGAACCAATTGTATCAACATCATCCTTATCATCTGATTCCGATCATCCTATAGATGCAGTTCTTTCATTGCCACTATTGTCATTATTGCCCTCTACTACTTCATCCTGCACATCTTGTGACTGCAGCTGTTCTAATGAATCTCCATTATTGTCATCTGAGATCTCTGAGGATGAGTAAGCACTCATCCATTTCATCTTCATCAGTTTTATCTTGCTCTATATTTAGTTGTTTCATCTTTATCAGTTTCATGCCTATCTTTAGTAGTGTTTTGTATTGAGTTTCATATCTATCAGTTTCACATTGTGAAACTTGTTTCAGTCTCATTATCTATACTCCATAGTATTTATAGAAAAGAAGTAGTTAGTATAAATAGCTGACTATATTAGGAAGTCAAAGCTTAAGCTTTGATCTTCTACAGGAATAGCCTTCTTGATTGCCCAAGAAGAGTTTCCATTGATAGTTGCTGTCAATCAATAGAAGATTGCTTAACTGCTTATTCTCTACTTACCCTCATTACTCAGAGCTATGAGATGAACAGAATTCCCATTTCTTGGTTGAGTAATAACAGTTTGATAATGTTTGCTTATCTGGTTACTTGGCTGAAATAGGTATTAAGGCCATACTCTAGAGGTCACATCCTCTTTGATTGCCCTTAGTAGCCAAATCTGTAACAGAGAAGCTGTAGGGAGGCAGTTCCAAATGTGTACCATTGAAGTAAGGCATTCCCCCCAAAATGATAGTGGCAATTGTGATTCTGAGAGCATAGCAGTGATTCTCTCCCCCATAGTTCATTCAGCTAGGCCATTTTGCTGGGGTCTGTTGCAAGTAGAGTGCCTCCTTTCAATTCTAGCCAAGTAGAGTGCCTCCTTTTGATCCCAGCCAAGTAGAGTGCCTCCTTTTGATCCCAGCCTGCTCAGTAAACCTCAAGAATGCTTCAGACATGTATTCACCACCTTTATTGTCCTGGAAAGCTCGAATTTTCATCCCCAACTGGTTCTCAGCCCAAGATTTGTAGACCTTGAATGCTTCAAAGGTCTCAGACTTGGCCTTGAGTGGATAAACTGCTCAAAAATGCGTAGAATCATTGATAAATGAGATCTAGTACTTGTAACCTTGGACTGTGCTGACTGGAAGCAGTCCATGAAGGTCTGTGTGTACCAGATTGAGTGGGGAGTGGTTGTGACTGAAGGAAGAGGGAAATGGGTTTGCATGCATTTTTTCTGCCAGGCATGGCTCGCAAATAGGGTCTGGAGTAGTGGTAGAGTTGAGTTTAAGGCCTGTAACAAGGTCTTGACTGACCATCTTCTTCACATCAGCATAATTGTGGTGGATGAAGTGTCTATGCCATAGGGAGAGGTCCAGAGGAAGGGTAGAGGTGTAGAGAGCCATTTCTGAGTGCCTAGTGATACTGTCAAGCGATGTTGAGTTGTTAGAATGGATGGTAGCAGTAAAAAGTGTATTTCCTCCAAGTTTGAACTCCATAGAGTGAGCAGTGATCAAGATATTGAAGTTCTTGTACTGGGTAAGGTATAGGCACAATAGGAGGTTGCTCTTGAGCTCTGGGACGTGTAGAACGCACATAAACTCGACCGCTGTGGCCTCTCCTATGGCCAGAATGGGTTGGAAGACCATAGAGCTAGCACCAGAGGCATAGACCACTGAATTGTCTGCTAGGTGGATGGGAGTGCAACAGGGAGTGTAAGTCTTGAACCAGTGACAATGTGGGGTCATGTGGGATGTAGTACCAGTGTCTGGCAGCCATTGGTGGTGCAGTGAGGGCCTGGAAGCAATAGGAGAGGCTAGAGAGGCAGAAAATGATGATGGTGATGCATTTTGGGCATATTCCATGGCTGAGCTGGCTGTAGCTGGGGCTAGACAGGTAGAGAGAGGTGTAGAAGGTATGGTAGTCTTTTCAGAACATCTAGAGCATTGCTTTTGTCAATTTCTGGTGTCCAGTTGGGCCTTGCTTCGAGCCTGAATGTAATAATGGCAGTTGAGCATATCATGGCCAGTCTTGGTACAGAAATCACAAATAGTGGTTGTTGGGCATTGCTGAGAGTGTTGAGAGGTGGTGTAGGATGTAGTAGACATAGTGGAGGACTCGTAATGGCATTGGTGAAAGGATAGGGAGAGAATTTGAGGTAAGGAGTAATAACTACACATAATGAGTCAGTAATAACTAGAGTCCCTTGAAACACTGCAATATCATCAGCGGTGTCCAGTAGCATAATTGGAGTGACAGAGTAATAGTCAGCTCATGAAATACATGAGGAAATGGTACATAATATAAGTTAGAGGGTACAGCCTCGATGTCAAATATTATATAAATAATACTGAAGAGCTAGTCATACAGAATGCAGCTATAGTAAGTGCAAATGACAACACTCCTCCTAGCTCAAAGTGCAATATGAATCAAGCACCAAACTGAATAGGTAAATAATTGCAACATCATTGGAATTTAATAGTATCCAGACTTTTTGTGCAGATATCAGCAGAGTTCATCTTAGACTCCACATAAAATAGTTCTATTTTGCCTGTCTCAATGAGTTCATGGATGAAGTGCCAGTGAATCATGACATGTTTAGATCAATGTTCAACAACTGGATTAGAAGCCCAGAAGATTGATCCTAGATTGTCACATATAGGATGTAGAGCAGGCTGCTAAAACCCAATCTTACCTAGCAACTAATGAATCCAAATCAGTTGATGAGATGTCTTGCACATGGTGATATACTTGGCTTCTGTGGTTGACAGTGCTATAGTGGCTTGTCAGCAACTCAACCAGGAAACTGGTCTATTGGCAAATACAACTAGATTACCAGAAGTAGACTTATGTATAGCAAGACATCCTACAAAGTCAGAATCAGAGAAGCCTTGAATGGACTTCTTTGATTTTCTGTTAAATACAAGGTGATAGCATTGCGTACTCAGAAGACAGTGGCACAAGTATAAACTATACCTGTAATGCTCCTCTGAAGGACTAGCCATCTGCTGACTGAGTTTCACAGTGGCATAAGTAATATCAGGTCATGAGCCAATCATGAGATACATCAGGGATTCAACAAGTTGTTGGTACTTCTGATGGAACTTAGGGTCAACAGTACCCTTGTAGGGCAGAAAGACACATCCTGCCAGAAGAGGTGTTTGAGTTGGCCTTGTGACAATACCAAATTTAGCAAGGACCTTATCGAGATATGAAATCTGATTGACAAAGATCTGCTTGTTCTTCTGGTCCTATAAGATAGTCATGCTGAGAAACTCAGTTGTTTTCCCAAGGTCACAACATTTCCATCATTCCATGAAGTTTTTCTTCATTTGGTAATAGAAGGGGCACTTCTTGCCCATGAAGACAACATCATCAATGTAGATAAGAGCAATCATAATCAAGCTAGTCTTCAGACAGTGATTATAATATACTCCAGCATTGGATAAAGATTGCTTAAAACCCATGGCAAGCAGTGACTTTGTCATCATGCACCACTAAGCTAAGCCAGCTTGCTTAAGGCTATACAATACTTTTTGTAACCTCCACACTTTATTTCATCCAAGTGTAAATCCTTCTGGTTGTTCCATGAAGATTTATTCATCCAGATTACCATATAAATAGGCAGTTTTTATGTCAATGCTTTTGATCTCCCAGTCTTTGACTGCTGCTAAAGAGAACAGGAGATAAGAAGTTTCATAGTGGACAACTGGAGAGAAAAGCTTGTTATAGTCAAGACCTTCCTTTTGTGAGAAACCTTTCACTACTAGTTGAGCACAGCAATGACCATCTGACTTAGTGTTGAAGACCCATCTGTTTTTGACAACATTAACACTCTTGGTAGGGCAGTCAACTAACTTATACATGTTGCATTTCCTGAGTGCATCAAGCTTCTCAAGGTATGTCTTAAGCCATTTGTTGCACTTAGAAGCAGGTAACTTGGCAAGGTCCCTAAATTGGACCAGCTATGGCAATGGAGAGATTGCACTGGCCTTAGAGAGGCAGTAATGGATTAATTCCATACCACCTTTCACAAATTAATTGGCAAAGCTCTTTCTCACTTGGCTCAAGCATAGGCAAATCAATGTTAATGTTCTGCTCAAGTGCTGGTGGAGGAGGTTGCAGCCATTCAGGTGTATACTTGTTTTCTTCTGGAACACAATCACTAAGCCCTGGTGGGGTGTTAGGTTGGCTAGGATTCCCTTGTCCTTGTCTAGGCTGACCAAAAAGTTTGTACCTTTCATAGTCCCTAAGGATATCCTTTGGGTGTCAGCAGTTGCTGTAAATGTTTCCTTCTCTTCATGGAACCTGAAGAGTGGTTTGATCATGAAGTTTTCTTAGTGCCTTAATGTCTGGATAAGGAATGAAGATCCCTTCTGGAATGGGCATGGGAGCCCAGTCATTAGCATGTGGATTAGGTGCAAGTGCAGCCTCCTTAATATCATCCTCAACCTTAACTCCTCCTAGAGGCCAAGACAGCATAGGTAGAGAGGGAGGTGGAGTAGGATCCTTATAGGATAATCCTGGAGAAGATCCTCTGGAAGAAGAAGAAGGCAGAGGCAACAGAGTCCACTCTCTGGGACTAGGAGTGGAAGATCATGGACAAGGAGGTGGTGGCGGTGGTCCTGTACATGGCACACTTGGACCAGATGGTCCTGGAACAAATCCATCTCCAGAAGGGAGAGGATTTAATCTATCTCAATTATTTGAATTGCTATTATTAGGCAGCAATTGGCCTTGTCATTTGGTCTGTAATAGATATCTGGGAAAATAAAGTTTATCAAAGATAGCATGGGGGGAGATAAAGATAGAATTGTTCCACTGATGGTGCATAAACTTGAAGTTGCTGCTATTACCTGCATAACTGATGAAGATTATCAATTCCAATTTGGGCACAAGTTTGTCTTGCCACACCTCATCAGGAAGGTATATGTAGGCCCCACAACCAAACACTCAGAGATGAGAAACATCAGGTTTCCTTCTGAACCACATCTTATAGGAGGTGACCTATTTCAGACACTTCATAGATGTCCTATTATAGACATAAGTGGCCATATTGAATGCAAACTCCTAGTAGCTAGCTAGAAGGCATGCTTCAAGTCATATAGACTGTGCCTTTTCTAAAAGTGTTTGATTAAGATGTTTGGCATGCCTATTCTGTTGGTGAATGTGTGGCACACTTGTTTCATAAAGGATTCCTTTCTCAGCAAAGTAGTTCTTGAGTTCCTGAGATACATATTCTCCTCCATTATCAGAGCACACTCACTTAATGCATTTGCCTGTCTGGTTCATGACCAGTTCAGAATATGCCTTGAAGGCATGTACAGTATCTGATTTATTGCACAAGAAAGAAATGCACACAAAGGAAGAATAGTCATCAAGGAACATCATAACCTATTTAAACTTGTGATAAGAAACAATGGGGATCTCCTGAAGATCCAAATGGATCAATTCAAGGATCTTGGATGCACAAGATATGTTCTCATGGTATGCCTTGTTTGGCAGCTTTCCAAGCATACAACTAGAGTAAACCTTCTGTTCCCTCAGTAGAATTACCAGGACAGATTCCATGTGTTTTGGCACATAACCCAGAGCCTGATCAGATGGGTGTGCAAATCTTTGATGCCAGATATCATAGGATGTGGTATTCTTATTGATCAAAGCCAAAGAGAATCGAAGATCTCCATCGTACAAGATGTGCATGTTCACAAAGTGAACTTGGTTCAAAAAAGCACTCTGGCAACATTGTCTGCTCAGGAATGGTTTACTACAAATGTCACAAATAATGGTCTTTCCATTGGACATTTCTGCAATCAGACCAGTTTTATCCATGATAGATCTGGTTGAGAAAAGTCTCATATCTAACTTTGGTATATAATATACTGGGCAAAGGCACAAAGTCTGCTGCTAAACTTTGCTAGACTCAAGTTTTACTTTTGTCTCTAAATAGACAGTGCCATAAGATCTGATAGAAAGTGTGGATCCATCTGCAATCAATGCTGATCCGAAAGAACCTTCGACAATATCAACAAAATCCCTCTTGTTTGGAGTAATGTTGAGGGAGGCACCAGAGTCCAAAAGCTATTCATCACTCATTTTATGAGGTTGCCTATTCATTGCACATCCATATGTGCTACTGCAACTATGTGTTATTTCACATGTATTCTTCACTCTTGAGAAAAGAGGAGAAAATGTTATTTCTGAAGTATTACATAATCACACATATTTGTGTACATAAGTAGTCTGGCTATTTATCCAAGATTCTACATCAGCTGAGGTTGCACTCCATGTACCCAGTTGAGAGTCTCCTTGGACATCAGTAATATATATAATACTCCTGCAGTAATCTTTAGATTCATGTGAAGAGCTAGCAAGATTTGGCTTACCTGCTATTGCTTTATCTGAGTAGTCCTTGTCCTCAGATCCCATCAACACTGCATCCTCATTGATCTTGACAGCAGTTGGAGTGGGGATGCTCACGACTGGTTTGGCTGCCAGAGTGGCACCAAAGAATTTGTCAACCTCCATAATGGAGGTAGCCATTGGAGGAGAGGCTAGTTGAGGGAGGGAAGTGTTTCCTATGCATTTCTCATAAAGATCCAAGGCTTTTGCCTTGGCAGCTAAGTACGGAGATGGTTGGTACCAGGGACCTTGAGTCTTTTTCTCAGCAAGATTTGTCATCCACAAGAGAAGGGAAGGTAGGAGAGGTATGGAGGTCCATTTCTCTTTAACAAGGCTGTAAGTACTCTTCTTCAATTCTGTGGTCAACTTGGCAAAGCCAAAATTGACTGAGTCCATTGTGTATGCCAGTTGCCTGGCATTGTTACTGGAGGGAGCTGTTTAACTGGCATCAACCTCATTGACTTGGCCCTTGCCACTGCCTCTCACTCTGCATTGCCTCTTCTTCTTTTTTCCTTTCCCTTGAGGCTCCTGCTGGCACTGCTGCTGCTGAGGGTACAACTGCTACCCTTGCTACTGCTGCTTCTGCAGGGGACTGCACTGCTGCTACCCCTAATAGCAAGGGAGCATACTTTGTGGTTTTACATCCAAGAATTTATTAACCAATTGGTTCACCTTAAGCATTGACCAATGGTTCATAATAGCTCCTTGGACTGACTCAAAGGTAACGGCTGAGATTTGGGTATTTACCATGAGGAATGGAGTAATAATGTTCCAGGTATTTGGAATACCAGAAAGAAGAGTCATTGCTTTGATGATCTTGGGAATGGCACAATTGCCATTAGCATTAAGCTACTCATAAAAACTAGTGAGCTTGGCAATCAGGCTGGAGGGGTCCTCATTTGGATGGAGATAGAAGTGAATTGTCTTAATATATTTTGAATAGAGGCCAGAAACAGACTCTAGACTATATGCAGTACAAAGGTGCATATTATGACCTTAGTCTAGGATTCAGGTTGCAAATCTTTGGATAAAGACAAGGAAGTAGAGAAAGGAGTAAGGGATAATACAATTGGTAAAGTGTAAGGAATATATCAAGTATTACTACACTTTATATACTACTGGTGTGTTACGACCTTAGTCTCTGACTCAGGTTGCAAGCCTTTGGATAAAGGAAAGGAAGTAGAGAAAGGAAGAAGAGATGATACGATTGGTAAAGTGTAAGGAATACATCAAGTATTACTACACTTTATATACTAATAGTGGCGGCTAATAATAAGGGAGACGAGTAGACGAGTCAGATAAGAGGCATAGCCTTTAGGGATGAAACAGGAGATGGAATGAGGAGTGAAACAGGTGTGAGGGTACACGAGGTAACAGG
This sequence comes from Chlorophyllum brunneum, assembly GCA_963576785.1. Lineage (NCBI taxonomy): Eukaryota > Fungi > Basidiomycota > Agaricomycetes > Agaricales > Agaricaceae > Chlorophyllum > Chlorophyllum brunneum. The sequence continues at coordinate 1,499,838 of OY756149.1, forward strand.
CGCGAGATAGGAATGAACGGTCTATCTATAGTTCGTAACAATACCTCCCTTTCAAGCTTCATGTCCTCATGATGCGTATTACTGTAAAGGTCCTTTGTAAGGTAAAACATACGGAGTTTGGAAAAGGTAGGAAGGCGCGATGAGAATTTACTTGTTCATAGGTATGGCAGCTCCCAGAGCTCTGGCCAAGTCCTTCTTGTTTCCTCCGATGAGAGGTGTCTTGTCAACACGTCGTAACCCGATCCAGAGGGGCGCATGGGGTGGACCTTCTTTGAACAGGAAGTGGGTGTGATTATTGTACGTGGTGTTGTCGTTGGTGTGATTGCTTAGGAGTTTATGTACTATGCCCCTCCAATATTCGTTGTCCTTTTCGCCTTCCGATTTCAACGTGTTGTATCCCTGCGGCGGGTGGAAGGTCATGGGTGTGATGGGGGGTACTACCGTGGTGAGGATGGTTTGGAGGTGGGCTACTTCCTCTTCGATGTCGGGGTGAAGCAGTTGATCGGCGGCTGTTGCTTCTTGTGTCTTTTGTTCGCATTTATGACAGATGTGATGTTGGATGGGGAATGGGTCGTTGCTAACAAGTAGTCGGTTGACGATGTGGTGGGAGAGGTTTTCTGTGCTCCTTGACTCGTATGTATTGAGTCGTTCGGCTAGGGCTACGAGGATGCTATGCATCCGAGCTCGCATATTGGAGATGACAATAAGTTGCAGGTCGTCGTTGATTTCATATAGGTGTCTCTCTAACTGGTCTCTCCTTCCTTCGTCGATGATAAATTGATTGAGTCTTGGAGTGGCTTCGGACAGGGTATCCATTATTTTGGATGCCCCTTCTTGGGTTGCCTTTATTGCTGCTCCCAATAGTATCATAGTGTCGACTAGGGTTTCTCCTTCCACGAGTTCTTCATGGCTGGTTCTCTCTGGGACGAGTTCGTCGAATTCTTTGAGGTAGGGGTATGGAGTAAGTTGGCGTTCGGCGGGCATGGTGTGTTGTGAAGATAGTTGGCAAAGTCGAGGGTAAAGTGGATACCACGAGTGATGCGTTGAGTGTAGTGGTTGCTTGGAATGCGAGGTCTGTTGTTCATAATTGCTGCTTTTTACCTCCCCTTTTTATAGGTTTCGTCCTCGAAATTTTGCTCATAAACTCTTGTACTGCTTCCTTGGCATTTTCCAAATTTGCCTCATCTTCCCATGTGTCTTCTTCGGACGTATATCCTTTCCAGTGTATTAGGTACTGTTTTCGTTTTCCCCTTGTGCGGTGTCCTCGGACTTCATCTACCTCGTAGTGTTCCTCATCATTGATTATCTCGGGAATTGGTGGTGGTGGAGTGCGCTGGCTGTCATACTCGGGTTTGTGATAGGGGGAGAGGAGTCTGCTGTTAAACACGTCGTGTATCGCCCATGTTTCAGGTAGCTCCAGTCGGTAGCTTGTTTCACCTATTTTTTCTTTTACCCGGAATGGTCCGTATCTCCTATGATCAAGTTTTTTTGTCGGCCTTGTTGTCCTAATGTTGTCCGCTTCGAGCCAAACTTGGCTTCCTGCCCCATATTCGTGTTCTGGTTTTGTGCCATTCCGTTTCTCCATTTGCGTCTGGCTCTGTTGTAGCATCTCAATCGTTTTTTGGCGCATGTCTTGTAACTCTTGTATTCGTTCTGTGATCGCAGGTGCCTTGGATATGTTTGAGATATCCCCTTTCCATGGATGTCGTCCATATACTATCTGGAACGGTGAATGTCCTGTGGCGCTATGTGTTTTGTCGTTGTACTGGAATTCCGCTGTGCTGAGCCATTTTTTCCAGTTGTCCTGCGCATGGTTGATTACGTTTCTGAGGTATGCTTCTACCTCCTGGTTGACGCGCTCTGTCTGACTGTCTGTTTGTGGATGGTATGCCGTGGATAGGTTACATTGGGTGCCGGTTGCTCTACAAAGTTCTGCCATGAATTTTGACGCGAACTGTGGTCCTCTGTCACTGATGATTCTGCGGGGTATCCCGTGTTGTCTCCATATATCATCGCGATAAATATCTCCTAACTCTTCGGATGATAGGGTGGTATTGACTGCGCGTAATCTAATCATTTTGCTGAAACGATCGACAATGACAAGTATCGCATCATATCCTTCTGATTCTGGTAGTGGTCCTATCATGTCGATTGATATTTCTTCCCATGGTCCGATGGGTATTGGTAGTGGTGTTTTATCCTTGATAGTGTGTTCGTTCAGCTTTTTGTAATCCTGTACCAGGCGTTTGGTTCCGTCCTTTTTTGGTATAAAGAAACATGGGGTGGCGTAGGGGGATTGTGATGGTCTGATTCGTCCTGAGGCAAGGTTCTCATCGAGGAACTTCTGTAGTTCTTGTTTCTCTGTTATTGTCATTGGGTAGACCTTGGACTGTAGTACTGGGGGGGCATCTTCCAACAGGTTTATTTCATGGTCCCATACCGTGTGTTCGGGTAGTTTATCGAAGTTGCTTTTGTTGAATAGGTGGGTATATCGTCGGAGGTATGGTGGTAGGTCTTCATCATTCGTTCGGTCCGCCTTTTTCTCTTCAATGTGTTCCTTGACTGCCCGTATTCTTTCGTTGAATCGTATGTTGCTATGTGATATTTTGCAATCATCCGGGCATCTGGCGAATCGTATGACGTGATTGTTCCAGTCGATTTCCGGGTTATGCTTGACCAACCAGTCGTGTCCAAGATATAAGTCCGCACTTTCCAGTTGGGTTACTAGTGCATCGATTTGTTCCGTATGGTTGCCGTTGTTTAATACCAGTTGTGCCTTGTCCGTTATTTCTCCCTTTTTATTTTCTGTGCCGTCGGCATTGATCACTCTGATTGGGGTCTCCAAAGGTTTAGTCGGGATCTGTTCTTCGTCTATTGTTTGTTGTGCTATGCACGTGTGGGTGCATCCGGAGTCTACGAGGGTTGTGATTTGTCTGCGTCCTTTTCTTGTCTGGATTGTTGAGTCGAGGAGAAGTTCACGCGTAGAGTTTCGTTTTTGGGGAATCACATATCGTCTATTGTGGGATAAAATAGAAACTCTAGGTTTATTGGCTCGCGGGTTTGCGCCTACTCGGAGCCTTCGACAAAATCCTCTTTCTCCTCCATTTCTTGTTCATCGTCTTCGTTGATCTCTCTGATATGCGCTTTCTTGGGTGCCCGGCAGTTCTTCGAGATGTGGCCCTGTTTGCCACAGTTGTAGCACGTTATCTTGGTGTATGTGACTTTTGTCTTCTTCCTGCAGTATTTGGCAATGTGCCCATAGAGGTTGCAGTTATAGCACCTCGGTTTTCCCTTTTGATCGGTGTCTGCCCTTTGTCTTCCTATCTCCATGGGTTGTCCTCTGCCTCCATAAGTAACTCCGGTTGTGGTTCTGATATCTCCTCGGGTGATGTCTGTTGCTTTGTAGCCCTGTCCTACTGCGAGGATTGTAGTTTTCCATTTGGTGTATGTCGTTGGGACGGAGGTTGTCGGGTAGCCTACTATTGTTCGAATGATGTCTGCTCTGGTGTGGCGTTTGAGAAGGAATATTGCGTGGGTGTCGTCTGTCCCCGCTTGGGCTTTCAGTGCTTCGAACTCTATCAAGAAATCTGCCGTGTTCCTCTTTCCTTGTTTGAACGTTTCAATTTCTCCTTCTGCTATGGCTTTCCTATTTCCCAAGGAAAATGTGGCTTCTATTTCCTTTGTGAAGTCGTCCCAATCTGGTGTCTTTTTGTTTTGGATGGCTTGTAGCTGCGTGTTGGCGTATGGACCTGCTAGTCCTCCTTTCATTCTTGCTAAAATTGCTACTATCTTCTGTTCTTCTTCGTCTATCTTGTTGAACATTAACCATAGGGATATTGCTCTCCACCAATCGTCAAATTGGGTTCTGTCTCCATTAAAATATCCTGGCTCTGGGGCTAGGTTCTTTGGGACGTTGACTTCTTCTGTCATTTCTGGTTCTGTCTCTGGTTCACTGTGTTCGTGGGTCTCGGCGATTTCTATATCGGCTGTGGCGTTGGCGACTTCTGTGTCGATTTCTTCTTCAAATGGAGCTGGTTCTTCGTCTGTGCTGTGCTCGGATTCTTTCTCGTATGTCTCGGCGATATCTATATCGGATGTGTTCTCGGCAACTTCTATGTCGAATTCGGTTTCAAATAGAGCTGTACTTTCGTCTATGCTGTGTTCGGATTTCTGCCGTTTAAGGCCTTCAGGGATTTCTGATTCTGTTGATCGTTTAGATCCTGTTGCTATTGGTGAACCCTGGATGTCTGTTGGTCTCGGAGCTCTGTGTCTTCTCGGTGTTCTTGATGAGCTACTGCTGCTCATATACTGCTGTCCTGGTCGGAGGCTATTATTCCAAGCCTAGCTACGAATAGTGGCACCTCTCTTGCAAGGTGAGTTGAATGACACTTTACCAAATGTTACGACCTTAGTCTCTGACTCAGGTTGCAAGCCTTTGGATAAAGGAAAGGAAGTAGAGAAAGGAAGAAGGGATGATACGATTGGTAAAGTGTAAGGAATACATCAAGTATTACTACACTTTATATACTAATAGTGGCGGCTAATAATAAGGGAGACGAGTAGACGAGTCAGATAAGAGGCATAGCCTTTAGGGATGAAACAGGAGATGGAATGAGGAGTGAAACAGGTGTGAGGGTACACGAGGTAACGGGCGCGAGATAGGAATGAACGGTCTATCTATAGTTCGTAACATGGTGAGTGCTAATAATAAGGGAACGGCATAAGGGAGTCATAGGGGATGAGTAGAACAAGTCAGTAAGAGTACAGCTGTAAGGAATGAAACAGGAAACAAAATGGATACATAGGAATGATGAGCACAACAGGTGCATGATAGGAATGTACTATCATAATAAGGGAATGGAGTAAGAGAGTCATAGGGGACAAGTAGAATGAGTCAGTAAGAGTACAGCTGTAAGAGATGAAACAGGAAACAAAATGGATACATAGGAATGATGAGCACAACAGGTGCATGATAGGAATGTACTATCTATTTATAGTTCATAACAGTGCAGCCACATACTGTTGATGTTAGGGAGGTTTCCCTTGATTATCTTGGCAGAAAGTTTACTCTTTATGATTGAGTAGACCACCCAGTACATCTGGATGTGTGTAGCATGTTTGATTGCCTCCTGACCTGTAGGGGCTGGGACAATTGCATAGGTAGGAATGAGAGTATGTATCTGCAACAGTGGTGTTAGCAAAAACTCATTGCCCAAAATAGCTATTCTGTCAGCAGAGACCAAAGTGAGAGCATCCTGCATCTAGTCTGCCCACTTATTATAATTGGCAGATCTGGAGAGAATGGGGATAGAGCTAAGTATAACAAAGATTGGAGAAGACATTTGTAGTCTAAAAATGGACGTAATTAGCAATCAAATTCATGGACAATCAGATCTGCACTGTTCAAGCTATGAACCTATATACAGAAGCCTGTATAGAGTGTGAAACCAATTGAGTCATGTTAGAGAGATGGGCTAGAAAGACCATACTTTACAGGACAGGTCAGATTAGCCTATCTACAACCCACTTATAGCCAGTCATGGCATATGGGGAGCAGGCAATCTGGGGCCCATAACCTGTTGAACAGCACAGTAACACACAGTGGCAGATGGATAATCTGACTTACTGATAGTGTGGTTAGTAGGACAGTTAAGTACTAGTAAAGAGTTGCTGAGAAAGTCAAGTAGAGCAAAGTAGAAATCAAGTAGATTGTCTTAAGAAATATAAGGGAATACATGCTGCTTTATATACTAATTGTCTAGGTAGCAAACCCTAAGACCTATGAGTAATAACTACACATAATGAGTCAGTAATGACTACAGAGTCTCTTGAAACACTGCAATATCATCAATGGTATCCAGTAGCATAATTGGAGTGACAGAGTATCAGTCAGCTCATGGAATACATGAGAAAACAGTGTATAATGTGAGTCAGAGGGCGCAGCCTTGATGACAAATATTATATGAATAATACTGAAGAGCTAGTCATATGGAATGCAGCTATAGTAAGCACAAATGACAACAAAAAAATTGAACAAGGAACTGGACACTAGGGTGTAGATCTAAACAAAGCATGTGCATGGAAAAGAGCTGCTTGATTGGGTTGGGGTACCCAGCAGAGTCATGGAGAACTTGTTGTCATGTAATGGCATTTACTGTAAAGCATATATGCTCAGCCATCTCTTGTCTTACATCCAGAGACTTTATTTCTGGCTAGTGACAAGTCCCCTTCCTTCCTCTCATGCATCCACTGTAAGGAAGAGCAAATTGCAGCATGGGCTCATATTTCTCCCCATCGGGATTCTGTCCCAAATTCTCATGCATCTGGAATACCCGGGCCTACTCACAGTCAGGCTGGTATGTTGTTCTATCTATGTTTTTAGGAAGAAATATAAGGCTTGGGCAGATCTGCAGGACCCTTTACTCTGTCACAAATACCTCCCAGTTCTGGTGCAGTCATATTACTGAGCTGCATAGGGTATATGAGGTATCCCCACATAAAGAAGGGTCTGAAAACTACACCATGGAGGAGTTGGGACAATAGGCTTTACAGTGAAGTTGAGTGCAGAGCATATTGGCAGATGTCATATGGCCATGCTTCTGCACACATACAGTCTTTCACACTTGTGTATACCATCGACTTGAACAGCACCAATCCTACACCACATCTATTATTTGATCAAAGGAAAATTGATCCAGAAATAAATGGAAAGATGGGTGGCCTACAGGGTCTGGATAGATTGGCAAGCACCATGACTCTCCTTTCATATTGCAGGTTTCATCTGGGAAGAAGATGTGTAGGTTTAGTCTCCAGCTCTCCCAGTTTGGCTCAGACCTCTATAGAAAACTCATGAATGTACATATACCAAGTGGACCTTACTGGCCATAGCACAGATGCTATTTTGGTTGCCACAATGATTGCTATCTTTCAATGTTTCCAACTGGGTAAGACCTCCAGAGGAATGACTCTCAATGACTACTACCTTGTCCAAGTCTGGCAGAGTCCTGGGGTGAAGAACAGAGAGATTGAGGTTTACAACTATCACCAGACCCTAGGGCACCTTGAGTACTCCTTGATTGACTCTAGCATCCATCCATATGAAAGGGGTCTATTGGTCTGTTCTGTGTTGTCTTGTAATTTCCCAGCTCATTCACCAGGTCTCTCTAGCTCATGGGATTCATTGATTACAATATATTTGCCATCTATTCTGGAAGACCTAGCTTGCTTTATATCTTTGAGCTGGAGTATGCCAATGTCCATCAAACTGCTGTATGCTATCCTGGCAGCACATTGGACACAATCAGAGACTTGCTGGTTTCCTAGAATATCATGGATTACCATACTAGATTGCATGATAGAAGGAAGGCTTTATGGAATTGTGATACCCCATGATAAGAGGCTTCCCTCCACAACTATTGAGCTGGGCACTTGTGATATTGAGTAGTAGTGGGTGTAAGCCATCATACTTGGTGATGACTTTACTTAGAATGGGAACAGAACAGGAATAGGGCATGTATTTTTCAATACCTTTCTACTCATTGCCCACAAGCCTATATACTAGTCTTATTCCCTCCTCTCTGGTGCTTCCCACAAACCCTCCTTCTTTATGTGTCCCCATCTCATCCTGTCTCGACATTCTTAATATCCTGTCTTGACATTCTTGATGTCCTGTCTTAACGTTCTTGATGTCCTGTCTTCAGAAGCAAGGCTGGTGTTAAGCCTGCAGCTTACACTCATCCACCTCTTGAAGAATCAGGTCTTCTTTCCACCTATCCAATGCCTTATTGTCCTTCAGAAGTCCCATTGCAAGCCATTCATCATGTTCTAGTCTGAAACTAACCTATCTAACCAAATATTGCTTGCCCCAACCTTGATGGCATTCGTCTATGATCTTTTCTATCACATGTTCCCAGGTGCCCTCCTCTGTTAGCATAGGTTCAGGTTCTTCAAACCTTTGACTCAGGAATTTGGTGTCATTATTTTCCTGGAATTGTTTTAGATGTGAAATGTGAAAGGTGGGATGTATGTTGGAGGCTGCCAGTAATTCAAGAGTATACAAAAATATTATTGGGTGTGTCTTGGTAATTGTATAGGGCCCATCCCATTATGGCATAAGTTTCGCTACTCACCCTTGTCCTGATCCCAAATATTCTTGTTAGCAATTTGATGTATTGAGCATAACCTTATTGCCCACAGACAATTCCAATTCTTCTCCTCAGTGTATGTTCACATAGTGAGCCTGGTATATTTTTGCCCCAAGTAAGTTGTCCTTTACCTCTTCCATATCATCCTATATCTCACAAATGATCATCTCTACCTCCCTTGCTCCCAGAAGCTCTCTTCAAGACCCTTTTGCCATTGGTGGTATCACCTGTGGTGAAAACCCTGACTTTAATTGGAACCCTGAATAGCCTGTCAATGAATTGATGGTATTCATGATATAAAAATGTATTTGTGGAAGAGTACACACCCAACCCTTTTGATTACAGTCCACAAAGAACCTTAGGACCTGTATGACTGTGTGGTTTGTCTTCTCTGATGCACCATCTGTCTGGGGATGGTATGCCATTGACATCTTGTGATTAACTTGGGGGCTGTGAGATCTGAGCAACAGGGAATTAATTTGATGTCGGCACTGAAACAATCAGTGATTGTGGCCAGGTAGTTATATCCTTCATCTTCTGGAAGAGGGCCAACAAAATCAATTGCCATGGATGTAAAGCAGGCATCTGGGACAGGAAGAGGATGTAAAGGGCCTGGAACTTGAGTTGTCCAGGATTTATTATGCTGACAGTTGAGGCAAGAAGGAATATAGGCATGTTCAAGATCTTTCTTCATTCCTGCCCAATAGAAAGATTCCCGGAGTGCAGCATATGATTTCTCCCCACCAAAATGTCCCAAGAGGTCATGAGCCAATTGGAACAGTCATTCTCGTACCCCCTGAACCTTTGGTATCACTAACCGCCCCTTTATAAACAGTAGTCCATTTTCTTCTAAAAAGCCCATTCTCTCTACCTTCTCTAGCCTTTTCATCAAGGTATCTTGTACCTTCCCTACCAGCAGGTCCTTCTGATATCCACTGTGTAACTGTTCCAAGAAAACTTCATCAGACTCAACATTAAACACAGCCACAAGCCAAAAGCTGGAATTAGATAAGTTGGTCACTGTAGATTGCAACTTCTCCATTTTGGTACCATCTGTGAATGACAGGGCTGCCACCATAAGACACATTGGGGCCACCTCCTTCCCAGTTGTCTCGTCATATTCCATGGTCCATGACAAGGCATTGACAGCTGTATTGATATTTCCTGGTAGGTAGTGTAATGTATAGTCATATTGGGACAGAAACTCCATCTATTGGGCTTGTTGTCATGAGAGGTCCTGTTGGCGATTGAAGTTCAACAAGGTCTTGTGATCAGTATAGATGTGAATGTGGGTCCCTAGCAGATCAGTCCTCTACTTCTTTAATGCACACACAATCACCAAGAGTTCTTGTTCATGTGTTGGATAGTGTAATTCTGCTCCAACCATCTGTCTTGACTCAAATGCAACTGGACATGCAGTCTCCCATGTCTTCCCAAACCCTAGGATAGCTCTGGTCCCAATTTGACTTGCATCACAAGTGACAAAGATTTGATTGTCCCCTATGTTATCATGGTTGATTATAGTCAGACAATACTGTCCAATTATTATTTGTTTGATTCCTTCAAATGCCTTGTTGTGTGACTCCATCCAAGGTGGAAATTGTGTGTCATATTGTTTAGATATAAGAGGATAGAGGGTTGAGGCAAGGGAGGCAAAGTGAGGAATGTATTGGCTGACAAATTTACAGAGACCTAAGAAATGGTGAACATCAGATGCAGAGCGAGGTTGAGACCAAGTGAGAATATGGTGGATCTTGGATGGGTTGGCTTCTACACCCTTCACTGAAATACAATGTCCTAGAAAATTGATCTCCTCATTAAAGGGTAAAGTTTTCTTGATGGAGTAAAGAAGGCCTACTTCATGCAATACTTGTAACACCTTGTGGCAATTCTGAAGGTGTTCATCAAAGGACATGGACCAGATGATGATGTCATCTAGATACACATGGCAAATTTTTCCAATCAAATGATGAAGTATATTTGTAACCTAACATTGGTGGGTGGCAGAGGAATTTTTCAAGCCTATTGGCATTACTGTCCATTCATAAAGACCAAAAGGTGTATATGTAGCCATGTATTTGATGTTATCAGAGTGCATTCTTGTCTGGAAAAAGGCATTCATCATATCAATTTTTCCCCAAATCCTTCCTTTTGCACAGTCAGCAAGAATGTCATCAATCTGAGGGAGTGTGTACTTATCCAACACTGTGATCTCATTCAAACGACAATAGTCATTGACCCAACAGGGAAGTGCTGAACTATCTGACTTGGGTATTAGGAAGGATGGTGATGAATATGGTGATGAGGATGGTCAAATATGGCCTGTCTTGAGATATTCCTCAATAAGTTTCTGCCAGGCTTCTTGGTATTTACGCAGGCATGAATATAAATGATTAACACACATCTTTTCTGCTGCAGTCACCAGGATTCAATGTTTTACGTCTTGGGGGAGTGTATTGACATATGGTAAGATAGAGGGGAACCAGTCTCTAAACTCATGTTTTAGATTGGCATCAGCCTTTGCATACCATTCTTGCTGCTTCTTCTGCCTTGCAAGTTCTGTGACACATTGCAAGATGAGCGCAAAGGCAAAGATCTGTGTACTGATGGATTGTGTGCATGGGACAGTTCTCTGAAGCTCCCTGAGCACTGGTTGCCATTTTTGATCATGCATAGTCTCCGTTTCTACCAACAATTTCTTCTCCTGCTCCTTTAATTGATGGCACTGCTCCTTTGGTAAAGGTAGGATTGATGGAGGAGTGATGTTAGGGGGACAGAGGAGGTTGTATCCTGATTCTTTGGCAATCACAGAACAAGTTTCGGCATCAACAACAATTTTATTGACTGTTAAGAAGGTCATTCCAAGAATAAGTTCAAGATGTAAATGAGGAACAACTAGGGCCTTCACAATGTGTGCCACCCAGTTTCTGTCATGTGACATTACTCGTAATTTGATGAACAATTTTATCTCCTTCCCTTCATCCTTCATTCCTCCCAGGGGACTCTCCACCATTATCAGCCACTTGAGTGGAAATGTTTGAAGCCCCAGATGTGTTGCAGGTTCACTCGAAATCAAGGCTGTGGGGGATCCATGGTCAATGAGGGCCTTGACTGGGGAGGCATCCTGGAAGACACCCTCAACCCTGCAATCCCACCATAGGTGTGAAGACAAGGCAGGAAGGACATACTCATCTGCACCTGACTCCAGCTCATCTTCTAAAACTGTGGAGACTTCTTCATCACAAAAGGTAGCAGCAACAAGGAGGGGGACATATGGCAAGCCTTGTCGTTCAAAATATACATGTCAAAGGTCCTCTAATTGTTCCTTGGTATAAGGAAGGAGCCAATGCTGGGCACAAAGACAATCAAGAGTACATCCTTCTGCCATATGATCTGCATAGGGCTCTTGACACTTGTAGCATGCCCTATGAGTCTGACAGAATGCACAAGTCTTGTCTGTAAGTACTGGAGGTTGGGGAATATTAGAGGGAAGGGGAACACAGTTAAAGCTCCTTGAGGCAGTATAAGTATTTTGCTTGGTTGTTTCCATATTCCTGGTGGTAGGGGATACATGAGCTGAGGTGGCAGGTGTAACACATTGGATAAGGGGGGCTGCAGTAGTGGTCAGGTTCTGATTAATACCTTGATGGGTATCACTAAGGTGATGGATCAGGGGAGGAGCAGGATTACTGAGATGATTTATGAGTGGTTGAGAAGGATGTTGTGTTGCACATCGCTGGTATATGTTCAAGAAGGCATGTTCTTGTTGATGAGATTCTTCTTCTATCAATTCTGCCAGGTGTTGGACCTAATGGATCCAATCTTTGAAGTCCACAATTTGGTCAAGATTCAAAATGTCAGCATGGTCTTGGTACTTATGCTGTAGTACCTCACTCATGGACCCATAAATCAGAGAGTGGAGCACATTGTCTTCATAATGATGATGGCTTCCTTGAAGTAAGTAATTGTTATGAATGATCTTGGTGATCCAGTCGAGGAAAGAGTGATTGCCTTGCAGCTCTCGCATGGTTCGCAGGAGACAATCTTCCCAACCACGTGGAAGGAAACGGGAATGAATATGGGTCATGAACTCTTCAAAGGTTATGGCAAGAAGATCTGTGGTGTTATCACAAATGTATTCTCGGAGGCAAAGGTCATTAAAGGTGTGAATAATCCTGCCCACTTGTTGATCTGCTACTATATTCTTTACAGAGAAGAACCGAACACATCCCAGTTCGTAATCATCCAAGAGACTTGGTGCCAAATGCCCATGCAACAATATTGGGGGGGGCAGACAGCAATGTCTGAGCAATCGTTGCATACCCTGCAGAATCTGGTTCAGCAGCCATGAAAGGGACGTCAAGGTCGGAGTCAGAGTTGTCATCAGAGAAGGTCAAGGGAGCAGTGGCAACAGGAGATCCTTGCTCCTTGGGAACTACCAATGAGTTGTTGATGGCAGTGCCTGCAGATTCACGCTACGGGTCTTCTGCCGGTTGTGGTTGACTAGACCAGAAGGACAAGAGGGAGGGAAAGCTGCACAAGGTCTGTGTCAAGCTGGAGCGACCCTCCGTTGCGTTACTTGATTGCAGAGTGGGTGTGGTGTCAATGGGTGAGGGTGAAGACGGGGATGCTGCAATTGTAGAGGAAACTTGTTGACGACGCCGGGGATGAAAATGGGTGACAAATGGTGCCCACGTAGGTAGTCTGTGGGGGCTTTCTTCTGGAGACTGGAAGGGATTGGCCAGGGCGAATGGGAGACTTGGCTAGAGACTAGGACAGGTGGCAAGGGGCGAGGTCACGTAACGGGATTCGAGATCTAGAGTGGAGAAACCAGGGAGGAGGAACAATGGTCTAGGAGAAGATAAATATCTGTATTTTTTTTTTTTCTTGGTGGAGAAAAAGAGGCTAGACCAGAGTCCCGGAGGGGCGACGAGCGTTAACGCCTTCGTTCGACGTTCAAAAAAAAGTGTAAGCCATCGTACTTGGTGATGACTTCACTTAGAACGGGGACAGAATGGGAACGGGGCGTGTATTTTTTGATACCTTTCTACTTGTCGCCCACAAGCCTATATACCAGTCTTATTCCCTCCTCTCTGGTGCTTCCCATGAACCCTCCTTCTTTATGTGTCCCCGTCTTGTCCTGTCTCGACGTTCTTGACGTCCTGTCTTCAGAAGCAAGGCTGGTGTTAAGCCCACGGCTTACAGTGGGATGACTTCAGGCTTGGCATCTCGGCAACACTATCCTTCAGTGCAGCGGACAGCACTATTCGGATTAACAGCCAGGAATGGGCCTCAGCTTCACCACCAGACCAGCAGCGGTTGTCTACCTTTCGCCAAGCTCCAGCCCTGCCCCGGCCATGCATCAACCTCGACAAGGACACGGGGCGGTTGTTATTGCTTCATACGGTACATACTTTACTGGTTGTCGGTATCGTTTAGTTCTCTGCTGTAGCAGTTCTTACCGGGTCTCGGTGTTCGACATCGGGCTAATAGTCTTCGAAGTGGTGCATTTGACACTTGGGCGTAGTTGACACCAATTCATACTTTTGCATCATGGGTTTCCTTATCCACTACAGGGTACATCAACCTTTCAACAATGAGCTCGACATATTGGTGTAATTACCTAGTTGGGGAAGAATGCCGATTGCCACGACGGGCTTGAGTCAACTTTGTCAACCTTTCCTTGTATCAGACAAAGCTAAATCATCGTAGTCAACTGGATCTCTCCCCCTCCGACTCCTACGAACTTCCCTACACTGACCATGGCTTAAGTGCTCACAAACCAACTCATGGGAGGATGGTAAGTACACGGCGATTGTCTTTTACAGGACCATTCAAAAGCTTCGAATTCTTCGCGACCATTGACATTCTCGACCTCATGATGACAAGATTAATTGAAGCACACACAGCTTCACTAGTGCTCACTCTCATCTTGGCCCGACTAGTTTAATAAATACCCGAGTGGTGGTGGTCTAAGCAATGCAACTAATAACGAAACAAAAAGTCTTCTGCAGTACTCCGTAATGCCTGGTGTATGGATAGGAGAGCTCGCATGCGGTGGGTGAGATTTTCGCACTTCGTTTGCTGCCAGCTCAGGAGGTTTATACTCGTGTCCACTTATTTCCGCAACCAAGACACCTATGCGAAATGAGCCAACAGAGCGAGAGCAACAGAACCAGCGAACGCACCTGATGAACGTCTGAGTGGTTCAGGAGTTAACGAAACATCAGCATTGATGAGCCGCTAGGTACTCACCTTCGAGGGTGTCGATCGGGTCCCAAGTTGAAGTGTGAATGATTGGCTTGTTCGTTGGCGACATCCCAGACATTCGTGCTCGTTTGTTTCCTTCACACCCTTCAGAACACCAGCCTCCGCACTTGCCTCATCTACCTCTGACGTCCCCTACATTTGCGAAGGACACCATTGGCCTACTGCCACAAGTTTCTGGACTGACGAACTCACCCTGAGAACCCTCCACATCCAATCCGCGGCTTGCACGCCCCACTCTTCTCCTTCCCCACTACACAGCGCAGAATATAGACTGATGTGATTATGTCGATCACCCAAAATCATCTCGACGGGTTTCCCCAAGTGCCATTCCAAAACCCTATGGTAATCAATGCCCATGCTGAAAATCCACTCTGGTTCAAATTGAGCTTCGACCATCAAGATCTTGGGTAAATTGTCCTTGGGCTGTGTGTCGATCCAATCGAGGAGGAGCGAAAGGGCAGATTGTTCTCTCGCGTTTTCTTCTGTGCCCCAATGCATCAAAAATCTGCCGACTTCGCTCGCTGAAGGAACATGGTATGGGCCCGACATCAACATAACGCCTTTAATCCTCTTCCGAAGGTCTGAATCCAGGGGAATCAAAGTCGGATGCGTAATCAGAGTCGCGGCATGGACAGCTCCAGCTGAATGACCTGCTACAATCAACGAATCGAGGTCCGGGTTGGGAGTTGTCTCTGTGACGAGTTCCGGTCCGTGGGACAGTATCCATTCCATGGCGCCCAACACATCCCCTATGGCTGTAGGGTACTTGAATTCTGGTGCAAGGCGATAGTCGGGGATGACAGTGATGAACCCATGTTTCGCGAAGAAAGCACCAACGCAGCGATACACGATATCCTCCCATGGAGCAAGATTTCGGGCCCCAGTAATGAAACCACCTCCATAGATATAGAATAGTATTGGGGTTTTGCCACCAGATGGCGCTGGGTCAGGAGGCCAGTAGGTGTCAAGCTGGGGACGTGATGGAACGGTTAGGATTATTAAACACTTCAAGGTCAGACACACACGCAGTGACGGTCAGTCTCACCGTACTTGAAGGTCTTCTTCGCGACGCTCGCAATCGCCGACGGTTTTTTCATGAGCAATGGCCGAAAAGCCTCGACCGCTGCAAAACATATAGGCAATTACAGACACCACGGAAGACGCTATTACGTACTAGCCTTCAGACTGTGATAAGGGGTAACATTCCAAGGGATATTCACAAGCTGGTCCATGGCTACACGTTGGGGTAAGAGGAATGCTTCGGGGCGCTAGAGGCAATGGCCAAAGTGATCTTTTGGAGACAACAGGGGACAGAATACGGCAGGTGCTGCCTAAAACGAGTTGACCCGCACTGCGCAGGCTCGCATGACCAAAGAAAAAAGAAATTCCGGACGAGGTTATATTAGGATTGCTTAATATGCGAACCGCTTCCATCGGCAACCACGCAGACTCATATGACATTCTCGGTTGCCTGAATGAATGTGGTATAGTCACGACCCATACGTGGGTGCAATTCGAACATGTGATTGTTAGAAAACAAGAACCAAAGAGCGAAAAAAAGTAAATAGTCCAGAGATACCTATCGGCGCGTATTGAAGATCCTTGAGATGTAGAGAAAAACGTTCAACTGGTGCATGGTGGGGTGGAGGGTTGGGACGCCAAACGCTGAACAGCGATTCTCCATTTAGTTTGCAGGTATTATTCTGAGGCCTCTCCTCATCTTGAATGATATGAGCATTCATCAGAAGGGATCGATGTATCGGGTTGTCCGAATGGTGGTGAGGATATAAAGATTAATATCGATATAACAAACGATAACCATGTCGCTGCTAAGGAACGGTTAGTAACAATGTAGGTACCAAAGACTCATATATGTACATACCGTCTATGATTGTTACGAAATTTGTGCTGCCCGTGTATCCTGAGCCTGGAGCCGCTTCATCGTTGCTAAATCCCGTCGCACTTTTTCTTCCCTAGACCCCTGTCTCCTTCTATTCAAGTGCGACCAATCCTCTCCAACGCCAACGGAGGCTCCAAACGGTGCGGGAGTGTCCTGCTGTCGAGGCTTCGGTGGGGGCGGAGTACACGGCTTCCAAACCCATGCCTTCACGAGTACAGGGTTTACTGGGGATGCGCCAGCACTCTCCTTGGTAGGTCGTGTAAGAGTTTTGCCCTTCTTGCCTTTTGCAGCAATAGGCAGTGTAATCTCGCGGTTAACGACAACTTTGGTAATTTCTCGGCTCCCTTCTAGTGCTGGAAGGATAAGTTGCTTCAAAAACCTATGAATGGTCGGATGAGTGTCGGAGAGTAGGCAGAGCAAGAACAAGAACGCACGCTTTCGAGCGAATGGGATGATCATTATGTGGCGGTAGTGTAATGCTTTGCTTAGACTCGGGTCGACTGGAGAGTCGTGGGTCTCCCTCGAAGCTTCGGGGGGCAGGCTCAAGGAGGGCGAGCTGGTAGAGCTCGGTGGTGCTGAGGCCTTGCGAGCAGTCGCGCCCGGCGAGAACCCCGCGGATGACTTTAATGCCCTCCCGAATGACATTCGTTTGGGCGACTGTCGCCTTCGGAAGGACGCTCATTGCAGAGGAGGATGCTGGACGTGAACGGAACGCGACCAGAACGTGCTTATGTAAGCAGCCTTCACAAGTCGTAAATAATCAGCTAGCTGGTTCATCCAGTCCATAGCTGGCAGGCTGGCTTGCAGAGTAGGTTTTGGATCCTTCAAAACATTTCAACTGGAAATTTACGAGCAGATGGACTGTCCACACAGGCTCAGCAAGGCTCAGTACGTGCTTTTCCAACTTCCACGGGACCAAACACTGATAAGGGACGCGACTTTTGATCAGTTCAGCGCGTCGACCCGATCATGGCCCCGCGAACCAAAAGAAAGTGCTTGGAGCTGCAAGACTCTGCAACGTCCAACGACAACGAAACGTCAGATGAGTCGGAAAACTCGGAAGAGCGTTCGGACTGGGATGAACTCCCAGAGATTTCTCCGAAGGGAAAGCTAAAGCCCAAGGATCGTCTAATATCATAGTCCAGACGGCCTTTGACACCTACTTCACATACACTGCTCCGAAGGCACAGATGTCCTCCAACGTCTTCTCTAATCTCGTTCTCCCTCTCACGGCGGAGGAATATAACAATGCCATTATCTCCGCAAAACCTGGACTCAAAACCCCACAACCAATAGTTTCGACACCTTCCATCCGGACCTGTCTGTTCTCGCGATCCCTCCTTGAATTGCAAGAAGGCTTCAACATTCTGTCTATGAATACGATTCCAAGCGCCAACTGCGTAACCAGTCCGCTACGGATGTCTGTTCAAAAAAGGGGCACGTCGTTGTTGCCAATGGCTTCCAACCTGATTTCACTATCAAGGACCTTCTCAGTCATATTGAGAACATACCTGGAATCCAGGATCTCGAGCTGACACCCTCAATTCCCGAGAAACAAGCTCAACGGATATCCACACTTTTCTCTTCGTCTCCTTCGGACCAACAACCTCACTTGTACATCGCCATCCACACATCGACCCCGCCATTCTACGAACCCCCCGCGCAAAGTCTGTCCCCTCACTTCTAGCTCTTACACCCAACATCCACATCATCTCTTCCATAGACCACATCAATCCCGCACTAATGTGGTCCTCATCCGAACTTCCACTCGTAAATCCTCCTCAATGACCTCGCAACAATCTACGAATAAACCAACACCGCCCCGATGGTTTTCCTGGCTCTACCACGACCTGACGTCTTTGGCTCCATATGACCTTGAACCAACCTACATCGAACATACGTCCCTCACATCCGCACACAGTAATGGCCCCGCAAAAAACTCGACTTCACATCTACCCTCCCTTCAACTCTCAACCCCTCTTCTACTATCACCGGTGGTGGCGTTTGAACAAACATGTCCAAAACAGCTGCTCTGCACATCTTGGCCTCCGTTACGCGAACGGCTCCAAAGTTGTTCGTGCTTTTAGCGAATAGACAACTGGAGACTATCGAAGGAACATGGTGCTGCCGGCTCTGGTTCTGGGTCGGGTGCTGAGGGTGTGACGGTGGGTTTACAGGCCACTGATAGGCTACGATGCCTTATTTAACCTTGCCCGTGGTGATTTCGTATGATACGGCGCTTCGTGCGCCCCTGGGTGAATACAGGGACCATGGTCTTATTGTTTCTGCGGAGGGTGGCTCGAGAGGAGTTGTGGATTTCGCTGAGGAATGAACGGCCGGCGAGTGTTTTACAGAGTTCACAGGCGCAGGCACAGTAGGTGATTTGTGATTACTTTCAAAATGCTGCGTGCTACATCTCCTATTCGCGGCTGAATTTCCTATTACATCATAATGCTGCTACTGCTTTATCCACTATTTGCGACAAAGAAACAAAGTCTTCGACGTAGTTGTGACGACGATACGAAAATCATTCATCACCGGAATCATTCACCACTAAGAGTCTTCATCTGTAAAAAGATCTCGTTGGCAGGGACACACATCTGGAGAGTAGCCAGCAAGTCAGCGCCAATAAAGATGAACGGTGTGAGTCGGTGAACTTACCCATGTTGTGAGCAAAAATACAGTGTTTCCTATATCATCCTCATTCCGGACATTCAAGGTATCTGTCACAAAGTAAGGACGAGTGTTCCCAGAGCAATCGATTACTCCAAACAACCACTCATTGCTACTGGAAATGCAGAACTTCATGATGTTGTTCTGCAGCCTTGTAGACTCAGTTACGATTTGCCTGTGGGATCAAGGATGAGAGGAAGTTTAAGGGGGGTGAATTCGCGGCTCACAATGCTAAGCACTGGGCGATAGTCTGATACACGTGGGAGGGGAGTGATCGTGGTTTCCTCTTTTGTGATGGTCTATCACCAGTGGGTGTATTTCCTGCCTTCTGGTTGCCGTCCTCCGCATCGCCTTCGTCACCCTTAACTTCGTCCGCCTCCTCATATTCCCGGTTGCCTTCTTCCTGGTTCGCGCAATTCTGCTCACTGGCATCACCTTTGGCCCGATCCTCATCTTGATCCTCTTCCTGATTCCCAGTTGAGGGGTTGTCGGATTCGAGAGTTAACTTGCTTAAGCCGTCTACTAGGTTGCTTTGAGAGACGTGGCTCCGAACCTGGGCCTCCCGCAACTGAGGAGCCTCCACATTCGCAGGTTTGTTCTTGCAGTCACTAGCAGGATCAGAGACAAGGGACTGATGACCTGTGAGTGACACTTCCACGGTGACTACGTCCTCTTCATCGGCACCTTGTTCAAGCTCGGAGGGGCACAATTGGCACGTCATCATGGCGTGGATCAGCTTTTTCAGGATATATGAGAATCCAGACCTGGAACTGCGACTACGGCGGTTCCGCCAGAACGCCTGCATCCGTTGCTGTATCCCCTCCAACCTGGAGCCGAAGTAAGGATTCTCTGAGATAGAAGGACAATCATGGCGGAGATCGGCAAACCGAGCCACATTTTCCAATGCAGATGAATGAAACTTCTCCAAGATATCCAGACGGGCGCTGTGGGGACAGCGCAAATGTGGTGGATCCCAGTAACCCCGGTGGTTGCGATGAAAGCCATGATCCAAGATGTACTCCACCACCTGACAAGCAATTGGACCACAGTCGTCCAAGCCGTTCTGAGGCCAGTCGGTATGATGGACCATGTAGTCTCGCATGTCCCAGCCATGATAAACACTGACATTATGCAGGTATTCTTCCCACTGTTCCCAGCCGCGCAGATCACAGTACTGATGAAGAGCACCAGTCAGGCGTTGTCCAAGGATGTGGATTTCGTCGACTTCGGGTAGGACTACTGTGGAGAGCGACGTTTGGCTACTGCTGAACTCTCACGTCGTCTCCAAGGGAGTCTTTTCGGATCAAAAATCTCGGAGCGCCCATCACTGGGTCGGGGCATCATCATAAACATCCCAAAGTCAAGTCTTCTGTCCCTCTTCCCCGTTTCTATGCCTCCTCCATTTCTATTTCATAACTGTAAGCTATCCCCTTTAAGTCCAATTGTAGGTCTACACCGTAGATGATCATCTGGAGAAAGTCCCAAATAAATAATGTATTCTGCCTAACCTCTTCCTATCTTCTCTCTTCTCCATCCTACCTTTATAGTATAAAAACATTATCAATCCATTTGTACCTGGTCCCCTATTGTTCTACACCTTGTCCATAGATGATTACCTTCATTTTTCTTCCCATTTTTCGGTCTAATTACTTCATTAAAATGTACCTTGGCATATTTCTTTCACACTTCTAAAACTGGGCCATATTCATGTATGTATATAAGTAGTATGTCTTCGATAGGGGAAGGCAGTGAAATACGAATGAGTATCTAAATCCCCTCAGATTCTCAAAGCCACTTCGTCTCTTATCTGTCTCAACTTCATTAATTACCCAAACTTGATCACCATTTTTCTCGACCATTTCCTGGTCAATTCCTCTCAAATCTTCGACGCTCTGTACCGCTAATCGACCCCTTTTGGTTGGAAGCAAAGCGGTTGTTGGATTCGGCCGCGCTCGTTAAAGCGTTCGCTCTCCAGCCCATACCCTAGTTCTACAACTGGAGCCCACCGCGAGGGGCTTCAAAAACCAAAATTGTCGTCTGGTACTCTCTCGAGCATCACCCAACAGGCAACCCTACTCCTATACAACATTTCCAACACCCCGTCTGACCTCCAACGAAAACATTTCCACCTACCCATATATCACCTCCCAATCCAACATCCTCTCCTATATCAATCACCACATGGCTGACCAGAACGAGCCAGGTCCAAACATACCTCAGAACAATGACCCCCAACCAGCTGGAGACAACCCAGGAGCCGTCTTTGGTCTTCCCCCCTACCAAGCCCAACATTTCCCACCTGGAGAAGGAAACCATCCACCAGGCTTTATCCCAGCTCAATTCCCTGGTCCGAATCCACTCGGACAGCCACCTCACCCCCCTAATCCACCTCAGAACCCTCCATATATCATCAATCAATACAACCAGCCTCGTCATATGCCTTCACGTTATGATAGGAATGCCCCAAAGTTTGATGGAAACCCTCGTTCACTTAGGAGGTTCTTCGAGGATATTGAGGTAATAGCTCGAGATTGTGGCATCGGACCTCATGAACAAATTGCTCAGACACTTCGTTATCTTGATCAGTCTGACTATGAAGCCTGGAGAAGCCGTCCAGGAGCCACAGGAGATGATTGGGACCGATTTAAGAGAGAAATTATGGGAATATATCCAGGAGCAGAGGACGACTCACTTTATACTGTAACCGACCTCGAAATCTTTGTCGAGCGCAATGCAGCTATCCCCATGCGAGACCGATTCCAGTTTGGGACCTATTATCGAGAATTCTTGGCCCGAGCTGGCTGGTTATTGCACCGTCTTTTGATATCACATCGGGAGTGCAATAAACTCTTCATCAATGGGTTCCACATTGATTTTCGCAACCAGCTTCGTACCCAGCTTCGTCTTCAGGACCCACTTCATCCCCTTGATGAACCTTGGGATATTTCGGTCATAGAGGAAGCAGCTCGATTTCTACTGGATGGACGAACAGGAGGAAATGTTCTTGCCTTATCTACACCCTCTCTCTATCCTCCTCCTCAAATCCCACCCGCTCCCATAGCTACATTCACTCCATCACCTCGGGAAACATTTGATATGTCTTCGATTGAACAAATCTTGACTTCAGATGCATTTCTCAATCGCTTGGCAGGAAAACTCACCAATCCACGTACCAATACATTCCAACCTTCATACCAACCACCTCCCCAGCAAAATACTCAACAACGACGCACTGGATGGCCCTGTGGGTTCTGCTCAGACCCAAATCATATGTTTAGGCACTGTCCGAAGTTGGATGAATATATTCGACGAGGTTTATGCATCCGGGACACTACAAACCGGATCTGTATGCCTAACAGTACCCCAGTATCCCCCCAGATCGCGCCTGGACGAAATATGATGGAACGAATTGATAACTGGCATAAATCGCACTCACCACCAATTAACCATGCCCAAGCCAACATCCTGGAGGTATCTCAATCGCACCAGCTCGCTCCAAGTAACAACAACGTTCCTAACACTTCAGCCATGCCATATTCCACCTTTCCCACCTCCCAGGATGAAGAGGAGATTGTCAGGCTCGAAGCAGTCGCTCTAGCAGCTCTCAAACGTCAAGAGGAGATTAGAAAACGTATTGGGAGTGGAGGAAAGCCAAAGAACTCACCAGGCACTGCAGGACGAGCCCCTAGGTCTCCAAACACCTCCCAGAATGATCCTGTTGGCCCTCCAGCTCACCCATCTACCCAAACAATACCAGTCTCCAAACCCGTCCCTTCTAACACCTCTCCTACCCACCCTGCTTCGCAGCAAACCCAGTATCGATTTTCTTCACCAATTGAAGACCCTAAAGCAGTCCAGCAGGTCATACAACGAAGCCTAGATGGAACAGTCACTCTCACCCAAAGGGAACTCTATGCCATCGCTCCGGATGTCAGAAAACATATCAAGGAGCAAGTAACTACTCACCGAGTGCCAACTGGAGCACTAGCAACATCCTCTATGCTCGAACAAGGCCAATCCGAGACCCAACATCCTTCTCTATCCTTGCTTCATCACCATCTCTCATCACCATCTAATCCAATCATTGTTGCAAATAATGTCGAAGAACTGCGCACCATACCTCTTGAGCTTGATGGAAAGATGATAGTAGATGCTATACTGGATGAAGGTTCGCAAATTATAGGGATTCGACGAGACATATGGGAGAAATTAGGCCTACCTCTGCTAAAAGAGCAGAACATGTTGATGGAATCTGCAAATTCGACGAAGGAAATGACTCTGGGACTCCTTCGAGACCTCCCTGTTCGTATTGGCAGCAATATCTTCTATCTCCAGGTCCAGGTGTTCGAAAATGCGCCATACGAAATGCTTCTTGGACGTCCATTTATGACTCTCACCCAGTCTAAAACACGCCACTACAGCAATGGGGATTCAGATATTACGCTCTTAGACCCAAACACAAAGGAACTACTCACCATTCCAACCATGGTACGAGTCCGGTCTGCAGTCCAGCCAGGTGCGGGTTTTTGAATATCGATGATTCGGTCCTACACAACCGAGGAGACATCCTACCATTGTCATCACAGCCACCAATCCAATTATGTCAGCCACCTTCCTTTTCGGGTCCTCGCCTATCCTGTTCCATGATTTCGCCTCTTGTCTTCACCTCAGCACCATTCAATCCCATCCACCAGCCTCGAGAAATATATGAAGTTTCAATTCCTGATCTTGTACACTATGTCCGAACATCTGAAGTATCAAGCTATGCCTATAAGAAGGTTGCCAACCGAATCAAGCCTGTTGCCACTACACTCCCTGAAAACTTCCGAATTGTCCGCCGTATCCCTTGCAACCCCCTCGAAACAATACCAACCCTTCCTACACACCCACCTGACTTTGTTCCAGGCTCTCGCTACACTAGTGACCGCATGGAATCTATGAACATCAACCCCGATGGCTTCTTATGGCCTGAGGAAGAGAAATTGGTCCACCACCTCATCAAAATTCAAGAACTCGGTTTTGCCTGGACAGAAGATGAGAAGGGGAAGTTCTCAAGTGAATACTTCGACCCAATTACTATCCCAACAATAGAACATGTCCCCTGGGTCATCCGAAACATTCCTATTCCACCTGGTATCTTTCATCAAGTAGTCGATATAATCAAAGCCAAGATTATGGCTGGAGTTTACGAACCATCAAGCTCATCTTACCGGTCTCGATGGTTTTGTGTGCTCAAGAAAGATGGAAAATCACTCCGTCTCGTTCATGATCTCCAACCCCTGAATGCAGTCACTATTAAAGACTCTGGAGTTCCTCCTATCGTTGAGCAATATGCTGAGTCATTTGGTGGTCGGGGCTGCTACGGAATATTTGATTTATTTGTAGGCTTTGATCAGCGTGCTCTCGCCTCAGAATCTCGCGACCTAACTACTTTCCAAACCCCTCTTGGAACGCTTCGACTCACATCCATTCCTATGGGCTACACCAACTCCATGCAAATCCAGCATGGAGATCTCACATTCCTCCTTCAAGACGAAATCCCTAACATTGCTGTACCTTTTGTTGACGATGTCCCAGTCAAAGGACCACAAACACAATATGAAACAGTAGATGGCTTCGAAACTATCCCCGAAAATCCGAAAATTCGTCGATTTGTATGGGAACACCTCCAGAATGCGAACCGGATCATTCAGCGCATCAAGCATGCTGGTGGAACATTCTCAGGACCCAAGTCTCGCATCTGTATGCCCTCAGCAATGGTTGTTGGCCATCTTTGTACCTATGAAGGACGACTTCCAGACACTTCAAGAGTCCAGAAAATCGTTAATTGGCCTCTCTGTTCCAACCTTACTGAAGTACGAGGGTTCCTTGGCACCCTGGGGACTATCCGCATTTTTATCCGAAATTTTGCTGCTATTTCAAGACCACTGGTTAGACTGACGAAGAAAGGGGTAGAATTTTGCTTTGGGGAGGAAGAACAAGCAGCTATGAATGTCTTGAAGGACCTAGCAAGAAACTCACCATGCATTCGGGCCTTGGACTACTCCAGCAACAACGAGGTCATCCTAGGTGTTGATACCTCACAAATCGCAGTTGGCTACATCCTACAGCAATTAGGAGATGATAATTGACGATATCCCTCAAGATTTGGGTCAATAACACTCAATGAACGTGAATCTCGGTACTCACAAGCGAAATTGGAGTTATTTGGGCTGTTTAGAGCACTGAAGGATGTTAGGATTTGGATTATTGGGGTAGAGAACTTGGTGGTTGAGGTAGATGCGAAGTATATCAAGGGTATGATCAATAACCCTGATATCCAACCATCCGCGGCCGTCAATCGCTGGATTTCAGCGATATTACTCTTTGACTTTCGTCTCAGGCATATCCCAGGCAAAGAACATGGTCCAGATGGCCTATCACGACGACCACGAGCTCCAGAAGACCCTGAAATCGATGACGATTATGAGGAGTGGATAGACACATCCAATGGCTTCTCCCTCTCGCATTCCCAACCACATCTTTCCTATACATTCCCAAACGATTCACTGGAGGACTCCTGGTGGACCTGGACCTCCAACACATTTGCTATCGAAATCCTGAATGAAATCGCACCAGTCCAAGCAGCAGTACACTCCCTGGGACGTCTAATAACCACCTCCAACGTTTCCAGCATCGCTCCCATTGAAATCCTTGCAAACGCGCCCTCAGACTCATCTCTAACATCTCCTCCAACCATTCCTCGATCAAACAAAGCAAGACGATGCGATCTCGAGCTGGAACAAGTCCAAGCGTTCCTTATTGATCCTAGACAACCCCAAGACCTTTCTGACAATGCCTTCAAGCGATTTGTTCGATATGCAGCCGGTTTTTTTGTTAGAGATGGAAAACTTTGGAGGAAGGATCCCAAGATGAAGCACAAGCTTGTGGTGCCCGAAAACCATCGATACGAGCTCATACGGCAGGCACATGATGAAATGGGTCATAAGGGTATATTCACAGTCCGTATTCGACTTCTTGAGCGATTTTGGTGGCCCCAACTTGAACAAGACGTTCGCTGGTTCATCAAGACTTGTCATGAATGCCAAACACATCTCCTGCATAACTTCTACATTCCCCCAACTGTCCCCACACCTCTCACACTCTTCCGAAAAGTCTATATCGATACTATGTTCATGCCCAAGTCAAATGGCTACAGGTACATTGTACATGCTCGCTGTTCACTCTCCTCCTACCCAGAATGGAGAATGCTTCGCTTGGAGAATGCTCGAACGCTTGGGACGTTTATTTTTGAAGAAATACTCTGTAGGTGGGGTGCAATCGAAGAAATAGTGACGGATAATGGTCCAGCCTTCATACAAGCTGCAGAATTCCTTTCAGCTCGATACAAGATCAATCACATTCGCATATCACCCTATAACTCTCGAGCAAATGGTCCAGTAGAGCGGAGACATTTTGACGTCAGAGAAGCACTAGTAAAGGCTGCAGGAGGGGAAGAACATCGCTGGACAATGGTCGCTCCATCTGTATTTTGGGCAGAACGAATTTCAATCCAAAAATCGACTGGATACTCCCCCTACTACCTTGCCCATGGACTCGAGCCCCTCCTTCCATTTGATCTGGCTGAAGCGACATATCTGGCACCAGCACTCACTAAACCACTTTCCACTACCGACCTCATTGCAATCCGAGCCACCCAGCTTCAGAAACGACCCCAGGACCTAGCAAAAGTCAAGGAACTTGTTCTCAAAGCTCGATACGATTCCATCCGCCATTTTAATGAGAAGTATTCAAATAAAATCAAGGATTTTAACTTCTCACCAGGTTCTCTTGTCCTAGTTCGAAATTTACGCTATGACAATGATGTAGGCAGCAAAACCAAGCCCAGATACTTCGGACCATTAGTGGTACTCAAAAGAACACCAGGAGGATCGTATATCCTTACAGAACTTGACGGATCAATTTCAAAACTTCGTTTTGCAGCCTTTCGACTCGTTCCCTACTATCCACGAGACCTACGAGCTATCCCAGTCACAAAATTGACCGACGCGACCCCAGAAGCCCTAGACGAGCTCACATATGACCCAATACCACTTCCCCCCCCCCTCGACATCGAAAATAGAGAGCTCAACCATATGGCTCGCTTTTTTCAACCATCTATGATGCCCACTGACCAGGAGGTCAGTATTCAAAGTACCTAGGAGATGTGGAGAGCGACGTTTGGCTACTGCTGAACTCTCACGTCGTCTCCAAGGGAGTCTTTTCGGATCAAAAATCTCGGAGCGCCCATCACTGGGTCGGGGCATCATCATAAACATCCCAAAGTCAAGTCTTCTGTCCCTCTTCCCCGTTTCTATGCCTCCTCCATTTCTATTTCATAACTGTAAGCTATCCCCTTTAAGTCCAATTGTAGGTCTACACCGTAGATGATCATCTGGAGAAAGTCCCAAATAAATAATGTATTCTGCCTAACCTCTTCCTATCTTCTCTCTTCTCCGTCCTACCTTTATAGTATAAAAACATTATCAATCCATTTGTACCTGGTCCCCTATTGTTCTACACCTTGTCCATAGATGATTACCTTCATTTTTCTTCCCATTTTTCGGTCTAATTACTTCATTAAAATGTACCTTGGCATATTTCTTTCACACTTCTAAAACTGGGCCATATTCATGTATGTATATAAGTAGTATGTCTTCGATAGGGGAAGGCAGTGAAATACGAATGAGTATCTAAATCCCCTCAGATTCTCAAAGCCACTTCGTCTCTTATCTGTCTCAACTTCATTAATTACCCAAACTTGATCACCGTTTTTCTCGACCATTTCCTGGTCAATTCCTCTCAAATCTTCGACGCTCTGTACCGCTAATCGACCCCTTTTGGTTGGAAGCAAAGCGGTTGTTGGATTCGGCCGCGCTCGTTAAAGCGTTCGCTCTCCAGCCCATACCCTAGTTCTACACTACGACGACAAAGTAGTGGTGGTCCTGGAATAGGACGCCGATAACTGGTTCTGGCGAACAACAGCCTGAGGGAGGGAGACCTGATATCGCTCGGAAATTGGCTATCTCTGCCAGGTCTGGTCGACGGGAAGCGAGGAAGTTGAGCGGCATGTACCTGGCATGACGGGGACCCTTATCAAGCAAGCTCGAGGCCATCAAAAGGTAGCGATCGAGAAGGAGGCCATCCAACCGGCAGGAAGGGAGAAGAGTATGGAGTTCCTCGTAAGCGTGCAGCCATTGATCTGGATCAATGATAACCAAATCTATTGAAGCGCTCAAGTAGTGTGGGAGACGGAGTGGAAATGAAGGCCTACCTAGGATAGAGCACACAGTATCAGAGCCGGTGGTCGAGTTGTCCTCGTCGGTGGGTTGGCGAGGACTATCGACATGAGAAGGCAGGAGGTCTGTTGGAGAAGGAGTGCGGTGAGGGATTTTGTTTTATCTGTGACTATTGTAATAGCACCCACCTTGATCTTCGAGCCCCAAGTTTGGCAAAGTGATCTTGGCAGGGTGCCTAGGGCTATCTGTCAAAAAGAAGGTCGGAGAAAGCCGCCCGAGATGTTCAGAAATGCACTACCTGCTTCGAAGGTGAACCGCTTCTGCATGCACTTGGCCTCAATGACAAATGACTCCCACTGAGAGGGTCCGTGTCCCATTTCGGCAAGTGAATCATCAAAAATTCCATACCCAGCCTCCAGGTGGCCCACAAAGTCACGGACTTGCCACCTGGCTGACAGGTTCCGTGGGTCTGAAATAGAGTGTCAGTTATGCCCAAGAGCAATAGTAACATGATGTACTGTGAGTTTCCCACTTTTCAGATGCTCGTTGTACCACCTCTGGCGCAATTGAGAGTACGTCAAGGCTGGCCTGTGTTGAACAACAAACCATGTCCAGTACGCCGGTCAAGAATGTGCTATGCACACTACCGTCGGACTTTGTATGCAGAACCTCGATTGGCGGATTGTCGCTCCCAAGAATAGCAAGGGAAACCTCATCTCCTAAGAGAAACGCCTTGGGGCTTTTGAATCCATCAATTAACTGAACGATGAGGTTGTGGATTCGCGTCCGCGTGAGGCCCTCTGTCTATTGCCCTGGGGTCAGCCATCGAGGCGTCCTGAGGGTGAAAGACACTTACATTTGATTTCAAAGCTTTCGCCCCAGAAGTTTCAAAGTATATACGATGTTCTGAAGGGACGACTTCAGAAATATGGCCGTGGCTGAACCGATCGGGAATCCCGGATCGATCGATAGCCTGTACTAAGAGGTGAGATGATATGTTTGTCTGAGGCATCTGGACGCCCATAGAGAGCACGTCTTTTTGACCAATTTTCGAAAAAGATTTTAACTGACTCGGAGGCGATCAGTCAGTCAAAGATTGGCCGTCACTGGACAATAAACGCACAGAAAAATCGCGCATTATTGAACCGCAGGTATATCTCAACAAACGCACACCAATATCACTGTGCGCAGCCAAATTTTCGATGATTTCAATGAGACTTTCCTTCTCTCCTGGACGCCCAAACCTCTCGACAATGATCTCGACATATGGACGTAGCCACAAAGTTGATGAAGTGGGGCCTGATGGTTTATCGCGCCGATAAGCTTGGATCAGGTCCTCTTCATGATTGGTCTGCGGATATCTGTCGGATGAGACTTGACTCTCTGGGATAAGCACCAATGTTCAGAAGAATTGGCGAGCGGAACCATACCGTCCGCATTGCGTTGCTTCGTTCGGGCAGTTCGAGTCGGCAATGGCAGGATTTCGGTGTGTTGGGCTAAATTGAGAATATGGTGACAGGCGGTTCACTATCGAAATTTACACTTTGGGGGACCTACGGGTGTCTATAGCCTGGCTTTTGGCCGAGGTCATGTTGGATGGATCTATGTAAAGTGAAAATTACGGACTTCTAGCGTCGACGAAATATATCTTACTTTTGCGGCGCGATTAACGCGAAATTCTCTGGTCGGCCATTATAGCTACTGGTGAATTATGGTTTGATGTTATGGGCGCAATCACTGGGACCGGTTACAAAGCTGGGTGAGACTTGAGGTGCTGAAGCAGTGGATCTTAACAACAGCAGCAACTGGGGACTGTGACGTTTTCAAACCCAGCACCTTGGTATGAGCATGTGGTCGACCATAGCACTCAACACGAGGACGCGCAATCGATAAGCCGGCGATGATCAGTAAATTAGGTGGTCACCAAAAAGCTGAATCCCAAGTGGGGATAGGCGCTGCGGCATCGATGAAAATACCCACAAAGCATAGTTGCTTACGGTGTTTGCGTTTAGTTCAGGATTCAGACAGCAGACGCAGCGGTCCACTAGCAAGTCGCGTGTATTTGACACGTGATCGGGTTCAAGTCCTGGTTTGCTACCGCTAACGCTTCTCTATGGCTTGGTCATCTAGTCTCTTGCCTTGGGTCTGGAATCTCTATCTCAAGCTTATTTCGCGTCGGCTCCATTTCCCTCACATATTCGCTCCTGTAGAGCCTAGCGGGCAGCAGCACGGACTCTCCTCTCTACCTGTTGAGATTCTATCCCAAATCCTCGTATGTCTGGGCTACTCAAACTTACTCGCGGTCAGGCTGGTAGGTTTTTGCTGTATCGATGTACTTATGGAGACTCAGAATTGGACAGACTTGCAAAACGTTTCACTCCGTCACAAAAACGCGTCAATTCTGGCACGACTGTATTACTGAGTTGCGCGAAGTATATGGCGTATCACCACCCGAAGCAGGACCTGACAAATACTCCGTCGAAGAACTGGAAAGATGGGTCTTACGACGAGGTCGAATCCAAGACGTGTTGGCCAATTCTATACAACCGCGCTTTCGTACGCGCGATGGTGAATCTTGCCCGACAGGCCTTAGGTGCATGAGGCCAAAATTCAGAGCGCTTCTTCCAGGTGGCAGATGGCTACTGATGGCCCATCCATTGGCGCTTGTACATGTCCTCGATTTGGACAGTACCCATCCCACACCGCGTCTGCTGTTCGATCCCGGCGCATTTGACCCAGCAATCATTGGGAAAAGAATGGTAATCAGCTACCGCATTTGGATAGACCGACGGGCGCCGCGGCTCTCGTTTCGTATTGCAGGTTTCGTGTGGGACAAAGGTGTGTAAATCTAGTCTATGTCGTTCCCAGGTTAGTTCAGACCTCCCCAGAAAAATCACGGACATATATACACCAAGTGGATCTGGTTGGCCATGGTGCGGATGCTACCCTGTTTGCCACGAACATTGCCACCTTCCGATGTTTCAAACCCGACAAGACCTCCGAAGGAATGGCACTCAATGACCGTTATTTTGTCCAAGTCTGGGAGGGATCCGATCCGAATCACAAGGAAATTGAGGTATACGACTATCACCAGGCCCTGGGCCGCCTCAATTATTCTTTGATTGACTCAAGCATTCGTTCATTCAAACTATCTCACTTTTCGGTTGGTCCCTTGTCGCCTTGTCAAATTTTGTACTGAGCCCAGAGACAGGGCATAAAATTCATTAATCAAAACATTTTCGCAATTGATCCTTTGGGATCGGGCTCACTTCATATCTTTGAGGTGGAGTCTTCAACATCCATCAAGCTGCTACACAGTGTTCCGTTGAAGTTGTATCAACGCTCGGAGACCCGCTGGACACCCAGAGCGTCACGGATGGTCACGGTTGACCGCATACCTCGAAGGCGCAGCGCGATCGTGATACCGCATGACAAGAGACTCCCCCCAACGACTGTCGAGCTTGGCACTCACAGCACCGAGGAAGGATGGCAAGACTTCACCGTTGGCATTTCTGCATTACTATCCTTTCGGTTGACAGACAAGTCTATTCGAATCGCCAGCCATGGATGGGATTTGACCTCACCGACCGTTCAGAAACGTTTGCCTACCCTCAACCAGGTCGAGGACATGACCTTCACATTTGTCGCGTTTGATGAGGATACGGGGCGCATGGTATTCGTTCGGAACATGAGGCAAACGCTATTAATTGTTGATATTGTTTGACTTAGTACAATACGAGTAAGCTGAGTCAATGCTCATCATCAGTCACTTTTCAGAATTAGACGTACCTTGTTCTGATCGTAAACGCCTGCCAGCAAACCCCCCTGAAAAAATAATGGACGGGATGTTGACTGCACCAAATTTGTTGGAAGTCGCAACGGAGACTTCACTGAGCGTAATATTTCTTCCACCAGGTATCAACGAACGACTACACACACGTTGGAGTCCGAATCCCTGATTCTACAAGGCAACTAATTCCGTATTATTAACGCGCAAACCTACAAGGCGCGGTGAATATAGGCGTCTCTAAACCTGTTTCTTCTGCAAGCTTCAGTACGCGCACGGTTGAACTTCCTCGGGCCAATGTTGGACCATGCTATATCAGCGTCTTCCACGTAGCCCATGGCACATCTCACCCCCCAGTCCAGCGTTGCCGTCGGTTTGGACAACACGCCATGTCTATTGTTGACCAAGGAAATAGAAAGTTGCTGGTTAGATATGGGGCCTGGATGGCTCGATGGGCACTACCGCTCCCTCTGCGCGCTGCAAGTTTCAGATGGAGAGAACGTGCGCGAGGCAAATCTACGCCTATCTCAGACCTCTGTAGAAGAGTCGCGAACGCACATATATCGAGTCGACCTGGTCTGGTGGTGCGGATGCTGCTCTAATTGCTGTGAGGTTTGCTATGTTCCGAAGTTTCACGCTGGGCAAGAGACTAAGTCTTGGAGGACCTTGATACGCAGAACGAGCAGATCGACGTTAGGATTATCACTATGCGTTACGCCCCACTTGGGACCAATCAAAAGGCCGCAACAGTCAGTCTCTCTCTCCAGCACATGGTATTAACGTCGATCAGCTGCTCCATATAGTGATGTTACGTCTGCACTAATCAGAGACCCGCTGGATCCCCTTCAGTTGTCAAGCCAGATGGTGTAATACTCTATGGAGTCGAAATACCCCATGAAAAGAGCCTTCCCCCGGCGTAGGCACTTTAACTTACCGCACGGCGATACTGGGATGATGACATCATGCCTGGCATCCCAATATCACTGTTCCTCAAAGGAGACAATACTATCCAGATCAGCAGCCAGGAATGGGACCTTGTCACACCGTCTGACCGGAACCTGCCTTGGACCATGATGCATCTATTTAGGACGCTTGCTTTTCGTTGAGTGTACGATGCCTACCCTCTTGATACATTGATGTCTGGTACATAAACACCTTCCGATCACCGTCCACCCTGACCCTCCAGATTTCAATTGGACATTCTGCCACACAACATCTCCAGGCTGTTCCACGTTATGTTGGTATAGAAGGTTACACGATATATTTCTGTGAGACTATCCCCGAAGAGTATATATCGATTGGAGGGACGATTCATGGTATATCATTGGACAGCAAGCTACTGAGTTTGGTAGCCGTCCGAAACAAGACGTCGTAAAGGACGGTAAGTTCGTTGTAGTGAAGAGAGGGGGGAAATTCGTGCTTCCGCAGCGAGTGCCTTGATTATATGGGAAGGAACGCTCCAGACCTCATCCAACGAGTTAACCCCAGCTGTATGCTGGAATAATATTAGATCTGCGACGAGCTGATAATCAGGTAGATGGTGTGAAAAACAAGTGGGCCATAA
Source organism: Chlorophyllum brunneum (assembly GCA_963576785.1). Lineage (NCBI taxonomy): Eukaryota > Fungi > Basidiomycota > Agaricomycetes > Agaricales > Agaricaceae > Chlorophyllum > Chlorophyllum brunneum. The sequence goes on from OY756149.1 coordinate 1,533,454, forward strand.
GCCAAGGAACCTCCCTTAAATGTGATGGGCAAGTTCCTCGGGCCTAGCCGGTTCCCCTGAGTCCCCCAACATTGAGGCATTGAGGGACCTGCTTCGTGGCCACATTGGATTGCCATACGAGTCTGCATGGCTCAGCCAGGTTGTTTGCCTTATCCCAGACTTGTTTCAACTCCTCAGCCACCCCATGGATCTGCTGCTCCAAGTCCAAGCGAACAGCAACATGCACTCATGTCTCTACCCACTGAAACTCTATCCCAAGTTCTCGTGTACTTGGACTACTCGGCTTTGCTTGCGGTTAGGCTGGTGCGATTGTTCTTATATATATAACCACAGAGACTAAGGATTGGACAGACTTGCAAAACACTTTACTCTGTCACAAAAACGCGTCAATTCTGGCACGACCGTATTACTGAGTTGCGCGAAATATATGGCGTATCACCACCCGAAGGAGGACCAGACAGATACTCCGTCAAAGAACTGGAAAAATGGGTCTTACGACGAAGTCGAATCCAAGACGTGTTGGCCAATTCTATACAACCGCGCTTCCGTACGCGCAATGTTGGATCTTGTCCGACAGGCCTGAGGCCCATGACGCCGAATTGAACAGAGCTTCTTCCAGGTGGTAGATGGCTACTGACTGCCCATCCTTTTGCGGTTGTGCATGTCCTCGACTTGGACAGCACCAATCCCACACCGTGTCTACTGTTCGATCCCAGCGAATTTGACCCAGAATTCACTGGGAAAAGAGTGATAATCAGCTACGGCATTTGGATAGACCGACGGGCGCCGCGGCTCTCGTTTCGTATTGCAGGTTTCGTGTGGGACAAAGGTGTGTAAATCTAGTCTACGTTGCTCCCAGGTTAGTTCAGACCTCCCCTAGAAAAGTCACGGACATACGTATACCAGGTGGATCTGGTTGGCCATGGTGCGGATGCTACCCTTGTTGCCTCGGAGGTTGCCATTTTCCGATGTTTCAAGCCGGACAAGACCTCTGAAGGAATGGCACTCAATGACCGTTATTTTGTCCAAGTCTGGGAGGGATCCGATCCGAATCACAAGGAAATTGAGGTATACGACTATCACCAGGCCCTGGGCCGCCTCGATTATTCTTTGATTGACTCGGGCATTCATCCATTCGAACTGTCTGACTTCTCGGTTGGTCCCTTATCGCCTCGTCGGATTTGGTACTGAGCCCAGAGATAGGGCATAGAATTCATCGATCAAAACATTTTCGCAATTGATCCTCTCGGACCTGGCTCACTTCATATCTTTGAGGTGGTGTCTCCAATATCCATCAAGTTGCTACACAGTGTTCCGTTGGGGTTGTACCAACGCTCGGAGACCCGCTGGACACCTGGAGCGTCACGAATCGCCATTGTAGACCGCATAACTCGGGGAAGGTGCAGCGCGATCGTGATACCGCACGACAAGAGACTACCCCCAATGATTGTCGATCTAGGTGCTCACAACCCCGAAGAGGGATGGAAAGGCTTTACACTTGGCATTTCTGCATCACTATCCTTTCTTTTGGCAGACAAGTCTATTCGAATCGCCAGCCATGGATGGGATTTGACATCAACCTCACCAACCATTCAGAAGCATTTACCCACCTTCAACCACGTCGAAGATCTGACATTCGCATTTGTCGCGTTTGATGAGGATACGGGGCGCATGATATTCGCTCGGAACTCACATACATTATTAATTATTGATATTGTTTAACCCGGTATAATGCAAGTCGGGTAGTAGTCAATAGTTGCTTGTTCTTACTGATCATAAACATATACCATCAACATACTCGCGGGCTTGCTACCGAGGAAGAACGACTAACATACCCTTATTTTGTGCCAAATTGTCAAGCCTGGAGCCGTCTATGATTGAGTTGGAACTCGAGATGCCAGTTCGTGCAGACAGAAGTTTATGTTTGAACGTCGGAAGCTTGCTCAAGGGTATATCGCTTAAACCCCTTGAGGTTGTTTTACTACCAACCCGCGCTCCAACAAAAGAAGAACAAAGTCAAGATCAGTCAATATAAAGAAGTTTATCAAATGGGGGCAAAAACTTGAGAGAGAGAGAGAGAGAGAGAGAGCCTGGAGAGATAGTGTGAACTCGAGATTGATTCTCGTGGTAAGAAGTTAAGTTACATCGGTGGTTTGGGCTGATATCTCTTTTCTGTATGTTCTACTTCTGGTGTAAGCCTGGGGCTTACAGGGCGTTCCAATCTCCAGATCATTACTGAACTTGTGTAGCCAAACGCCACATCTCATAGGAATTCAATATCATCAACAACTCTCAACCCACAATGAATAATAAATAATACAATGAATGTACACCTAAAATCCCGTTTGATCTCGTAGACTTCAAGTAACATGTACTCCTACTTTAATGACTAACTTCGTTTCATCTTGTAGACTTCAATCCCAAATGCTTGCTCTTTCATTCCAGACCAAATCCACTTTTCGTCTCTCACACACTCATACCTCAGGCAAACCCAAAATCTCTTATCACTGCACAAGTAAAAAAAAACATCTCCCAAAACACTTCATTCTCATTTCACCCAAACTCCAACACTCCCAACCAAAAATCAATGACACACACAAAAAGAACAAAAACAAAAACAAAAACAAAACAAAAAAAGACACTAAAGGAGTGATGGATGCTTACGCAGTACATACTACCCAAAACCAACAGAAAGAAAAGAAAGTCTACTACAGTACTTTAGCACCTAGACACAACCATGGGGGGGAGGGGACGTTATTGTCGTATATAAAGAGCGACGAGAGAGAGAGCGTGTGTAATGACTGACTGACGGAAAATTTTGAACATTGCCAACACAAGAAGAAAAAAAGAAAAAAGAAATCAGAAAACAAAGCAAAAATAAGAAAGAAAGAAACATTATGATACGAAACCAGTAATGCGTATGTGAGTATGTCATTGTTCCTGACATACCCAAAATGGTGTGGTAGAGTGTACACCTGTACAAGAAATAGAGACCGGAAAAAAAAAACACGAGCATGCTCGCAGAGAGGATATATATTGACAAAAGGAATGGACGGGGATGTGATGTGTTCCCTTCACTTCAACATGATGCATGACCTGTTGGAAGTAGCTCTGCTGCTCATGCAGAATGAGCGTAATACTTCCTCCACAAGGTATCAGCGAATTCCGGATCGGTCTATACCAGGTGTCAATACAAACTACGGGATGATGATGAAGAAGAAGAAGAAAAAAACACGTACCTGGATAAGCGTCAACACCTGCCTTACAAATACGTTCCTCTCATGCACGGTCGGTCTCCTAACTTCCGGTTGTTCAGATAAACACGCCACTAAACTCTCTTGCACTCTATCCGGTTGCACAGGACCACCGATCTCACCAACAGCACCTCCAGCACCAGATTTCTTCCCTTTCCTCCTATTCTTCTTCTTCGCACTTCCATTCCCGTTCACACTACCCGTCGATCCCGAAACCGAAACATCTTCTTCTCGTTCCTGCTGATGTCCTGGTAATAACTCCGGGTGCGCCTCAGGAAGAGGTGAACGCACGGGTGAAGGCGTAGCAGGTGGCGAATCACTATGAAACGTCACTGGTATCGGTACATTCTTCCCATTCAGATTCATCATCATCCCCATTCCATTCACCACTCCCCCCCCTCCATTCTTGAAATCAAAATTCGAGTTATGTTGCGGCTGTTGTTGCGTCGTAGGAAAATCCCAACTCTGTTCAATAGCCTCTCTTTCTCTAGCAACAGCCTCCAATCTCTCTTTCTTATTCTTCTTTTTATCCTTCTTCTTCCTTCCTTTCGTCGTTTCCTCCACAACCCCGGTCCCAGTCCCGGTCTCCGTACCAACACCAACACCAATGCCATTTGGCTTTTTCCCTCCTCCACCTCCTGTACGCAACTGGTGTTGTTGTCTCTGCGCACGCAAAAATGCAGCAGGATCACTCAGTGCGCTCATATCCTCCCAATCCAACTCTACAATGTCTCCTTCATCTTCTCCCCCTCCTCCTCCCTCTACCCCACTCGTTCCTTGTTGAGGTTCGGCTTGAGGTTGACGAGGATAAGGCCATAAATCTGAATTAGGCTCGAACGGGACAAGTGGACGTCCATTCCGTGGAGGCTTCGTTTCCCCATTCGCACTTGCACTGCTAGCTTTGTTGGTGGTGGCGGCAGGTGTCTTGACGCTGGAGGAAGAAGCGGCGGAAGCGATTTTTTGCATATTTTCATTCGTCACAAAGGTCGGTCTAGGAGTCGCATCTCCGTGAATCGACGTTGGCTGTCCATTAACACCAACTCCCAAGCCCAAACCCAACGTCTTAAACGCCGGATCTGACGCTTGTAGCTGTGTCCGTTGCTGTTGCGGGAGTTGCTGCAAAGGCGCCCGTATTTGTATCGGTACAGATCGTCCAAGCGCATGAGCAGCAATCGTTCCTAAACCACCACTACCACCACTTCCGTCGGAACTAGACCCAGTATGGCTCTCGTCTTCATTATCGCCATCCCTTGAACTCGGATGTGATGGTGAACTGCTAAGGTCTCCACCACTTCCACCACCTCCACCGCCAATACCACCAGGGCCAAAGGAAGGGGTAGAGTAAGAAGCTGTAGAGGATGCAGCTGAGGGAGTGCGCGAGGGTGTAAGACCAAGTAACGAACCAATGACATTTTGGCTTAAAACTTGAGGTGGTGGCAAGGCTTTTGATTTGGGTGTGGGCGAGTGGATAGGAATTGTATGTTGTTGGATTGTTGAAGGGTGAAGATATGATGGCGTTGACGTGGAACCTGTGGGCATGGGAGGAGGTTGCGAAAGAGGACCGACGTGGGTAGGGGTGGATGCAGATGCAAAGATTGTGTCGAGAAGAGTGATACCGGTAGATTGGGTTCGTGGCGGTGGAGTCGGAAATGCACCCGGCTGGTATTGTTGCAGCGGCGCCTGTGCCTGTGTCGGTGGTACGTCTGGACCACCTAGGGCATTTAATAGGGACTGAAGAGACGCAGACGAGGTCGACATAGGCGCTGAAGCCGTAGATGAAGCGATTAAAGGATTTGGTTGTTGTTGCGGCAAAAACTTGGCAAAGAGTTTATCGAGTTCTGATAAGCCAGGCGCAGAAGGTTGGGTGCCCTGGGAATCAGAATCATCCCCTAAGAACGAAATGTTGGGGTTGAGCCATCATGAAAGAGATCGCACGCTCTCACCACTGTGAGCAGAGGCAGCTGCTGTGCGTAGATGTGGATTAGGCGGTGGAGGTCTATCCGGGCCGTAACGGTAATCGTCTGGATACGGAAGGTTTTTCTTGATAAACGAGTGCAATCTGGTATAAACGTGTCAGCGGACTGCGGTGGACGCGCGGCGGAGAACATACCTGAGGACTACATCGTGCAAGGACTCTCTACCGTCCGTGGAGAAAGTCCAAAGCCCGATGGTCTGAGATTCGCCCTTTTGCGCAGAGTTGCGGTCGTCGGTATAGGCATAGACGTTTGAAAATTTGTCAGGAACGGGGAAGGGGAGGCTATGCTGGATAGTATCGAGTCTGGTTGCAGTGAAATTGGGATATGATCGGAGCATGAGGTAGCCGCCATGGGCGGTGATGTCGTCTTCTGGGTAAAGCCGCTGGATGTAGTCGTCCATGCCGACGCGGTTGAGGATGTAAAAGCCGTAGGGAGGGTATGATTGTCTGTGTGGGATGAGCAGGGGCTGGGGAGGGGGACGAAGAGAGCACACCGTTCGTAGAGAAACATGCTGCCCTCGAAACCGTGTTTCTCCCACTTCTTTCCGTTGTGGTGGTAGATGCAGACATGGCTGAACTGATCAAAGATGGAAGTGATGGAGGGGTCTCTGCGCCTGAGGACCTTGAGATTGGAGTGGTAGCGGGATGCGGGGGACATGCGTGCGCTGGGGGGCTGCACCTGCGCCATTGAGGGCCTGGACGGGAGACGCTCCTGTGCGACAACGGCCCACCCGTGCCCGGACTTTGCCGGCTGTTTGGCCATACAAACTACGCTACCTGTCTACCCTCGCTCTGCCTCCCGTATCTCCTCCTCCAGCCGAGCCCGCTCAGCCTGCCGCATCCGCAGCAGCGTCACGCTCTCATAGTCAAGCCCCACGGCCGACGTCGATGTCGATGGAAACTCCGGCTGTGTAATCTCATCAGCATCCCGAGGACCACGCACACACTGCGTCCTCACCAGCGTCGATGGAAACGTCGAGAACTCCGGGCTGCCCGAAGGCCGGTGCTGCGGCGGAGATGGCATTGGATTACCAAGCTTCCCCATCTTTTTCAGCCAGCCCAGTATCTGCGGCTCCTTCCCGTTCACCCACCCAACCTCAACTCCCTCCAACCCACCCCCCACCTTCCCATTCGCACTCACTGCAGAAAACGCATCCCCAATCCGCTTGAAAGGCACCAAGGCTGTTCCCGTCTTTGGTGCCTTCCCAGCATTCTTTTTCGGTGCCTTGAGCGAAAGCACAATTGATTCTGTGTCCAGGGCGCCAAACCGCGATAGCAGCTTCGCTATTGCCTCTGGCGTCGTGAGTTCTGGGTGTGCTTTCAACGAATACTTGATTCGAACAGTCGTATCCAGCGGGTCTACACAAATCGTTAGTCTCACACCAAGCACAAACCAAGCGCACATACGCAATTCCGGTGATTCCTCTTCCTCCTCCACATCACCCTTCACTCTCTCCTCTGCCCTCGTCCTCACCTCCCTCTCCTTCTGCTCCCTCATCCTCCTCCCCTCCTCCTTGATCCTCTCCGTCTCCATCTGCACTTTAATCTCCTCATCCTTCTTGTCCACCTTGGCCTTCTTAAACGCTCTCTCCCTCTCCTCCAGCTCCTCTACCATATTCTTCCTCTTCGTATCATATGTCTTGTACCTCTCTGCTCTAACCTTCTTCACTCTCAACTTTTGATCAAGCGCAAGTCGTCGAAGTGGATCCAACAAAAGTTCATATGCTTGATTAAGCTCATGAAAAAGACGTGCTGCTTCAGGATTATTTGGGTTCTGGAGAGTGGTTATGCATTAGACCTCTGCTGAACGTCGCTGACAATATGAGGCAGGACGAGATTCGAATTATACGCGTACTCACTCGATCAGGGTGAACTTTCAACGAAAGCTTCCTATATGCAGTCTTGATCTCTTGTTCCGTCACTTCAGACTGAATCTTGAGAAGTTCATACGGATTGATATCCTCCTCAGTCGACATGTTGGTGAACGCGTACCAAGCGAAAGCCAATCAAGTCACTCACATTACTCCCATCAATCTCCAAACACCTCCAAATACCAAAAACAAAACTGCTCTTATCACATCAACAAATCTTTCCTCACCACCACGACAGACTCAAAACCGCGAGGCTCGCCCCACACAGTAAAAACAAGTCCCCACGCATGGGTTCTTCGTTTTCACGCATTCGCGAGCGGGTTAAGGTCTGAGTATTCTAGTCATTCTCGATCGGTTCTAGCAGAACCTGAGCATAACACACGCTCAAACGACGTATCAGAAATACGCCAAAACACTACAACTCCACACCCGAAGAAACTTTTGCTCCTTTTTTTAAAAAGGACATTAGGAGGGTTTTTGGTTCACGGTGATTTATAATGGCTTGGAATTCGTCGTAATGACTGGGCGACAGTTTTCTTCCTTGTACTCGTGGTCAATGTACCACGAGTCGGATGGGGGAACTGGTTTTTTTGAATTTGATTTGCGTCCTTTAGCTCACTTCGCTGTGCGTCTGTATAGACTTTTGGGAGAAAAGTCTGGGCGTAACTCGATTCAGACTACTCTTTGTCTGTCGTGGTCCCGAAAAATAATTTTTTCCTCTTTTTCGTCCACTTCGCGTGGACTTGGTCTTTGGCTGTATGGGTTATAAAGGTGTGTTTGCTTGTTGTTTTATGTCGTTCTGAGTCAATTGATGACATTGTATAGGTTGTAATGGATAGTCTACTTGTACTATCGGAAAACTTTAAAATAGCGCTTGTTTCGTATCCCTCAGGATCGTCCACCACCATCGTCGTACTGCGGGTAGACACAACACAACCATCGTGAACTATACGCTTCCGGTCTCCGGATCTCTAGAACTTATGCTGCGCGATTTTAAACTGACATATCAACTAGTTCCCTTATTGAATCCTAGGACTTGGCACTCGTTTGCGATGACCCTTGGTCGACTACGCAACGTGGCTCGGTGATCAATATGTTGCTCAGCTTATTCAAATCGAACGTGAGAAGGCGAACAGACTTCCAAGGGTAAAATGTCGTTGTAGACCGAAAGCGTAAAACGAGACATAGAGAACAGGAATGACACGTGACGGAATCAGATGAAGAATTTACCAAGTGGAAAATGCAACCAAAGATGAACAAGAAAGATAATCTTTTGAAGACGATGAAGAGATGGATGAGGTCTCGCCAGAAATCGACGTCTCCATCCCAGAAACAGTCTTCCCTCTCAACTCCACAACGAACTGGACGATCGCCTCAAATGGGACCTCTCGTGGTTCTCCTTTTCCATCGCCTCCGACGCTCAACCGAACGTGGGCACTCAACTTCATTGATCCTCCTGAAATCCTTCTCCCACACCATCGAATCAACTACCACTCGGATATCCCTCCCCATACACCTCAAAACGGCCCAATCCAATTATTCAAGCTCGTCTTCAAAAAACCCAGATATTTCCGATAGCACGTCCATGCCGAGGGTTCCCTCGCCATCGGATGTCGCTCGGTATGCTCGAAGAGTGACAAGGAATGCTCCCATGAACATATGGTGCCCGACCCAATGCGACTTTCACACACGCGAGAACGGTGTGCGAGTAGTTGCCCGAGAAAATGCATTCGAAAAGGGGGAGGCAGTGGCTGGTGCATCTTCGCCGAACACATCGTCGTCACTGGACGATGTTGGAATAATCGGCGAGAGCAAGAGCAGCACTGGGAGATCGCAGCGAGGAGGTAGAGGGCGGTGTATGGCACAATGCAAGGTACTTGACTCGTATGTACCACACGGGCTACATAGAGATCAAGGGCTTCCCGTAGGTGAGGGGAGGTGGATACAGGTGCAGAGGAATGGGGGCGGAGGGCAGGGGTGGTCATGATGTATTTGGTGAATGCTTGTGCGATGGGTTGATGTCCCATGTAGGGATCTGCGCACTCGAAGACTAGAATCCCTTCAGTGTCTGCTGGAAGGGGGACCAGAAAAACCACATACTGGATTGGGGACCAGTAGGACAGCACATTGTAAAATTGATTTGACAAATCGACAGGTGTTATTGGATAGGTTACTCGAGTGATGCGAGTGGTTCACTGAAGACATCACCGCTCTCGAGGCAAGTCTTATAAAGAGGACTGGTGAACGGAGATTGCGCGGAGGTTTCGCTTCGCCCCATCCAGGGGAAATTAGGGGAGTTGGTACTCTTTTGACCAAGTAGGTATCCGGGAGCTCCGTTAAGGAAGCATACTACGGATTCCGAAATCTGAGAGTCGGTGGAATGATGTATATCCCGCATCGACTTAGAGGTCGCCTGTAGATGGTGAGACCGAATCAGTCTGTAGTAGGATAACAGAAATGGAAACACCGAAGTCTTGTGAGGGGCACTTGAGGAGAAGAGTTTGCTTTAGAAATCGTGGAGGAGTGACCAGGTGGAATCGTGGGAAGATGGGACAGTATTCCCACATCCGGTCGGGTACCCATAACCTCTCCTCCCAGCCCATGGATCAATCGATCATGTTCGGCGACCCACTCAACCTTGCTCTCTTTTAACGACTGGCCATAGGTGTCGGCTATCTGCCTAATCATTCCGATGCATTCTGCCCTCGAGAGACACACCTTTGTAATATCCTTCTGGTGTTGTGGCGAACTCAGATTTAGGTATTTAAACACCCGCTAGAATCCTTGATTTTCATCTGGCAGACATGTGTTTACCACGACAAGAAAGGCGAGCCTTGGAGATCTGAGGCTCGAGGAAGGAGTGCGGTCAAAGTAGGTATCATGCCGCGCGTGGGTTGCGCGTGCAATGAACCTCCGTGTACCGTAGTATTGAAGAGGAGATAGCGCTGGCTCGGAGGAGTGCGCTTTGCCGAGGTTTAGTCCCACCTTTTGGGGATAGAGGACGTAATTCAATGTTCACGTTAGATTTGTATAAGCTTCCGTTCGGCTCACCTTCAAGCGCTGATTTCCAGGGTTGCAACTCGCGCTTGTGCTTGAAAAGGTACCTGGAATTGTGACCCAATTACCAGCCTGGGCGACAGCTTCTCTGTTTGCTTGTTCCCGTTCGTTACTGAGCACCCGTTCAGCACCCAGAAAACCGCGTATTCCCTGCCAAATGCGCCGTAGTAACCGAATTGCCCAAGATTGCGAGCTGCGACTGCCCACCAACTTCCCTGTTTCTGTATTCGGAGTGTCTGTCAGGCATTCATATATCACCCTTCCATTCTTCGCCTGACCGGCTATAACCTCCGATGTGACTTGAAACCACGAAAGTATCGCATGTCAGACCCCAGCGTCTATAGCACTGGCTGAGCATCGGGAAAGGTTAGTCTGTATCAACATAGACGCTCTTGCTGTCCATGGTCATTTTAAAAGGCTGGCCACGTTTAGTTGAGCAGTCTTTCGGTCCCTTCCTTCGTTTCATATTCCTGCCATGTTCGACACGGGCACACCATTCGAGAGCAGTGCAAATGCAGCCATCGTAGGCGCATTACCTCGCATATCCATACCCCTCCACCTTCCCCGCCTCTTGACATTTGCCTTCATGGAGACTTTCTTCACAATCCTGGCTTGGTATTGCTACTTTCGTCCACCCGAACTACCCTGGTTCGATTTTGAGCCGACGACAATCAGGAGTGGTTTCATCACCATCTTTTCGCTCTGGCACGCCGTCGCCATCTCATGCGCTGTCTGTGTATGCTTGGATTTGTTCAGCAGGGAATGGGATGCAGAGAACGATGAAGTGGCCGTCATCACCAGCGGTATCCTTGACCGCGTCCATTACTTCATCCAGCGTAAAGCGACGAAGATGTTCAGAATCGCCTTCGTAACGTTTCTGGGTTTGTTACTCATTCGTACAACCGGGTCTTCCACTATTACAGTGGCTTCCGGTGTCGAATTTGATAAAACATTACCCATCGGTTCGATATCCACGTCCAGCCTTACTCAAAACTTCACGGTTATTACCAACCCAGCCTTCTTGGATCGTCTTTACCAAGCCAACATGGTGGTGAGGCTCGAGCAGTTGTTTGGAGCTCCGTGGGGATACGTCCCACAGCCAAATCATCTCATTCCTCTCCCAACGAAGGACCTCAATCTGACGACTAGAGTCACGTACGCGACAGATCTAGTCACCTTTCACTATGATTGTCAATGGCGGGCGCCTGACAGCTACTCTTCTGGAAAAGTCACACTTGAAAACAAAACATGGACTGGAGACCTCAAGACGAACGCAACTTCTATTGCAACTAGCCTACCTCGTGCCATGGGTAAGTAAGGAGAATCTTAACCCTTTTCCCGTTGTGTAATGACGCGCACTAGGAAATGGTTCCAGCATCCTCCATTTGTTGCCCACATTTAAATACAAGGGTGACTCTGCCTACCTTTTCTTGGGAGGAAATGCAACCATCCCTGTCACGTTCAATACGAGTTCCAGTCCCAACACCACGAGTCCCAACAGCACCTGGATCGACCTCAGCGGTCTTCCGACCGTCTTCAATAGTGACGGTTTCGCAGGCTTCTCTGCCGCCAGAAGACCAGTCAGGTACCTCCGCGCTCCCCTCGCCACTCTCTTGATCTGCACCCCCAACCTCTCTTTTATGTCCCGAAACGTCATTCTCGAGCCAAATTCCAACATCACGGAACCTGATATCGAAGTGGCCTCTCGCTTCAATGTTGACTCACCACACAACATCGATCACCAAGCGGCTCGGACGCTGTTCACGACGGTTCTTTACACCGCGATCCGTTCACTGGATGGCGGAACACTCAAACCCGCCAATGGGTTCTTCAACTTCAATTGGGTTTCAGCGACCATGCTTTTGGATATGCCCATCGATCGTGAACGGCAAAATGTGACATCTATGCAACCACTCAACCTACAATTCATTAATGATCGTGTGGACAAATTTACGCTCTCCGCCCTGAAGGCCTTCACAAGTGGATACCGGGGCCCAGATTCCGAGGACAGCCCCGCGCAAGACGTTTTGGGTCAACAGGTCACAGCACGATTCACTAGCCGAAAGCTCGCACTTTCGGCGAGTTTCCAATTTACCATCCTTCACACTGTCTTGTTCGGAATTCTGGTCGTTTTACTTGCCGTTTTGTTATACCTGGATAAGACTCACCCACGTCCTTCGTTTGACCTGAGGTTCCTACGTCCGAAAACAGATTAGATTTGGTCAGACTAGCCCCGGTATGGACTTATGTAACGAGCCATTCTCTTGTAGTATTATTGATTGGTGGAACTACTTCGCGGGACTCTTTTTTTCTTGCCTCATGTTGGGTTCGAAGATGGATACGGCCCCGTGGATGTATCACACCCTTACATGGTGGCTGTAGGATAAAAAGTTCTTTTCCTCTACGTCCGTTCGTCTGCACATGAGTAGATACTTGCCATTCGGTTATTATTTAGCCTCTACTCACACTTCAGAGCTATTGATCAACGTTGCTCGTTTCACACTCTACATCTTCCGTGGGCTCCGTTGTCAACACACAAGTGTACTATGCCATCCGGTTATAAATGTATTGAAAACGGGGCTTCGCATACGATAACCACGAGCTTGCTAATGAAAGATACATACAATCTCAGGCCCTTCGTTCTCTAAGCCAAAGGTATTGCAGTTCAAGTTCCTTTGTAGAACCAGGACGCTTCGGAAGGGCGTGAGTTCGACCTTGATGGTGGTGGCCGGAAAAAGTTGCGATGTGTACGTTGTTATCGTTGTCATGGCCGCTAGCCGCCACAGTCCAGTTTGTATGAATAAAAAACCGTGACACGATAACAGAAATAGCTGCTGGCTTGGTAAGTACATACTTCAAGGGAAACTAACTAGTCTTTGCTAAACGATATCAATAACTAACAGTGTATGTACCGTATGCTTAAGGAACACCAAGCGTCCTGTGTCCTCGTCAAACGCAATGCATAGCCAAGCTAGGTCTGCAACTCGGTCAAATGTAGGGGATCGTTTCTGATCGGATGGTGAGACTGAGTCCCATTCCTGGCTGCTAATCTGAATAGTATTGTCCGCCCATCTGAAGTATAGTGATGCCGAGACCCCAAGCTTGAAGTCATTCCACTGTTGTTTAGAATCGCCCCAAGCGCCTAGCTCAACGGTTGTGGGAAGAAGCCTCTTATCATGTGGTATCATGATTCCACAAAGCCTTCCTTCCATTGTACGATCTAGCGTGACAATTTGTGATGTTCTGGGGAACCAGCGAGTCTCTGAATATCGCTGGTGCAACATCGGAATACTATGAAGCAGCTTGATGGATGTTGGCGACCCTAGCTCGAAGACGTATAGTGAGTCGGGTTCTGTGGAATGGATAGCGAACATATTTTGGTCGATGGGTTCCATGCGCTGGGGGGACAGTGAATGAACTAGAAAAATAACCAAACAGTGTAGAACTGACCAACGCAGTCGCTTCGAATGGATGGGCACTCGAATCAATCATGGAATACTCAAGACGCGCGAGGGCTTGGTTGTAGTCGTAAACCTCAATCCCCTTGTTCTTCCCAGCAGGATCCCTCCAGACTTGGACAAAGTAGCGGTCGTTGAGAGCCGTTGCCACGGTGATCATACCCGGCTTGGAACATCGAAACATGGCAATTTTCGAGGCAGCCAGGGTAGCATCCGCACCATGGCCGACTAGGTCGACTCGGTATATGTATGTACGTGAGTTTTCTGAGGGGGTCTGAACTAAATTGTGGTGCGGACTAAACTTACGCACCTTCTTCCCAAACGAAAGCTGCAATGCGAACAGAGAGGCCCTGTGCCCGTCGGTCTATCCAGATACTATAGCTTACTGGCATTTCTTTCTTTATTTCTTGGTCAACCTCGCTTGGATTGAACAGTAGGCGTGGCGTGGGATTGGTGCTGTCCAAATCGATGGCATACACAAGCTGGAAAGGATGAATTATCAACTGCCACCGGCCGCCTGGAAGGAGTTTGAGGTAGCATGGTCTCAAAGGCTCGACACCCGGCGGGAGAGATTCAACCGTGCGCATACGGAAGTGCGGCTGGATAACGTTCGCCAACACACTCTGCGCTCGACTTCGTCGTAGGGCCATTGTTCCAACTCCCCGATGGTGTATTCGTCGAATCCTTCTTCGGTTGGGGATACACCATACACTCCACGCAGCCCAGCAATGCAGTTGTACCAGAATTGGCGGGTCATTGTGATAGAGTAAAGGGTCCTGCAAGTCTGCCCAAGCATTAACCTCCAAGATTATATACGAGATATGACACAACCGCACCAGCCTGATCGCAAGTAAACCCGAGTAGTCCAGATCCGTGAGAATTTGGAATAGAATCTCGACCGGCAGAGATGTAAATTCCTGCTGTTGTTCGCTCAGCATTACAGATGAAGAGGACCTGAGATATGCTCTTCTTGGGCAGAACTAGGGAATATATACTGCCCCAGCTCATTCCATTAGTACGATGATATGACCTAACCTCCCCCAGAATCTGGGCCAGATATCATGCAACATAGTGATATGGATTCAGTTGGTGTTCTTTTATTGTCATTGTTTTTCTCAGAGAAACATATCCCGAAATAGATCGCGCTGCCTCATGATGCTTCATTGTGATGTATTCCCTGTGATATGTCCCAATACCGCTTCGATCTCCTGATGACAAGTAACCGGCCTACATGACATCAGCGGCTTACTACTTTGTCCTTGAATCTGCCATTGAACCAATAAATTACATATCATCTCTGTATCAACTTTCGTAAGAGAGGACGAGATCGGATCATCCAGTAACATGATAACAGCAATATATTACGATGAAAATGGGGGAATTCAAAAGATCCCGGTAACCCTGGAGAAAGGTCAAGGAAGGAAGTTGGGCTGAATATCTATCTGACCATGAGATCTGCCACCGGCAACTATTCTGACACCGTCAGACAGTCTACACGATCACCAGTTGAGTCTGCTTGGAATATACTACTTAGCCTCAATGTCTGTCAAATCCGTTTAAGACTGAAAATGCGGCTGTCTGGGTATTTAGCACCGCGAGACTCAATGGCGTTGACAACCAGTACCGTATGCTTAGGGAACGCCAAACCTCCTGTGCCCTTATCAGGCTCAGTCCATCAACTCAGTCAAATGTAGGGGATCATTTTTGATCAGATGCCCGAGCCGAGTCCCATTCCTGGCTGCTGATATGAATAGTGTTGGGTGCCTATCTGGAATATAGCGATACCGAGATGGTAAATCAAAGCTATTCCAATGTTTCTTGGTGCTGCAAGTCCCTGATCGTACGGTGCCATGATCCCGTAAAGGCTTCTTTCCATCACGCTCAAGTATGTGCTGTTCCAGGGAACCAAACATATCATTGGAGCAACATCGGAATGGTATGGAGTTGGTGACTCCAGGTCAAGGATATAGCGAATGTGATCGGGCAGAATGCATATTGTATATATTCCACGGAGAGATTCAGTGAGTGAACAACCGAATACTCGAATAACAACGAAGGACAGGTCAATGTAATAGACAGACAGTATAATCTATTAATAGATACCCTCGGGATGGCCTAGGACCTGTTGATAATCACGAACTTTGATACAGAGAGTAGTGGGATCCAGGTTCCTGAAAAGGTACCCCCCCTCCGGACTTGGACAAAGTAGCGGTCATTACTGCAGAGAACATACCTGTCTTGAGAATTCGTAAGATAGCAACATTCCTTATGTTTTTAGCAGTCGGAATAGCACCCGCACCACGGCTGGCCGGGTCAACTTTGTATATGTACATTTGTGACGTTTCTGTAGCAGCTTGTGCCGGGTTGAACATGATGTATATTGAAATTGTGCACCATCTCCCCCAGTGAAGCCTGAAGTGTGAAAGGAAAGTCGCAGTGCTCTGTAATTCATCAGTATGTTGTCGCCGATTGGCACCAGTCAAATTTGCCGAGGTCGAATAATAGACGTGAGCGTGCGGGTATGAGGCGTACTACATATGCGTCTACTTTAGGAGACTAGACGTGACGTGATGTGAAGGAGGACGAAGGAATGAGTCATGGGTGCATTAGTACCCATTAGCATCGGTCTTCAGGAAGAAGTGCTCTATGTTCTGATCTTGCATGGATCCAAGGTCATCTAAGGTCCATCGGACGGGATTCGAGATACGTACGTCTCCAGTCCCACTGAAGCCACATCTGGCACTACTCTCCCCACCCTAATGTGCACCCATAGACCAGATTGAGAACATCCCCTGGAACGTGAAACCAGTGATAGTATCAGACCTTCCCTTTGGTCTCCTTGTACTCATATGCTTTACATCGCTCGAGGCCTTCCGACCACTGTCTGAGAGTAAAGGACCTGCCGAAAGGCAGGTACGCTTTCTTGGGAGATTAGAATAAGCAACTCCCAGCGAGACCATGTAGGCTCCCTCGTCCACCTCATTCGCGTTCGACTCGACAGAAATCCCCTAGATGACTTTCCTTTATTTCACCCACCCACCTCAACCCTCTTCCCTTAGTGTCACACCACACAGTCAAGAAAATCATACCAAGCCAACAAACCGCGCAGTGACCCTCGAAGAGACGTTCTTTGGGGCAACCCGTCTACGTCCTCTCCTCGGGCTCACACCCTGGCCAATATCGAAATCTCTCCCTCTTTGAGATTCCGATCCACCACTCCCAAAGACTTTGCATGGTTTGCCTAAGCATTAACTACGAGACGATATAGTACAAAATGATAGATTACGTTCCCTTAAGTGTCACCCTATCCCAAGAAAATAAATTAGTGATTATGGGTGTTGCAAACAGATAGCGAGACTTGTCACCCCCACATACGTGTCTAATCGCCAAGTGTTTGATAACTCATATGGCTCCATAGCTCGATATCTAGGAGCCCCTTGCCCGGGGATCATCTACCTTAAGCCTAGGGAGGGCATGACGAGTGTGTTCGAGTCGAAATTCATCATTTCTATGACACTTCAGTTGAGCGTCGAAGGTGGTTGTCGCAGATGGAAAAGGAGATCCGCGAGAAGCCTCGCTTGAGGCATTCGCTCAGTTCGTTGTGTAGGTCGAGAGAGAAGACTGTTTCTGGGATGGCGCCAGAAACTTCGTCCACTTGTTCATCATCTTCATAACATTCTGTTTTTGTCCATCTCTCACTACATTTTCCATCTGATTTCTCGGTTTAGTTCTCCACTTAGTTCCGTTACATATCTCCCATTTTTGTTCTCCCTGTCAGATGTCTCGTTTTTACGGTTTTTGGTCTGTACAACGTCATTTTACCCTTAGTATTTATCATTTTCCCGATCCGCTCGTTTTCTTCTCGAATATGCCGGGCCACACTTCAATATTTCAATCGAGGCAGCCACGTTGCATAGTCGATTCAGAAACGAAAATGTCCATGAGACCGATGGAGCCATTGCAGAAGAGTCCTCAGGTCCGGGACAGTTCTCGGACTCCGCAGGGAATTAGTTAATCGAGAAGACATGACAGTGTAGAATCATGCATACGACCCAGTGAGTTAGGTGCGCAATTTCGACGGATCTGGAGACTAAAAGCCGTGTATAGTTCATGGTAGGATTGCGATCACGTTTAGATGCTCGGCTATAGAGCACGACGAGCGCGAGGCTGCCAGTGTCGGGTGGTAGAAGATACAAAAGTTCACACACGCGTGAATATGACTTCATAATAGTGGTGACAAGAGGAGATAATCAAGATCGGGCCGACTCGAGCTGCATGCAAAAAGATCTCCGAGTGGGAGTTGATTCGATTGCGTGGGAGAGGCATTTCACTTAGGGGCGGTGAAGAATCCATTTGGCTTAGAGAACGCCAGGTCTGGAATCGTGCGCATCATTCCATCTGATCAGTAGTTGTGCTACTTCTGTGAACTGCGCAGTTCCATGAGCTGTTCGTTTCAGGCGAGTGGTCTACTTTCACTTGCGGGGTTGGTTCGTATCATTCACTAGTGGAAGCTAATTCAGATGGAGGGGCAGAAATAGGGCTTTACTTCGTGGAGTGAGATATCCGGTTTTCTGCAGCGCCTACCGAAATCCACGCACATGAACGTGGGAGGCCACCCAGTGGCGTTTGGTGTGTCTCATCGAGAGCTTTACAGATTGACCGATAGATCGCTTACGGAGTGCTTAATCACCAAAGCCATATGGCAGTCTTGATGCCTTGAGGCCTCAAACTCTATCGGTTCATCTTCGGACTGAGCAGCGTTCACCAAGCGGTCTCGCGACTATCGCATGCAAAGTCCAAGTGTCAATACATTCACGACTAGATGGTGCTGTAACCCTGCATGCTAATAAATCAGTGGCATCAACAGCCGCTTCATAAGCAAAGACACGAGGGGCGACACCGATAGATACTTGGAAGTTGGGTGCGAAGAGATCTAAGATGTAAGTAAACCCTAGGAATGACGGGCGAATAGAAAGCTAATAGGGTATCTGTTTACTCGCGTGCCGACGAAATGAAGATGCTACGGACATGGATAATTTGTATCCTAGTGATACCTCGGCAACAAGCAGTGAATGAGATGCATAGTAACAGTCCACGGGGATATTTTTGCAGTGCATACGTTCGAAATAATAACGCAAAGCGAGGGGTGACCTGCCACAAAGTCCACTAAGCAATGATACTGTACGAGAATGGTTCGTTGCACACGTCTACCCCAGCGCTAGTCACCACTGAACTAGTCCGTTTTCGGACGTAGGAACTTCAAATCGAACGAAGGACGTGGATGAGTCTTGTCCAAGTATAACAAAACGGCAAGTAGAACGACCAGAACACCAAACAAAATAGTGTGTAGGATGGTAAATTGGAAACTCGCCGAAAGTGCGAGTTTTCGGCTAGTGAATCGTGCTGCGACCTGTTGGCCGAACACGTCTTGGGCAGGACTATCCTCGGAGTCCGGGCCCCGGTATCCGCTTGTGAAGGCCTTCAGAGCAGAAAGCGTATATTTATCCATACGATCGTTAATAGATTGTAAGTTGAGTGGTTGCATGGATGTCACGTTTTGTCGCTCGCGGCCCATGGGCATATCCAAAAGCATGGTTGCTGAAACCCAATTGAAGTTGAAGAACCCATTGGCGGGTTTGAGTGTTCCGCCATCCAGTGAACGGATCGCGGTGTAAAGAATCGTCGTGAACAAGGCCCGAGCTGCTTGGTGATCGATGTTGTGTGGTGAGGCCACGTTGGCGGGGGAAACGACTTCGATATCAGGTTCCGTGATGTTGGAATTTGGCTCGAGAAGGACGTTTCGGGACATGAAAGAGAGATTGGGGGTGCAGATTAAGAGAGTGGCGAGGGGAGCGCGGAGGTACCTGACTGGTCTTCTGGCGGCAGAGAAACCTGCGAAGCCGTCACTGTTGAGGACGGTCGGAAGACCGCTGAGGTCGATCCAGGTGCTGTTCGGACTCGTGGGATCGGAGCTCGTGCTCGTATTGAACGTAATCGGGACGGTTGTATTTCCTCCCAGAAAAAGGTATGCAGAATCACCCGTGTATTTGAATGTGGGCAACAAATGAAGGATGCTGGAACCATTTCCTAGTGCATGTCATCACACAATGAACGAAGACTCAAGACCGTCAGGACTTACCCATGACACTTGTTAAGCTAGCGGCAACAGAAGTTGCATTCGTCTTGAGGTCTCCGGTCCATGTTTTGTTTCCGAGTGTGATTTTGCCCGAAGAGTAGCTGTCAGGCGCCTGCCACTGACAATCGTAGCGAAAGGATACCAGATCCGTCGCATACGTCACTCTAGTCGTCAGGTTGAGATCTTTCGTCGGCAGAGGAATGAGGAGATTGGGCTGTGGGACGTATCCCCAGGGAGCTCCAAACAACTGTTCAAGCCGGGCCACCATGTTGGCTTGATAAAGACGATCCAAGAAGGCTGGGTTGGTGATAACTGTGAAATTTTGGGTGAGACTAGACGTGGATATTGAGCCTATGGGCAAGAATTGATCGAATCCGACACCCGAAGCCACTGTAATAGTGGAAGACCCGGTTGTACGAATGAGCAACAAACCCAGAAACGTCACGAAGGCGATTCTGAACATCTTCGTCGCTTTACGCTGGATGAAGTAATGGACGCGGTCAAGGATACCACTGGTGATAACGGCCACTTCGTCGTTCTTTGCATCCCATTCCCTGCTGAACAAATCTAGACATACGCAGACAGCGCATGAAATGGCGACGGCGTGCCAGAGCGAAAAGATGGTGATGAAACCACTCCTGATTGTCGTCGGCTCAAAATCGAACCAGGGTAGTTCGGGTGGACGAAAGTAGCAATACCAAGCCAGGATTGTGAAGAAAGTCTCCATGAAGGCAAATGTCAAGAGGCGGGGAAGGTGGAGGGGTATGGATATGCGAGGTAATGCGCCTACGATGGCTGCATTTGCACTGCTCTCGAATGGTGTGCCCGTGTCGAACATGGCAGGAATATAAAACGAAGGAAGGGACCGAAAGACTGCTCAACTAAACGTGGCCAGCCTTTTAAATTGACCATGGACAGCAAGAGCGTCTATATTGATACAGACTATACCCTTTCTTGGTCATCAGCAGTGCTGTAGACGCTGATCCCTGACGTTTGATTGAGTTCACATTGGAGGAGAGCCAGCTAGCGGAAAACGGAAGTGTAATGTATACGAACCTGTGATATATAGGCGCCCGAAGTTCTAGGCTGCATTCTTGACGCAGACGAGTCGCTTCACGGTTGCTGTGAGGCATTTTGCAGGCATTGGGCACCGGACAAGCCATGGATTTCACCGGACCACAGGCGTGGACGGTTGGCGATGCCTAAATCCGAGTTCAGATCTTGTCCATGAGTGCAAGCTGCTCGCTTGCAAACGAACGCTTTGGAGCTGAACCGAAAGGAAGTCTCTGCGCGGCAAGCGAAATTGGACCCTGTACAACGATTCGAGCACGCCCTACAGAATATCCCACCCAGCTGCTGTTCTTGTGCAAGAAGACGCGCAGTCATGGATCGAGCGTTCGGGCGCCAGGGTCCGGTGCCGAACCAGCCGCATGGTTCATCACAAGCGCCCATTCCGCACAAACGTCGGCTTCAGTAACACTATCAAGTGCGTTCAGTGGATTGGCTGGATTGGGTGATTTCATGTATGTAGCTGCATTAATCGCCAAAAGGGTAAGTGGACGGAAGTATAAAATATCCTGAACCAGAAGTCAACAGTCAACGGTGAGGGCCTTATTTGTCGGTTACGGGCTCTCCTAAACTCTGGCCTATGTTTCATCCGCATACGCCAAGTATGGAACACTGTAACAGTCTTGTTTCGTTGGGTAGTAGTTGCATTGCATAGGCCTCTGGCCTGAGACCCTGTCTTTGATTGTTGAATGCGCTTGCATGTGCAAATTGTTAGACCGCGTTCAAGCTGGATAAAAGTAATTTGCAGCCAAAATGATTGGAAGGGTAAAGCAATTGTACAGGTCAAAAACTAAGAGAGCCGAGACGGGAGAGGAAAGAAAAAAAAACAGGTATGATAGCAAGCAAAGAAGATGGACACAGAAAAAGCCTGATGAAGATGATGAGAAAGGAGATTTCGACAGGACAAAGAAGATGGACAAGGAAAAAGGAATGAACAGTCAAAGATGGACACAAACAGAATGTTATAAAGATGATGAATAAATAGACGAGGTTTCTGTCTCTATCCCAGAAACAGTCTTCCCTCTCAACCTCCACACCGAACTGAGCGATCGCCTCAAGTGGGGCCTCTCGTGGTTCTCCTTTTCCATCTGCGACAATCGCCTCCGACGCTCAACCGAACGTGGGCATTCGACTTCATTAATTCTCCTGAAATCCCTCTCCCACACCATCGAATCAACTACCACTCGGATATCCCTCCCCATACACCTCAAAACGGCCCGGTCCAATTCTTCAAGCTCGTCTTCAGAGAACCCAGATATTTCTGATAGCACGTCCATACCGAGGGTTCCCTCGCCAGCGGATGTCGCTCGGTATGCCCGAAGAGTGACAAGGAATGCTCCCATGAACATATGGTGCCCGACCCAATGCGACTTTCGCACACGCGAGAACGGTGTGCGTGTAGTTGCCCGAGAAAATGCATGCGAAAAGGGGGAGCTCGTAACTGGTGCATCTTCACCGAACACATCGTCGTCACTGGACGATGCCTGGGATAATCGGCGAGAGCAAGAGCAGCACTGGGAGATCGCAGCGAGGAGGTAGAGGGCGGTGTATGGCACAATGCAAGGTACTTGACTCGTATGTACCACACGGGCTACATAGAGATCAAGGGCTTCCCGTAGGTGAGGGGAGGTGGATACAGGTGCAGAGGAATGGGGGCGGAGGGCAGGGGTGGTCATGATGTATTTGGTGAATGCTTGTGCGATGGGTTGATGTCCCATGTAGGGATCTGCGCACTCGAAGACTAGAATCCCTTCAGTGTCTGCTGGAAGGGGACCAGAAAAACCACATACTGGATTGGGGACCAGTAGGACAGCACATTGTAAAATTGATTTGACAAATCGACAGGTGTTATTGGATAGGTTACTCGAGTGATGCGAGTGGTTCACAGACATTACCGCTCTCGAGGCAAGTCTTATAAAGAGGACTGTTGAAAGGAGATTTATGGCTCCATGATCAGCGCGGAGGTTTCGCCCCGCCCTATCCAGGGGAAATTAGGGGAGTTGATGCTCTGTAGATCGAGTAATCGAGGTGGTCCGGAGCATCGCTATCGTACACGAAAGCATAATGCATAATATGGATTTTGAGAGTTAGTGGAATGATAAGTGGAAGGATGTACATTCATTGTACATCGGCCCGATATTGCCATCATATGTCGACAGAGTGGCTGGAGGGGATGAAAAGTACATATTCTGTACACGGGAAGGTAACGCGTAGTCCTGGAAAGTTGATGGCATGACAGCAAATAGCTTCGCCAGATGGTACAGCTGAGAGCGAGACTGAGGTGGCCTGAGGCGAGACAACAGGGCATAGGACCATGATTAAAAGGAGGATTTTAGTGAGATCCGTGATCCACTGTGAGGAGAAAGAATGCTAGCGTTAGAAATCTTGGGGACTCAGAGGAAAATCGAAAGGAGGCCGAGCTGAGGCCGGCGATCAGAATATTCGGTCGTGGGAAACATGAATGTTTATTCCGTGACTTATAATTAGCAACAACACCCAGCGTTCCGTCGTCGGCCTATAAACTTTAGCTCCTGGTCGATATAACGTGAAAAGGGCGGGAGGACGCAGATAGGCGGATGCGGTCACCGGTCACTTTGCAAAGTGTTCAATGTTAAGCTTCAAGCCGCAAGCATTGCCATTTTGGTTCCTGTGCCTTTCGTCTAACCATGTACCACTCTTACTACCTCCCACTCAATAAGACCAGCCTTATCCTCCTCCACTCCCGCGGTACTACCCAGAATCAGAACCTAGTTGTAGTACAAGTAACGGTCAAGGCCGCCAAAGAGGATATCATTGACGAACTGACGCAATTTTATCTCTCACACAACGACATCACCGTTCGTCTCTCCATGCACCCTCTGTTCGCAACCTCGCCCTGACCCTATTTCATCGGTGTCCACCAAGTAGAAAGCGATAGAGAATCTAATTTGTGCGCATATATCCACTCCGGTGCCACAACAAGTCGAGATTGTGGGGCAAGGGTTCATACTTCGCGGATGTGAGACGCCACCCATTCTTACTAGCTGCCATCGACCCGTTGATGATATATTAGCCTATAAGCCATGGCCGTACGGCCGTACCATCTCAATCAAATGGGGAGACCAAGTCGCGAAACCTGCAGATGATAAATGGACTTTTGTTGTCCACGTTCCGATGGGCCAGAGTTAGATACCAAGCTTCGTGTAGTCGAACCAGATACGACGACTGAAATACTCAAGTTCGGCTTGATGCAGGAAAATGCGGTCCATCTCCATCCAATGACAAAACACTCAACATTGGGCATGTTGTACAAATGATACATACATATCACGCTCTCATAAGAATACCCTTCGTTCAAAACGAACCGTTCTGCGAACCTGAAGCAGGTGCCATGCACTTTTGGACGAGCAAAGAATCCGTCCAGACGCCGTTAGACTCGCTGGGTGTCTCACCAAGGACATAGGTGGTGAGGAAGTTACCCGCAGCCCAGCCAACGTAGCCCAGGAAGACTGTAAACGTACAATGCAAAGCGTCAGTGGGAACACAAAAACTGAAGATGGAACCGGGACCCAGGACGCACCATCGGAGTTAGCAGCCTGGAAAGCAATTTGTTGGCACATAAATTGCACACACGAGTCAGTGTTTCCACCACCCGTCTCAGTATTGATAGCTTGACGGCCATTCTCGCGTAACCAGTCAGCGAGGGGTTGCCATGCGTTGTTGATGTTGTTCGTAGTGCACTCACTGAAGAGGATGATTTAGTCAGGACGCCTTTCCATATATACATGAATAGATGAAGCTCACGGGTGAGTTCCAGAGTTATCGCTGTCCAAGTACTTATGGACGTCGAAGATGAGGCCGGTCGTGGATCCGTCCGGGTTGGTCACTTTGGACAAGGCAGCCGCGGATCCATTGGAGACAAAAGTTTCCGCTGAGGTCCAGTTGTTACCCGGCAGGAGGATGAGTTGACTCGTCGCTCTATTAAAATGGTGTTTTAACACAGACACTCAGATTTCTGAAAAGCCGCGACGAGTGGAGATGCTTACCCGGCATTACGAATGGCGGTAACAGCGGCTTGGACGGATTGGGCCCAGCGTTCGATGTCAGGAACGTCATGTGGCTCATTCATACTGTGGACGTGTGAAAAGGTATAGAGGAGATAGTAGAAGACAGCAACTTACACGCCAAACAAGATCCTGGACTCTCCCGCATACTTGGTAGCGATCGAAGCCCACGTAGCAGCAAACTGCTCATCGGTAGGACCACCTTGGCCAATAATCTACGACAGAAATCCCACATCAGCACCACCCGAAAAGCTGTAAAGCATTGAAAATACTTACACCCCTGTCCCACCTTGCATAGTTATGTATATCAATAATACAATGTGCACCGGTCGCCAAACAAGCCTGAACAAGGTCATCGTACTCGGCCAAGTTCGCTTCAACGACAGCTCCACCCTCAACGTTGTTCAGGAGGAATTGCCAGCCAACAGGAAGACGGAAGATATTGAATCCATCATCATTAACGAAATGTTGCATTTGACCTATACCATCTGCGCCGTAGTACTTTGTCAAAGGAGGCCAGGCGGCACTGGCGGTACAGGAACCGTCACTGTTGCAACCAAAATCGAAACCAGCGATATTGACGCCAGCAAATTGGAGTTTACCGGTGCCTGCGGGAAGAGTGTGGGTTGGTGACTGAGTGGTAGTCGTGGTTGTGGGGGATGAGCCCGGGGTGCTGGAGGTAGTAGGTGCAGTGCCAGGAATACATTGGGAGTAGTCTGATCGAATAGGAAGGCGGGATGGTAAATCACAGGGCGATCCTTGCATGAATGGGAACGGGGAACATACAGGGATTCAGAACGGTACAGACAGTGCCCGAGACACAAGTGGTAGCCCCGGTCCAACCCTAACAAGATCAAGACTCAGTTTTAGCCGTGTGCTCGCGCTATGAGGACTCACAATGCCACCACCTGCGAAAACGATTGATTAGTTTAGAGCCGCAACGAAATACGAAAAAACCTACATTGCTGCCATACTGCCGCTTGGCCATAAACAGCAAGTGCTGAACCGAGGAGGAGGCCAGAGATTTGTAGAGCTTTCCTTGACATAGTTAATGGACGAAAGCACTCGTAATCATCTCGCATATCATCCCATACTTATATTTTTTCCTTTAGCTCGAGCTGGACCTGTGATGATAGACCTTATGACACCTTATGACACCCCATCGTAACCTGAAGGGCTCCCGAGGTTCACCCTTGTGCAAGGTCCCTGAACTCGTGTCAATGGACTGGTAATAGACGACGTCAGCCAGTGAGAGTGTGAACAAAGGTGAGGTGACATATTGAGTGTAAAGGCTTACACGCAGGGTAAATATTCGCGTTATTGTCGGGAAGCGGAAAGAAGTTTATGTGATCTGGTTTGCTGTGGTTTGTGAGTAGGCCAGTTTTGGCGCTCGGCAGGGTGGAAAAATCTCGAGCTTATTCTGTGTCATGCGCGTATGTGCCTTCGGGCTTTCTATGTTTATGACTTCCAAGTGCGTCTGGTGTTCACTGAAGTCTTGCCTTGATTGTACGACGTGTCTCGAGCTTATTCCCGGAAATTGTAGCCCACTTCGTGTGACAGTCTGCCTATCAAAGGAATCTTCTTACCAAACGCAAAGCATTCCAAGTAGGATTATGCTCCACGAGAACGTGGTCAAATTCGGGGGAAATTGATACGACGATCAATTGACGCCGTTCCCGATTCTTCAACTCCGTTCCTCGACTATCATCTAATGCGTGGACTAGGTGAAACTATGTTACCAAGCCACTTCGAGCTCAAAAACACTTGCGGAAACGGGGTGCCCACCAACTATGTCATATGCTGGTGTAGACTCCCAAGAACTTCAAGTAATGACAGTCCTTTCAAACCCCAATCACCAGTCACAGCGGAGACACTGCCCCTTCGCTGACTTCTCGGGCACTACAACTATCGTCCTCGAGTTCCGGGTTTATGTTTCAGATAATGCCGGTGCTTCCCCGCATTTTTAATCAGACTCGTCCCCAGACGGCGTTTCAGTGTGTTGCCTGTTGATAAGTAGCGGAACATGTCCTGGAAAATATGCGGGGTGCCGTAGGCTGCGCAGGAGCAAGCTGGTATTGGGACCGGAGTGATTAACGATGCAAGTCGGTTTCGAGTGCAGTGGATCCAGCTGCACGCCTCGGACCTATGGTCATTCGGTTCGACACAGTATGCAGGCCAAGAAGAGCAGGGTTTCCGAGGAAAGAACCCTTTGGATCGTGGTGGGGATCGCATTGAGTTGAGCAAACGTATAGTGTCTCTATATCGAACGGAATTAGTGATGTAAACATAGTGGTATATTCACAGATGGAAATGCGGACCCGAAGCTTGAGAGGAGTGAGTGATCGTTTGTCCTCGAACACCAAAGGTGAAAAGTTCGATGAGCCCGATACACTGCGGAGTCCGCTTCAGTTATTATTCCCTTGGTACGCTTTTTGAGTACAGAAGTTCAAAGGAGGCAGAGACAAGCGACCAGGATAGCTACAGTAAGTGCCAGTCAGGAGATTGGGTTTTCCGCAATAATATTTGCTTTCCGAGTTATAAGAAAATCTAATGGCACAGAAGATATATATCTTGATATCAGGGTCACCGAGAGAGGCTGCATGTTTTCTCTATGTCCCCAGTTAACCTGGATGAGGCACGTGATATCTGATGACCCCAAAATAGATGGATAGGGGCATAATTATGACGTCGTTGGAATCGTTGAGGGGTTGAGCACTCAACACCCTCTCCCCTCTGTTCCACCATGGACGCTTGTTTTTCCTGCTCTTTCTTCTCGCCTGGGCCTACGGAAGATGACAGCGAACCACTTCTGGCACAACAGAGTCAACCACAATCATCAACAGCAACCCCTGACGAACCGTTTCGCAAGCTGGCTGATGTCTTTGCGGCCTTGAGCGCTGGAAAACTACCGTCTCAGACACAAATAAATAATTTCCTGAGGAATATTTTGCACTCCAATGTTCTCCGGGAAGATGCACGGGTTAGGATAACCCCAAATGTCCTGCATGGCAATGGCCCTCTCAGCCAACGGGGAAGGAAAGTGCTTCAGGACGTCGTGCAAGTAATTGAAGCTTCACTACGTTTCGGGATGGAGAAAAATGGTACGCCATGCATTTGACACTATAAAACAGGAATCTAACACGGCGTGCATCAGATGATGATTTATTGCAAGACCTTTTCTCTCAACTGTACCAAATCGACACGGATGAGTCGCCCGTTTCATTGGAACCAACTAGTGGGCCGTCCGTTAAAGTGGATGAAATGAAGAAACAGGCCGGCAAGGTTTCCGCAGATGCAAAGATGATGTTCGACGCCATCAAATATCTTCTCACTACGTTTCTCACTTCCTCTGTCTTCCGTCTCATTCTGGCGGACGCTATTTCGATTGGGAGAGAGTTGATTGCGCATACAGCCTCTGACGTCAGCGGTGTCGCGCTTCAAGTACATGACATTGCGGAGAATGTGGAGCATCAAGCAGAATACGTCGATCTTGGCGTCACTGCAGAATCTCAAGACGTTAATATGAAAAAAACGGCACACAAGCTGGCAGACGAGGGAAAGGCCGCCGCCAGTAGTGCTGCTCAGGGTATGCAGCGGACGATGGAGGAGCAAAAGCAAGGGTGGAAGGAGCAGGCAGCGGAAACGGAAGATGAGGTGAAGAGAATGTTATTGATGCGGATACAAGCGGTAAGAACTTTTACTTTCTGAACACGAGTTTTCCTAGAGCATAATCCATGCAGATGGTTGTCCGGGCTCAAGAGGATCCCTCCTCACGGCGGGCTATCATCTCAATTTTGAAAATCATCCGTAAATACGCACATAAATTCGTTCTTGCATCCCAGAAGGCCGTCACCAATGTGCAAGAGTCAGCCGAAGAAGGGACTAAAGCGAATTCTTCAGACCAGAGATCCGACCAGGGCGTTCCTACCGGTTTCGCTAATCCGTCTTTGTACCCACCTCAGCCTTACGGTCCCCCTTCCCCTCTGGTCCTAATTCCGGGCATCGAAGTAGATTCTCCTCATCTGCAATACGTCTTGCAGGACACAAAGACTATGATTGAACGCATAGCCCAAGGACACAAGATTGACGATATGATGAGATCTCTGGGGGATGTCGTCAAGCACTCAATCACGAACCCAACGAGCTTGGGAAAGAGCTTGGAAAGACTAGCACGTGAAAAGTTGTATGCTGAAGGTGACGAATCTTCGAGCGTCGGAACGACAAAACACACAGAGCAGACGCAAAACTGGGTGGATGACTTTGGCGATTCGTCGGTTGATGACGATAAAAAAGAACAGCACCATGGCGAGCATAAAGTGAATTTGTTCGCTTTGTATTTCTCGAGCATAGGCAAGTATCTGGACAAAGCGTTGGTCGAACCTGGCTGGGCGACTTCAAAACAAGGCCAAATTGCCTTGGAGAGGTTGTATGATGCGACACAGGACCTACTGTACATCGCTGGGGATGTCATTGCCGACGCAGAGGAAGTTGTTAGTGGAGGGGTCGAGCAAGTGAAGGAAGAGATAGCGGAACCGGATGAGCTCAACAGGATTGAGGAGTCGGATCCCGACACATTGGCCAAGGAGAAAGATAGGCAGGATGCACATTATGTCACGAACCAATGGGTTCAAGACATGGCAAAATTCTTCAAGCAAGCCGGAGACTACGTTGATGCAATGGAACGAGATAAGACGACAATGAAATTAGTCCATGCTCTCGAAACGTTGCGCGAGGACGCTGAGGACCTCTTCGGTATCGGGCGGCAGGAAATGGGCAAGGCCGCCGGTGAGTTGAAATCCAAATTCCAGCGTCGTACAGGAAGTAGTGGAAAGCTTGGAGTGTACACCCAATGGCTAAGTTGGGTATTGCCCCGCTTGCTTCGGCTCTTACCTCTAGGCGCAATCCCCGTCCCTCGGATTGAGGTCAGGACAGACAACGTCGAAGCTGCAGTTGATGCCCTTTGGATCCGAGGCATGGCTCAGGGGAAGGATACGACCGGAGGGGGATATGGCTCTGTGGGTGATCGTGAAGGTTCAGGAACGTCGTGGCAAGGTGAAGCTGCTGCCGGTGGACCCGCGGTACAGGCATATGATGAAGGTGGTATTGCTGGAAAGTTGGTGCCGGATGAGGTGGTGGTGAGGCAGTGGACCGAGGTGAGGGTGAGGTTAGCTGAGGGACTTGGGGCTGCCGCTATCGGTCCGGGTGACGCACAGATGAGAACGGGTCTGGCTGGTAATGCGGGAAGGAGTGTACCTGGAGTTGAGGCGACATCGAGATTGAAAGTTCATATGGATGGAATTAGGGCCTGTGCACGTGGAATGGGATATTACTTCAAGTATGAACTCCAGAGCCTGTTTGTTCTGCAAACTGACGCATCGTCAGGTACACTGGTTCACTCTTAGATTACGAAGACGAAGGCCTCCTTAGCATTGACCTCGGAACAGCTGCGGGTGGAGGGAGACACTCCGGATTCGGTCTGGATGTCGAACTTGAGATGGACAGCAGCGACATTGAGATGGACCTCAACACCGTGGGCACCATGACAAGTATTCCCATCCTCGTCGTTGAGGACGTCGATACAGAATCAGAGTTTGATCCGGAAATCTCACAAAATCGAGATGTTCGAGAGGCCATCTCCGAAGCAAGTCATCACCCCCACTACGACCATACCTACACAAGGGAAATTGATACCGTTGCCGTACCCCTTTCCAAGTTGGCAGTCGAAGTTGCACTAGCGAATGTCGTACCTCTGTTCAGAGTCCTTGACGTCCGCATCGACATGCGCGGTACCAAATTCAGGATCGACAAAAGTCGACACTGGGTGTTTAACAAACTCTTCGTGGAACCATTCGCTGGTTCATTGATTAACACCGCAGCGAAACGGGCCCTCGGAGAAAAAGTCCGCAACGCATTGGAAGCAATGTCGAGTGGAATGGCTTTGATATTAAGGGAAGCTAAAGAACGGGCGATTCAAAGGCGCGTGAAGTACATGGCAGAGCATGGAAGAGAGTCTGGGGAATCTTCGAATGATCGTTCTGATGAGGAGCCATCTGGGGAAATGAGAGCGAGCGACGTATATGCGGTATTGGTCGAGAGAGGACCGGAGATATTCGCGTATTTTGCTGAGGGGGAACCACAACGGGGACAATCTGTACATACAGAGACCCATACCGATTTCACAGGTAGGGGTGTCGTATATTCGAAACGAACGCACACGCACATCCAACATCAACCCGTCGCTAGCAGTAGTATGGTTATTCCACCGCCGGGTGACGAAGGAATTATAGAGGATATAGGTTTATTGAGGGATGAGGAAGAGGGGGAAGGGATGGGGTACACCGTAGATGAGGAGGATCAAACGGGGGAGGTGACGGTTGCTGTTGGTACAGGCGCACAATTATTCCCTGGTAAAGGAGGTCCGTATGGTGCTCCAAAAGATACCAGAAGCGCGAAGGAGGGTTTGGTGCGGGGTATTAAGGACAGTGTTGAGCAGGTTAGAGGGGAGATGGGGAAGGTACAGGAAGGGTATCAGAGTGTTCGGGCAAAGGCACAGGATGGGTATGAGGCTGTGAGAGAGAATGGGAGGAGGATATTCGATAGAAGGGAGAGGGAGGCAGAGGTAAATGATTGGAGAAGTTCAGCATTTGATTTGTGAACGATATACGAGTTTGATGTTTCCTCTTGATTTGTCCTATCCGTTCTTGTATTTGTAAACGACTCGCACAAATTGCATCTCTTCAGGTTGAAATTATATCATTGGTGGATGGTATCCAATAAACAACAATCTAGTATTTTGGAAAAGACTCGGTATCAGTAAAGACAAAAAAAAGCCAAAACATGGATCACATAAAAGCAGAAAACGAATATTCAAAACAACTCTTCCTCCTCACCCTTCCAATTCTTGGCCATATCCCAATACCCCTTCATATCGCCTAATAACTCCTTGGCCTCCCTCTCCGTCGGACAACCCCTCGCCCTAAACCCAGTAAACGTCCTCTCACGTAACGTACCCTCCCAAATCAACCAACATCTGTTATCCTCCAACGATGCACTCTTCTCAACCTCACCCCTCCCTCCATCAACAACTTTTTCTTTACCCTTTGCCTGACTTGAAGCCCCAACGCTTTCGTCTCCTATAGCGTCACCATTCGCGTTACCTTCCACATCTGAATTTGGTTCTTCGAGTTCAACGTCTTCGCCACCCCTCGGTCGAGCGGGTTCAGTCCATGCGATACGATGTAACATAAGCCGTTTATAGTTTTTAACAAACTTGGCTGCGCCTTCAATGTAGATGACATTGAATTGGGGGTTGAAAATGCATACACCTGTAAGATTGAGCTGTTCGGCGTTTTTGCGAACTTTGAATTGGTGTGCTGGATCTGAGAGAGTTTTGACTCTGCACAAATATATTTGTCATTGTAACACCAAATTAAGAGATTGAACGTACTTGAACACGGCACCGACAATACCCTTCTTCTCCTCATCGGTTTTCTTGGTTTCAAGCTTCTCACGACGTTGTTCATCGGTCAACTTGCGCTCAGAGTTCATCTTCTCATGTGTATGTTTACGCATCGCAACTTCTCTTCGTACGCGGGCTTCGACACGTGTAGGGTCTTGAATTGCATCGGATGTGAGGACTTTCATTAGATTTGCGAGGCGAACTGTATTAAGAGTCAGGCTTTCGTGTTCTGGGTCTAGGGAGATGTCGTCATACCTTTGGGTGGATCGGGTGGCGTGAGACCCATACGAATTCTGTCCCGCTTGTCTTGGAGTTTTTCTTTCCGCAAGCGTTTACGGAGTTTCTTTTGCTCCTGTATCGGCGGGTCATATTAGATCAACGTATATGGGGATTGGGCTTGACGATCTGACCTTTGTGGTGAGTTTCAATGGCTTGAGTTCAGCTTTGTTCTTGTCTCCAGGTGCGGGTATGGGAATAGGATGTTGGATGTAAAACGTCACTGGTGAATCGGCGGATTTGATATTCAGCTGCTCGATACCGAACATGTCGATATCAGAGTAATTCTTGGTAGGGAGCAACGCTGCATCCCACCATTCTGCTTCAGGCGGGGGTGGTCGCTGAGAACACCAAACTTTAGTAAATATGCATGAGGATATAGACACCACCGTACCTTGATATTTTTCTCGATTCCCATATCACTATCCAACCCAGCCTTCCTTGCACTCTCGGCAATACGTTGTTTGAGCGCTTCAAGTTGCTGATCCTGTCTTAATTGATTCGCAAGTGCAACATATTTCCCCTTTGGATTAAACCTGAAATTGCGGCCATGCCTATCCCTCGGAGCGCCCTCGAATCCAGTGACATCCTTCGGCGGGGGGGCTGAGGCGTATGGATTGGCGAGGGCTGGGCTGGGTGTAGGCACAACAGGTGTCGGGGCTGGCGGTGGCGTAGGGGCGTTACGCACGTTGGCTTTGATAGAGGCGAATTTGGGTTGCATGGGTTTGTATCGATCCTTCTTTGATTGCGCGGCCTGGGTGGTAGGTTCGAGGAGTAGAGGATGAGCAGCCATCTTGAGACCTGCACCGGGTGAGGGCTGGGGTTCGACGATGGGAGTTGAGCCTTTCCTTTTGGCCGTCGCTGCAGCAGACTATAACAACATTGTATGAGCGATACCGAACAGCGATGAGCCTGACCCACCATGTAAGGATTGTCTTTGAATGCGAGTTTGGTTTGGGCATCCGAAACACGCTTCTTGGCTTCGGCGACCCGACGTGCGAGGTCATCGCTGACCCCAGCTGGGGTACCGGATCCGGAACCCGAGGGAGGTGTGACACCAGGGGTGGGCTTTGGGGTTGAGCCGGGAGTTGAGGAGGGTACAGGAGATGGAATGGTGACTTTGGCTGGGATGGGTTTGGTAGGTATCGGTGCAGCGATGCCTGGTGTCTTTTGCGTCGCTGGACCGCCGAGAGTCGGATTTTTCATGGCTGCAAGCTTGGCAGCGATTTCGGCGCGTTTTTGCAGAATGAGGTCATTCGCGGAAAGCTGTGGAAAGATGGTCAGCAAGGCCGTCGAGACGGGAAGGGCCACCTACGCCTGCAGACGAAGCACCATTTCTGGCAGAGTTCTGGGAGGGGAGAGTAGAAGAACATGAGAAGGGATGCTGAGGCAGAAGCGATTCACCTTGAGTACTCACATCGCTGCACAGAGCGTCAGCAGAGACTGGCAGCACACAGCAGCAGACTCACCTTTTCAGCTTCTTGGCAGCAGTCCCAGCGTCTGAGCTGCCCTCGAGTGCCCGTTTCCTGTCTGGCATGGCCTGCTGAGCAGAGCACCCACCCCACCGTCACCCACCCCCCCATTACATAAGCACCCATGTTTTCTCTCTCCTCGTCAATCGCCCGGCTCGCTCTGCCCTCCCCAGCACGCATCTTTGCGCGTTTCAGAAACCAGCTGGCCCCAAAATCAGTCAAATATGCTAAGCGGTACAAGGGCCGCATTCCAATACCCACCGGAGGCTCTACCAAGGGCACAACGCTGGCCTACGGGGAGTGGGGCATCAGAATAAAGGGCAACGGCGCTCGGCTGACGGCCAAACAGCTTATGACGGCTGAGGACGTTATTAAGAAGAAACTGAAGATTATCAAGGGCACCAAAGTCTACTTGCGTGTCTTCCCGGACATTCCGGTTTGCGTCAAGGTATGTACTGTTTTGGCTCACACCGCTACAACCGCTGACAGAACTATCGTCTAGGGTAATGAGACTCGTATGGGTAAGGGTAAGGGTACCTTTGAGTATTGGGCGACGCGGTGAGTGCATGTCCCAAAGTCTGCTCTTTTGACAGGGTCTGACCAGACGTCCAGTGTTCCAATAGGCCGAGTACTCTTTGAAATTGGCGGCGGCCTTCCTATTCGTGAGGAACTGGCCCGAGAAGGTCTGTCTGCTCTTTGTGCCTTCAACTACCTATCCCGACGGTTACTTCAGTCCTGCGCCAAGCATCAGACAAGCTACCCACACAAATGGAATTCATCAGCCGTTCCACTCCACCTCGTCTCGGAAACCTCCTCGTTCACCCTCCTGAACCACTAAAACTCAATCTCACAGCCACTTCGATACCTGCCGCGGAAGCGACTGTCTCAGCATAGACGATCCCTCCACCCTGATCAAGTTATATTGCTGTTGGGTATAGAGAGACAAACTATGGCTATACTTCTCTAATACATAGATGTCGTACCACGCCTCCAAGTACCCCGTCGCGCCGAGATCCTGCGTGAGGGTTACTACCCTACGCGTCAATGAGAAATCCTATCACCTTGACTCACATCGAAGCACATGTCACGGAAGAGACCCACATTCAATTATTATCACAAATTCTATTTCGAAATCGATTTCTCCATCGTCGTATCACACAATATGCATTAACAGTAACATGGGTGATCCTTCGACCCGACAAGTTGCTTAAGATTCAGATCTGGGCATGCGCTAGAAGGTAGTACGTCGGCTAAAACGGTCTCACTGTGAACGAGATCCTGGCCGAGCGTCCAGCAGACCAGTATCAGCATCCCCCAGACTGGCCACCCCACAGAACCGAATCTTCAAAGCGAGTAAGCGTGGATAAGGATCAATGGAATGTCAATGGAATAAACAGTTCCTTTTTACATACAGGCGCTCCCTTTACCCTGAATGTTTCTGTCTACAACTTATGGGCTTCCATTAATAGTGTCACACCGAAGAAGCATTGCAATGACATGCAAGGATAATTCTCGTGTTGAGCGTCTTTCAAAGTCTTCGCCAGTCCAGAAGCATAGCTGATCTATCAAATACAGTAATTCCACACAAGCAATGCCGCCACCTGTCGGCATTTAACAGGAAAGCACCCAAATTGCCCATCTTATACATACGCATATTTTGTTGTCCCAGTATCTAGCGATACACGACAGGCATCGCCCGTCGACGGCCCACAGATATATGCGTTTACACTTTTTCGACTCAGTGTACGGCAGCGTATCATCATTCCATCTAATCAGTGCCTGCAATAAGAGTTCCACGGTCCCATCGGTGGTTCGGTTCGAATAAACATGTCTCAAATTTGGTTCATACCAGGAAGGAAGTGAACAAGAAATCGAGAAATCGAGATCGTGTCCCCCGGTAGCCATTAGCTTCTGTACTTTGTGGGAGCAAAAACGCTGCCGAATATCAGGTTTCTTGGGCATTTCCCGGTTAACCGAGTTTCTGACAGTGGTGTTACACATGTAAAAGCTATGTTCTAGTTACGAGAAGGTCCATACTGATTGGTAAATCGTTTATGTACGTGTGGACTCGGCATGATCACCAACGTTATTATTGGCGACCTCGAGGCCTCAAGGCACCAAGCACCATCCTCATGAATATGCGGAATGAGGATGATATACAGAACGCTGCTCTTAACATGGGTAAGCCTCACTAACTCACGTAATTGTGTGTCCCTGCCAATGAGATGCTTAGTGATTATTGATCCTCATATCATCGTCACTATGTTGTTTTGTCGTATGAGTAGTAGCGTTATGTTAGTCGAGAAGCCAGAATAGTGATTGGCCATTGAAACCGACAAATGATATTATATCTTCCATGACTTAAGTTTGAACAGGGGATTCAGCGAACACGTAACGTCTTCTAAGTAGACACAAATTCACCTACTGTGCTTGCGCCTGTAGACTCTGCAAAACACTCGCCAACCGTTCCTTCCTCAGCGGAATCCACAACACCTCCCCACCACTCCCCGAGCCACTCTGCGCAGAAACGATAAGACCATGATCCCTATATTCACCCAGGAGCGCACGAAGCGCCGTATCATTCGTCGCGACAAAATCACCACGGGCAAGGTTGAATAAGGCGTCATAGCCGATCGCAGTTGCCTGTAAATCCACCGTCCCACCCCCGGCACCAGAACCGGAACCAGAACCGGCAACACCAAGTTCCTCGATAGCGTCCAGTTGTCTATTCGCTAAAAGCACGAACAACTTTTGAGCTTTTTGTGTAACGGAGGCCAAGATGTGTAGAGCAGCTGTTTCGGACATGTTGGTTACGCCGCCACCGGGGAGAGTAGATGACGGGTTAAGAGCTGAAGGGAGGGTAGATGTGAAGTCGAGTTTTTTGCGTGGGCCACCACCGTGTGCGGATGTGAGGGATGTACGATCGATGTAGGTTAATTCAAAGTCATATGGAGCCAAAGATGTCAGATCGTGATAGAGCCAGGAAAACCCTCGGGGCGGTGTTGGATTATTCGTGGATTGTTGTGAGGTCGTTGAGGAGGGTTTACGAGTGGAAGATTCGGACGAGGTCCATATTAGTGCGGAATTGATGTGGTCTATGGACGCGATGATGTGGATGTTGGGTGTGAGAGCTAGAAGTGAGAGGATAGATTTTACGCGGGGAGTTCGTAGAACAGCAGAGTCGATGTTGTGGATGGCGATGTACAAGTGAGGTGATTGTTGGTCCGAAGGAGACGAAGAAAAAAATGTGGATATTCGTTGAGCTTGTTTCTCGGGGATTGTGGATGTCAGCTCGAGATCCTGGATTCCAGGTATATTCTCAATCTGATTGAGAAGGTCTTTGATGGTAAAATCAGGCTGGAAGCCATTGGCAACAACGACGTGCCCCTTCTTTGAACAGACATCCGTAGCGAACTGATTAAGCAGTTGGCGCTTGGAACCATATCCATAGCACAGAACGTTGAAGCCTTCTTGCAGTTCAACGAGGAATCGCGAGAACAGAGAGCTCCGGATGGAAGGTGTCGAAATTATTGGTTGTTGGGTTTTGAGTCTGGGTTTTGCGGAGATGATGGCATTGTTATATTCCTCCGCCGTGAGAGGGAGAACGAGATTAGAAAAGACGTTGGAGGACGTCTGTGCCGTCGAAGCAGTGTATGTGAAGTAGGCATCGAAGCCCGTCTGGACTAGGATATTGGACGATCCTTGGGCTTTAGCTTTACCCTTACTCGGAGAAATCGCTGGGAGTTCATCCTGGTCTGAACGCTCTTCTGAGTTGTCTGAGCCATCTGGCGTTTCATTGTCGTCGGATGTTGCAGAGTCTTGCAGCTCCAAGCGCTTTCTTTTGGTTCGCGGGGGCATGGTCAAGTTGACGCGTTAAAGTCGCGTCTGCTACTCTGGAAGGACATGCTTACATAAGCGCATTTTACGCCGTGCTTCAATTTACGCCCAGGATCCTCCTCCACAATGAGCGTCCTTCCCAAGGCGACAGTTGCCCAAACGAATGTCATTCGGGAAGGCATCAAGGTCATCCGCAAGATTCTTGCAGAGCGCGACTGCTCGCAAGGCTTCAGCACCGGCGAACTCTACCGACTCGCCCTCCTTGAACCCGCTCCTCGAGGCTTCGAGGGCGACCCACGGCTCGCCAGTAAGCCAGAGGGTAAAAAACGCACTAAAGGTATTACATTACCAGCATACAATGATCATCCCGTTCGCTCGAAAGCGTGTGTTCTCGTTTTCGCTCCGCCTACTCTCCGACACTCATTCGACCATTTACAGATTCTTAAAGCAATTCATCCTTCCAGCACTAGAAGGGAGCCGGGAAATCGCTAAAGTTGTCGTGAAACGCGAAATTACAACACCAACTCCTGCAAAGGGCAAGAAGGGCAAAACCCTTACACGGCCAACCAAGGAGACCGCTGGCGCCTCGCCCGTAAACCCCGTCCTTGTGAACGCATGGGTTTGGAAGCCTCTTGGTCGCACTTGAATAGAAGGAGGAAGGGCTCTAGGGAATTTAAGGTGCGGCGGGATTTGGCAACGATAAAGCAGCTCCAGGCTCAGGAAAGACGGGCAGCACAAACCTCGTAGCAGTTATAGACGGTATGCATATGATCACTTGGTATCCACGTTGTTACTAACCGTTCCTTAGCAGTTATCGTCTTTTACGTTTATCTTATATCCTCACCGCTATTCAAACGGGCCGATACGTCGATTTCCTTCTGATGAACGATCATATAAATAAAGGCAGAGAGAGACCTCCGACTACGAATAAATTACCTCCAGACCAAATGGAGAAGTGCTATTCCATTCTTTTGATAAACCGTTGATGTGCGGACTCTGCATGATCAGCAAAGCTATTATGGGGACCTCGAGGCCTGAAAACACCAAGCTCCATCCTCGTGGCTATCGTATACAAAACCTGACTGTTAATACTTTCGTGACTAGATGGGACTTATAAGAAACCAGTTATATTGAAAAAAATACAAATGGTGAATACTGGTATTGAGTGCGGGGCGAGCGACGTTGGTCAATACATGTAGAATTTAGAGAGTGGGTACAGAGGCGTCTACCTACTCACTTCAGTTTTCAAAAGCTGAGGCGATATAAACGTAGTGAGAGTTTTCTATCCTAAAAGTTACGTTAGCGCAGTGAACAGGAAATGATACATAGTATTGCTCCGTGTTTCATTTCAACAATAGAAACGTCGGAGAGCGCAAAGCAAAGAAGTCCTCGCGTATGTCCACTAAACAATGCCAGGAACAACGTGGCTCGTTGCGTACGTCCCCAGTCACGACTCGATTTATTCTGATTTTGGATGTAGAGACTTCAAATCGAACGGGGGATTCTGTTGGGTCTTGTTCAGAGACGCTAAAGCGGCAAGCATGACGATCATAACTCCAAACAAGGCAGTGTGAAGGATAGCAAATTGAAAACTCGTTGAAAGTGCGAGCTTTCGGCTAGTGAATCGTGCTGCGACCTGTTGACCCAGAACGTCTTGGGCAGGACTATCGTCGGAATCTGGGCCCCGGTAACCACTTGTGAAAGCCTTCAAGCCAGAAAGCGTATATTTGTCCATGTGGTCATTAATGACTTGCTGGGTGAGCGGTCGAACCGAGGTATCGTTTTGCCGTTCACGACCGTCAACGGGCATATCCAACAACATGGTCGCCGAAACCCAATTGAAGTTGAAGAGCCCTTTGGCAGGTTTGAGTGTTCCCCCGTCGAGCGAACGAATCGCGGTGTAAAGAATTGTCGTGAACAGCGATCGAGCCGCTTGGTGATCGATGTTCTGCGGTGAAGCAACATTGAAGCGAGAGGCCACTTCGATATCAGGTTCCGTGATGTTGGAATTTGGCTCGAGAATGACGTTTCGGGACATGAAAGAGAGGTTGGGGGTGCAGATCAAGAGAGTGGCGAGGGGAGCGCGGAGGTACCTGATGGGTCTCCTGGCGGCAGAGAAACCCGCAAAGCCATCACTGTTGAAGACTGTTGGCAGACCACTGAGGTCAATCCACGTGTTGTTGAAACTCGTGCTATTGAAACCCGTGCTGTTGGAGCTTGGACTGAAAGTAGGTGGGATGGTGACATTGCCTCCTAAGAAAAGGTAGGCAGAGTCACCCGTGTAGTGCTTGAACGTGGGCACCAAGTGAACGATACTGGAACCATTCGCTAGTGCATGCCATTACACGACGAGGGCGATCCAAGAGCGTCAGAACTCACACATTCGAAGTCGATCGGCAGCAATAGAAGTTGCATTCGTCTTGAAATCTCCGGCCCATGTTTTATTTCCGAATGTGACTTTGCCCGAAGAGTGGCTGTCGGGTGCCCGCCACTGACAATCGTAGTGGAAAGTGACTAGATCTGTCTCGTACGTGACTTTGGTCGTCATGTTGAGATTCTTAGTCGGTAGAGGAATGAGGTGATTGGGCTGAGGGACATATCCCCAAGGGGCCCCGAACAACTGCTCGAGCCTCACTATCATGTTGGCTTGATAAAGGCGATCCATGAAGGCTGGGTTGGTGATAACCGTGAAGTTTTGAGTGAGGCTGGAAGTGGATATGGAGCCGATGGGCAACGTTCTATCAAATTCGACACCAGAAGCCACTGTGATGGTAGAAGATCCGGTTGTACGGATGAGCAGCAAACCCATAAAGGCAAAGAAAGCGATCTTGAATGTCTTCGTCGCTCTACTCTGGGTGAAGTAATGAATGCGATCGATGATGCCGCTAGTAACAACGGAGACCACATCCGTCTTTTCCGTCCGTGCTGCCCATTCCCTACTGAACGAATCACAGCACACATGGACGGCGGATGAGATGGCGACAGTGTGCCAAAGCGAAAAGATCGTGATAAAACCGCTCCTAATTGTTGTGGGTTCAAAGGCGAACCAGGGCAGTTGGGGCGGGCGCAAGTAACAGTACCAGGTCAGGATCGTGAAGAAAGCTTCCATCAACGTAAAGATTAAGAAGCGGGGGCTGAAGAAGGGTATGAGTATGACCGGTTGTTGACTTTCGACGGCTGCATTTGCACCGCTGTCGAATGCTATGTCGGACTCGAACATGGCAGGGAAACGCGGAGCGAAAGAACAATGGTCGGATGAATGTGGCTTGGGTTTTTAAATCAGCATAGGCCCTGTGCTCAGAAGCCTCGCCGGCGGCAAGGAAATTCATTTCGATGCAGACTATACCTTTCCCGATACTCAGTCAACGTTATAGACGCCGGATTCTGACGTTTGATTCACATCGGAGGTGGCCGCCGGTCCATAGTGGATAATGGAAGGCACCGCGAATACCTGGTGAACACAGTAAGAGGTTAGCATCCTCTTGAGTGAGACCAGTTCTGTGGCTGTGGGGCGTTTGGCAGGGAGTTCTCAGAGTGCTGACCAGGTGTTGAGCACTGAACAAGTTTAAGGACCAACCACGTTTGATGTCAGAGTTGATATCAATCAGCCACTGAGCTATCACTTGCACGTGGGTTGCGTGTGGGATGGATCTCTCGTAGGTAGCGCTGAATCTGTGTCGAGGCGCGCGCTATATTGCGTTCACTTGGCGAGTTTTAGTCTTACCTTGTGGGGATGGGATATAACAAT
The DNA here is from genome assembly GCA_963576785.1 of Chlorophyllum brunneum. NCBI lineage: Eukaryota > Fungi > Basidiomycota > Agaricomycetes > Agaricales > Agaricaceae > Chlorophyllum > Chlorophyllum brunneum. The sequence continues at coordinate 1,575,108 of OY756149.1, forward strand.
TCACATTGGGTATGTATAGGCTTCCTTTCGGCTCAGCTTCGAGGTGCTGGTTTGCAGCCTTGCAGGGTTGTGGTGGAGAAACAGCTGAAATTATCCCTTGCCACCAGCCTCCTTTCGCCGTTTAATACGTGTCCGCGAGATGGAAATACATAGAGTCGTAGGCATTACGCCACCGGCACAGCTTGGTCCAGGGAAAATCTCAAGCATGTCTATAAACTTACTTCTGGTGAGCAGCGAGCTATGAGATGACCATCGCGTATGGTGTTAAATGAGATCAGAAGTGGTGAGTTTTCAACGAGGCTTTAGCGGGAGAGGTGACGACGCAGATGCTTGAGATCTTTCTGACCGATTGTCGCACGCCAATGTTGTGTATCTTTTCTTCAGCCCCACATCCCGAGGCTTCGGGTGTGGATGGAAAACATAACGAGATCTTACTGTGAAAGAATAAAGACGGCTGTTGGTCGATGCCAGCCGAGCATCCGGCACGGATATTTCCGAAGCTGCTTATTGAATTGCCATTAAGCTGTGATACCCCAAGCACAGCGACTTGGTCATACTTCGACTTCTCTTCGAGTCAACAAGCCCTCCACTCGCTGCTCGTGTATAGTCACCGCGTGATGAGGCGAGGCTTTTTCGACGCACAAGGGTTGATCCAAGGAATTTGTCTGATCTTCGCTTAGTTCCTTGCCTAGCCCCGTCCACTGGCTCCTTCCACCATGCGCACCATTTTACTGTCCAGAATCAGACAATAATAGACGTGAAAAACTCACGGGAAAACTATTGTAGGTACTTTAGCCGCAGCTTGATTGTCTAATCCCGTCTCATGTCTAACCGAAGTGATGGAATATCTTGCCAAGCACACCATTGCCGGTGCGGAATTTGACTCTTCTGCTCGGTTTCCCCCTCCGCTCTGCCATCCTGGCACACGAGTCGATATATCCTACCGTATTCACAAATGGATGCACAACGACAAGGTCAAGGAAAGACTCTTGTGGCTCTACGGACCCGCAGGTGTTGACAAGTCTGCTATCATCCAGACACTAGCTGAATCGGAATGCGAATCGACCGTTCTTTTGTTGGCCGCTACTTTATTCTTCTCGAGAACCGGCAGACGTGATGACCCTCAGCGCATTTTCCCCACCATTGCGTATCAGCTGTCAACATCTCGTCCATTCTTTTTCAGGGGGGTTGTTGGCGTGTTTTGCGGTCAGAACAACGCACGTCCAATTCTGAAAAGCGACTGCTGACGAGAATTGACTGAAAGCTTACTCGTATTGTACTAGGTTACACAATATCAACAATTAATAGTGTCTGTGACACGTTTCGAACGAATATCATGCGCCCTGTATCTTCATCAAAGGCGACAAATGCGAAAGCTAGGTCCCCGACTTGATTGAAGGTAGGCAAATGCTCCCGAACGGTTGACGAGGTGGAATCCCACTCGTGGCTGGCGATGCGAATAGCCTTGTCCGCCAATCGAAAGAATAGTGATGCAGAAATGCCGACCGCGAAGTCTTCCCATCCCTCTTCGGGGTTGTGAGCACCTAGATCGACAGTCGTTGGGGGTAATCTCTTGTTGTGCGGTATCACGATCGCGCTGCGCCTTTCCCGAGTTATGCGATCCACAATGGCGATTAGTGACGCTCCGGGTGTCCAGCGGGTCTCCGAGCGTTGGTACAACTCCAACGGAACACTGTGTAGCAGCTTGATGGTTGTTGGAGACTCTACCTCAACGATATGAAGTGAGCCAGGTCCGAAAGGATCAAGTGCAAAAATGTTTTGATGAATGAATTCTATGCCCTGTCTCTGGACTCAGTACAAAATTCGACGAGGGGACAAGGGACCAACCGAGAAGCGAGATAATTTGAATGGATGAATGCTCGAGTCAATCAAAGAATAATCGAGGCGGCCCAGGGCCTGGTGATAGTCGTAAACCTCAATCTCCTTGTGGTTTGGATCGGATCCCTCCCAGACTTGAACAAAGTAATGGTCGTTGAGTGCCATTGCTTCGGATATCTTGTCCGGCTTGAAACATCGGAAGGTGGCAATGTTCGTGGCAACTAGGGTAGCATCCACGCCATGGCCGACCAGATCCACTTGGTACACGTATGTCCGTGATTTTTCTGGGGAGGTCTGAACGAACCTGGAGCGACGTAGACTAGATTTACACACCTTCTTCCCAAACAAAACCTGCAACACGAAACGAGAGCCGTGGGGCTCGTCGGTCTATCCAAATGCTGTGGCTGATTATCATTTCTTCCCCAGTGATTTCTGGGTCAAATTCGCTGGGATCGAACAATAGACGCGGTGTGGGGTTGGTGCTGTTCAAATCGAGGATATCCGCGAATGCAAAAGGATGGGCCGTCAGTAGCCATCTGCCACCTGGAAGAAGCTCTCTCAAATCCGGCGTCATGCGCCTAAGGTCCGTCGGACAAGATTCAATGTTGCGCGTACGGAAACGCGGTTGTATAGAATTGGCCAACACGTCTTGGATTCGACCTCGTCGTAAGACCCATTTTTCCAGTTCCTCGACGGTGTATTTGTCAGGTCCTGCTTCGGGTGGTGATACACCATATACTCCGCGCAACTCAGTAATACAGTCTTGCCAGAATTGACGGGTTTTTGTGACAGAGTAAAACGTTTTGCAAGTCTTTCCAAATCTGAGTCTCCATAAATACATCGATACAACAAAAACCTACCAGCCTGACCGCGAGCAAGTTCGAGTAGCCCAGACGTACGAGGATTTGGGATAGAATCTCAATAGGTAGAGAGGAGAGTCCGTGCTGCTGCCCGCTAGGCTCTACAGGAGCGAATATGCGAGGGAAATGGAGCCGACGCGAAATAAGCTTGAGATAGAAATTCCAGACCCAAGACAAGAGGCTAGATGACCAAGCCATAGCGTTAGCGGTAGCAAACCAGGACTTGAACCTGGTCACGTGTTCAATATAGGTTGACTTGCTAGTGGACCACTGCGTCTGCTGTCTGAATGCTGAACTAAACGCAAACACCGTAAGCAACTATGTTTTTCTGTGGGTATTTTCATCGATGCTGCAGCGCTCAGTACTCACTTGGGGTTCAGCTTTTTGGTTACCATCTAACTTACTGATCATCGCAGGCTTATCGATCGCGCGTCCTCGTGTCGAGTGCTATGGTCGACCACATGCTCATACTGAGGTGCTGGGTTTTAAAACGACACAGTCCCCAGTTGCTGCTGTTGTTAAGATCCACTGCTTCAGCACCTCAGGTCTCACACAATTTTGCAACCGGCCCAAAAGATTTTGCCTATACCATCGAATTACAGTAGTGCTAATGGCCGACCACAGAATTTCGCATCAATCCCGCTGCCAAAGTAAGATATAGTTCCTCTACGCCAGGAGTCTGAAATTTCCACATTACATAGATCCATCCGACACGAATTCGGCCAAAAGCCAGGCCACAGACATCCATAGGTCCCCCTAAGTGTAAATTTCTAATGAACCGCTTGTCAACATATTCTCGATGTAGCACAGCAAACAGAAACCCTGCCATTGCCGACTCTAATCGCCCGAATGGAGCGGCGTAATGCGGAAGGTATGGTTCCGTTCGCAAATTCTGAACATCGGTGCTTATCCTAGAGAGTTAAGTCTCATCCGGCAGATATCCGCAGACCAATCGTGAAGAGGACCTGATCCAAGCTTATCGGCGCGATAAACCATCAGGTCACTTCATCAACTTCGTGGCTACGTCCATATGTCGAGATCATTGTCAAGAGGTTTGGGCGTCCAGGAGAGAAGGAAAGCCTCACAGAAACTATCAAAAAATTGGCTGGGCACAGCGATATTGGCGTGCGCTTGTTGAGATATGCCTGCGGTTCAGAAATGCGCGATTTTTCCGTGCGTTATTCTTATTGTCCGGTGATGGCCAATCTTTGACTGATTGATTGCCTTCGAGTCAGTTGAAATCGTTTTCGAGAGTTGGTCAAAAAGACGTGCTCTCTATGGGCATCCAGATACCTCAGACAAACATATCTTGGCACAGGTTATCGATCGATCCGGGATTCCCGATCTGTTCAGCTACGGGAAGATTTCTGAAGTCGTCCCTTCAGAACATCGTATATACCCTGAAACTTCTGGGGCGAAAGCTTTGAAATCAAATGTAAGTGTCTGTCACCCTCAGGACGCCTCGATGGCTGACCCCAGGGCTATAGACAGAGGGCCTCATGCGGACGCGAATCCACAACTTCATCGTTCAGTTAATCGATGGATTCAAAAGTCCCAAGGCGTTTCTCTTAGGAGATGAGGTTTCCCTTGCCATTCTCGGGAGCGACAATCCGCCCATCGAGGTTCTGCATACGAAGGCCGATGGCAGTGTGCATAGCACATTCCTGACTGGCGTACTGGACATGGTTTGTTGTTCATCACAGGCCAGCCTTGACGTACTCTCAGGTGCGCCGGAAATGCTACGAGAAGAAACTTTGGAAAGTGGGAAACTCACAGTACATCATGTTACAATTACTCTTGGGCATAGCTGACGCTCCGTTTCAGACCCAGAGAACCTGTTAGCCAGGTGGCAAGTCCATGACTTTGTGGGCCACCTGGAGGCTGGGTATGGAATTTTTGACGATTCACTTGCCGAAATCGGACATGGAGTCATTTGTCATCGAGGCCAAGTGCATGCAGAAGCGGTTCACCTTCGAAGCAGGTAGTGCATTTCTGAACATTTCGGACGACTTTCTCTGACTTTTCTTTTTGACAGATAGCCCTAGGCCCCTAATCACCCTGCCAAACTCAGGGCTCGAAGATCAAGGTGGGTGCTATTACAATAGTCACAGATACACGAAATCCCTCATCACACTCCTTTCCGGACAGACTCCCTACCTTCTGCCCTCGCTGACGGTCCTCATCAACCCGCTCGGGAGGACAGCTCGACTACAAGCTTTGATACCGTGTTCTCTATCTTAGGTGGGCCTTCATTTCCACTCCGTCTCCTACGCTACTTGAACGCTTCGATAGATTTGGTCATCATTGATCCAGATCAATGGCTGCATGCTTACGAGGGACTCCATACTCTTCTCCCTTCCTGCCAGTTGGATGGCCTCCTTCTCGATCGCTACCTTTTGATGGCTTGGACCTTGCTTGAGAAGGGTCCCCGTCATGCCAGGTACATGCCGCTCAACTTCCTCGCTTCCCGTCGACCAGACCTGGCAGAGATAGCCAATTTCCGAGCGATATCAGGTCTCCCTCCCTCAGGCTGTTGTTCGCCAGAACCGGTTATCGGTGTCCTATTCCAGGGCCACCATTACTTTGTCGTCGTAGTCCTACCCGACGTCAACGAAATCCACATCCTTGGACAACGCCTGACTGGGGCTCTTCATCAGTACTGTGATCCGCGCGGTTGGGAACGGTGGGAAGAATACCTGCATAATGTCAGTGTTTATCATGGCTGGGACATGCGAGACTACACGGTCCATCATACCGACTGGCCCCAGAATGGCTTGGACGACTGTGATCCAATTGCTTGTCAGGTGGTGGAGCACATCTTGGATCATGGCTTTCATCGCAACCACTGGGGTTACTGGGATCCACCACATTTGCGCTGTCCCCACAGCGCCCGTCTGGATATCTTGGAGAAGTTTCGTTCATCTACGTTGGAAAATGTGGCTCGGTTTTCCGACCTCCGCCATGATTGTCCTTCTATCTCAGAGAATCCTTACTTCGGCTCCAGGTTGGAGGGGATACAGCAACAGATGCAGGCGTTCTGGCGGAACTGCCGTAATCGCAGTTCCAGGTCTGGATTCTCATATATCCTGAAAAAGCTGATCCACGCCATGATGACGTGCCAATCGTGCCCCTCCGAGCTTGAACAAGGTGCCGATGAAGAGGACGAGGAGACCGTGGAAGCGTTACTCACAGGTCATCAGCCCCTTGTCTCTGATCCTGCTAGTGACCGCAAGAACAAATCTGCGGATGCGGAGGCTCCTCAGTTGCAGGAGGCCCAGGTTTGGTGCCACGTCTCTCAAAGTAACCTAGTAGACGGCTTGAGCAAGCTAACCCTCGAAACCAACAACTACTCGACTGGAAATCAGGAAGAGGATCAAGATGAGGATCGGGCCAAAGGTGATGCCAGTGAGCAGAATTGCGCGAACCAGAAAGAAGGCGACCGGGAATATGAGGAGGCGGACGAAGTTAAGGGTGACGAAGGTGATGCGGAGGACGGCAACCAGAAGGCAGGAAATACACCCACTGGTGATAGACCATCACAAAAGAGGAAACCACGATCACTCCCCTCCCACGTGTATCAGACTATCGCCCAGTGCTTAGCATTGTGAGCCGCGAATTCATCCCCCTTAGGCTTCCTCTCATCCTTGATCCCGCAGGCAAATCGTAACTGAGTCTACAAGGCCGCCGTGGAGATCGGACGACGGCTAGGCCTTCAAACGGCTATCCGTCTCCCTCCTCCCACTAACCCTATTCGTACACGACATTCCACTTGTCCGATGAAAGAAGATAGGCCGAGGACTCGACGGCCGATACGTTTTGAATGCCAGCAAGACGGGCATCAATTCTCGCAGACTCAGAAGGGCAAAGGTCTTCGGGCCTAATTGCCTCACTCTCCACCCCGACATCGCTCTCCATTCGCCGCGCCGGCCAGTACCCTCTCGATAAAATGATTTCATTCAAATCCCTGAACACGTAGGAACGGTTGTTACTAAAAGTACGAAAATTTTCAATCTCTTATGTACCCTTTCATTCAATGCATATAATATCTCCATAATCCCTAATTCGGACTGTTTCGGACTCAACTTTTCTATTCAAATTACTTCTACAGTGCGTATGGACTATGTACGAGGTTTCCGTAGCATAGGTTTTGATTTTCGTATAAATATGAATGTACTTCGTCTACAAAAAGGAGTGAAAATGTATCCGATTATTCCTATCTCTCTTCTCTGCCTCCCAGAGGCTCGTAAACGTCTCGCTTCAACAAACCGCCCTTTCCCTTACCTTCGTGTGTTCCTAGACACATCCCCTTTCACCTCTATTTCCCTTGGGTTGAAGCCCCAACGTCAGACGGACGCTGACGTGCTCGCAAACATAACGAGACAACATCTCTTCACCGGAATGAGGATGATATAGAGAACACTGTATTTTCGCTCTTAACATGGGTAAGTTCACTGACCCACGTCATTCCTCTATATTGGCGCTGACTTGCTGGTTACTCTCCAGATGTGTGTCCCTGCCAAGGAGATCTTTGAACAGATGAAGACTCTTAGTGGTGAATGATTCCCGTATCGTCGTCACAACTACGTCGAAGACTTTGTTTCTTTGTTGCAAATAGTGGATAAAGCAGTAGTAGCATTATGATTGAATAGGAGATGCAGCCGCGAATAGGAGATGTAGCATGCAGCATTTTGAAAGTAAACACAAATCATCTACTGTGCCTGTGCCTGTGAACTCTGCAAAACACTCGCCGACCGTTCCTTCCTCAGCGGAATCCACAACACCTCTCGAGCCACCCTCCGCAGAAACAATAAGACCATGGTCCCTGTATTCACCCAGGGGTGCACGAAGCGCCGTATCACTCGTCGCGACGAAATCACCACGGGCAAGGTTAGTTAGGCGTCGTAGCCTATCACAGTGGCCTGTAAATCCACCGTCACACCCCCAGCACCGGACCCAGAACCAGAGCTGGCAGCACCAAGTTCCTCGGTTGTCTATTCGCTAAAGGGACGGATAACTTTGGAGCCGATCGCGTAACGGAGGCCAAGATGTGTAGAGCAGCTGTTTCGGGCATGTTTGTTGAGTCGCCACCGGGGATAGTAGAAGAGGGGTTGAGAGTTGAAGGGAGGGTAGATGTGAAGTCGAGCTTTTTGCGTGGGTCAACACTGTGTGCGAATGTGAGGGATGTACGATCGATGTAGGCTAATTCATGGTCGTATGGAGCCAGGAAAACCCTTGAGGCAGTGTTGGCTTATTCGTGGAAGATTCGGATGAGGACCACATTAGTGCGGGATTGATGTGGTCTATGGAAGCGATGATGTGGATGTTGGGTGTAAGAGCTAGAAGTGAGAGGATAGATTTTGCACGGGGAGTTTGTAGAACAGCAGAGTTGATGTATGGATGGTGATGTACAGTAAGGGACAAAACCCTTTCAATGATTTCCACTTCTGGACAAATTCTTAAATAACTCCTGAGCTACTGAAGCGATTGACTCCATATTTTAATTGTAGATAGCCCTACATCTACCCTATCTTATTTATAAATATCATAATGTAATATCAATTTCCTGAGGTGCTATGAATTAATGAATATTATGAGTGCATTGGAAGGGTTTTGTCCCTCACAGCCTCTAGGCACATAACTTTGTTGATTGCCTCCAAATAAATTCAAATAAAATCAGGTGACTATGGTAGATAATGTATAAATAGATGTGCTTACTTTCTATGCAAAAATTAACCCACTACAGTATCATTCCCTGTCATGAATGTTGAGGAAATGTTACAACCTTAGTCTAAGACTCAGGTTGCAAGTCTTTTGATAAAGACAAGGAAATAGAGAGAAGAGTAAGGGATGATATGATTGGTAAAGTGTAAGGAATACATCAAGTATTACTACACTTTATATATTAGTGGTGGTAGCTAAGAATAAGGGAGCAGGGTAAAGGAGTCATAGGGGATGAGTGGAATGAGTATAGCCATAAGGGATGAAACAGGAGATGAAATGGATACATAAGAATGATGAGTACGATAGGTGCATGATAAGAATGTACTGTCTATCTATAGTTCATAACAATACCTCCCTTTTTACATTCATGACCCCATGAAGTATCACTGTCTACTTGTTGTCTTGTTTTTTGTGTAAAGCATTGATGAGTTGTCATTTAGTAGAACCAATCATTGGAGTTCCTGACTTACATCAACATCCAATCCAGAAGGGAGCATGGTCTTGTCCTCCCCTAAAGAGGGCTACAGTGCATCCTTGAAATATAGTGGTGTTATTTGTTTTGGCGGCAACAAGGTTGTATACTATCTCTTCCCAGTAGTTTTCTTTAAACTGTCTTCTATCCTTGAGTGTGAGGTATGATGGTAGTAGGTTAAATATCATAGGTTTGGATGGTGGGTCCATGTTGGGTAGTTGTATAAGGAGGTGATCTACTTTATCTCACATATCCAGTTCCATTAGATGGTCTAGGACTGATCTGTCGATTCCCTCCATCCCTTTATCTAACTATTCCTGTTTGTCATCTTTGTGGTAGGGTGGTTTGTTGGGTAAGGTAGTGGGGATATATAGGTCAAGATCTATTAGTCTTTGAGTGAGTCTATAGGTGGGGTTGTTGCTAGAGTCAGTGAGGTGATTGAGTCTTTTGCCTGTCATGATTAAAGTACTTTGGATACATTTCTTTGTATCAGAGTATACCAATACATTAAGATCAGTGGCTGCTTTATCCAATAACTTCTTCATGAGTTCATGTTTTCCAGTTGACATGGTAGCTGGGAGGGCTCTAATGGTAGTGACGAGTAAGATATGGCTTAGGGGATTTGGAGGTTGTTGATAGTATGGGTGATGTATATGAGTCCTTTGGTTGTGGTAGTATAGTGTTTGATCTGGTCTTTGGTGGACTGGGCATCAAGGAAGTTGTTGAGTTCTTGTTCAAACTCTGTGTCATTGGCTAGGAAGGGGGTGGGTTTGCATTTGGCATGCATGGTGTATTGTGGAGGTAATTGGCAAAGTTTAGAGTACAGCGGATATAGCGTGAGGTGTGTTGGGTGTAGTGATCTCTTGTAATGTGAGGTTTGTTGTTCATAATTGTCACCTTTTACCCCCCCTTTTTATAGGTTTCATCCTCAAAATTGTTATGAACTATAAATAGACAGTACATTCCTATCATACACCCGTCACATTTATCATTCTTATGTATCCATTTCACTTATGTGTTTCATCTCTTATGGCTGTACCTCTTCTGACTCATCTTATTTGTCTCTATGACTCCTTTACTCTGTTCCTTTATTCTTAGTTCTTACCACTAGTATATAAAGTGTAGTAATACTTGATGTATTCCTTACACTTTACCAATCATATCATCCCTTACTCTCTTCTCTACTTCCTTGTCTTTATCCAAAAGACTTGCAACCTGAGTCTTAGACTAAGGTTGTAACAGAAATCTTGTCTAAAAATTCTTGAACTGCCTCCTTAGCATTTTCCAGTTCTGACTCATCCTTTCATATGTCTTTTTTGGAGGTATAACCTTTCCAGTATACTAGGAATTAATTTTGTCATCCTCTCGTGTGGTGTCCTTGGATTTCTTCTACTTCATATTATTCTTCATCATTGATGATCTCGTGCATCAGTGGTAGTGGGGTGCGCTGGCTGTTGAACTTGGGTTTTTGATAGGGGGAGAGGAGTCTGCTGTTAAACATGTTGTATATTGCCCATATTTCCAGTAACTCCAATTGGTAGCTTGTTTCACCTATTTTTGCTTTTATTCTGAATAGTCCATATTGTTTGTAATCCAGCTTCTTGGTTGGTCTTGTTGTCCTAATGTTACTTGTTTCGAGCCAAACTTGTTCTCCTGAAATGTACTCATGTTCCAGTTTGGTGCTGTTACATTTTTCCATTTGTATCTGATTGTGCTGTAGCATCTTCATCACCTCTTGTTACATGTTTTGTAACTCCTGTATTCATTCCATGATTGCAGGTGCTTTGGTAATATTCATTATATCTCCTTTCCAGGAGTGTCATCTGTAAACTATTTCAAATAGTGAATATCCGGCGGCTGTGTGGGTTTTGTCATTATATTGGAATTCTGCTGTGGCTAGCCATTTTTTCCAGTTGTTTTGCACATGGTTTATTATATTTCTGAGGTATGTTTTGACCTCCTAGTTGATGCGCTCTGTTTGACCATTGGTTTGTGGGTGGTATGCCATGAATAAGTTTTGCTGGGTTCCTGTTGCTTGGCATAGTTCTGCTATGAATTTGAATGCAAATTGTGGTCCTCTGTCACTGATAATTCTGTGGGGTATTCCATGTGTTCTCCATATGTCATCTTGGTAGATATCTCCTAGCTCCTCGGATGTTAAGGTAGTGTTGACTACATGTAATCTAATCATTTTGCTGAAACAATCAACTATGACAAGTATTGCATCATATCCTTCTGACTCTGGTAGTAGTCCTATCATGTCGATTGATATTTCTTCCCAAGGTTCTACTGGTGTTGGAGATGTGTTGTTAGTCTTGTTTGGAGTATTTTGTTTTGTTGGCATGCCTTATACCCTTTGATATATTGTTTGACATTATTGCATATCTGAGGCCACCAATAACTCTGTTTAAGGAGTTCAATCATTCAGTGTTGTCCTAAATATCCTACATCTGTCTTGTTGTGGTGTTGTTGAAGTATTTCTTGTCATATTTGGCTGTTGGGTAGGACATATATTCTTCCTTCAAACATTGGTACCCTATCTATTTTCCATATCTCCTCTGGTCATTTCTCCTTTTCCTTTAGCTACTATGTTTCCCTTTTTGTTTCCTTTTGTAGTCAGTGTTTCAGATCTTCTTCTCCTGAGATTTCCCAGATTTGTTGGATCACAGTAATTATGTTATTGTTGAATAAGTGATCAGGTAGTAATGTGATATTAGTGTTATCTCATATAGTATTAGTTTTTGTTAGTCTTGATAAGACATTGGCTTTCGTATTGGTTTTTCCGGGGATGTGTTTCAGCATATAATAATATTCCTATAGTTCCATCTGCCACCTTGCTTGTTGTCCTGTAAGTTGTTGTGGTTTTCGGAAATATTCTAGGTTCTTGTGATCCATCCATATTTTGAATGGTTCATCTGCATTGAGTAAATATTGTCTCCAGGTCTTGATTGCTTCTCGGATGGCTAGTAACTCTTTGTCATAGATCTGATAGTTTTGTTCTGCGGGTGTCATTGTTCTTGAGTGGAATGTGATTGGGTGCCAGTGTTCTTCCTGTTTTTGCAATAGTACCGCTCCTACTCTATATTCTAATACGTCCACTTCTACTCTATATTGTCCCTTGTCTTGCAGCATTGCTAGTATTAGTTCACTTGTGACCTTTTCTTTGATTCTTTCGAAGGCCTACTGCTGTTGTTCTGTCCATTCCCATTGCATGTCTTTTTTCTTCAACTCGTGTAGCAGGGCTGCTATGTTGCTGAAGTTATGAATGAATTGTTAGTAGAAGTTTGCAAATCCTAAGGATTTCTTGACATCTTTTAGGGATTTGGGTGTTGGCCATTCTTTCACTACTTTCACCTTCTTCTCCTTTATTTTAACGCTGTCCTGTCCAACCATGAATCCTAATATAGGTATTTCTTTTGCGTCAAATAAGCACTTTGATCTTTTAAAATACAGTTGGTGTTTTGCTACAATGTCAAGAAACTGTTTCATCTTGTCTTCAAGTTTCTGTTGTGTGGTCCCTGGGATGATGAAGTCATCCATGTAGTTGATGACTGCCCCTTCGTGTAGCATCTCTCAAAAGACAATGTTCATCATCCTTTGGAATGTTGCTGGCAAGTTACTCATTCCAAAAAACATGACTATTGGTTCGAATAGTCCATTGTTCATTACAAATGCTGCTTTCCATTCATTTTCTTCTCTTATCCTGATGTTGTTATATCCCCAGATGATGTCAAGTTTGTTAAAGACTTTTGTATTCTTGAGTCTGTCAATGACTTTACTTATGAGCAGAAGTGGCATCTTGTCTTTGATCATGTGTTCATTTAGCTTCTTGTAGTCTTGTACCAGTCATTTGGTTCCATCTTTCTTGGGTATAAAGAAGCATGGGATGGCGTAGGGGGATTGTGATGGTCAGATTCATCCTGAGGTGATATTCTTGTCGAGAAATTTCTGTAGTTCTTGTTTCTCCATTAATGTCATTAGGTAGACTTTGGACTGTAGTACTGGTGGTATATCTTCTGTCAAGTTTATTTCATGGTCCCATATCATGTGTTCTGGCAGTTTGTCGAAGTTTTTCTTGTTGAACAGGTGTGTATATTGCTGTAGGTATGTTGGTAGGTCTTCTGGGTTTGTTTGATTGGTTTTCTTTTCCTCTATATGTTCTTTTACCATGCGTATTCTCTCATTGAATCATATATCATTGTGGTGTGTGGTGCAACCCTTTGGACATCTGTTGAAGTGTATTATGTTGTTTGTCCAGTTGATTTCTGGGTTGTGCTTGACTAGCCAGTCATGTCCAAGATATAGATCTGTGCTTTCCAGTTGTGTTACCATTGCTTCGATTTCTTTCATATGTTTGCCATTGCTTAGTACCAGTTATGCCATGTCTGTTATTTCCCCTTTCTTGTTTTTGGTTCCGTTGGCATTGATTACTCGTATTGGGGTTTCGAGGGGTTTGGTCGTGATCTGTTCTTCTTCTACTATCTTTTGTGCTATGCATATGTAGGTGCATCCAGAATCTACCAGTGTGGTGATTTGTTTGGGTCCTTTCTTTGTTCTGATTGTTAAGTTGAGAAGAAGTTTACATATTGAGTTCCATTTCTGTGGGATCACATATCGTCTATTATGGAGTAAAATAGGAACTCTAGGTTTATTGGCTTGTAGGTTTGCACCTACTTGGAACCTTCAGCAAAATTCTCCTTTGCTTCTTCTTCTGGCTCCATTTTCTTGGTAACTTCTCTGATGTGCACTTTCTTTGGTACTTTACAATTCTTTGAGATGTGGCCTTATTTGCCACAATTATAGCATGTTATCTTGGTATATGTGACCTTTATCTTTTTGTGGCAATATTTGGCAATATGCCCATAGAGGTTGCAGTTGAAACATCTTGGTTTGCCATTCTGATCTGTATCTGCTCTTTGTCTACCAATCTCCATTAGTTGTCCTCCACCTCCATATGTGACTCCTGTGCTTGTTCTGACATCTCCTTAGGTAATATTTGTCGTTTCATATCCTTGTCCTACTGCAAGGATCATGTTCTTCCATTTGCTATATATGTCTGGGATTGAGGCTGCCGGATAGCCTATAATGGTTTGAATAATGTCTGCTCTAGTATGTTGTTTGAGGAGGAATATGGCATGCATGTCATCTGTTCCTACTTGGGTCTTCAATGCTTTGAACTCTATTAAGAAGTCTGTGGTGTTCCTCTTTCCCTGTTTGAACAACTTGATTTCCCCTTCTGCTATCACTTTCCTATTCCCCAAGGAGAAGGTGGCTACTATCTTCTTTGCAAAATCAACAAATGCCGGTGTTTTCTTGTCTTGAATTGTTTGTAACTTGGCATTGGCATAAGGACCTGCTAGTTCTCCTTTCATTTATGCTAATACTCCAATTATCTTCTGTTCATTATTGTCAATTTTGTTGAAGAGTGTCTATAAGGACATTGCTCTCCACCAATTGTCAAATTTGGTTCTATCTCCATTGAAGTATCCTGGTTCTAGGACTAGGTTCTTTGGGAAGTTGATTTCATTGGCCATCTCTGTTTTTGTTTCTGGTTTACTGTGTTTGTTCTTGTGGGTTTTGGTGACTTCTATATCAGATATTTCAGATTCTCTGTTTTTGTAGGTCTTTGCAATTTCTATGTTGGATGTGGCTTCAGTGATTTCTGTATCAAATGGAGTCTTGGCAACTTCTATGTCGAATATGGTCTTGGCAACTTCTGTATTGAATAGGATCTCGAAAAGAGTTATGTCTTCTTCTATACTGTGGTCAGATTTCTGCCGTTTAAGGCCTTCAGGGATTTCTGGTTCTGTTCTTTGTTTGGATCCGGTAGTTACTGGTGATCCCTGGATATCTGTTAGTCTTGGAGCTCTTGGTCTTCTTGGTGTTCTCAATGAGCTACTACTACTCATATACTATCATCCAGGTTGGAGGCTATTATTCCAAGCCTAGCTACAAATAGTGGCACCTCTCTTGCAAGGTGAGTCAAATGACACTTTACCAAATGTTATGACCTTAGTCTAAGACTTAGGTTGCAAGTCTTTGGATAAAGACAAGAAAATAGAGAGAAGAGTAAGGAATGATACAATTGGTAAAGTGTAAGGAATACATCAAGTATTACTATACTTTATATACTAGTAGTGGTAGCTAAGAATAAGGAAGCAGAGTAAAGGAGTCATAGGGGACGAGTAGAATAAGTCAGTAGGAGTATAGTCATAAGGGATGAAACAGGAGATAAAACGGATACATGAGAATGATGAGTATGACAGGCATATGATAAGAATGTACTGTCTATCTATAGTTCATAACAGAAAATGACCATAATGAGTTGCTTGCTGGAGTAGCAGTAAATGCAGTGGGAGAGAACATAGGGTCTACTCACCAAGATAATAAGCTTCTATCTGATACCTGTAGAAAGGTAATTCAAATAGACAAATATTATTAATAAAGTGGTCAGTGTCAGAGGTAGAGAGGTTAAAGTTAAGGAGATCAAGACTTGTGTTGTACTTAAGGAGATAAGCAATGATGATGAAGTTGTTTAATTGAACAAGATACCTGCTATACAGGGTTTATATACATGTAAGAACATAGACAAATCATATTACATAAAATACTAGGAATACATAGAATGTTCCTTATGACTCTTATTAACTGCGGCATAGCATCTGCGGAGTACTATGGAACATATTATACCAGTCATTGGAACTATGTAGAATAATCTATCAAGTACCAATTGACATTATGACTCTCATTGTATGCAGAGCAACTCATAAGAAGTCACTATGGATTGAAGTTACTGGAAAGTAACAGATCAGTCTATTATTATCATAATAACTTCATAGTCTATTTCTAGAATATGTCCAAAACTTCAACAATGAAATCTCTTTCTGTTACAGATTCGGCTACTAAGGGCAATCAAAGAGGATATGACCTCTAGGGTATGGCTTTAATACCTATCTCAGCCAAGTAACCAGATAAGCAAACATTATCAAACTGTCATTACTCAACCAAAAAATGGGAATCCTGTTTATCTTGTAGCTCTGAGTGATGAGGGTGAGTAGAGAATAAGCAGTTAAGCAATCTTCTATTGATTAACAGCAACTGTCAATGGAAACTCTTCTTGGGCAATCAAGAAGGCTATCCCTGTAGAAAATCAAAGCTTAAGCTTTGACTTTCTAATACAGTTGGCTATTTATACTAACTACTTCTTTTCTATAAATACTATGGAGTATAGATAACAAGACTGAAACAAGTTTCACAATATGAAACTGATAGATATGAAACTTAAGACAAAATACTACTAAAGATAGATATGAAACTGATAAAGGTAAAACAACTAAATATAGAGCAAAGTGAAACTGATGAAGATAAAACAAATAAGTGCTTACTCATCCTCAGAGATCTTGGATGACAATGATAGAGATTCATCAGAACAGCTGCAGTCACAAGATATATAGGACAAGATGGTAGAGGATAATAATGATGATGGTAGTAATGGAAGAACTGCATCCATAGGATGATCAGAGTCAGATGATAAGGATAACATTGATGCAATTGGGTCTTTGGAGAGGTAAGACCCAGGCAACTTGACAAAGGCTCGAGTAGATCACAATAGTGGATGGAGAGAGTCATTGCTGTCACTACTGGGTATGGCAGGTTTGTTGTCTGGTGATAAGTCCCTAGGTCACATCTCTATACAATAGATTCCATCAGTAACTTGTTGGTGAATGAGCACTTCGAGCACTGGACCACAAGTATATATGTAAGGGTAGATATACTACATAGTTTCTTTGGTAGTAGGTTATGCTTTCCAACCATTATTCCAGGTACCATAGAAGTTGTTCTCAATGGTGCATAAGTAGAGTCTATTGGTGTCACATACATATAAGTATGGTGCATATTTCTATTACGACCTTAGTCTAGGACTCAGGTTGCAAGTCTTTGGATAAAGACAAGGAAGTAGAGAAGAGAGTAAGGGATGATATGATTGGTAAAGTGTAAGGAATACATCAAGTATTACTACACTTTATATACTAGTGGTACGAGCTAAGAATAAAGGATCAGAGTAAAGGAGTCATAGGAAATGAGTAGACTGAGTCAGTAAAAGTACAGCCATAAGGGATGAAACAGATATGTAGGAATGATAAATGTGACGGGCGCATGATAGGAATATACTGTCTATCTATAGTTTATAACAATACCTCCCTTTTTACTTTCATGACCCCATGAAATACCATAGTTTACTTGTTGTCTTGTTCTTTGTATAAGGCATTGACAAGTTGACGTTTGGTAGGACTAATCATTGGGGTTCCTGATTTGCGTCGACATCCAATCCAAAAGGGGGCATAGTCTTGGCCTCCTCTGAAGAGGGCTATGGTGCATTCTTTGAATGTAGTGGTATCGTTTGTTTCGGCTGCAACGAGGTTGTGTATTATCTCCTTCCAGTAGTTTTCTTCGAACTGTCCTCCGTCTTTGAGTGTAAGATAGGATGGGGGTGGATTAAATATTGTTGGTTTGGGTGGCGGATCCATATCAGGCAGTTGTATAAGGAGGTGGTCTACTTCGTCTCGCATGTCCAGTTCTATTAGATAGTCTGGAACAGACTTGTCAATTCCCTCCATTCCTTCGTCTAACCAGTCCTGTTCATCGTCTTTGTGGTAGGGTGGCTTGTTGGGTAAGGTAGTGGGAGTGTATGAGTCGAGATCCATTAGTCTTCATACAAGTCTGTAGGTGGGATTGTTACTCGAGTCGGTGAGGTGATTGAGTCTTTCGCCTGTCATGATTAAGGCACTTTGGATGCACTTCTTTGTATCAGAGTGCACTAGTATGTTGAGGTCAGTGGCTGCTTTGTCTAATAACTCCTTCATGAGTTCATGTTTCCTGGTTGACATAGCGGCGGGAAGGGCTCTAGTAGTAGTGACGAATAGAATGTGGCTCAGGGCTTTGGCTTGGATTTGGAGGTTGTTGATAGTATGTGCAATATATGTGAGTCCTTTGGTTGTGGCGGTATAGTGCTCAATTTGATCTTCGGTGGACTGAGCATCGAGGAGGTTGTTAAGTTCTTGTTCAAATTCTGTATCATTGGCTGGGAAGGGGATGGGCTTGTGTTCGGTGTACATAGTGTGTTGTGAAGGTAATCGGCGAAGTTTATGGTGCAGTGGATATAGCGTGAGGTGCATTGAGTGTAGTGATCTCTTGTAACACGGGGTTTGTTGTTCATAACTGTCGCTTATTACCTCCCCTTTTTATAGGTTTTGTCCTCGAAATATTGTCTAAAAATTCTTGAACTGCCTCCTTAGTGTTTCCTAACTCTGACTCATTTTCCCATGTGTCTTCTTCAGAGGTATACCCTTTCCAGTATACTAGGAATTGATTTCATCGTCCTCTTTTGCGATGTCCTCGGATTTCATCTACCTCATATTGCTCTTCATCATTGGTGATCTCGGGCATTGGTGGTAGTGGGGTGCGCTGGCTATTGAACTCGGGTTTTTGATAGGGGGAGAGGAGTCTGCTGTTAAACACATCATGTATTGCCCATGTTTCAGGTAATTCCAATTGGTAGCTTGTTTTGCCTATTTTTGCTTTTATTCTGAATGGTCTATATTGTTTGTGATCCAGCTTTTTGGTTGGTCTCATTGTCCTAATATTACTTGCTTTGAGCCAAACCTGTTCTCCTGGGGTGTATTTGTGTTCTGGCTTAGTGCTGTTGTGTTTCCCCATTTGTTCCTGACTGCGTTGTAATATTTTTGTTGCTTCTTGTTGCATGTTTTGTAACTCCTGTATTTGCTCCGTGATTGCAGGTGCTTTGGTGATGGTCATTATATCTCCTTTCCAAGGGTGTTGCCCATAAACTATTTTGAATGGTGAGTATCCAGTAGCTGTGTGGGTTTTGTCATTGTATTGGAATTCCACTGTGGCCAGCCATTTTTTCCAATTGTCTTGAGCATGGTTTATTACATTTCTGAGGTATGTTTCAACCTCCTGGTTGATGCGCTCCGTTTGACTGTCAGTTTGTGGATGGTATGCCATGGATAAGTTTCGCTGGGTTCCTGTTGCTTGGCATAATTCTGCCATGAATTTAGACACAAATTGTGGGCCTCTGTTACTAATAATTCTTCGGAGTATTCTGTGTGTTCTCCATATGTCATTCCGATAGATATCTCCTAGCTCCTCAGACATTAAGGTGGTATTGACTGCCTGTAATCTGATTATTTTACTGAAACAATCAACTATGACAAGTATTGCATCATATCCTTCTGATTCTGGTAGTGGTCCTATTATGTCGATTGATATTTCTTCCCAAGGTTCTGCTGGTGTTGGTAATGGATAGAGATGTGTTGTCAGTCTTGTTCGGAGTATTTTATTTTGTTGGCATGCTTCACATCCTTGGATGTATCATTTGATGTCGCTGTGCATCTGGGGCCACCAATAACTCTGTTTAAGGAGTTCAATCATTCGATATTGTCCCAGGTGTCCTACATCTGTTTTGTCGTAGTGTTGTTGTAGTATTTCTTGTCATATTTGGTTGTTGGGTAGAACATATATCCTTCCTTCAAACATCGGTATCCCATCTGTTTCCCATATCTCCTTTGGTCACTTCTCTTTTTTTTTAGCCATTGTGTTTCTCTTCTTGTCTCCTTTTGTATTTGGTGTTTCAGATCTTCTTCCCCTGAGATTTCCCAAATTTGTCAGATTGTGGTGATTGTGCTATCGTCGAATAAGTGGTTGGGTAGTAGAGTGATATCAGTATTGTCCCGAGTAGTGTCCATTTTTGTTAGTCTTGACAAGATGTTGGCTTTTGTGTTGGTTTTTCCGGGGATATGTTTTAGCGTGTAGTGGTACTCTTGTAGTTCCATTTGCCACCTCACTTGTCGTCCTGTGAGTTGTTGTGGTTTTCGGAAATATTCCAGGTTTTTGTGATCAGTCCATATTTTGAATGGTTTGTCTGCATCAAGTAGATATTGTCTCCAGGTCTTGATTGCTTCTCGAATGGCGAGTAACTCTTTGTTGTAGATCTGATAGTTTTGTTCTGTGGGTGTCATCGTTCTTGAGTGGAATGTGATTGGATGCCAATGTTCTTCTTGTTTTTGCGATAATACCACTCCTACTCCATATCCTAATGTGTCCACTTCTACCCTGTATTGACCCTTGTCCTGTGGCATTGCTAATACCAGTTTGCTTGTGATCTTTTCCTTGATCCTTTCAAAGGCTTGTTGTTGTTGTTCCTTCCATGCCCATTGCGTGTCTTTTTTCTTCAACTCGTGTAGTGGGGCTGCTATGTTGCTGAAGTCATGAATGAATCGTTGGTAGAAATTTGTGAATCCTAGGAATTTTTCAATATCTTTTAGGGATTTGGGTATTGGCCATTCTTTCACCGCTTTCACTTTCTTCTCTTCCATTTTAATGCTGCCTTGTCCAACCACAAATCCTAGTATAGGTATTTCTTTTGCATCGAATACGCATTTCAATCTTTTGAAATATAGTTGGTGCTTCGCCGTAATGTTGAGAAATCGTTTTGTTCTGTCTTCAAGTTCCTGTTGTGTGGTTCCCGGTATGACGAAATCGTTTATGTAGTTGACAACTGCTCCTTCATGTAGCATTTCCCAAAAGACAGTGTTCATTATCCTTTGGAACGTTGCTGGCGAGTTACTCATTCCAAAAAACATGACCATTGGTTTGAATAGTCCGTTGTTCGTTACGAATGCTGCTTTCCATTCATCACCTTCTCTTATCCTGATGTTATTGTATCCCCATATGATGTTGAGTTTGTTAAAGACTTTCGTGTTTTTGAGCTTATCAATAACTTCGCTTATGAGCAGAAGTGGCATTTTGTCTTTGATCGTGTGTTTATTTAGCTTCTTGTAGTCTTGTACCAGTCATTTGGTTCCATCTTTCTTGGGTATAAAGAAGCATGGTGTAGCGTAGGGGGATTGTGATGGTCAAATTTGTCCTGAGGCAATATTTTCGTCAAGGAATGTTTGCAGTTCTTGTTTCTCCATTAATGTCATTGGATAGACCTTGGACTGTAATACCAGTGGTGCGTCTTCTGTCAAGTTTATTTCGTGGTCCCATATTGTATGCTCTGGTAGTTTGTCAAAGTTCTTTTTGTTAAACAGGTGTGTATATGGCTGCAGGTATGTTGGTAGGTCCTCTGAGTTTGTTTGGTCGGTTTTCTTTTCCTCTATATGTTCTTTTACCGTGCGTATTCTTTCGTTGAATTGTATATCGTTGTAGTGGGTGGTGCAATCCTTTGGACATCTATTGAAGCATATTATGTTGTTTGTCCAATCGATTTCTGGGTTGTGCTTGACTAGCCAATTGTGTCCGAGATATAGGTCTGCGCTCTCTAGTTGTGTTACCATTGCTTCGATTTCTTCCATGTGTTGCCGTTGCTTAGTACCAGTTGTGCCATATCTATTATTTCCCCTTTCTTGTTTTCGGTTCCGTTGGCATTGATTACTCGTATCGGGGTTTTGAGGGGTTTGGTCATGATCTGTTCTTCTTCTACTATCCTCTGTGCTATGCATGTATGTGTACATCCGGAATCCACCAGTGTGGTGATTTGCTTGGGTCTTTTCTTTGTTCTGATTGTTGAATCGAGGAGAAGTTCGCACATCGAGTTTCGTTTTTGCAGGATTACATATCGTCTATTGTGACATAAAACAGAAACTCTAGGTTTATTGGCTTGCGGGTTTGCACCTACTTGGAGCCTTCAACAAAATCCTCTTTTGTCTCTTCTTCTATCTTCTTGGTAACCTCTCTGATGTGTGCTTTCTTCAGTGCTTTACAGTTCTTCGAGATGTGGCCCTGTTTGCCACAGTTATAGCACATTATTTTGGTGTATGCTATCTTTGTCTTCTTGCAGCAGTATTTGGCAATATGCCCATAGAGGTTATAGTTAAAATACCTTGGTTTGCTGTTTTGATCGGTGTCTGCCCTCTGTCTACCAATTTCCATTAGTTGTCCTCCACCTCCATAAGTGACTCCTGTGCTTGTTCTGACATCCCCTCGTGTGATGTCCGTTGTTTTGTATCCTTGTCCTACTGCAAGGATGGTATTTCTCCATTTGCTGTATGTGTTGGGGATTGAGACTGCCGGGTAGCCTACAATGGTTCAGATAATGTCTGCTCTGGTGTGTCGTTTGAGGAGGAATATGGCATATACATCGTCAGTTCCTGCTTGAGTCTTCAATGCTTCGAACTCTATTAAGAAGTCTGCAGTGTTCCTCTTTCCCTGTTTGAACAATTCGATTTCTCCTTCTGCTATTGCTTTCCTATTCCCCAAGGAGAAGGTAGCTACTATCTCCTTTGCAAAGTCCTCGAATGCTGGTGTTTTCTTATCTTGAATTGTTTGTAATTTGGCATTGGCATAGGGACCTACAAGTCCCCCTTTTATTTGAGCTAATATTCCGATTATCTTTTGCTCGTTATCATCGATTTTGTTGAAGAGTGTCCATAACGACATTGCTCTCCACCAATCGTCAAACTTGGTTCTGTCTCCATTGAAATATCCTGGTTCTGGGGCTAGGTTCTTTGGGAAGTTGATTTCATTGGCCATCTCTGATTCTGTTTCTGGTTCGCTGTGTTCATTTTTGTAGGTCTCAGCGACTTCTATGTTGGATGTGGCTTCGGCGATTTCTGTATCGAATGGGGTCTCGGCAACTTCTATGTCAAATGTGGTCTCAGCAACTTCTGTGTTGAATAGGGTCTCGAAAAGAGCTGTGTCTTCTTCTATACTATGGTTAGATTTCTGCCGTTTAAGGCCTTCAGGGATTTCTGGTTCTGTTCGTTGTTTGGGTCTGGTGGTTACTGGTGATCCCTGGATATCTGTTGGTCTCAGAGCTCTTGGTCTTCTTGGTGTTCTCGATGAGCTACTGTTGCTCATATACTGTTGTCCTAGTCAGAGGCTATTATTCCAAGCCTAGCTACGAATAGTGGTACCTCTCTTGCAAGGTGAGTCAAATGACACTTTACCAAATGTTATGACCTTAGTCTAGGACTCAGGTTGTAAGTCTTTGGATAAAGACAAGGAAGTAGAGAAGAGAGTAAGGGATGATACAATTGGTAAAGTGTAAGGAATACATCAAGTATTACTACACTTTATATACTAGTGGTACGAGCTAAGAATAAAGGATCAGAGTAAAGGAGTCATAGGAAATGAGTAGACTGAGTCAGTAAAAGTACAGCCATAAGGGATGAAACAGATACGTAGGAATGATAAATGTGATGGGCATATGATAGGAATGTACTGTCTATCTATAGTTCATAACAATTTCCAGGCTAGTCAAAGTAGAGAGTCAATGATGGCATCATTGGATCATGGCAGTGGGATGAGTGGTATTGCTTCTGGGAACTTGTCATAACCTCTGACATAGGTTCGAGGTTTGGACATAACACTTTCTCCTTCCCAGATTGAACATATTCTCTTTCTTCTGGATTAAGGGCATTCTGCTTCTAAAATTGCTTCAACTACTCCCTATTCACTCAGTACTGTCTCCAGAACTTGTTCTCAGCACAGGCCAATACTTTCCAAGCCCATTAGTGGTCAACCATGCCAACTTTCCTCCTCTGATACCAAATATGCCATATGTCTTATTACTTCTGGCAAGATTAAAAATAACCCAAGCCACAAAATCACTCCAAACAGTCCTGGGTACACCTCTGACATCCAAAACTGTTTGACAAGTACTTAGGAGGGCAGGATTAAAGGCTGTGGTGAAGAGATCTCAGCCTAAGCTCTCCAGAGTACAAAGGCAGAAGAGGTTGAAGTTTGTAAAAAGACACAAAGACTGGACTGTGGATGATTGGAAGAGGGTAGTTTGGTCAGATAAGACCAAAATTAATCATATGGGGTCAGATGGCAGGAAATGGGTGTGGAAAAGGGCAGGAGAAGGGCTTACTACAGGCTGGTAGAAGGAACTGTCAAGTTTGGAGGAAGTTCTACTATGATATGGGGGTATATGCTGTGGCAAGAGCCAAGCTGTTTGCACCATATTGAAGGTATAATGGATGCTGAAGGTTATGTCCAGATTCTATACTAGCTGATAAACTTTACAAAAGCCTCAAAAAATACAAAAAGAAGAAGTGGGAAGTTATCTTTCAACATAATAATGACCCCAAACACAAGAGCAAGAGAGCCCAAAATTGGCTTGAAGACAGTGGTTTAGAAGTCATGGTGTGGCCTCCACAATCTCCAGACCTTAACCCCATTGAACAGCTTTGGACTCATGTCAAAAGAAAGCTGGAGGAGTATGAAACCTACCCTTCAAGTATACATGAATTGAAGACAAGAGCAGATATAGAATGGGGGAAAATTCCAGTATCAGTGTGTCAGAATTTGATAGAGAGTATGCCTAGAAGGGTTCAGGCTGTGTTGAAAGCCAGGGAAGCATATACCAAGTACTAGAGAGTTGATTTGATACTAAGGGACAAAACCCTTCCAATGCACTCATAATATTCATTAATTCATAGCACCTCAGGAAATTGATATTACATTATGATATTTATAAATAAGATAGGGTAGATGTAGGGCTATCTACAATTAAAATATGGAGTCAATCACTTCAGTAGCTCAGGAGTTATTTAAGAATTTGTCCAGAAGTGGAAATTATTGAAAGGATTTTGTCCCTTACTGTACAAGTGAGGTTGTTGGTCCAAAGGAGATGAAGAGAAAGGTGTGGATATCTGTTGAGCTTGTTTCTTGGGAATTGAGGGTGTCAGCTCAAGATCTTGGATTCCAGGTATATTCTCAATTTGATTGGAAAGGTCTTTGATAGTGAAATCAGGTTGGAAGCCATTGGCAACAATAATATGCCCCTTCTTGGAACAGACAACTGTAGCAAAATGACCAAGCAGTTGGTGCTTGGAGATGTATCCATAGCACAGAATGTTGAAGCCTTCTTGCAGTTCAAGGAGGTATTGTGTGAGAACAGAGAGCTCTAGATGGAAGGTGTCAAAATTATTGGTTATAGGGTTTTGTAGAGATAACAGCATTGTTATATTCCTCCACCATGAGAGGGAGAACAAGATTAGAGAAGACATTGGAGGACTACTGTGCCCTTGGAGTAGTGTATGTGAAGTAGGTGTCAAAGACTGTCTGGACTATGATATTAGACAATCCTTGGGATTTAGCTTTGTCTTAGGAGAAATTGCTGGAAGTTCATCCTGGTCTGAATGCTGTTCCAAGTTTTCTGACTCATCTGACATTTCATTGTCGTCAGACATTGCAGAGTCTTGCAGCCCCAAGCACTTTTTTTTGGTTCATGGGGCTATAATCATGTTGACATGTTGAAGTTTCGGACATATTCTAGAAATAGACTATGAAGTCATTATGATAATAATAGACTGATCCATTACTTTCCAGTAACTTCAATCCATAGTAACTTCTTATGAGTTGCTCTGCATATGATGAGAGTCATAATATCAATTGGTACTTGATAGATTATTCTACATAGTTCCAATGACTAGTATAATATGTTTTGCAGTACTCCACAGATACTATGCTGCAGTTAGTAGGAGTCATAAGGAACATTCTATGTATTCCTAGTATTTTATGTAGTATGACTTGTCTATGTTCTTACATGTATATAAACCCCATATAACAGACCAAGTTCTATATTTTGTTCAATCAAACAACTTCTTCATCATTGCTTATCTTCTTGAGTACAACACAAGTCTTGATCTCCTTGACTTTGACCTCTACACCTCTGACACCAATCACTTCATTAATAATATCTGTCTATCCAAATTACCTTTCTATAGGTATTAGATAGAAGCTTATTATCTTGGTGAGTAGACCCTATGTTCTCTCCCACTGCATTTACTGCTGCCCCAGCAAACAACTCATTACAGTTGTTTTCTCAACACAATGGGCTGAACTGATCAAAAGTCACGTCCCTTGTCAGTGTTTGGTCCTATAGAAGGCAAACCATGCACTGAGCCTGTGTGGAAAGTCCATCCACTTGTAAGTTTTCCCATTGAAATATTTTGAAGGTTTAAAGACCTACTCTGCAAGCCAGCCTCCCTGTTGAAGGGAATGCTGCAAGGTTTATTGGGAGGCAAAAGGATAGGGAAAAACATTGGATATGCTATGATATTTATAGAGGATACTATGTGGAATAAAAATTAATGACACCAGAGAACAATGACACTAAATTTTCTGTGGATTGGACCTCAGATTCCAACACTCCCAGCTATGGACTGGATGAACCAGCTAGCTGATTATTTACGACTCGTGAAGGCTGCTTACATAAGCACGTTCTGGTCGCGTTCCGTTCACGTCCAGCGTCCTCCTCTGCAATGGGCGTCCTTCCGAAGGCGACAGTCGCCCAAACGAATGTCATTCGGGAGGGCGTCAGAGTCATCCACAAGGTTCTCCCAGAGCGCGACTGCTCGCAAGGCCTCAGCATCACCGAGCTCTACCAGCTCGCCCTCCTTGAGCCCGCCCCTCGAAGCTTCGGGGAGACCCACGGCTCGCCACTCGAACTGAGGCTAAGAAAAACATTCCATTACCGCCACACAATGATCATCCCATTCGCTCGAAAGCGTGCGTTCTTGTTCTTGCTCCTACACTCCGAAAATCATGCTTCCATTTATAGGTTTTTGAAGCAACTTATCCTTCCAGCACTAGAAGGGAGCCGAGAAATTATTAAAGTTGTCGTTAACCGCGAGATTACACTCCCCATTGCTGCAAAAGGCAAGAAGGGCAAAGTAATGCAGAAATGCCAACGGTGCAGTCTTCCCATCCTTCCTCGGTGCTGTGAGTGCCAAGCTCGACAGTCGTTGGGGGTAGTCTCTTGTCATGTGGTATCACGATCGCGCTGCGCCTTCCCTTAGGTTTGCGGTCTACCATTCCATTCTTTTGATAAACCGTTTACGTGCGAACTCTGCAAAGCTATTATGGGGACCTCGAGACCTCAAGACACCAAGCTCCATCCTCGTGGCTATCGTATACAAAACCTGACTGTTAATACTTTCGTGACTGGATGGGACTTATAAGAAACCAGTTCTATTAAAAAAAATACAAATGGTGAATACTGATATTGAGTGCGGGCGAGCGAAATGGATCAATACATGTAGAATTTAGAGAGTGGGTACAGAGGCGTCTACCTACTCGCTTCAGTCGTGAAAATTTGAGGCGTTATAGACGTAGTGAGAATCTCCTATCCTGAAATAATGCAAAGTCGTGATATCGCAATGAACAGGCATGGACGAAATAGATATATAGTACTGCTCCGTGAGTTCATTCTCGCAATAGGAACATCGGAAAACGTTAAGCAAGGAAAATGAAAGAACTCGCCGCGTCAGTCCACTAAACAATGGTAGGAACAATATGGCTCGTTGCATACGTCCCCAGTCACGACTCGATTTATTCTGATTTTGGATGTAGAGACTTCAAGTCGAACGGGGGATTCTGTTGGGTCTTGTTCAGAGACGCTAAAGCGGCAAGCATGACGATCAAAACTCCAAACAAGGCAGTGTGAAGGATAGCAAATTGAAAACTCGTTGAAAGTGCGAGCTTTCGGCTAGTGAATCGTGCTGCGACCTGTTGACCCAGAACGTCTTGGGCAGGACTATCGTCGGAATCTGGGCCCCGGTAACCACTTGTGAAAGCCTTCAAGCCAGAAAGCGTATATTTGTCCATGTGGTCATTAATGACTTGCTGGGTGAGCGGTCGAACCGAGGTATCGTTTTGCCGTTCACGACCGTCAACGGGCATATCCAACAACATGGTCGCCGAAACCCAATTGAAGTTGAAGAGCCCTTTGGCAGGTTTGAGTGTTCCCCCGTCGAGCGAACGAATCGCGGTGTAAAGAATTGTCGTGAACAGCGATCGAGCCGCTTGGTGATCGATGTTCTGCGGTGAAGCAACATTGAAGCGAGAGGCCACTTCGATATCAGGTTCCGTGATGTTGGAATTTGGCTCGAGAATGACGTTTCGGGACATGAAAGAGAGGTTGGGGGTGCAGATCAAGAGAGTGGCGAGGGGAGCGCGGAGGTACCTGATGGGTCTCCTGGCGGCAGAGAAACCCGCAAAGCCATCACTGTTGAAGACTGTTGGCAGACCACTGAGGTCAATCCACGTGTTGTTGAAACTCGTGCTATTGAAACCCGTGCTGTTGGAGCTTGGACTGAAAGTAGGTGGGATGGTGACATTGCCTCCTAAGAAAAGGTAGGCAGAGTCACCCGTGTAGTGCTTGAACGTGGGCATCAAGTGAACGATACTGGAACCATTTGCTAGTGGATGTCATCACACGACGAGTGCGATCCAAGAGCGTCAGAACTCACCCACACGAAGTCGATCGGCAGCAACAGAAGTTGCATTCGTCTTGAGGTCTCCAGCCCATGTTTTATTTCCGAATGTGACTTTTCCCGAAGAGTAGCTGTCGGGTGCCCGCCGCTGACAATCGTAGTGAAAAGTGACTAGATCTGTCTCGTACGTGACTTTGGTCGTCATGTTGAGATTCTTAATCGGTAGAGGAATGAGGTGATTGGGCTGAGGGACATATCCCCAAGGGGCCCCGAACAACTGCTCGAGCCTCACTATCATGTTGGCTTGATAAAGACGATCCATGAAGGCTGGGTTGGTGACGACCGTGAAGTTTTGAGTGAGGCTGAAAGTGGATATGGAGCCGATGGGCAACGTTCTATCAAATTCGACACCAGAAGCCACTGTGATGGTAGAAGATCCGGTTGTACGGATGAGCAGCAAACCCATAAAGGCAAAGAAAGCGATCTTGAATGTCTTCGTCGCTCTACTCTGGGTGAAGTAATGAATGCGATCGATGATGCCGCTAGTAACAACGGAGACCACATCCGTCTTTTCCGTCCGTGCTGCCCATTCCCTACTGAACGAATCACAGCACACATGGACGGCGGATGAGATGGCGACAGTGTGCCAAAGCGAAAAGATCGTGATAAAACCGCTCCTAATTGTTGTGGGTTCAAAGGCGAACCAGGGCAGTTGGGGCGGGCGCAAGTAACAGTACTAGGTCAGGATCGTGAAGAAAGCTTCCATCAACGTAAAGATTAAGAAGCGGGGGCTGAAGAAGGGTATGAGTATGACCGGTTGTTGACTTTCGACGGCTGCATTTGCACCGCTGTCGAATGCTATGTCGGACTCGAACATGGCAGGGAAACGCGGAGCGAAAGAACAATGGTCAGATGAATGTAGCTTGGGTTTTTAAATCAGCATAGGCCCTGTGCTCAGAAGCCTCGCCGGCGGCAAGGAAATTCATTTCGATGCAGACTATACCTTTCCCGATCCTCAGTCAACGTTATAGACGCCGAATTCTGACGTTTGATTCACATCGGAGGTGGCCGCCGGTCCATAGTGAATAACGGAAGGCACCGCGAATACCTGGTGAACACAGTAAGAGGTTAGCATCCTCTTGAGTGAGACCAGTTCTGTGGCTGTGGGGCGTTTGGCAGGGAGTTCTCCGAGTGCTGACCAGGTGTTGAGCACCGAACAAGTTTAAGGACCAACCACGTTTGATGTCAGAGTTGATATCAATCAGGCTGGTGGCAAGGGATAATTTCAGCTGTTTCTCCACCACAACCCTGCAAGGCTGCAAACCAGCACTTTGAAGCTGAGCCGAAAGGAAGCCTATACATACCCAATGTGAATTGTTATATTATATCCCCACAAGGTAAGACTAAAACTCGCCAAGTGAACACAATATAGCGCGCGCCTGATTCAGCGCTACCTACGAGAGATCCATCCACACGCAACCCACGTGCAAGTGATAGCTCAGTGCCTCCTTTCGCCATTTGATACGTGTCCGCTGGATGGAAATACATAGAGTCGTAGGCATTACGCCACCGGCACGGCTTGGTCCAGGGAAAATCTCAAGCATGTCTATAAACTTACTTCTGGTGAGCAGCGAGCTATGAGATGACCATCGCATGTGGTGTTAAATGGTGAGTTTTCAACGAGGCTTTAGCGGGAGAGGTGACGACGCAGATGCTTGAGATCTTTCTGACCGATTGTCACACGGCAATGTCGTGTATCTTTTCTTCAGCCCCACATCCCGAGGCTTCGGGTGTGGGATGGAAAACATAACGAGATCTTACTATGAAAGAATAAAGATGGCTGTTGGTCAATGCCAGCCGAGCATCCGGCACGGATATTTCCGAAGCTGCTTATTGAATTGCCATTAAGTTGTGATACCCCAAGCACAGCGACTTGGTCATACTTCGACTTCTCTTCGAGTCAACAAGCCCTCCACTCGCTGCTCGTGTATAGTCACTACGTGATGAGACGAGGCTTTTTCGACGCACAAGGTTTGATCCAAGGAATTTGTCTGATCTTCGCTCAGTTCCTTGCCTAGCCCCGTCCACTGGCTCCTTCCACCATGCGCACCATTTTACTGTCCAGAATCAGACAATAGTAGACGTGAACAACTCACGGGAAAACTATTGTAGGTACTTTAGCCACCGCTTGATTGTCTAATCCAATCTCATGTCTAACCGAAGTAATGGAATATCTTGCCAAGCACACCATTGCTGGTGCGGAATTTGACTCTTCTGCTCGGTTTCCCCCTCCGCTCTGCCATCCTGGCACACGAGTCGATATATCCGACCGTATTCACAAATGGATGCACAACGACAAGGTCAAGGAAAGACTCTTGTGGCTCTACGGACCCGCAGGTGTTGGCAAGTCTGCTATCATCCAGACACTAGCTGAATCGGAATGCGAATCGACCGTTCTTTTGTTGGCCGCTACTTTATTCTTCTCGAGAACCGGCAGACGTGATGACCCCCAGCGCATTTTCCTGACCATCGCGTATCAGCTGGCCGTCCAGCACCAGCCTTACCGGAACTATATCACGAATCTCCTCGCCACTGATCCAAAGCTGGTTGACAAGTCTATGACTGAGCAATTCAAGAGACTCATCCTGAAGCCCTTCATTGAGGAGCGGTTGTTAGAAGGGCTTGACAGAACAATCCTGATGCTTATTGATGGGTTAGATGAATGCATGGGTGAATGGGCACAGCGTGAAATCGTTCTCCTGATTGGCAAGTTTACCATTCAGTACCCCGAAGCGCCTGTTATCTGGGTCATTGCTAGTCGCCCTGAGCCTCACATTCGAGTTGCCTTTACATCCTTGTCTGTGGAGCCTGGGTACGTAGAAGTGGAATTGTCCATTAATTCCACTCAAGCCCGCCTGGATGTTGAACAATACCTACGCGACGAATTTTCCCTCATTAGGCAAAGATATCCCGCCTGTTTCCCCTCGAAATTAAAGGAATGGCCTACCAAAGCCCAGTTGCTGAAAATCGCGGGTCGGGCTTCTGGCCTGTTTGTATTCGCATCTACAGTGGTTCGTTTCATCGACGATCTGGTTTATGGAAATCCTATTTCTCGGCTACAGAAGGTCCTGGATGTCATCGACACCACTTCTTTGCCTGAAATCGTAGAGAGTCCATTTGGAGTACTCGACATTCTCTATACGGAGATTATGTCTGCTGTTCCCCCACAACTTCTCTCTCTCGCAAAGAGAATATTGGCCTTCGTGCTTCCAGTCATGAGCAGCCTCCCTCCTTTTGTCGTTGTTTGCAACTGGCTTGGACTGACTCAGGCAGATGCATATGGAGCGCTGCAAAGACTCTATGCGGTTCTGAACGTCCCCTTGCCGGAGGCGGAGCACCAGGAACTTCGTGTCTTCCATACTTCTTTTGTCGATTTTCTCATATCCCGTCCGCGATCGGGACCTTTTTGGATGGATGCCTTGGAGGCTAGAAGGGAGATTTTCCAGTCCAGCTTACGAGTTTTGAGGGAATCACATAACGCAGGCAAGTTCACCTTGCTAACATCAGTCTAATCATCTTGATCGGTCGCAACATAGGAGCGAGAGCAATTCATCCCTCTCAAATTCGGCTGTCTTGGCCCATGGAAGACAGGGGAAAGCACGTCCGTGAGGATGTCTTTTGGAGCTCCTTGTACCAGGTGTTAATCGCCAAAGAGGAAGTACTCGATGAGACAACCTGGGACATGTTTAGGAATTCTGCTTCCTTCTTTGACGACCTGGATATCGGAATTATCGAATCTACATTCATGATACCTGCGACCTGGGATCTACTAGATGCCTATCATCAGTCTGTCAGTGTCCCGCTCTCTAGATAACATTGGGTTGAGGGTAAAGTACTGATCGTTTGCAATGTAGCCCTTTCTATCTTACCTCATGGATCGAAGTGTACTCCAGACCGTTCCAATGCGAGCTTTGGATATGGATTGTATTAACTTGGACAGAATGCACATCGTATGTGTCACGAAAAACTTGTGCGAAGTGGAGTTGGAGGCAAGGCTCCCTCGACCCTCGAATCGTAAACTCGCCGAAGTAATGGATTTATTAAATGACGTACGCGCCCGGTTTTCTCTTATCTTCCTCCCATTTAAATGATTTTGGATCGGCAGTTTTGGCGATATTGGACGCTGGCTAAGGACGCAGTTTACAGCACAATCTTTCCCGCTTGGAGGCATCCGGGTTGGAAAGCCTATGTTCAAAATTGCCTTGTGGCAGCAGCGAGAAGCACGCCAACTCGATGCGCGGTCATGTATGGAAAAACTGAGAAGAGATGGGTTTTAACTCAACTAGAGTTTACCAGCGATCATTGGCTATGCCTCGCTCCTTATGAGCAGTAAAAACATTGTACTCTTACACAGACAATACCCGTCTGTCTCTCCTAATATCCTTGCATTGGATTTCCTCTGATGGCCTGTGGGGTTGTTCTAATATATGAGTTGGCCTGCGGTATAAACATACCCGGTGCCCTTATGGGGTCGACTGTTCGAGAGTGACAGGCAGTTGGTTTCTAAACATAGGTCGAGAGGGTAACCCGGATGTGGGAACCTGCGCTATCTTCTCACGAGTCAAAATATTCTGATCGCCGGTCTCAGCTCGGCCTCCTTTCTGTTTTCCTCCTCTGAGTCTCCAAGATTTCTAACGCTCGTACTCTTTCTCCTCACAGTGGCCCACGGATCTCACTAAATCCTCGTTTTAGTCATGGTCCTATCCTCCTGTTGTCTTGCCCCAGGCCGCCTCAGTCTCGTTCTCTGCCGTACTATCTGGCGAAGCTAATACTTGTTGTCATGCCATCAACTTTCCAGGACTACGTGTTACCTTCCTGTGCACAGAACATGTGCTTTCCATCCCCTCCAGCCACTCCATCGACATAGACCGGCAACATCGGGTCGATGCACAATAATTGTGCATCATTCCACTGATCATTCCACTAACTCTCAAAATCCATATTATGCTTTCGTGTACGATAGCGATGCTCCGGACCACCTCGATTACTCGATCTACAGAGCAATAACTCCCCTAATTTTCCCTGGATAGGGCGAGGCGAAACCTCCGCACTGATCATGGAGCCAAAAATCTCCTCTCAACAGTCCTCTTTATAAGACTTGCCTTGAGAGCGGTGATGTCTTCAGTGAACCACTCGCATCACTCGAGTAACCCATCCAATAACACCCGTTGACTTGTCAAACCAATACACAATGTGCTGCCCTACTGATCCCCAGTCCAGTACGTGGCTTTTTGGTCCCCCTTCCAGCAGGCACTGAAGGGATTCTAGTCTTAGAGTGCGCAGATCCCTACTTGGGACATCGACCCATCGCACAAGCATTCACCAAATACATCACAACCACCCCTACCCTCCGCCCCCATTCCTCCGCAACTGCGCCTACTTCCCCCCATCTACGAGAAGCTCTTGACCTCTATGTGGCCCGTGTGGTACATACGAGTCAAGTACCTTGCATTGTGCCATACACCGCCCTCTATCTCCTCGCTGCGATCTCCCAGTGCTGCTCTTGCTCTCGTCGATTATCCCAAGCATCGTCTAGTGACGACGATGTGTTCGGCGAAGATGCACCAGCCACTGCCTCCCCCTTTTCGCATGCATTTTCTCGGGCAACTACTCGCACACCGTTCTCGCGTGTGCGAAAGTCGCACTGGGTCGGGCACCATATGTTCATGGGAGCATTCCTCGTTACTCTTCGAGCATACCGAGCGACACCCGCTGGCGAGGGAACCCTCGGCATGGACGTGCTATCAGAAATATCTGGGTTTTCTGAAGACGAGCTTGAAGAATTGGACCGGGCCGTTTTGAGGTGTATGGGGAGGGATCTCCGAGTGGTAGTTGATTCGATGGTGTGGGAGAGGGATTTCAGAAGAATCAATGAAGTCGAGTGCCCACGTTCGGTTGAGCGTCGGAGGCGATTGTCGCAGATGGAAAAGGGGAACCACGAGAGGCCCCACTTGAGGCGATCGCTCAGTTCGTTGTGGAGGTTGAGAGGGAAGACTGTGTCTGGGATAGAGACAGAATCCTCGTCTATTTATTCATCATCTTTATAACATTCTGTCTGTGTCCATCTTTGACTGTACATTCCCGTTTTCCCCGTCCATCTTCTTTTTTTCCCTGT
This sequence comes from Chlorophyllum brunneum, assembly GCA_963576785.1. NCBI lineage: Eukaryota > Fungi > Basidiomycota > Agaricomycetes > Agaricales > Agaricaceae > Chlorophyllum > Chlorophyllum brunneum. The sequence continues at coordinate 1,609,422 of OY756149.1, forward strand.
CGAAACCTCATTTACTCCTTTCTCATCGTCTTCATCACGCCCCGTCTCTGTCCATCTCCTATTGTATATCCTTGAATTTCTCATCTATCATACCTGTTTTTTGCTTCCTCCCCTTATAGTTTTTGACCTGCACAATCACTTTATCCTTTGAATCATTTTCGCATATACTATTCTCTGGCTCGACGTTTTCCACCCGACTTGAATGCAATCAAACAATGTGCGCATGTAAACACACTCAATAATCGCGGATATGGCTTCAGGCCAAAGATCTACGCAATGCAACTACTACGCCACAAAACAAAACCGCCAGTTTTCGTACTTGGCGTAGGTAGTGGATTTTGAAGCTCCTCAGCTGTACTCGTTTTACCCTTATAATATATCCCTCTCCTGTCCGACCTAAGTTCCTTGTCTCGCACTTTGAACATGGAGCTCACGCTGCGTAGTTGGACAAGGAATGGAAACTGTCCATGAGACCGACGGAGTCGTCGCAAAGTCCCCAAATCCGAGATAGTTCTAGTAGGGGACAAGGCGACTAGTTAATAGGTAGGTTGTGTCACTTTATAATCGCGCATACACCATAGCAGCACGATCCCATAAGCTCTACGAAACCGAAAACCAGAAAGGTATAGTGTACGACAGTGCCGTGATCATACCAGTTGCCCGATTATTTGAAATATGACGAGTGTTGGGCTGCCAGAGTGTGCCGGTGTGATAGGGGATGCTGAGAGAGCGCATGGATGTGGATTCAAGCCTGTGGGCTCATTAGAAGATACAGTATGTAGGCCATCGGACACTCACAGATATCACACCCATAACTAGTAGCCTCAACAGTCAATAGAGGAGGATATGCTTACTGAATGTAGGAAGGAATGTAGAAGGAAGAAAGAATGATAGTGCACAAGTGTATCTATGTGTATTTATGAATATGCATATGGGTGCCAGCGCATGTGACATTGTGTGGCTCGATAAGATAGCTATATGGTATTCTTACCGGGCTTCCGGAGAGAAACATGATGTACGATATCATCTGATCCTTGCAAAGCTCAGCATTATTTTCACGGTCGACCAAAACTACATTCTTTATTCGTTGAAAACCAAAGCTCGAAAATGAGTAAACCCCAAGGCCTTCAAGACAACTAGTGTGATCGGAATGGTCCAAAAGCATTTACACAACTAGTAAGCTACCGTGGTGAACGGGACCTCCGGATAGATGAATATTCCGGAGGACCAGAAGACATTCTACCGTAAGAAGGAAGACCTGATTCGATACTTGGCGCCTGGTTTGATAGAGGCCGACCTATGCCCGAGACCTCAGTCCCGTCACCAGATAATACAGTATCTCTGCGATTATTCCTGCGCAATTTACAGGGAGCATTTTCTGACAGTGAGTGGTTGGGAAATTGTTGTGGATAGTCCAGGGCGGGCTGAGCTGGGCTGAAAGGCTCAACCGAGGTCCCCGAGGTGTCACCTCTACCCATCCGATTAGGACTATTTCTCTTCCTCCTCCGAACATAACAGAGCACCGTAAGCACCGTGACAACGATGGCACCAATTACAGTTCCAACAATAACCCCGGTGCGGTTACTATGAGTTCGTGGTGCAGAAGATAAGGGATTGGAAGTTGCGAGTGAAGTTGTCGTTATCGTAGAAGGAGGTGGTGTGTCCGAACCTGAACTCGATGACAGGGGTCCTGTTATGAGACAGGACGTATCGGTTCCGGGTTGCACATAAAAGCTATCGGATTGGTCTTGAAATTGTGACTCCATCATCGCTGTAATCTGGTACCAACCAGGAGGTACGTCAACTTTCCAAGGGAAACTGGAGGCTCGTGGGTCAACGCCTTGAACAATGCTTGTTGTGACTGAGCCAGTTGGAGAGGCGCTGGGAGGCACGGCGAGCACGAGGCCATCGGAAAACGTTAGTGTAGGAGAAGTAGCAGAGGGTGGTGGATGTTTAGCAGAAGGTGGGGGGGGGGTTGATCTTGAGGGACGCCGAAGTTGGTAACGACCGGGGTAAGGTCCACAAAGGGACCACCGTAGGCCCATGTCACATTGCGAAAAGTGCAAGTACTGAGCGCTGAGGCAAAATCATTGATGATGATAAATGGCAACTGGGTTGGTAAAGGTGTTGAATCCGAAGTGGGTCTGACTACGGAGATTGTCATTCCACGTCTGCCTTGGATTAATGGTAGAGGCGAACAAGAAAGGATGATCAAAAGTTCCAAAATCGTTGTTCACAAGATACAGAAGTTGAAACTGACTGCTGTCCAAGACTTGGGCCAAGAGCCTTCCGATCCCTGTCGCAAAGATGAAGGGACTACCGAGACTTTGAGGCTGTCATAGCGCTTTCTATACTCTTGAGCGTAAAATTAATCCTCAGTGACGATCATTCCCTTAGGCTCCTTTCATGACCGCTGTGGATTTGGTGTTGATACCGGGTTTTGCGCGCAAGAGAAGTCCAGGATATTCAGTTGTGTTTGATTATCAGAATGGATGGGGTCTTGAGTTGGTGCTGTCAATATGTAGTCATCAGACCCCCACGCTAAAGGTGATTGTCGCACCTAACAAACGGGTAGTAGACCTTCCGAGTATCAGAAGCAGTGCACGCTTGTCACTGGCACCAACGGCTCGAAGACAATCTAAATTTCGTAACAGGCCCACGTAGGATGATGTATTATTCTTGCGCCCGGGTTAGCGCGCGTAGAGGGAGATTGTATCCATGATGGGGGGATTCCAGATGGGACCTCGTCCAAAACATCTTCCAACCGAGATGGTCACAAGTTGCTCACGAAGATGCCCGAACTGATTTAGCGTGGGGCTACTGGGCAGGTATGCGGGACATTGGTCCACTGGTGTCAACAATTGTCAGTCTAGTCCACGGGAAATTGGCGAGGACGCACATGATATTAAGTTATAATCGCACAGGTGAGCTGGGCCCTTTGGCCTGAGCCAATATTTTGTTTGTGTAAGGGGCTGATCAGCAGAGCTGTGTAACATAGCACCGGGCCGCGGCGGGCCAATCAGCGGCTTTCCTCTGAACCATGCACTTCACCAAGCCAGCATGGGTCATCCACAAAGACTCTGCAAAGAGCGACTCAAATCCAAAACGCCTCTCAATATTCTCCGTCCATGTGCACCCTGATGGTTCCCGTATTGCAACAGGCGGTCTCGATGCCAAAGTCCGCATCTGGAGCACAAAACCCATTCTCAATCCCGCATCCGAGGAGTCTGGCAAGCCGCCAAAGTCGCTATGCACACTCTCTATGCACACCGGACCTGTCCTGACTGTGCGCTGGGCTCATTCCGGGCGCTGGCTGGCCAGCGGAAGCGATGACGAAATTGTCATGATTTGGGATCTTGACCCGTATGTCCTTGATTGCTCTCCCATGGTTACCCTTATTCAGATCACATTTGTGCGCTAGAGGTGCACGGGGGAAGGTCTGGGGATCGGATGAAGTGAATGTGGAAGGTTGGAAGCCACTGAAACGACTTCCAGGCCATGAAAGCGGTATCTCACCCACATTTTCTCCTAGACAGCGTGCTCATTATGCCATGTCCAGATGTTACGGACGTTGCATGGTCGCCCGGAGATAGATATCTTGCGTCAGTTGGGTTGGATTCTGCGGTGATAATCTGGTGTGGATTCACATTAGGTATGTGAAGGTCTTTGTTGAATGGCTTCGACTGAACGCGTGTCCGTCACCAACAGAGCGCCTTTATAAGATTGACCAACACCAAGGCTTTGTCAAGGGTGTGTGCTGGGACCCCGTTGGAGAGTTTCTTGCGACTCAGTCCGACGACAGGTCCGTCAAAATATGGCGGACAACCGACTGGGGTCTGGAGGCTGAAGTAAGAAAACCCTTTGAGGATTCGCCTGGTAGCACATTCTTTAGACGCCTCAGGTGAGTTTGGTCCTCGACCGTCAACAACTCCTATCTCATGTCTCTCCACAGCTGGTCGCCGGACGGCGCGCACATAACTGCTTCTAACGCTACCAACAATAAAGGCTTTGTGTTCATCGCGGCAGTTATCACGCGTAATACCTGGACCTCTGAGATCAGTCTTGTTGGTCACGAAAACACTGTAGAAGTTGCTGTTAGTTTCCTCGCCCTACGTGCATACTTCACATTTCGCTAAACTTTCACGACAGTCTTATAACCCGCATATTTTTCTTCGAAACCCTAATGCACCGGTTGCTACAGCAAACATCTGCTCTGTCGTCGCCCTGGGCGCAGACGACCGCTCCGTTTCCATATGGCAGACAAAATCGGCCCGGCCTTTGATCGTAGCGAAAGAGGTCTTCGACCGTCAAATCATGGATCTCAGCTGGTACGTCTACTTTTGTTTCTCTCGTTGTCTATCACCCAAGCATCAACAGGTCCTGGGATGGACTCACGCTCTATGCTGCATCGTCGGATGGCACCATTGGTGTCTTCAGCTTCGATCCTGAAGAGCTCGAAGGCATTGCTCCCCACTCCGTACAAGAACAATACCTTGCCAAATTCGGCTTCAAAGCACCAACGATACCTGAAGGCTACTCCCACGTGTCTGCGCTGATGCAAACTACGAATCACACACCTCAAAATGACTTCGGTAACAACGGCGGTGAAGAGAAAATTAACGTTTTGGTTGCCAAGAAAAGCAATAAGAACAAAAAACGCGTTAACCTGTCGTCTGTTCCCTCTGCATCGATACCTTCTGCCTCGACCAACGGACTTGGGCCCAGTACTTCGACATCCTCTGCTTCCAAAGGTCCTAAAACGGCTTCCATCCACGACTTTGGTCAACGCGCGCCTCCCTCGCGCCTCACCACGTCGTCTTTCCCGTCACCAGCAGAACAAGCCTTTGAGAGCTCTCGCGATTGGAATATGGACGGGGATACGGATCCTGTACCGATAACCTCCCTTGATGCGTCGATATCTCAGGTGCAGAAAGGGAAAATGAGAAGTGGAAGCGATGAAGGGAAGATTTTCGTTAGGAATTTAGGTGGAAACGTGCATAGGAGTGTCGGTGTTGTAAAGGAGATCTCGAGCGGAGTTGGTGGCGGTGATACTTCGTGGAGGGATCAGCAAGACCTTGGCTTGAATGCTCCCCCTGTCATGACTTATTTGAGCTGCGAGGTGGAGGGAACTGCGAATGATATTTTGGAAGTGTGGAATTATGAAAACGGAGGTGAGTATTTCGTGACCATGAATAGTCCGCATGGTACCTGATGCTTTTGACAAGCACATACGAGAATAACATTTGCTAGTAACAAGGAGACACAATGGCTGGATTACGTACCTTCAGCAGTACTTCTAACAAAGGCCACGAACGTGTTTTGTGCGTTGGCTATGCAAGACGGGAGCGTGAACGTGTATTCAACAAATGGTCGAAGGCAAGCCCAGCTGTCATCAGTGCCGTGGTTTAGTCTCACGTACCTTACTACAGGTTACTACCAACGCTGAACTTGGGCTCACCAGCCTCATTTATGGACGCCTACAAACATTGTCTCATGGTTGTGACATCAAGTGGCCAACTCTGCTCTTGGTGTGTCTGTCCGGACTTAGCAGCACCATAGATGAGATATTGATTGTCCGTGTATAGGAATATCAAGAAACAAGCTGCGAACTTTCCCCCGGTCTCCCTCCGACCAATCCTCTCCAATCCCAATACAAGACTGACAGGCGTCTCGACCAGGTCTAATGGTGTCTCCATGCTCAGCTGCTCCAACGCTGTCGTATACACATACGACCTGTCCCTTAATTGTTTCACTAAGCTCGCAGACAGGTGGTGGGCTGAAGGCTCAGATGCATGGCAGCGACAACGCTCAGCCGCAGCTACAAGTGGAAATAACAACAAAGGATTGGTGGCGTATGTTGAAGGGTACTGTAACAACACGCCTGTGGTGGCGGAATCCCCCACTGCAGATGGTGATGACAAGACGAAACCGCAATGGTGGTCTGAAGCACTTACACTGGGTCATTTGGAGACACGGATGTATGCGGCGAAGACGTTGGATAGTCCTGCTGAATATAAACAGGCTTTGTTGGCGTACACGAGGAAGATTGCGGATGAAGGATTTAGGTGGAAGGCGGAGGAGTTGATAAGGGAGTTGTTTGGGCCGGTTTATTGGTGGGTTTTCTTTGTCGATGGTATTGGACCGAGGTTTTGATGTGTGCCTTTTTTTTGGTAGGCGGCCTGGAAGAGATGATGGATGGACACCGACTGTCGCAGGAGTGGCGAAGAGAGATTTGCTGAAAGAGGTTTTGTCGGTATTTGGTGCGTTCCTCTCGGGATATGTGGATTAGTGACTCACGATAGCTGACTTGGATGTTTTTGCGCCGTGGCTTAGCGAGAAGTAAGACGTTGACGAAGTTGGGTATGGATTGGCAGGATACGTTGAAGAAGGCCGTGATGGAGGAATGATTACCTACTTCTGAGGGATACCAACGATGAAACCACATCCGTCAATGGTCCCTTTTATAACGAAACGTCTACCTTCTCGTTCATTCGTCGAGGAAGTTTGTGGGAGAGTATGACGGTGTCGTTTTTCGATATATTGTTTGGTTTGTATAATGAGTCTGATTTCGTTCTTCCCTTGGACTTATTGGTACGAGTTAATTCCTGTAGATAAACTGCTTGCTGTACTGAGTATTGTATTAGTCCTTCCATTTCCCGCACCCCGGGGTCGCCCTACGTGGCTTGTGCGGGTCCCGATGCAGGGGAACCCGTGGGTCCAGCCCTGGTGATACACTAATATTGCACTAATAGTCAGGCATGCATGTTGGACGAGAAGTTTGTGTTCCGTCACGCGGACACGAACAAGCGCCAGTAGCTGATTTGGCCGTACTATCACAGCTTCAATCAATCCTTGTTCTTGTTCCGCCATGTTCATCGACTGGTTTCGACGTTCCGGCTCTCACCCGAAATCTAAGAAAAAAAATGGATCCTCAGCCCCACAAGGGGACACTAGCAGCGCCGGCCACACACCAGCATCAGGTATCCGATGATTGCTCCAACTGACTGTCATGAAACTCACTCAATCGCCAGATTCAAGAAAACATGCCGAGGATCAATCGGGCGGGTTCTTCACCAATGCCAGCGGCTCCACCTTCAACCAGCCTCATATGTTCGATATGAGAAACCCACAATTCTATCAGACAATCGTCAACAATATTATGACCGAAACTGTCGGTGCCACAGGTCGGGTCTCCTTTTTCCCTCTCGAGCTTTATCGAAATCTGATCCAACGACAACAGTGATGGAACGCCTCCTCTCCCATACTTGCCCGGATGCCGCTGTAGATTCTAGTGCCCGCGATCCACCTCCTCGATGTCACCCAGGAACTCGCAAGAAAATCGGGGCTAAATTAGAGAAATGGCTTGACGACCCCCAGCGCCAATCCAAGATGATCTGGCTGAGCGGTTCTGCTGGAACTGGGAAATCCGCCGTTGCTCAAACTTTCGGAGAGTTTTGTACCAACAAGCGGCGCCTCGGCGCAGCTTACTTCTTCTCCCGACTCCATCAACGCGATGATCCTAAGTCTATTATTCCGACCCTTGCATACCAGCTGGCTGTCCGCTGCCCTGAATACAAATCGCTTCTCATTGATCAAATCACCAATGACTTCACTATCCTCCAGAAAACGCCGCGTGTTCAATTGATCAGCCTCATCGTTGAGCCGTTCTCTACCCTACAGGCGAACGGTCACCGGGTTGCTCTAGAACCGCTCCTCGTCGTACTCGATGGCCTCGACGAGTGTCAGGGGATTAACGCTCAGTGCGAAATTGTCGAGATGATTGGTGATGTTATCCAATCGAAGAAGGACCTTCCCATCCTCTGGCTAATCTGCAGTCGCCCAGAACCGCATTTCAAGTACATATTCTCTAGAACAGACTTTCCCATTCCCTGTGACAGGGAACGGTTACTTATTGATGCGGAGACTAGGGGCGATGTCGATCGTGTTCTGTGCGATGGTTTCAAGGAAATTCGAGCGCGTTTCTGGTATGACCGAACGCATCGTGGCCTTCGGAAACGCAGCTTAAGAAGGTTCAAGAAATCGTTTCTGGTCTCTTCGTACTCGCGTCCACTATTCTTCGATATGTCGGCGGTCCCAAATCAATTCCAATTCAGCGTCTCGACGATTTCCTGGACTTTATGGAAAACAGGAGCAGAGTTGGAGCGGATAACCCTCTGGAGACCCTCGACCTCCTTTACTCCCGTATTCTCGCCGACGTACCGGAAGGCATAATTTCGAAAACAAGGAAGATTCTGTACTTTTGCACATACATAACGCGCGCGTCATTCACCACGCGGGAATTGTGCAATTTCTTACGCATGGACCAACACGAATTCTATGATGCCTTACGTTCTCTCCATTCCGTAATTGATGTTCCCTCACCCGAGACAGCGGCTGACGCTCCTTTGCGAGTGTATCATGCGTCGTTCGGGGACTATCTCAAGTCGTCTTTTCGCTCGAGCCAGTTTTTCATTGACCAAGAAGAGGCGGAGTTCGAGTGTATCAAATTCAGCCTGTTTTGGTACAAGATTGCTCTTGATTCCAATCCTCTTGATGGTAGGTTTTCGATATCATGGTCAGAATTCTCCTTAGGAGAGGCTCAAGGAGAGGCTCATAGGTTGGTTTGACCCCGATGATTGCCATCTTGCCACTTCGAGCTTGCAGTGGGGTTCACCTGCTCTCGATGAAAAGATTTCCCGAAAGCTTGTTAAGTTTTCATGTGGATGCTGGGAATACTATCACTTGATATCTCGCGATCACGTCCAGGATGTTCTTCGTCGTATTGAAGATATTGACTTGAGATATATCCGCTTAAACGCATTCCACTCTCCGCTTCTTGCTTTCCTAAACCGCTCACATGAAGTGGTGAGTCCCCATCCCACACCTCGTGCATCACTAACCGTCTGGTGATCTAGGACACCCAGAATATTTTTCTACGAACTGAACCATCCAACGATCTAGATAACGTTCTCCTCAAAAGTGTGGCGCTACGGGCTGACGGATCAGAGTTATATCTGTCTCCAAGTCTGCCCATGGAGCCAATGACCTTCCCGTTAGAACCCCCGGTAGGTTTTGATGACTTAACACGTCACTCATCATGACAAAATTTTTACAGCTCAACGAATCCGCAATCTCGTATTGCTTCGTTGGACACGGACTTCGGACATGTTTGTTCTGGACTCGTGGCCATCAGAAAGATCCCTCGAAGGTTATCATTGGTAGAAGCCGTCTGAGTTGTCGGGTGCAACCAGAACAAAAATTTTCGCCAGTAGATGACTGTGTTCTACGTTACGCAACTCCGTAGCCCTGTATATGACTCATGTAGTTGCTCATGGCTTTGCAACTAACACTGAACTAGCTGATGGTGTCGCCTGTCACGGTCGCTGACTTGTCCCGAAACCAACGGCAATCGACGATTTGGTCGCAGTGGTCTCCCAGTAGTTCTCTAGTAGGTCCGGCCGAGACTGTTCGACGCTACTTGAAGGCGGTGTTACTCAGGTCGTAACATGCCCATCCAGAGCAGCTGCCTCAATCGCAGAACTCCTTTCCGGAGCTGCGCTATAACCAGTTTGGGTCTAAACCGTTGGCCCAGTCCATCCCAAACACCGCGGACATCAGGTCGATACCAAGCGAATTTAGTGGAAGATACTTCATCATCAAGCTTGATGTTTCCTGTGTTGATTTGACGCTGGGAGAGGGGCCAGAGTCTTGCTACCCTTAGTCGTTTCAGAGGGGTGATAATCTCGGGTCCGGAATATGCCTGTGTTTATCACAGCAAATGAAAGGCATTCTTTGTGTTTACCATCAGCGGTCATTCCCTCAGCCTGGTCTCGAGAAAGAAATTGACTGTCCGACGTCGCCGAGTCTCCCCTTGGTTAGGCAATGAATGGGAGAGGGCCAGGCCAGAACATCCGTGGCTATAGGTAGCAACCTTGCCTCTGTATCCAACTCCATGATTTTCTTCAGTCGTGGCACCGCTTTGGATGTAAAATCTCTGATTAGGACGAGCTATTGAAGAGGTTATGGAGGAAGTACACGAGGTAGTGAAAGAAAGATATAAAAGTGCTGTTGGGTAGTCTGTGCGGGAAGCCAGAAAGTTGGTTATTCATTATATGAAGGAAAGGAGTATTGTGTTGGGTAGCTCATATTATGTGGTGGGGGGTGGGGTGTAAGATTATCAGAAATGGGAACGAAACGAGAACAGAAGTGTGAATAGAATGATCGTCAGAGTGTGAAGTTGGCTAGCAACCGAAATGTTTAGGGCCTTGTCTTGTGTATGGTACGTCACATAGAGATCTAGGCAAGGAGTCAGCCCGTTTATTAAGGCACTAGATGGAGGGGACGCACCATCGAGACGACCTTTAGCAGTTCCTCGTTGGAAGGCCCGTCACCTGAGCTGAAGGACTTTCGAAATCCGGAGGAGGACAATACAGGGTCCCATTCCGACCGGGCACTACTAGCACCGCTTCGTATAACCTGGGTCTGCTCAAGCGTCATCATATCCTCTAGTCGTTCAAGTACCTCCCCAACGCTTGGTCTCTCATCCGGTTCATGGATCCAACAGTCCTTAAGGAGGGACCATGCTTCATCCGTCAGCTCCTCTGTCGCTTTTCCCGGTGCGGGCCGACTAGGCTGCTCCCGAGAGTTGAATAATTTCAACGTGACCGCTTCACTGCCCCTGATTTCGTAGAAGGGGATCTGTCCAGTGAAAATTTCGTACGCTGCGCATGCGAGAGAGTATGTGTCGGATGCAAATGTTGGTATACTTTCTTTGTCCTCAGATTCCTGGATGAAGAGCTCCGGCGCTTTCCAGCGAGTCGTTCCCCCACTGCGACCTGGTTCGGATCCCAGGGAAGACCAGACGAGAATATTGTCACCAAGGAGAGTAGAGAGACCGAAATCGGCAAGGCAGGCGCGGCCTGTCGATGTGACCAGGATATTTGTGCCTTTGATGTCTCCATGAACAATATTCAGACTCTGCAGGTACTGGAGGCCGCTGGCAATGTCATGGATCTAATTGTCCATACATCAATAATTACGATTTGGTTAGACAGTGAGATGACCCACCAAAGGGATTCGAGGAACGTCGGGATTCTGTTTCAAGTAGTTCACGACATTGCCGTTTTCCATCCAGGGTGAAACAAGTCCAAACCTGTTCCTCCTAACCTCGTTGATATGGATGCCGTAGAAAGGTAGGATGTTTGGATGGGATAACTGGCCCCATAGAAGTGCCTCGTGAGAAAGCATCTGGTGGCTACAATTCAGGTAACAGTATAATCACCAGCAGGGACTGAACTCGCCTTGAGCAACGGTTGAGTAGGCATGCGCTGGTACGTCCTCAAGACCTTGAGGCAAACCACCTGGTTCTGGGACAGTGCCTTCCAAACACTTCCATAACGACCCTCGTCGATGGCGTCGTTCCCGAGCGGTTCAACGTGGCGAAGTTTGAAGCAGCGAGGATATAGACTCGAATAGCTAGAAAGGCGAGTCAAGGCTTTAAGTATGGTCGCTCTGTCATCACCGCCGAGCGTGGGGGAGTCCAGGAGCTGGAGGAAGTTCAGTCATCTGAGACGAGATACCTGATAGTGTAAGGGGACTAACGACTTGAAGACAGTCTAGGATTTGTTGTGCCTCGTCCCCCCGGAACGCAAGAAGGGCTCTATACTTCTCCTTATTTAAGAGAATGTCCGTCGTGAGTTTGTGTGCTAGCAACTGGGTGAGTGTGCTAGAATGTGATCTGTAAGCGACACGGATGGTCTGCAAGCAAGGGACATACGGGGCCTCAGCACGAGTCTCATGTGTCGTACTCGAAGACGGCCTAGCGGGTGGCACGGTGACTGAATTACCTGTTGGTGAATTACCTCAGCCGAGTGAATTGGATAGAAAATCGTGCAGACTGACCTCGAGAGAATGTGCTAGTCGTACTGCGAGAGACTTGGGTCACAATCGATAGTCTAGGACGGAGACTCTTTGCTTGAGGTGTTGCTCCAGGGTACCCAGGCGGTAAGGGACTAGACAAAGCGCTCGAAGGATCAAATGAATCGGAGCTCGACTCCACATCCTGAGGATCGGCATTCACAACACGATAACGACGTGACGGTGTGAAGGGTGCGGTTCCCAGACGACCTGGCTTGATGGATCTGGAGGGAAGAGATGCATACGAAAGGTGCCCTACGTCCGTCTCATACATCAAGGATTCTCTGAATTCCGTAGTGTTCTGATTTTCACTCAAAGGTGTGGGATTTGTTGGGAACTGCCATAAGAGGAAAGGTGTGATGATGTTCTCTTGACCATGGAACGAATCGTTGTCGGAATCACTATCAATGGGCTTCTGATTTTGTGTCTGTGATCCGGGGACTTCGTCGTCCGGTGTTTCCAATTCTGGCGTATCTGGGGTATAGGGAGTGAAAGGGGTGTAAGGAGTATAGGGAGTGAGAGGACTGGCTCTCGTATGTCGGCGTGGTTTACGGGGTCCGAAGAATGATATACGGGAGTCGATTGCAGATGAGGGTCCAGAGGAGGTTTCCAGGTGCGGTAGTCGCGGTTGATGAAGTTCCAGGACATGCTGCCACTTCTGCTCCGTCTCTGGATCCAGCGCCCAGCGACGGGAGGTCCTGTCGGATAATTTGGCCTGGGGAGTGTTATTGCCAGTGAAATTCTCCGCGAGTGCAATCGCAGAAAGGCGTTCTGCTAGTGCATTTGCAGGGCGGCGAAAACCGTCCAAGTCGTCTCTTGTCATTGTGTGCCTATCAAGAGGTGGTCTCGGTCCACCCCTCCAAGTACTCCATTGATATCCAGGTTCCTGCAACATCGACGTAGGGTTGGGAGAGGTTGAAGGGGATAGAGGAGCGGCCATTCCTCCACCGGGTAGAGACAAGGGATTGAAAAGAGCTGGCCAAGTCTCTTTATGAGGTGCTGCCGCATCGCCGTTGCGAGAAAGGTTTGCAGTTATTTTTGTGTGCGAGAGCAGAGAAGGGCGGCGTGCGCAGCCATGGATGACGCTGATGCCCCATTAAATCCGATCCAGCGCAAGAAGCCGCGACAAACAAGGAACGGTCCACTCGTATCTGGTCTTGTGATCACGTCAATTTGCGGGAAGGTCACCTAACATAGTCCAGTGTGTAACTGAGGGACAAAGAAGGCGTAGATGATGCGCGCGGTGCCTTCTTCCAAACTGTTCACGCGGCAGTGTTTAGTGTACTTGGCCGATGTCAGTAGAGAACAGCCTTGGTAGAATGTCCATTTATGAGCATGTCATTTACCTAACAAAATCTCCGAGTCAGACTGGAATGGAGTTGCTAGCACTGGCGGATTAAGGCTCCCACTACCCTGAATAACAACAGCCTGTGGAACCTATTTTATGATATGAGGAGACAGAATCAAGTGGACAGTTCCGGTGGTGGCAACCATTCCTACGGTGTTGCGGCCTGAGATGGTGACGCAGCTTTCGTCAGAAGAAAAATTGCTCCCTTTGCTCTTGGAGCTGATCCGTAAGGGCCTGGACGAGCCAATTACAAGCGGAGAAATATGATCGTTAGCAAGACATGGTGTACATGCTTATGCTTATGATTCATGATCAACAAAGGGCAAGCATGAGATCAGCGCCTAGGGTCTTGATTTCCACGGTCATGGCACCTCCAAATGGCCACATAGGAAAATTGCACAAAAATGTCTGAAATAGTGAGATACGTGTAGAGGATTGATTGGCAGATTAACGGGGTGCAGCCGAGGTGTGAGGATGGAAGGACGAGGAAAGGAAGAGAAAGTGGTCAATGCGTAGGTGCCAGCGGACTTTCAATGGTTTATGCAAGCCAAACTTGAACTTTAGTCAGTCGCGTCAAATTCAACCATCCTCTTCTTTTCCCTCCTCCCTCCCACATCTCCCTCACAATGTCTGGATACCGCCTCGAGTATGCCTCTTCAGCCCGTGCAAAGTGCAAAGGTCAGAATATTTTTCTCCGTCCTAGATAATGCCAACACAGTGCTCATTGTGGTTTGTTTATCCCAACTGATTGTTGGTTTCTGTTCGCTTGCAGGTCCCAAACCATGTTCAGGTCTGTAATCCTGCATCTTTTCCCCCGGTCTTGGTTGACACTGAGCCGTCAGGTACTGCTATCAACAAGGGTGACCTCCGTTTTGGTACCTTGGTTGAGTTCCGGGGCAACCATAACTTGTACGTTATCTCACCTACCTATTCAGCGCCACCGATTCCGATGACCGTTTTCCAAGCGCATGGAGACATTGGGGCTGTGTGACACCCAAAATTCTTGAAAATGTCAAGAAAACTATTAGCGAACCTACCGAGCTCGATGGCTATGACGAGCTAAATGATGACGATAAAGCCAAGGTTACCAAAGCATGGGAAGAAGGCCATGTCGCAGATGAAGATATTCCTGATACTGCCAGGAAACCCGAAGGGGAAGGGGAAGAAAAGCCCAAAAAGAAAGCTCCTGCGAAAAAGGCCTCCAAGAAGAAAGACGAGGAGGCTGAGGAAGGCGGCGAGGAAGTTGCTGAAGAAAAGCCCAAGAAAAAGGCAAAGAAGGCTGTCAAGAAGAAAGACGAGGAGGATGAAGATGGTGAAGAAGAGGTCGCCGAGGAGAAGCCCAAGAAGGCCAAAGCTACGAAGAAGGTAAAGAGCTAGTCATAGGAAGTGAAACCGTATGGTGACGACCGATTTCTTCGCTTGTAGAAAGCTGAGGAGGAAGGCGAGAAACCCAAAAAGGCCGCCAAGCCTCGTTCCAAGGTGACCAGTTTCTCTATCGCGGACTTATCATGAGGCTGAGCAATTTCAACAGAAAGCAGCTGAGGGCGCAGAAGACGTTGATGCAGAGGAGAAGCCCAAGCCCAAGCGCGCTCCCGCGAAGAAAGCCACAGAGACCAAGGAGAAGAAGCCTGCACCCAAGAAGCGCGCTGCTAAGAAGGTAAATCCATCATCATATTAATGACCATTCTCTCCCGCTCCGACAGTTTGCTGATCGTCATTCATAGGTGGCTGTAGATGACGAAGAATCTGCAGAGGACTTCAGCAAGGAACTCGCGGGGGTCACAGAAGATGAAGAGGATGAAGTAGATGAAGAAGAGAAGCCTAAGAAAAAGGCCCCTGCTAAGAAGGCTCCTGCTGAGAGGAAGACAAAACCCGCGCCCAAGAAGGCATCAACATCCAAAGCTGTGAGATTTCGTCTTCGGATATTGTGTTATCTTGTCTCATGTACTCTTCTTATAATCAGGACGGAGATGTTGATATGGAAGACGGAACAAAGGAAGACGCGGAAGAAGAGAGTAATGGCAAGAAGCGCAAGGTATCTTAATTCCGTTCTTTCGCAGCTAGGTTGTCGCCTAACCTTGGCTACAGCGTGCCTCGACCTCAACCAAGCCCCCATCTAAGAAGGCTAAGCCTGCCTCCAAAGTTAAGAAGACTAAGGAGACAGTTGAGGAGGCAATTGAGGAAGAGGAATAGGTTGGTCTATGCCCAACAGGCATAGCTGCGCCCTACCCTAGACTTCCTCTCCGAACTCTCGAACAGTCTGTTTTTTCCCCTATCATTTATTGCTTTCTTTTGTGATGTGTCGCCGTTCGCTTGGTTCGCTTTCGTCGTTATTTCGTGTTCAGTTCCTGTGTTCTCGCCTTTGTTACATTCTGCGTGTACAACTAATATGAGTAATACCTGTCGCTAAGTATTTCGCATTTCGCTGTCCCATATTAACAGGCTGTTACGCTGATGTTCGATCCACTGGTACCTTGTGTGACTTAGTCCAACTCGAATGCCGGGTGGGAAGGAATCGATGCAATGCAGGGAGATGGTACAAATTCGAGGTACAGAGCTTTACAATTTATACCTTTGTTCCACTAGCTTTTGCGTCTTCCGCGGCAGCAACAGCAGGATTCACCTTCTTTCCATCTTTCCATCGGACACGTGGAGGGGGGGCACGGTTGCGACGGCCCTCACGGGAGCGGACACGGACAACTAGGAATTTGATGAAAATAGATAATAAAAATCTGGCTAGGAAATCACACACCATGCGAGTGGATAGCACACGATACGCAGTACGCGATTTTGATGTACAACTTAGGGATAACGTATTCTGGAATATGATTATACGAAGTCAGATACACTTGCCAAGACAGAGGGGAGTAGCTACTCACCAGGATATACGCTGGCTTCATTGATATCCCTGACGGCGGCACTCTCGACCATGTTCCTCACTGTGAAGCGCTTGATAGCCTTGTCCTTCCCTACACAGCGAGAGCAGTTAGAGCAGCGGACGAATTTAACATGGCCGCGGCCCTTCTTGTTGCGACCGCCATTTCTTCTTTTCTTGGTCTAGAAAAGAGAACAAATGGTCAGCATTACTCCCGAATTGAAGGAGTCGCCACATCAATCGACATCCAAAGTCCCATTAGCGCATCCGACCCAATTCTGCGTATTTTGACAGAAATTTGGTACGAATGGGCGGGAAACGGTTGCCTGGATGCAATGGGCGGGATGAATACACACCATTTTGTCCTGAGAGGTCGAGAGGCGATGTGTTGGACGACGATGGGGGCGATCCAGCGACACACTAAGGGCTCAATTTCGGATGTCCCCGTTCACACGGGACGGCCGGATGTCCGGAATGTATTGTTAGCCGGCCCTGACCGGGACCTACAGTGATTGACATTTCAGAACAATGGCTGGCTATCTTTAGTTACCACCTCAACCAACCTTTTGTTCTACAGGTGAATATAAAGGATGGAAACCCAGGCAGACTTTTTCTTTACCTCCCTGGTGCCTCGCCATTCCCCTTCATTCTTTATACTCTACGTTCCTTTTCGGATTTCCTGTAGAGCCAGGTGCTCATAGACTTCCACTTTCAACGACTGACGGCTGGTACATCGACTTCACGTTCTAATCAACATTCACGACTATGATGCACAGGACTCTGTTGCTTTCTCTTCTCGGCTTTACTGTTGCGACTTTCGCTGCACCGACTTCGATTGATGCAGCGACTTTATTGCAGAATGGCGAAGAAGCCCAGGCACTCAATAGATATTTCAAGTTACTGAAGGCTGCTGACCCTTGTCAAGGTGCGCTAATCACCTTTCTCTGCTTATTTGTGTGACTGAGTATTGGGTGCCAACAGATGGCCAGGTTGCGTGCCTCGGGACTAAGACTATTGCAAAGTGCGAAGGCACCACTTGGGAGACCACGTTAGGCCAGTGCTCGAGATCTCAGGATTGCTTTGCCTTACCGTCTGTATCAAGTGGAGGAGCGGTAAGTGTTCATTTACTACTCACGTTACCAACGCATAGTCAATGTGATTGTTCGACAGAGAATCACTTGCACAAGCGAAAAGAGTGCGGAGAACCTCATCACTGCGACTGGAGCTGTAGGAGGGATTTTTGGAAACCCAGCAAACGGCACTATGGAAGTTAGCAATGGTGGTTCAACGCAACGCAATCCTGACGCGTCTTCCGCATCGTATATCACGAGCCCCAGTACTCTTGTATCAGACTTTACTCCCGGTGCAACTTCGGCGCTTCCGAGCCCGAGTTCTGGAGCCAATGTTCCAGGCGACAGGGATGCTGATACTACTTATGGTTCCACCACTTCGCGTGGGCCTTGCACCATCCACGATGGTAATGCCAATGCCACACCTTCCCAGCCGACGCCTACAGTAGTCGCAGACACGCCTCCTTCCACATCAACGAATTCGCCCTCCTCGATTTCCGCAACTCGTGCACCAGATGTCCCTTCTCCTTCCGACGCAGGTCAGCCCAGGGTTACTGTTACTGTGACTCTCGTTCCATCCCAGCCCACAACTCTCCCTCCCCAAACACGTACAATCTCTCCCCAAGATGCCGCTGCAGTCATCTCGAGCATAAACGCCGCCGATGGTTCCGTGTCTCCATCTTACGCTCAAAGCTCATCCGCTGCACCTTATTCTACCGATCCTGCCTCAGTTACACCCCAGGCTACTAGCTCCTCGGCTCCCGCTTCACTTGCTCCCACTCACGGAGGTTCCGGAGGCTATTAATGGCGATACCCCTAAGCATGTTGTATCTTTAGTATCCCTGTATATTCGAACAGTCCACGCAAGTCCGCATACGTATATTATATTTCAAATCAATGTTCAGAATTTGTTTCCACAAAGTTCTCACGCCTGTTGTTCCGTTCGGCCGCTTTCCGAGCGTTCGAAACTCCAAAGCAAGTTTCCGGTTACAATGGTTCTCTCTTACGACCTCAACAACAACATTGTTTTCGCCATCTACCACCATCCTCTTCGTGAAGAGGTTTTTTAGAAATGAATCGACCTGGTAAGCATTACCTCCGACATCGATGTGTTTACATTTGACATTCTCCTCAACAGGCCAACCGTCCAGACCGTCCAATAGACCAAATTCAAGTACATCATCGGATCGTCCATCTTGGAAATCCAACACCCGTCTGAGCACTGCAAGTGACGATGAGAGGCAATATTCGCGAAAGGCATCCGGGACCTCATCGTACGGCCCACACGAGCGCCCAGCTTCAGCCTCTGGACCACGCAACATTCCTACAACGGACCGGAGAGAAATTTTTGGCAGCACTCCTCAGGCCTACCCGTCCCATGCAGGTTTTTCCTCGGCTCAATCTCGAACATCGTCCGGGTATCGCACTACCCCGTCCTCGCCGTATCGATCAGGTCCAAGGAAAGGGCCATTAGCAGAACCGACCAGGTCGAATCCAACTGCGCCTGTCTGGGATGCTGGACCGAACCGACCTCGTGGAGTAGGGTTCAACACGGTATGGGATTTCATACGACCTGCTTCCACTCCCAACACCGATAGATTGCATAGCAGCGAACACCAAACCGTAATCCGGGTTATGTCTCGGCGCCTTCAACACTACGCGGACCAGGTAAGCATACGCTTATCTTGTTCGTTAATAATACGTCTAATATCCAGATTAGGACGCAAAGCAGCATCTACAGCACCTCCTATGTGGAATCCAACTAATGAACCTCAAAGTCTCAAGATCAGTCGGATGACACCGACACCCAGAAAACGTCCACCCATCGAGATCGTTAAATCAACGAACTTCCCCAAGCCATTCTGGCAGCATCAAGATGATGAACATGAAGCCCGACAGAAAGTTGAACGCAGGATGACCAGACTTGGCGAATCCGGACAGCACACGACCCCATCCAAACAATCCTCAGCGCAGCCTCGACGAGCGTATCTAAGTCCTACACTCCAAATTGTCAAAGACCCACCTTCGGATGATGACGGGGAAGGAAATCAAGATAAGGATAGCCACGCTATGGAGGTTGATGACGCGCCGCAGAAGAACATAGGCGTGAAAACAATACAACCACGAAGGTAAGGCCTAAGCTATCTTCCAGTCTACCTCATTCTCACAGCTAGACTCCCAATTTCAGTGCGCATACTGGCATACTCGCAAATCGTAAAGCTGCTCGAAAGACCAAATGGATGCCACCTCCCGAGGAATCATCAGAAGACGACTCATCGTCCTCTTCCAGCTCATCATTCAATTCCATAATCGACTTAAGCGATACAGAAAGTGGACCTGGTAATGGACCCGCAGGCCATGCAAGTAAACCTGAGGAAGGTCCACTAACCGAGAATGAGATCGTTATCGTCGAGCAACCACAGCCTGTCATCACCATCTCACTTCCTCAGATTACACCAGTAAATCCTCGCCTGCACCCTCTGGATACAGAACCCCCAGAGTCTCTCGTTGCTGCGTTGGACGAATTCTGTTTACCCTCCATAAGGATGCAAAAGACAAGACAACTACCATTCCTACTGAGGAATTTGCGCCGGGGGTTTCGGTTACGGTGCAACTCCATTGGTACCAAAACCACAAGGTCAAGACCTAAGATGCCCGTAGTCGTCCAGTACGAATATATGGAGTCAATTTTCGTGACACATATGTCGAAGTGGCTTTGTCCACTCTGTGAATTGCATGGTGTGTTTCCGAACAAGGAGATGCTCAGGTGTCACCTACACTGGGATCACTCCGAGGTTATATTGGAGCGTTGGGAACAGCGGACAAATAATCAGGTGAGTTTATACGTACATTTCGATGTACTACACACATTGACGTGCACACGAGGGGAGAGCAGAGTGGAGAGTCCATATTCTTGTGCCTGAAGTCATCTATGAATCAATAAAACCTAGGTTCGGGTTATTTTCCGAGTTCGATCTTCCTACCTCTAACATGGTTTACAGAGAGTTTGATATAGTCACCAAATTGGAACCACGGGAGGTATCCGTCGGACCTGGCACCTATTCCACCCCCACTCCTTCAGCGATAAGAGGAATCCGGAAGCTGAGGCTTTCTAGCGCCTTGTTATCACAACCGCCCTTGCCTGTACGCACATCACCACCAGCGCCCTCCATACCCACTCTGGAACCGTCAGTTGAACCTTCCCCAGACCCTCGCGATGCGACGCCCGGGATCGATTCCAAGCAGAATCTTTTCCGAAACCTTGATTCCCTGGAACCTCCCGTCCTGAAAACACTATACCCTGAGCGTCGCGAAGACTTCGCAGCGCGGTGGACGTCCACGACCCCCTCATGGACAAATCGCTCACGATCCCTTCTCACAAGCACAACGGAACGAACCAACGAGTCTCCGAGCACTGTCCGCATAGAACACACACCCGGTCCCGCCGGTGGTTTATACCCTAGTCCACCACCTGTACATGATCCACTAGGACCTGCGGCACAATACCCTTATTTACCAGCAAGGTCCCAAAATGGTGGCCCGGATATTCATTACTCATGTCGACCTGGTGGTCCAAGTACGTTTGATCTATTGGGCACACTTCCTTTGGAACCTTTCGGGGTTTTGGAGTGGGATGTCTTGGAACGGGAGGAAGAAATCTACGAGAGTGACGATGTGAAGGTTGAATACAAAGTCATGCACGCCTTGTGGTTGAGGTGGATGATGTTGCATAGGTGAGAACCTGCGTGTGCTTGCATTTTACTATGGTTCTGATCTCTCGATATAAGGGCCACGTTCATGCAAAACTATTATAAAGGCACACTTGCATTTATTAACGAGCATTGGAGGATGATTCATCAGGCTGCCGGGTGGAGGGCTATGCGACATTGGCTACTCGTGAGTTTAATATTCGTAGATTGATGCAGTTGATGTAAAGGAGGCATCAGGGATTGCTCGCACACCGATTTTTGACCATACACGAAGTTGCAAGAGCCTTGAAACACTACGAAAGTCTCACCGGGATGTCTTTTTGGTAAATTTCATTCTACATCTATCATCACCAACCGTCACAACAAAAAGTACGGGAATCTACGCTAACAATGTCCTTGTAACATGATAATATACATCTTGAACCATCACGAATATCCCAAGATGTCTTTCGGATTCTTTCCCTGTATCTTTCTGGACAGGGATCAATCCATCAGAAGGACGCTAAATCCACCCTTGGGGCATAACTCGAGGGCGGCACGGGGAGGGGTGGTCGTGCAGATCTGTGTGGAGAGCGTGGAGCCACAACTGACCTATATGTTGGTGCGCGAGAGGCCACACTCATCCTGTCATCCTCGTTCTCTCTATACACCGGCAAGGTTGCGAAGCTATACTGACTGAACGTAGTGCCGTACGTAGGGGGACGATGCCTTCCTGATGTTTCCGGTGGGTCTTCATCAGTGATACTTGTAGCCGTTGGCGTTTCGGGTAACCTCATGTCGCTGAGGTCCACATCAAGCGGATCTGGGTCGGTGATAGAGGGCGTTGGTGGAGGGGATGTAAGTAGGGATATTTCGGTATGGTTCAATGAGACAGTGCTCCCAATGGCCCCGCCGGCACTTCCAGATGCTTCATTCATAATATCCGGTACATCTCGATTGCTGGACATGAATGGCCTTCTGAGCGGTTCCAGCCTCTGCCTCCTCGATATTGCTGTCATGGTCGTCGTCGACGAACGTTTTGAAGCTTCACTACCACTCCTAGAAAGACTGCTGGGTGTTTCAGTGTCTGTGAATGGCGTAACATGCGTTCGATTGAGTTCTCTGGCAGGTTGTACAAAACCGCTTTCGAGACTCTGCAGCATGATATCTGCAGAAGTGATTGGTGGACGGGCGGAAAACGTAAATCTTCGTAAAGGCAGCCACTTTGAACTGGATGTGTGCTCGGTGTTCAAATCCGCCGGATGAGATGAAGCTCGGATACTGCTCGGCTCTTTAACAAACAGCCTAAACCAGGCAAAATAAATCCCCCTTCTCTTGAGCCAGGGTACCGAGTGGATAAATATGAGGAAGAAGGACCCAACAACCAGATTGAGTGCAAAAACGAACAACCGATGGCCCACAAGGTAATAAAATATCGTTGAAATTGTGTCAGCAGCTCCACTGCTGTGATCGTGAATGAATTAGTGCCCAAGGATGCGAACTAGATTCAATACCGGCTTACCCAGCCATCCTCTTGCTCCAACTTTCAGGGGTGAGTGCGATTGAAAAGACCAAACAAGAACTCATTATCAAGAGCTCCAAGTGATGGCCGCGATATCATCCGTCCTCTAAAGCCCGCCCGCAAACTAGCAATCCTGTGTATCCGCATCGCAATATACAGGGGTTAAATCATTGATCAGCAGCAAGAGCATCAGAAGATCAGTTCCAGCTTCTAAATTGTTATCCCGTGCGAAGTTATTGGACGCACGGGGGTTTTTCCGCCTCGAAATAGCGCGAAACCAGTGCACAGACCTCAAACAAACAGTCAGTCATCTGATTTTGTGCAGCTTTAAGCTTCGTAACAGAGTATATCGCGGTCACAGCGGAAATTGACAGATTCAATTTGTGGGAAGAAAGATGGAACGCGCCCAGGTTGGAGGACCTGTGTCCCGCTGCCGCCCCTTTCCCTTCACGCCTTCTACGTGCGGGATTATGTTCATAACTGATAAAATGTTCTGGCCCACAGACAGAAACCAAAGGATCTGCTACTTGGTTGGCTGGGGTTCTAACCAATGTGTAACACGAAGTTTGAGGGTTGGGTGGCTTAGTAAAGATTGGCAGCTAAGTTACGTGTTGAGTAGCAAAGCATCTTTACGGGCCCTTGAATTTTGGCCATGGTGGTTAAGAATGGTGGCAGAACTCTAATCAAGGTAGGCAAACAGAGCAGAGAATACACAGGAGGGTTGTCCCAATCTTCGTTGGCACGGAACGCTACGGTAACCGAGGTTCTTCGATTTGCTCGAAAGGAAGGGAAGGCAACAACGGCGGGCGTGAAGCAAGCCGACTGCGAGGCCCCCGCACAATGAGACCAGAGAGGCGGCTTGACGTCTGGCTCAAGCGATCTCCATCGTCCTCTCGGTATAGCGAGTAGAGACGGCAGTACGACTCGCATGAGTATGATACGTCGGTGGTCTAGTGCTCTCTACAGGGTTCCGTAGAGAAATATCTTCCCTAGGATCCGTGATTATAGAAGTAGAAGTGCTCCTTGAACTGTAGCCGGCGAGTGGTAAAGAATGCTAAGGGGTCGTGGCCGGGGTAGTGGAAAGGCGAGACAATGAGCGGGAAGGCCCTGTTCTATCATGATGTTCCGAGGCCTCAAGCCTTGGCGGTCGGGGTTCGACAGGCGGTTCTGTAGCGTGATCTACTACCGCGATGGAACCATGATCGACGTTGAAATAGTAGAGAACTACGGGTAGCAGTCCTACTTGTAGGATCATCCAGTATCTCTGGTGTCGGCGAGCGGCTGCCACTACCACTCTGAAGGGCGGTGGTAATGGTCTGGGTTTCGGGGTCAGACCATCTGGAGGCGGGTTCGACGAAATCCTCCGAACCCAAAACGAGAGCCGGAGATTCAAGCTGGCAATATGGCAAAACATGGAGGTCTCGTTGTCTCCTATCGATCTCCGCCAGGTCAATTCTTTGTGGGATACCGATTTCTGCTCGCCGGGGTGATGGGCGCCGAAGTGAGGAAATGAAGTTTGAGATGAGTTGGCACACGTCAATCGTCAATCCTAACAAGACAGGAGCCAAAAGGAGCAGAATAACGAGATATCGCAGGTTAAAAAGATCCAGGTTTTCAGCGCTCCTTGACACGAGCGGCTGGATACCCTTGCTAGACGAGACTAAATTAGTCCTTCGTCTAGTGTGAAAGGATGACATAGTTACCTTGTGGTCGTTCTCCCATAGACTGTCTGCAGGGCATAGGAAGACGCCGAGTTGCCGATGACTATGAAAATGAAGCAAGGAAAATATCTAGGGCGATGAACCAGTGGAGAATGAGTCATGTCGGGAGAGAGACTGAATTTTCACGAAATATCCCAGTCTGTGCTTCATGGTTGAGACAAGCTTTTAAAGCGTGTGTCTGAGATCGAGATGCCAGCTGACCCGAGTCTAGTATCCACCAAGACACCTGGTCATCACGACAAGTATCGACATCTTTTGGACCAATAACATCTTGTGATCAAATCCGTTTTTCCAGTGTTGATTTATATCGTTGATTCTCTTGTCCCTCAGTTATTTACCATCAACTGAGAGCTGACGCATACGCGTTTAACAACAGCAATCATGATATCGTGGAATGCTGATTGCGCCCTACGTATAACGGCATTGAATGGATGGGTATTTTGTTCACTGTTTTGAGATTAGGTGAAGTCTATGAGTCGCCGTGGGTACGACCTGGAAATGAGAAGTAAGGCAAAGTACGTGTGTAAACGGTCGCCAGAACCTCCTACAACAGTATGTACCAGTCTGATCAACACAATGATCCATCCACATATTTTCTCAAGGTTTTTGCGTTCCTCTGTTAGTGTAATATTTTTGGCTCTTCAATTCCGCTGTGACCACCCCAAGTCAGATCCCAAAGGAGAACGCATCGCCTTTGGGGCAAGACCTTTTCATCTGCGAAATGCCGCCGTGTTAAGAGAAGTTTCTAGTGTGGTTGTTAGTAATAGAAACGCAAGCAATATGTCGGGGTAGGGCCTCCTGCCTAGTACGCACAAGGCCTTTTGACGAGAAAAGGTCCACCGCAGAACATTGACTTGGCGGGCCCGAGAAACCCGTTACTGGGGACTTGCTGGTTCTGAAGCACACAAGCAAGGGTCTGTGTCGCAAGAGTTGAAACAAACTGTGGATCAAGGCCGGGTGGCGTGCAGGGTGAGCGGGAAAACTTGGGATGGGAAAAACTGTATTCGGCGGGTACCAAAAAAATAGCGGGAGTCTCTAGATCTTCTGTGCTGGGGGCGGTGGTTGTGGATACGGTGGTAGCGTGGATCTCTGGGTTGGATGTCCTTTAGAAACCGGACTAAATCGCGGGATCGACGCCCGACTCAAGGGACGATCTTCGTTCTCTCGATATAATGGTAATGTCGAGACACTGGCGTTGGTAAAATACGTCGGCGGTCGTGTGCTCGGTGCCGGGCTATACGTGAAAGAATGTCCATCTTCGCGCATGGAGTCATCAACGTGGGTTGTGTGGTCGCTACCGGCCGCTGGGGGTTCGACTGGTACCGTGCATATCACTAAATGAGCCGCACCATCAGGCTCTGGGATCTGATTATGCTGTGGGGGTTCTTGATGAACTTCATTTTGCTCCTGGTTTTGGGTGTGGCCCTGATCCAGTGGAGCTGGCCCATTGAGATAATCTGGCTCCCCAGTGGTGGTTGTCAATGCCACTATATTTAGGACGGGCTGGTCGAGAGCGTAATTTTGTGTTTCTGTCAAAAGGGTTGATGAATAGTTTTTGCCTCTAGTATCGGGTGAACTTCCTATGGATCGTTGATGTTCCGACGTGACTTGGGTATCGAGCCGCCCGCTGTCGATAACAGATTCAGGAGGAGACCCAAAACATTTGGATCTGGTGAGGTGGCAGCAACGAACAGGGATCTTCCACACAGAGGGGAAGATTATGATAAGACACCCTACGAGTGGTATGAAAACCGTCAGACACATAATCAATATTGCCGTTGTAAAATCGTCCCTAGAGTTTCCGGTCAGCCACCTATCATGAGCAGTAGTAAGATAGCAGATACTCGGTTGCAGCCCTGCGGACGGGTGCCGATGAACAGAGCAAGGGGAGGTACCCTAAGAGGACCACAAATTGTAGAACGGCGCAAAAGGATTGGTGGAAGAGTGGGGGAATCATGAAACGTTAAAAACATGGAGAGCGAGCTCACCGGGTTTTAAATGAAAGACTAGTTGTTTGTCTCCCTGGCAGTGCGCTGTGCTGGGTCGCAATTTGATGGAAAAATACTACATCGTTGAGGTGATTAACCGCCTCCCACCTTGATTCACGGAGGCTTGAATGTGAGTTCCTATGAGTTCTTGTGATGGGTCTACAACTCTGTGAACGAAAGGTTTACCGAGTTGCTTTAGACATGCGTCAGCAGTGGTGAGGTCCACGATTAATTGCTCCTGGGTGATAGTGACGCACACATCAGCATCATAATATGATTAAACGCCTACTCGCCATGACGGGATGTGACAGAGGTCGAATCCTGACTGGTGACCACCTCCACGATATATTTATACGAAGTATGTAGCTTTCGTCACTATCTAGAAATCCATCATAGCTCTTCCAAAAGAGCGTAAAGTTGCTAGCGAAAACGAAGCTAATGTGATCTTCGACGAAGGGCAAGGGTCCTTGCTGAAAAAACCCACAGGCACACTGGTCAGTGAAGCAAGAGGGTGATGGTCGTCGTGGAGAAGAGAAAACTCCGTGGGATCTTTGCATCAACGATCCATATTTGTGATTATTTGGCGTGATAGATACGCAGATCAGTTGCCATCCCGTTTTTAAGTATCGACACAATAGTTTCGATACTCTGACGATTTGCTGAAGGCTGTGCTATTGTGGGTGGCGTCCCGAACCATTAGAAACCATCTGACTTCTACAGGGGTTTTAGGAAAACCTTCCCTGAACCTGTTGTCATATGTAAGTACAGTAACTAATAATCTTACTAGGCCAAGTTTATGGCTTCAAGTATTGCGTTGACAGTGGCTGCGACGTCAGATTGTATTTCCCACTGTTCCCTGTTTCAGGACTCAAAACAGGCCACAATGATGGAATTGGGGAGTAAGCAGGCAGGGTGCAGCATATCTCGGGAACAATGAACTAGAAATTGGTTGTGGATATGACGATCCATGGTTGACACTCCAACATCCTCAAACTGTTTCCTCAATACCATTGTTTTCGAGGGACAATGGCAGCGTGATTTGGAAGGGCGGGTCAAGCAGAGCAGTCTGCTCCAAAACGGAATTTCCACTCGACTTAATACCCAATATGGGTGTTTCTTTTTCCTTGTTGAGCAATTCGCAGGTGGTATCAGGGAGGACATTAATCTTCGCCGTCTCGTCACGGATCCGGTCAACAACTTTATGGGCCCTGGGTGGTTCCGGAGGGCGACTATCTCCCATCGTGGTGCATCTTGTTGAAATCAAGTTGAAGTGGTGTTGGCCAAGGCTGTTCAGAACACAATCCTAATGAGACGCCGACCATACAAGGACACCCACATATCGTTGCCCTAGTCAACGCCAGTACTATCTCCATAGGGGGACGGGCGCACTCTGGCGGGTGGTTGTTCATCAAACGTCCGATTTATTACTGGATCCAATACGATTGAACTGGACTTGATTCGGATTTTCCTTCATTTTCGTCTGTGGTTCCACGACGTTACTAGGGCTGTGTCAGTATCAACGTGCTATGCCTCTCCTCTTAAATTCAGGTGGTATGCGCATAGGGCGTGGGGGGAGGGGCTTTTCTCGAGAGGGGGGGCCCCGTTGTAAGGGACAGGCCCAGATGATTCATTCCGAAGCCATGTTTATGATCTTGTTCTTGTACGTTACAATCCTCACTCAAGATGGGGCGAAAGATTAACGATTAGTTAATACAAGAACCCCTACTGCCAAAAATTGTATTAAGCCTATGTGTGTGCGGAAATAAATGAAAGGCGAAACCAGTTTGATAAAAGTGAAATCACAAATCTAGTCAAGCCACTCGTCAGCCTCAAATCCACAGCCTCCCCAACAATTCTCACTCTCATCTTGGTTCTACCCATAATTCAACTGAACATTCGCACCGCCTCCACCCCGATGCCCACCTCCAGGCAGAGGTCTCTCAGTGGTCCCACCCTGCGGCAATATCGGCTTCAGAGGTAGATGAGGTGGCCTGTGTAACGCTGGCTTGGCCGGTTCGTTGTCATGTCTCTGATCACCACGGTTACCTCCACGATTATGGTACACTCCTCCACCGCCAGGCCTTCCACCACGAGAGTTATGGTGGTGCATACCTGGTGGTGGGGGGTAGGATCCTGGGGGTCCACGACCTGGGAGAAACCCGTGCCCATGGGGAGGTGGAGGAACGAAGCCTGGCCCTGGTCCTGGTGGTCCGTGTCCGTGAGGGGGCGGGTACGGTTGATGATGGTGGTGATGCGGGTTTGGTGGCGGTGGTCCACCCGGGTAAAAGTTCGGTGGGGGAGGAGCATTCCGATTGAAGTGTCCTGGGGGGGGAGGGTTCCCTTGTGGATTGAATGGTGGATTGGGCATGTTGGGTATTGGGATGGGACCAGGCGGGGGGTGATGATTACGATGTCCCCGTTTGTCGAATTCGTGTGAGGCCTCATAGACAGGCAGTCTAACAGAAATGGTGTTTGTAATGGTAATAGAATGGGACCGCTCAAACTTACGTCTTAGGGTCCGCAGGCAAAGGGTCCGTCCAGAAGTAATCATGCTCCAATGCCTGAGCTGCAGTAATACGCTCTCGCGGATTGCACACCAAAAGCTTGTCTAACAGATCGGCGGTTTCAGCACCCACGCTAGGGATAAGAAGGTCAGAGAGGTTGTACTCTTAGCTGGGGAAGAAGCATACCTCTCGTACGCTTGCTTGACTCTCCTCGCGAATTGTGTTGGGAATCTGGTGTGGCCGTCGCACCCAGGCAGCGCATCGAAATTCGGCCAGGTGTGTTGATTGGGCGTCCCACACAACTGCCAGATTTTCTCCAGTTGGTCAAGATCTGACGTCCCAGGTAAAATCGGACGACGTGAGAACATCTCTCCCAGCACACATCTGGGAACAGAAAGAAGGCAGACACTATGAGTTAGGCGCTTATAACGAAGAATCCTCAAACCGTTATGGCTTACCCAATACCCCATATGTCAACTTCGCCACCGTACTGTCTAGCCCCAAGCAGCAGCTCGGGAGGCCGGTACCACCGGGTAACGACGCAATTGGTGTACTTTCTTTCCCTGCCACGCGGGTCAAGTCCTCCACGGGTGACGTTGGGGTCAAAAGATCTTGCGAGACCAAGATCCGCTATTTTAAGGGATCCACTGTTCGAGATAAGGAGGTTGGCTGCCTTCATATCTCGGTGGAGGATATGATTCTGAGTATATTTAGTGTATTATTCAAATATCAAGGTCGTCGCAACTTACCCGATGCATGTATTCAGTCCCCTCGAGCAACTGTTTCATGTATAGCTTGATATGACTCGGCTGAAGCTTGACCCGTTCGTTCTCCAGCAATCCCGCCAAGTCGTGATCCATGTAGGGAAATACCATGTATACAGACAAAGGGTCTTTTTCCGTACCTGAAAATTAATGAGCTTATTATTGGAATAGCAACCTGGGTGAAACTTACTTCGGACAACAAACATATCCAGGATGTTTACTATACACGGATGCTCCAGCGCTTTCAAAATCTTGATTTCTCGTAGAGCAGTCACAGGCATGCCCTCTTTTTCGTTGTGCATCAAAATCCGCTTCAACGCAACAACGGCACCTGTCTTCTTCTGGATAGCCTTATGGACCTCTCTGTATATTCCCATCAGTTTTCAGGGTCCAACTGTATACAAGAGCGGACACACCCAAAAGTGCCCTCACCAAGCTTAGTCGTGAGATCATAGTCAGACTGCAGCCCACAGCCCATAAATCCACGACCATAAGCTTCCGTCTCATCCTTGACAGTACGACAAAAAACCTTTCGCTTTCGCACTGGTCTGGGTTTGGTGGCTTCTGGGGGTTTCGGTTCGGCTTTGGCATTCTGCTGCTGAGGTTTGGGACGTGGGAGTGGCGATGGTTTACTGAAAGGTGCGGAGGTGAGGGAAACATGTGGCGGAGATTTATCCTTTGCTGGAGGTCGCTTCATCGTTATTGAGACAGTGGCATGGATATTAGGTAGTGTCCGATCCTTCTGGTGGGTAGCTTCGGGGGGCGGTGGTGGTGGCGTTGTGTCTGGAGGTGGTGGACTTGGTGGAGGGGGTGGGGCGGTCTCATCTGGAGAAGGTGGGCGTGTGACGGAGGATCTGGGGGTAGGAGAACTCGGTCTAGAGAAAGCCGAAATACCTGGAGAAACTGGGCGGTAAGAGTCCATATAGCGGGTTCTTTCAGCATCGCGGCTATAATCCCGGTGGCGGTCTCCTCTCCAATCGTCGTCTCTCCATGTCCATTCTCTATCATCTCTCGGGCGATAATATCGGTCGTTATCATCGATCCGAGCACTCCTAAACCTTCTGTCCTCATCATCGTCTCTCGGTCTCCAAGAATCGTTTCTGTGGCGGTCTGTAAATCTGTCGTAGTCCCTCCGTTGTATTGGACTGAACGTCGACTCGGGGGTCCGTATTGCGGGTAGTCTGTGTTTGTCATGATAATGTAATGGTGGAGGTGAGCTGGGTGAACGCGACCGGGGAGAGGTATGTGCTAGTGCAGGGGATCGAGGGCGGCCTCGGTCGCGAGGCGGCCATCTCGACTGTGAAGGATAATATCGGTCGTTGCGATCGGAGGTATGGGAATACGAGGGCTCCCAATGATCACCACCTCTACTTGACCACCGTCTTGAATCATCTTCTCTCCCTCTTTCGCGCACTTTCCGTTCCTCCTCGTCTGACCTATCGAATAGCGCATTGACGGTCGGATCCCGAGGCTCCAGCAGTGGGGCAGGAGCAGTACTCCGGGCAACGTCAGCCTTCTTCTTAAACGGAAAAGGAATCTTGGTTTTTGCCATGGTTGGTTTCGGAGGTAAAGACGGAGGTAGTTGTGGAGGTGGCTGCTTAGGTGGTGGGGCAGGGTCATCGAGCTCGCCCTCCTCCGGAGATGAAGTAACGGGTCTCTTTGTAGCCCTTTCTCCCTCCGGAGACCGCGAAGCATGCCGCTTCGTTGGCGTAGTGAGCATTGGACAGTGAGCCTATGATAGCGGAGGATGAAGACTTGAAGCTGACATAAGCGACAATTTCAGTAATAGCCCTGGTCGCACATCACATTCATTAAGTACCTTGCAGTTGCGACGGAGACAAAGCCGAGAACGTGATATGTAGCTTGAAGCTTGCGTTGTATATAGCTTGCCGAAAAATCCTCCTAGATAATGTCAGACGTTGATTAGACTGAGTCGGGGGTCGAAAGCGGTGCAGAAAATTGGAACACTCACGAGTTTTGCGCCTCAATCGGGAGCAGAATGCTGCTGTTGGTGTTCTTATCTCAGGACCTGCTTCACGACGAATCGCAGCCTTGAGGAGTCCGTCGTCGTTCGCATTGAAGAGGCTCAATGACACTAGTCACCACGTGAAAGCTCAGCGGCCTTGGTTACTAACAAGGCCAAATATAATAATCGCCCTTTGGTGCTTGCTGTTAGCCTCATCCAATACCATATCCGTGGAAATCTAATACCCCTTCCTATGTCGAACCGTCATATACCACCCGGACTGAGCCCAAATTTAGAGCATTATGCAAGTGGGAATGATGATGCGGAGTGGCTTCCTCTGCTTCCGATCAAACACTATACCGTTGCGCACATCGTGCAGGATGACAAGGTAAACTTCGAAGATCTCGCCGTCGACCGATTGAACAGACATACTCTCAGGTACTTCTTGGTTATAAGAAACGGGGATTTGGTCAAGGAAAGTACGCGTATGCTCTTCTCCGCGTGAGAAGCCACTGGTTCGACCTTGCAGGTATAACGGTTTTGGAGGGAAAGTTGAACCAAACGAGACACCATTGGAGGCTGCTGTGCGGGAACTAGAGGTAGCACCACTGCCACAGTGAAAGAATTGGGACTAAAGCATTCTACCACATAGGAAGAAGCAGGTATTAAAGCTCCACTCGAACACATAGGGGTCCTCCTGTTCATCGTGAATGGCGCTGAGAAAGCCTTCCACATCGACATATATTATGCCAAAGAATTTGAAGGCACGATCACTGAGTATACGATTTTCATCTCACTTGCGTTCCCATGTGCTCAAAACACAATAGGACGGATGAAATGAGGCCTGAATGGTTTTCCCTATCTGCCTCAGACGACTATGGAGAATTTCCTCCTGTCCCATGGGACAAGATGTGGGATACTGATCGCTACTGGTTTCCGCTTTTGCGTGATACGCGATCGTTTACTGGTAGAGCCGACTTTGACAAGGATGAGAACGGTGCCTTCAAACCGAGGCGGTGGTGGTATGGTACAATGCAGTGAGCGAATTACGTGTATGCTTGTGGTACCGCTGCTCCATAGGATCAAGTTTACTGACGTCAGATTTGTTGTACCGAGAATTATTGAAGAGAAATTAATTTCTCTTCTAACAATTCCAAAGTCATAGAGGCCGATCCAAAGCATGCGAGGTATCCATATCCACTGTGTCTGCGGATATTTTGAGCAAGAAAAACCCTCCCAGTCATATGGGAAGACTTACCCATAATTATGTACCACGACTACCCTCTTCCCACCGTTCACAGTCATAACTTCACTCTCCAACCTGATCCCTCCCTTCCTAGACGGCCTAAACCCACAACCCTCTTCTAAAACCAACGGCATAATATCTTCCACTGTCGCTTTCCTTTTATCTTGCACACTGGGTGGTGCTATCTCCTGTGTCATCTCCAAGACTCGCTCAATGATATCCCTGGACGTCTCAGGTCGCGGTAGCGGATACCTGTCGAAAAAAATTCACCCACATCAGCCACATGTTTCCCCACTGCCGGTATCACGTCGACACCAGATACGCCAAGAATTCACCAATCACCCACACCCATAGTTCCACCAATAATCACATCCCCACTCCTCCTTGGGATCATATACGTCCAGATCCTACCAGCACCTCCACTCATGGACATACAATTCTTTACCCACGGCGCCCTGATGAGCAAGACTTGTCCCCTCACCGGGTATACATCCTTGTCCTCCACGCCTCCAAGGAACCTCGCACCGAGCCCTGCACATACCACAATCCCGTCGGGAACTGCTGGTTTCTTTGTCCCGTCAAATGCCCCAATGCCGCCTTCAAGCACTTGACTAATGTGCTGAACTGTCGTGCGGATGATTTGACCACCTTTGGAGAGAAAACGGAAGTACAACCAGTCCAGAAATATCGGTACATCTGTATTGACCGTGTTGTAAGTAAGCCCGCTTTGAGTGCCTGCTGCGAGTTCTTCTGCTTTGAGGTCGCGAAACTAGGAACCACATTCAACCCCCGTATAGTCAAAAGGTGGGTACGACATACACCAGGCATCAACTCGAGTGCATCCGGTGAACTTCGCTTATGACGATAATACTCTGTCTGTGGTAATCTCAGAAACATACCCTCAGTGTCAGCGTCAGACTCTGAAAGCTTCCACATTGTCCCGAAAGTCTCTAAGTCCAGCCCTAGATAATCAATTACGTCAATGATAGCCGGACACATGAGAACAAGTGACGTACTCTTCTGCCTCGGATCCGTCCCGGCTACAGTAACATGATGAGCCCCCTATCATACGATATTGAGCGATCGTAAATCAACAACTAAGCGGAGGACCCACTGCCCAACAACTGGAGTAATATGCATCTTTAGGATCTCCTGGTAGGTGCTCAGCCAGTATTGTCACCGTATACTCTGCTTTCTCCTGAATTTTTAGTGCAGCTGTCAACCCAATTACCCCTAACCGCGATGTGTCCATGATACCCTAGATCCTTGTACGTATATATGACGAACATACCGGCCCCGATGACAATGATTTCCTTGGTTCCTCCAGTGGTGCTGTCCGACATACCGTCCGAATGAAGGTGCTACGGTACGAGAGAGAGAGGGATGAGTGGGTGAATTCCCTTAGGGAAGTCAAATATTTTGAGACTCTCCCAGACTTTTATGTGATGTGAGAGACAGGCCGATTCCCGTACCCGTAAGGAAAAGTATGATGTGCTTTTCAGGAGGTCGAATATCAGGACGCCACATAAACAAACCTGGGGCCCGGAGCCGGTGTGCTAAATTGCGAGTTCACCCAGAGATGGAAAGGACATATTTCGGGAGGCCCCATAAAGGAGTAGGGGAGAGTTTGTCGGGAGGCCTTCAGAGATATCTGCACCTGATGAAGAACCCTGATACGTGAAGCCTCCGTCCGGCGTCCCGGCATCGCACATTTGGGATAATCATTGCCCCTAGATTTTCCCAGAGCAACTATGAGAAGCCATCTAGAGTTGACGTTGGGCATTGAAATACAACTGCTAGACCCGAGAAAACTTGGTAAATCAGGATACGAATGTCCCATATGGTTTGTGGATCATGGGGTCCAGACCTGTCCAGACAGACGGTGACCATTATGATTATGCCCACAAGTTATAGTCACACTGCACTCGTGATCCAAGACTTTCAGAAAGGAGCTAAGCCGTAGAACAGCCTGGCTCCGGGCATACACAAAGTAACACTTAACATCTCAATTCCTTCGTCAGCATCTCTAACACAGAAAACGCGGAACCCCAGGACGAGATATATCCATGGCCTGAGTGCCTGATCACGAATAGCACTAGTATGAGTCATGAATGCTGGAAGAACGGGGCTCACATACCCATAGTTGAATATCAGGGGCACAGTGCGACCATTCGTTGTCTGGACTCTTTGAGCTTCCAATCGCAAGCCACCTTTCCTCCCAGGTCGTAACCCGCATACGTCTTCGACGACAAGAGGTAACAAATCCTCTACAGTGGGCTCTCGTTGTCGCCGTATTTCGGGTGGTGCCAATTCAGGGTACAGGGCGAGCCCTCGTCTGAGAATGTCCATCCTCGTCTCTGGTCTTGGCAACGGGTACCTAAAGCAAGGCTGTAACATTTGTATACGAGAGACAACGAGAGGACTCACCAGTCGTCAACCTCCTTAACACCACCAACTACAACATCCCCGCTCCGCCTCGGAATAATATACACCCAGTCTTTCCCAGTCAAAGTCCTTCCCGTTTTAACCCAAGGCGCCCTCAGGATGACTGTTTGACCACGAATAGGATAAACATCCCGGTCTTCAACTCCGCCAAGTGATCTAGCACCCAGGCCCGTGCAGATAATCAACCCATCCACTGGGACTTTTCGTGTCAATTTTGTACGCCTCCGATAGTCATGATGAAAAAGATAAGGGCCGCCTTCAAGGATCTGGTCGATGTGTTGGACCGTAGCTCGTGTGATTGAGCCACCTTTCGCGAGAAAACGGGCTTGAATATAGTTAAGGTAAATTGGCGCATCGATTGTGAGTGTTTGGAATTCTACACCCCTGGCGACGCCAGTCTTGAGACCATCAACGGGCATGTCTTTGAGCTACGAAACTGGTTAGCTGGTCCAAGCTAACGACAGCCAGGAACTCACGTCAGGATAGAAATCCAGTCCGTTTCCATTTCCGTAGCCATCCTCGTACAGTTCCTCTTGCTTCAACCGTAGGAAGCAACCTTCTGCAGATCCTTTACCGGGCTCCGATAGTTCCCACATATATTCAAAGGTATCTTTATCGATCTCTTCAAAGTGTGTGAGAATGTTTCGCAAAGATGGAGGCAAGTTATGCTTACTTTGGATTCGAACGTCTTCCCCAGAGAGTGTTACATGATGCGCCCCCTGGCTCGAGCTTAGCAGTAAGTCAGATGGCAAGTATGATCGACTAACCGCCCAAGCGCTAGTATACCTAGAGCTCCTTTTATCTCCAGGAAAATTATCAGCAATAATGGTGACGCGATAATCTCCCTTCTCCTGGAGTACGACCGCAGTTGTTAACCCAATGATACCTGAATGAAGATTGATGATCTGTTTTATTGTGACAATGGGATGAAAACCTATTTACATACCCGCACCGATCACAACGATTTCCTTCTTTTTGACATCTTGATACTGCGTGTTAGCCATAAGAGAAGGGTCACAGGGAATAAATCAGAAATCGTTTGTCCAACCGAGGTTATAAGGCAAGCCATCACATGAAAATGAAATCACATGGGCAAAGAAGATAAGAAGACTCGGGAGCCTGCGTGACACAGTTGAGAATTATGACTTGGGCATCTGGTAAACGCATGAATTTGGGCGCATTGAGCGATGGCTGCATTTGCGGTCCCTCGATATTTCAACGCGACTACGAGAATCGAGGACATCGTCAGCAACTAGATTTACTGTCTGTCCAAAGATATGGGTTGATTTGACAGATAACGACGCGTGATTATTGAAGAATAAACATGGGGGAAACAAAAGATGTAGGACCAACTCGTAGCAGGTTCATTAAGTCGACAATGAGGCACGTGCTAATGTCACACTGATCGAATATACTAAGTAGGTACTTCCTTCGTGGGCTTGCATCGAAAGAGAAGGATACAAATACACACTTCGCCAAAATATCCACAAGGTACAGTACGATTTCCCCTCGAGGTACCTTTGACCGTGCAGGGTCTCGTGTTATATAGTACTCTCCTCTGTTTTTTCCAGTCGATCTGAATGATCAACGGTGGAACCTTCTTCACTTCGTAATCCAGGCAAATCCTGCGGGGAAGAACGGCTCTCCCCCGAAATAGGTAAGGTGCTGATAATGTCTGTCACGCACCGGACCCGGTTGCGACTGTTCAACACTCGTAGAAGCGAGTTTGAGTAGAGCTTGCCAATAATAAACCCGGGGATGTTAAATACTTCGCTTTCAGGCAATCCAACGAAGAGAATTCCTGCTAGTATGGCAGCGAAAGCTACGTATAGTCGACTTGTAGGCGTCCTTGGACAAAAGATTGATCAGCTTACCTGTTACGGTTCCAGTCTCTACCGCAAGGGTCATGAACTTTCGGATCAGGAATTCCGAATCATTGAACTCTCTTCTGAGTTTTACGAGCTGACGTGTATGTCGTGAGCCTAGCGAAATCTTTGAGAGGGCACTTGGCATACATGGTATGTCATTATGATGGCAATCGTGACATCACAGACAACCATTGCAATAACCCATAACTAAAGGTCAGCAAGTTTGAGTCTACGACTGCTTTGGATTCTTGAGAACACTTACAACACCCGCTAGTATTGATGTTGCTTCTTCCTTCAGCCGAAGGCCTACCATGTTCTGAGCGTTATGTGATCGCACACCTTCTGCAATTGCAGTGCCGAGCTGTACGAAAGCTAACTGGATTTGGTCAGCCCTTGGATCCTAGAGTACAGTATTGAGGGTGTTTTTCAGCTTACTGCCACAATGAGTGCACTGAGTTTTCGAGAACGAGTTATTTGATATATACGATATGCGTAGAATGTTTCCGCTATCCATCCCACTATAAACACAATGAGCTCGAGAGTAAGTGAAGAACAGCAAGAAATAATCGCTCACCTATTCCACAAAGCACCGGAATCGACAACCACATCATCCCAAGGAGTCCTAAAAACTCCACATCTCCGAAATGGTGCACGAAGGATTCATATAAGTCATATGTGAGGAGTATAGTCTGTAGTGTCTCTAAGCAGAACACACTGCCGACGACAGTTTTATTGATCCATATATCACGGGAGAAGGTTACATGATATGTTGCTAATCTGGAATGTTGACAAATTTCCTTGAAAGAAATTCGATTCGGACTTACATGTTTGTGCAATGAGTAAACCATAGAGTCCCCAGTTCAGCATAAGACCTATGAACTGTGGGTTCCCTCAATAACCCTGGTAATCAGCGACATCATGTCCTTTACCTGACCGCTGGCACTTAACACCAAGCGGATGTAAGCGTGGAAAGTCTCGATAAGACAAACCACGACACATACCTATCAACTGCATCAAGCTTCGGTGACAATGATTCCATCCTAGAAGTTGGATCAGAAGTTGGTTCAGATTTACGAGTATCTGCGCCCTGACCCTCGCGGAGGTTCTTATAAGGCCTGCAGGTCAGAACAGCCCTGGCCCCTTGACGTTATTCTTTGCTTTTTGCTTTCCTCTAGTAAGGTGAAATTTGAATAGCATATGACCTATCCGTGGGAACCGGTGAATGCTATATTGTAGCTCTGTAGGCTGGTGCCAGGTTTTCAAGAGTTTTCAGGGCTATCTTCCACTCGACAAACATACGCATCAGGCAACCTCGGTCGGCACGAGGGAAAAATGGGAAGGGTCATGGCGGCAGAGCGCAGCACGGTTAAATCAACAGGCCGGACTCCAAAATAAGTCAAGAGAAAAAAATCCTGCCTGTCAGCTTCCGCAGCCTCTCCGCAAAGGTGGATCAGGAGAAAAACTTTCATACAGATAGTAAGCTGGGTTCAAGTCACCTTGGGTCCACTGGCGAAGGATGATTAGATACAGAAAATAAGCACATACGATACCAATCGACGTCCTACAATATTCGTTCGCTCTCGGGGGGAGGATAGGGGCTCTGAGTGCCTACTATTCAGCAAGTGAGATCACGTACACAGGTTCTTAGTTGAACCGGGAAGACGTAACCCTTGACGGTGATCATCTGCGTGTATTCCGTCATGCCAAGGACCATGGAGACTGCCCAGGCAATAACAGGGTTGCAGAACTTTGACCTGACAGGGGCGACGCTCGACTGAATAATATGTGCTATACTCCATTTGGATAACTCCGCTACTGGAAAAGATATGGGGGTTTTGACCAAAAATCGGCATAAGGAAACATGGCACGTACTGTAGCATCCACTAGATTATGTATATTGTGATGGTCCTACCTCTATGTCATGCCCCCACGCAATCTACTTCTGAAGGTCTCGAAGAGGTCCGCTGCGGAGTTAGACCACAACCGTCAGAGATGGGTAGGGTCGTCACTTCGGGACGGGTGGGTATTGAGAACGGCTCGCCATAACCACCACCCATGTTCACCCGGCTGTTAAGTACTCTAAGGAGAGAGTTGGAATATAGTTTCCCGAGCACATATGCAGGTACGTTAAACGATTGACTGCCCCGTCGCACTAGGAATAAAACACCCGCCGCGGTGGCAGCAGTTGCTAATAACCAAGGGTGTGATAGTGTTAAGCGGTGGGCCGTGTGCACAAGAAAGGTGTTGTATCTGTTACAGCGCCCGTCTCTACCGTTAACGATATGAGTTTTGACACCGAGTAGGAGGCGTGATGAAGTTCACGCTTGAATCTAACCAGCTTTGATGGACCCATTAGTGGCGACGACAGGTAAAAGTTGATATGGGAAGCATACTAAGTAGGTCAAAATCACTGTAATCAAAATATCGCATAACACAGTCGATAGAAGCCAGATCTAGCAAGAATTTTGAGCTTGTGCGGTCAGCTGTGGCTGGGATGGACTCACTGCAGTGGCTGGTAGAACTCGAGAACGGAGCACGGAGATGAATCTTGCTCTACGAGCTTGCACGGCTTCAGCTAGAGCACTAGATAATTGCACGAACGATAGCTGAAGAACTTCAGTTTAACCGTGGGGACCGTACAAGAAGAGATTCGAGTACCACCAGGATTCCAGCTCCTGATATCTTGGATTTTGATATTTCGTAAATACGATGGGCATAGAAGATTTGCGCAATACACCCGACTTGGAGCGTTTCGAGTCGGCTAGTTGTATTCACAACATGACTATCTACTCACCAATACCGGTTGACACAGGTACGGCAAACCAAGCCAGTTGAACAAGGTCTAGGGCACTTGTATCCCCGTACCTTAGAACAAAAGTTCTATACTTGTCACGGGTTGTCATACCAGTTTGGACTGTTTCGAGGATGAGGATCGTGTAGACTAGTATCTTGTGGATGACTTTGTCTCTCGGAAAGGTCATATAGTATGTATCTGCGACTTCCGGTATGGCCAGGGCGGGGGTGGGGTTAAGGGGATACTCACAGATTTGTGCGACTAGAATTCCGAAAAGTCCCCAGACAAGTACGAGGCTGATTATCTGTATGGCCAACAGACTTGAGTATGGTACACTTTAGTTTCCGGACCGGACAAACCTGAGAGCCTGCGCTGTGGTTGGTGCCTCAATAGCATGCAGAGTAACCTAGAATGAGCTCCCATACCTGTCTGTGATGTTCATGTTCGGGGACGTTGTATTCATGACCGGCCCAAACTTAACCACAATCCTGAAGCATGGGGAAGGTGAGGAAAGTAGCGTAATACTCGCATCGTTGCACACTTAAAGAGATTCAATAACCTATGCGGTCCCTGATGTAATTCAAAAGTGTTCCGAGATGCGTTGTCTGGACGAAGCATGACAGAATAGAATACATTGTACGGAAGGCAAGCCGCACTATCTCTTGCGACAGCCTGCGCTAGAATTCCACGAAAATAGTCGGACGTGAGGACCCTTGTCCCAGGAGCAAAGGGTAATACAGACCCAAGGTCAGGTGTGCCTGCCACTGACAAGTCAGCCTGCCTTCCAAGGCGTAGTGTGGAGTGTAGAGACCAGTGGTCACCTCACCGGATGACAATCAATTACGAGCGACTCAGGTATATTTTGACCTCAAAGGACCTACATGGGTCGACTGAATTCACAAAGGGATCCAGCCAGGATGCTCATGTGTATTGAACGTGTCAACAGTACTTCGCGAGCTTCTCTTTGGGCCCAGAAAGGTGACTGGGAGTATTCTTGTCATGCCTCGAGGTGTTATCAAAGAGATATGGTGGCGCCGCCGCCGTCAGGAAGGTTTGTCCCGGCCACGGCATTGAAGGGAAAGAGGATTGTGGTGATGCGTTGGCCAAGGCTTGGATGATCCTGATCCGATCGGCCCGTCATCGCCGGTGACTCCTCCCAAACGCCACGACACCCGTGCTGAGGATTCTACGTGTTCAACCTGTTCAACGGGACATCCGAAGTGAGTCTCCATCTGCTCTTTTTACCATCAACTTATATCCCTAGATGCCAGCTCTCCTGAGTCCCACCTGGGACGCATATCTCGCTGCTGCTTTGGCTATTGGTGTCACATGGGTCTATTTCACCCTCAAAGGATCCCCAAACCCCCAGGAATCTCAAAGACATGTAAAGATTTCGCTGTTCTTACTTGCACACACGCTATACATCCTCTACCACGTTCTCGTCGCCAAACCTGAAAATGTCTTTGAGGCTTTCAAGCTCCCCGTCAATACACCTCCTGATACCATCAGGGCTCTGCTAATCCAGAAATCTGAGACCGGCAGCATCCCAAGCCATCTAGAACTCTTGCTAAAGAGATTAGGCTCTTTTGACATGAGACTGCTCTACGTTCGGTTCGTTCTTTTGGCCTCTTATTCAGCAGTCCTGTCGTTGACGACCCAACAGCTTCGGCCACGATGCGATTGCCCGGTGCGGGTGGTGTTCTTCATTTGAAGATTTCGCCCTCTTCTCTCTACCAGCAGCGTTACTTGCCTACATTCGGGAAGCTGGTGTGATTGGGGTGAGCTACTTTGTCAAATTTGCGTGAGCTGGATAATGACTTGTCGGGTAGATCTTGACATTGAGCTCCTCAAGACGTGGATATTTACGACCGTTGGGCATAGGCGCCCTTGTCATCGCGTGTCTAACCGAATTCTACTGGATTGCCACGTCTGCCATTCAAGTCCCACAACAAGACACTGATCTACCAACTTGGATGGTACGTACCATATTCCCCCTCAAAATCCACAGTCCCTGAAATGGGTTCCCGTTCAGCTCCACGATCAGCTCTCCAGATACCGACATCTACTCTTCCTCGTACTCCCACTCGTCATCTACAAACTACCTTCAATCCCGATCCCGATCCCAATTTTATCCAACATCTTGTCACCGCCCGTCGCGCTTACGCCCGAACAGAAACAACAACACTACACAACAACACTTCGCACCCTTGAACATCTACTCCCAGCACTGCATCTGGTTAAATATACAAAGGCATCCATCATGCGAACACCGGAACTTCGTGAACGTGCTATCAAATGGTGGGACGAAGAGGAAAAAGAGGGAAGATGGGTGTTGGAAGATGAAGGGTTGAAGAAGACTGCTAAAATGGCTGGGCTTGGTTTCGGCCAAGGATCAAGCGGAACGGGAGAGGATGATGAGCCTCTGCGGAAAAGCGCTGTCATGGCTGTTCGTTCACTTCAGGAAGCTGCTGTTCCCAGTGAGCATTGGCGATAGCTTTCTCCTACACCTGTCCCAGGAATATATAATAGTGTGGGCCTCCGTTATAGTATCTTGTGTCGGGATCGATCTTTGCCAATTTATCACTGAGGACAGACTTCCCAGAACAAGGTAGGTCATACTCATGTCCTCCCATGACTGTCATTCTTGTCAACAGGACCACAACGATTCATTGATGGCCCCGAAACCAGATACACAAAAATCACTCCCAGAGGCTTAAGTAGAGTATAGACCCCTATATGTAAATGCCGTATGGAGATTTTTTGTCTCAAACGAGTTGAAGCATCCACTTTCCTCCCATCTCAACCTACCTTCTAACCAACAAATGGAAGCCAATATATCATCAAATAATCTACTCTACAATATCTATTCATGCCGAGTCTCCACTGAGTACCCCTATAAACCATGCATCAAAAGGGCAGTGATGGGCCGACGTTGGAAATACAGTATGCAGATATCAATACTAATCAATCTGTAT
This sequence comes from Chlorophyllum brunneum, assembly GCA_963576785.1. NCBI lineage: Eukaryota > Fungi > Basidiomycota > Agaricomycetes > Agaricales > Agaricaceae > Chlorophyllum > Chlorophyllum brunneum. The sequence goes on from OY756149.1 coordinate 1,652,113, forward strand.
TATGGGTGGTCTGGCACCTGACAAAAGGAAAGAATGAAGGATTAAACGTAAAGAGCGACGAAAATGAGTGTAGTATGTTAGAGATTGTAGCAAAATTCGAGTCCGTCAGAGTCCGCCCAAAAATCCATTTAAAATTTCTCCCCGATAGGTGTCAACGGCGTGAATCCAGGACCCGTTCTGCGAGGGTTATGTCGTCCAGAAAGAGGAGAAACGGACACTGATGAAGTCGTTGGGATATCTGGAAGTCCGGAATGCTCTGATATCGGGGAGGGATCATGCATAGAATACTGTGGAAGGGTGGTCGCGATAGTTGCCACCCCAGTACTGGTTGTGTGGTATGTTGGAGGGCGATCCCGTTGGGTCAAACCTTCCCTATTCCTCGGTTGAGCCCGGCCCTCGAGATCACTGGCGTCTCTAGATGGCTCCGAAGACTGTACATGGAGTGACGGTGACGCTGGCTTTACAGTCAAACTATCCGTACTCCTTTGTCCATAGAAGGGAGTCGGTGTCGTTATACGCTCTTGGGAGTTTCCAAACGAACCAATGGTAAACCGACCGACCGTATGCACAGAACCGGAGTCCAATCGCTCACGTGAACGTCTACCCAATGGCCGTCCGAACCGTTGTCCCCAAGTGGGAGACTTTGGGCTTTCGGGTCCGTACCCAGTAAACTGATAGTTATAACGAATTCGTGTACGTTGCCGCCGTCTGAGCCACCATATAGCTAGCAGCGCAAGGGCACACGCTACAACGCCACCCATGACGCCCATAATGATTACACCAACGTTCGGCGACGAAGAGGAGCCGCCACCCGCTTGCCTTGTATCCCTACCAGAGCCGTGGGTAGGTAAGGCTTTAAAAGAGGCGATGGTCGTGATCTCTGTGTACGTGTGGACTACATGGCATTTCATTAGTTGATCTGCTACCTTGAAACGATGATTTGTTGTTTAATACCTCCTGAAGTGCTATCCGTCGAGGCAGTCACAATAGTCGACACGATCATTCCACTGAATGCAGATGCAGATGTCATGGGGTCAAAGGAAGCTTTCGTTCACCAGATATTAGTCGATGCAACAATGGAATTTGGGAGACCAACACACAAGTTGTGGTTTCTTCGGGTAGAGCTATGGGTGAAGTAGAGGATGGGACGCTAGGGAGCGCGAGGGATGATGTTGATTGTGGATCCTGCGCTTGCCCTGTTGGGTCAGAGCTATGCGTCGTTGACTGAGGGGAGTCGCCTTTGAGGGAGGAAGAAGCGGTGGAAGAGGGGTGGGGGGAAACGGGATCTCCCCTAGAAGGTGAAACGGATGTCGAGACAGTAACAACCGTTGTCTGGCGGAGTGTAGGTGAGATTGCGCCATGGCCTGGAGCTAAGGAATTTAGTATCCTGGCCCTGGTCAAAATGAAGGAACTGGTCTACTTAGTGAGTTTCCAAAATGACCGGAAGCGGAGGAAGCTGATGCGCTCATGGTGCAAGGTGCTCTGTTCAAGGCATAAGTCAAGTCGTTCAGAGGTTCACCTGGTACGTACCCTCTGGAGCTATGAGAAACTACGTGATTGAAGGGGTGGAAGGGGAAGCCGGGCAAAGTGCACCCCAGCATACTTTCCTACTCATGCCACCTATATCAGACCGTAAAAGAACCGCCGAAATTATCTGTATCCAGGTAGAAAAAAGACGTTGGAGCTAAACCATGATGTGAAGGCTCAAAGAAGGCTGTCGTGACCGATGAGATCGATGAACACAACAACCTAGTAGCTTTAGAACACCATTGTATCATGATCTCACGGGCGACAATCATAACATGGATTTCTGATCATTCATAACGGTGGACAAGGCTGCTATCCGTCAATCACCACTCGGCTGTCAGTCATGCCGTCCTTGGAAAGCGTGAAAAGAGGACCAACAACTGTATACATAGGGGTCCTGTGGGAGGTGCACTTGCAGTACATATATGAAGAGTAGAATTTCCGGCTTTGAGGACTTGGTAAGGTAGCGGTGGGGAGAGGCAAGGTCTTGAACAAAGATGGAGTACGAAATTGATCTCGCATTTTGCCGATCACAGAGATCGACATCCAATTTTCACAGCACTCGGTAGTCATACATCCTGTGCCACCTCAGTTCGACTGCTACTAACGTCTAGATTTGTATTTATACATATAATATCGTCGAAGAATGTGCTGTGGCTGGGCGCTGATTTCTAAGTAGCTTCTTCACAGTCCTTTATTTGGTAGTCTCGGTAGAGGTGGATAAGCGCTAGGGAATTGATCCGCTCCGGCTGGAGGAGAATTCTCTGAAGAGGATGGATATCGTGGAGGTCCCGATGAGAGATTATCGTAAGATGGGGGTGTGGAACCATTAGTTGTTGTTCTTCCCAACGACAACTCCGCGGTCGAGTTCCGCCGACCATCTCTGATATCAAATCTTCTACAGCTACTGTCCCTGCCCGAAGTCATTTGGATAAAGGATGAAGGCCGGGGGGATCGCGTGGAATACGGGTATCTTTGTGGAGTGTCTCGACTGTGTGGCTGTATATCAACATAAGCCAGAGTGCCTTGAAACGAAGTGTGCCTCCGGGTATGATGAGAAAGGTCACCCGCTGACCGAATACTGGGAGTTGGATCACGAGTCCACATTGATGAATGGTTTTCTTCGAATGGAGGGTTTTGAATGGGGAGGGAAATACTTTGTCGTGAAACGACAGGGCGAATGTCGATAACCGGGATTTCCTCCTCCTTTTGGTGTATTCTTTCCTCAGCGTCATGACGGCGTAGACGTATAGATTTCTTGTACCGCAGATATGCATAGATAACCAGGGCCCCCATTAGGAAACCTCCCAAGATCGAGCTCACGAGGAGCTCTGTGAATTCGGAGACAGTAAAACCATTGCTGCTTGACATGACCTTCGATATGGGCGGGGTGAACCCATGTAACAGCCTGGAATTGTAAAAAAGCTCATTAATTTGGGACCGCAGTCATATTGCGCTGATGTTACGCACTCAGATGGGTTTATTGTCGTCTGCCCCAAGCTTGTGCAAAAAAATCTAGGAGAGGGAAAGAGAGAGAAAGAGAGGATGAAGCCAAAGATGTCTACTTCTGGATAACTTTCCTCAAAACGTCGTGGTCTTTTTCTATCATCGCTTTGACAATGGGACTACATCAGATCCCAGAACAGGTGTGATACAAGCCTGAAACGGAGTCGATATGGCAAGTCCTGACTCGAAAGAAGTCGCACTGTATCTCTATATAGAAAGCCAGTACAACAGTCTAGATGCAACTAAAAAATACAAGGTTGTGGATAAGCTTTAGGATTATGCAGTAGTAGCTCCATGACTGATGAGTGAGATTTTTTTTCGAAATGAGCCGATGGGGGTTGTACTGGTGTTTACACTGCCCATGGGCCAAATATAACAGGAACGTCAGGCAAAAATAGAGGAGTTGCTAGGACCAACTGTATTTGGGTAGATGGAGATGTGACTTGGGGTTTTTCCACACTGATGCGAACTCAGATCAGTGAGAGTCCCCTGGGCCTGTTTGGAAACATTTCAGCTTTAGCTAGGCTGTCTCCTAGTGCTAAAGGTGTGAAACAAAACCGCGGCGAATATGAGAAACGGGCGGGGGGAGGTATCACAGTTGATAGGTGATCATGATCATTGGACAACCGGGCCTCAGTTGGCCCAACCTCGGGTTTGTCTAACCCCTGATATTCAACACCTGGGCTATTTCTACTGATACATCAGAAACACATAGATGAGCTGTACGTCGACTACATCATACTTCCAGGAAACTAGAAGATGAAGACGAACACCTCGTGCAAGGTCAAAACTGATGTAAATGGCAACGGAATTTATGTCGATATACCATTACAAGACGTCGTGATGGACGTAGAAGAACAAACGTACAAGACAAACATGGGAAGCACACGTGAAGAAGGAAGGTTTAATAGTCTCAACATACACTAAAACGGTACATCATAAGTAAATGGAACATAGAGCAGGACAGGGTTCCTCAAGAACTCGGATAAAAGGACAAACCACTAGCGCTACGAACAATCGTAGGCAAGGCACATACATAGGGCGACGACATCTCAATCTTTCCTCGGAAGCGGCATATCCGGCATCAGATAATGTACCGGTTTCCCTTCAATCCCTCCAGGTCCAAAGCTACTCTTATGTGTCAGCCCGCCGATGCTCTCGGGCACGGACTTCTTGGAATAATGACCCTGACCTACTGAAGCCAAAGGAGAGGGATTAGTCGGGGTGGCTGGGGAAGGCGTATAGGCTGTCGAAGGAGACGGGCTACGCGGGATAGGAGTGGAGACGGCGGATGAAGGGACAGATGGATCATAGACAGGGACAGGCTTTCTTGGAGTTTTCTTCGCCGTAACGGATTGTGACCCAATAGACTGACGGTTCGCCTTTTTCTGCTGCTGTTGACTATTGTTACTTGAAACTGCACCACCGGAAGACGACGCAGAGTATGACCGCGCGATGTCCGCGGCTGCCAGCGGTGATATGGAATAGGAGTGAGGCTGTGACGAGGAGGACTGTGCAGGGAGATAAGATGAGTTAAGTGAGGGTGGTCTTCCCTGGTGTGAGGATGGTTCGTAGGGGTACGGGAAGGTATCAGCCGAAGCATGTGGAGGGCCTAGCTGGCTTTGTTGAAGTGATGACCTTGATGAGGCCATAGGCCTACCGCCGTTCGAGGGTAAAGTTGCAAGAGCCAAACCTCCTTCACTGTCATCAAAGGGATCTTTGGCGTACGGAACGGGAGAAGTGGAGAGTTTTTCCTCGGAGGGTGAGAACGGTGTGGAGTTACCGCTTCTTCGGTCTTCATCCTCGGCGAAAATACCCCCAAGGGAGTCTGTTGCAGAATGATGACGAGGTTTACGTGCTGCGGCTATTAAGTCACGAGAAGCACGGCGGTTCCTACTGGATTGGAAAGAGGTCAACGAGCCCAAGCCACCCCAGCCGCGATTCAGCTGTGTTCCTCCAGTTTGCCCTCCAATAGGCCTATCTAATGCGGTCTTTCGTCTCCGCAAACAGAGGTAGGCCACAAGGACAAGAATCATGAAGACAACGGCTCCTGCTACGACTCCAACGATAATACCTATGCGGTTGTCCTTGGATGCAGAGGAAGGCATAGGAGCGGCGGAGGTTTCTCCTGAGGCCGGCGGGGTTACTGTAGGTGCCATTGATGTGCTTGAGCTCGAGGAACTTTGCGGAAAAGGTCCTGTTATGAGACAGGATGTATCGGTTCCGGGTTGCACATAAAAGCTATCGGATTGGTCTTGGAATTGTGACTCCATCATGGCCGTAATTTGGTACCAGCCAGGGGGTACGTCAACTTTCCAAGGAAAACTGGAAGCGCGTGGGTCAATGTTTTGAACAATGGTTGTTGTGACTGAGCCGGTTGGAGAGGCGCCGGCAGGCACGGCGAGCACGCGGCCATCGGAGAATGTTGGTGTAGGGGGCGTAGTAGAAGGTGGTGGTGGAGGTTGATCCTGAGGGACACCGAAGTTGGTAACGACGAGGTTAAGGCCCACAGAGGGACCACCGTAGGCCCATGTTACATTGCGGAAAGTGCAAGTACTGAGCGCTGAGGCAAAATCATTGATGATGATAAAGGGTGACTGGGTTGGTAAAGGTGTTGAATCCGAAGTGGGTGAGACTAGGAAAATAGGTATAAGATGCTGGCTGGCTCAGAACAATGAACGACATACATTGCCTGTTTTCGAATCTGCGAGGTGGATCCGAACCGCGTGCGCCTTCAATTAAGAAGGGCAGCGAAGAAAGCAGGGCAGCATACGACAGCCTCAGCAGCATGGGTGTCGTGAGGAGAGGACGTTGTGGCTTGAGGCCTCAAGACCAAGTCACGATGTGGACTGTAGTCAAGGATGAGAAAAGAGGACTGGGCCGCCAAACGCCGGTCGCTTCACTTGTATTCCCTGCCATCAGCCGGCCAACGGCCTGGACCACATGCCACATCACGATAATCACAATCACAGGCGCTCAACCCAGCTTCCTTGTTCCCAGACCTCTGTCCCACAAATATCTTTTGCTGAATCCAGCCTCATTCACTCCACGCAAGCTGTGTTCGCCGCTAGCCATAATCGCGAATCAACGCCGCACTCCACTTGCATTTCCTGCCCCCCGGCGTACTCGACTCTCTCCTGAGAACACAGGCACTCGCTACAGTTCACCCCCTTTTTCCTGTTCCTGGTCTGTCATCTTTCGGGAAATATGTCGCAAAAGGGGTGGAACTCTTAATTGCCTTCGTACCCTGATGCTTCAAAGCCAACATATACACACAGCTTTTCTCCACCGCTTCTTTGATGCAGCGCCAGGTATAAATTGTGCGTAGACGACAATAATACGTGGTAGGCGGTGGTTTAAACCTTGGTTCCCGGTGGTCGGCGAACGCTTTTGCCTATACTCCGAGGTTCAATGGTCTAGTGGTTATGATTTCTGTCTTACACACAGAAGGTCCCCGGTTCGAACCCGGGTTGGACCATTTTTTAGGCAAAGAAGGATGTCCTGTGCACCCCGTTCACTGTTCTGCTTCCCAGACCAATGTCACTTTTTCGACCCAACAAACGAACTAAAACACACTGTCAGGCGTATTCGGCCATCTGCGGAGGAATCAAGGAATAACAGGTCAAATGATCAGTCCACTCCATACCTCTCGGGCATCACATCAAAGGCACAACCAACGACATCAAATAGCATCAAACATAATCCGATTATTCAGTCTACAACTTCGTCAGTGTTTCGATGAACCTCGGAACGTGTATTTCATTCACAAAGACCGAACCGAAAACTCCCACATCACTCGGTGGGGAAATAGACTTGTCTCTAACGCTTGACATTTCGATGTCCTTCCATCAATAGAACCGTCCAAAACACATATCATGCTGGGAGGAACAGAAGCATTAAAGCGATGCAGCGGCACCTATCGACCACCTGACCCCTCCACGTCGACTATTCGAAAGTCCAGGCCCTTTTAATACATGCGTTCAAAGGGCGTTCGAAGGGAGGCGGGGCAATCAGCGATAAAGCGAGGGTGCAACCTCAAGTTGGTGATTACAGATTGTAGAACTCGCCAAGCCCGCCCTTGAATCCTTCTCGTGGATTCTCATCGCGTTTAAATGTCATGGTCAGAAGTCAAGTAAGTCTAATGCAAAAAACTTGAATCCTCAATCAAGCGGTGCTCCGGATTTCAATGAATCCTCAGGACGGGTTCACAAACTCCCTTAAGCAAGAATCCCGTTTCTGTTTGACACGTAAAGCTCTCGGTGATCATTGTGGCTGTCGGGCCGTGTGGCGGTCATAATACTTGAGCCCTAGGATCATTCCAGCACCGTCCACGAGGTATCCAGAGTCATGAAGACAGCCTCGGTTATAATTTGATTTTATTTTCGTTTAAACACTTTCCATGTGGACTTCCCGACGTTTGAAGCTGAGATGGACCCTAGGCGGCTAACTTCTGCGTCTGGGTGCGTGTATCCTCTCAATATTCGAAAGGGTTGTTTTAATTTAGGCCGTCGACCTCGAGACACTGATCGATCAGCATGTACCTTTCGCGCCATGCGAGTTTTGGCCCTAGAAGCACTACACAAAGGCCGCGTGACTTACATATGGCAACCCCATGACTCTATGATGTTGCGGAAAAGTCACTCTGGGGAACTATGACCGCCTGTCTGTCCCGATACAAATGGAAAATGAAAATCATGCTTCTTTTCGAGCGACACATGTTCTTTAATGAGATACTGACCGCGGGATTTCATAACATCGCAACAGCGCGGAAATAAACTCTTCATATATGCAGGGGAATAGAACATTTCGGTCCCTTCCCAATTGACCTAAGATAACGGCACACAACGGTTTCAGATCCAGTCGGTCTCATTGATCCTGACGTTTTGTGTCAAATGAATAACTTGTCGCTGGTTCTGAACCACAGCTTCCTGAAGCTATTGCGGGAGAGAAAATCATGGCGAACACACTTATGATCTCGAGCGTTTATTTATGCGGGCAGAGTGTGGCAAATATGCTTCTATAATATGAGTGGTATACCTGTTCTTCGCAGGACCGAGATTACCATTGACACAAGACCAAACCGAATTGTGATATCCAGGATCCCTCGTTGCATGACCGTACCGGAAGACCTTCTCAGAAGACATTACGGAGTAGGTGGGAAAGCTGTGGGAAATCCTGCGTGTAATCCAGTGGTACGTGCGACTCCCAGCCGTCAGATTTTGACGTGTTAATGGAGACTTATAATCTCTTAACGACGTCGGTCGGATTCGTAGCCCAGGACCTATGACCAGCCTTCTGGCACCCTTCTCCGTAGTGGCAGAGGAAGCCATGGTTTGATTGATTTCTTGCCGGAGTTTTGACTATTTGAAAGACCGACTCGCCGGATTTTCACGAGTCTAGAGAATGATAAAAATCAGGAGAATTCGATTTGGCGGTGAGATGAATGTACTTGTGTAAAGCTGCCCAAGCCACCAGCAAAGCGACACTAGCGGACATGCCCGTCATCATATAGAAGGCGTACGGATGTTGTTCCAGATGACTGGTCAGCTATAATATTCAGAATTGAAAGTTCAGTGCTACGCCAAAAGAGAGTAATGTGCCTCACGTTCATGCCAAATAGGCCAGCCACAAGTGCGCCCGTCCCAAGCCCCATTGTAGCGATAGAAACCTAGTACCGCATTAAGGCGGAGCTAGTGACAGATACATGGGGATTAGTTCACCTTGAGATCGAGAGCAAGGAGGGCGTTACGATTCGAGTCAAGAATGAGCTCCGCAATTTCCTGTGTCGATTGGACATTACTCTGGAACGAGAGCTGTTAACTACAGCACGAAGTAGAAGGATATTTCGTGTCACCTCGATATTTTCAGCTTCGTTGACGATCTCTTCTACCTGCTTTGAGAAAGACTCTAGTAATAATTCGAGCTCCTCGTGATCATGAGGGTCCCGCGCAACGTTATTCTTTCTATCAGAAAGATACATCGCGTTCAAATCTTCGTCTATTTTATTGTCAACCCCGGAAATAATCGGAGGTTAAATTTACACGAACCTTGAGTAAGGACTTCTTCCAGGGCTTCTTCGACCTGGTAGCAAATGAACATATGACCACTCATTCATTTTTTTTGACTGACCAGCTGGGCTCTATTCTTAAAGCTGACAAGGCGTCGCGAATAATGAAGTAACCGTTTGAACCGATCGTGATCTATGTTGTCTTCAAGTTCCGCCAGAAGTCCCCCAACGAGATTCCGAATGAAGACCATTTCGGCTTCTAACGCGCTCATGACGGAAAGTAATACAGATTCAAGAGCACTTGAATAATGTCAGACACCATGACCATGAGAAGATGGCAAACAAGTACTCACCGAAATTCGTAAGCCAGTCCTGTACCCTTCATCTTTAGGTTATGCTATATGTTAAGATGAGATACATGACGGTAACCCAGGACAAATCTTGGCACCTCTAAGTGATACAAAAATACGGAGTGGAGCCTGGAATCAGCCGAGCCGTAAGTGTCGAACAGGACGACGGCGTCCGCCTTAACCAACGCGCGTATATGTAGGATGTTGACCTAGAAAATATCTAAGAACATCTGCAGAGAAAGCAGAGTATGAAAGAACCGACCAGAATAGCCTCCTTTCGCACAAGAATGGTCGGAACAAGATTAGGAACTCTCGAATCGATCTTCCGGAGGTCACGGGCCTATCAGGGTTAAAATGAGCCCTGTCTGTAGGACGACAACCAAGTTGTTACTCACATTCAGACCATGCTGCGCAATCAGGTCAGACTTTTTGAAATGGCCCGATATCGTCTTAACATTTCCTCGAGGTACGTCAGTGTTTTCGGTCTACTTGGCTAATGGAGGAGGGAACCTTCAGCATCAAGTATGGTGCCTAGAATATATAGAATGAGCACGAATACGAACATTACAACGGGAACGCACAACGCAGCATAAGTTCTGTGGGTTGGCGGCCCTTCATGACCTTATCCATAATAGTAGCCTTCGTTAAGTCTTCCTGATCGTCGGAAACACTGCTGAACTCTGGAGAACGTGAGCCTGGCTTGGGTGACCAACTGATGTGCCGTGTGTCCACACGGCCACCGGAGGACGTCGGGGAAGACCCAACAAGAGAATTCCTGCGTAAGAGAAAACAACGCAAGGGCGAAACCTTGGTGTATCGCGAGAAGCTTGCTTTTCTGACTTGTCCGCGAACCAGTCGGCTGGTGTGGGTTGGAAGTGTCAAGGAAGTGGACGGGTTGGTGAATATGGTGTGCATGACGGCTACATTGTTCCACGAGAACCCAGTAGACGTTCTAAGCATGCACCCCAAACCTGAGCAGAGGACAGCCAGCCTCGAGTATTAGCGTTGAAAACAGAACTCTGAATTTGCGCCGGCAGAAGGGCCGCAGCCACTCCCGTGACCATGTCACGTTGTGGTGTTACGTCACGCTTCGAACTGACCCTGTGCCAACCGAAGCAGGACTGAATCGCATCTCTGATTCCCCGCATTGCATATCAGGTAACAATGACCCGTCAGAGGTCACGGACATCCAAATCTAGGACAATATCTCCTTCCTTTGACCCAAAATACTGACTCATATGCACTCCATGTCATACTGCCTCTCGACCTTCGGCTTAACTGTGCTAAATATGCCATCAACGCAGTCACTATGGGGTTCTTGGTGCCAAGGTTTAACGTTTATCTCACAATGAAATTGCCGTTCAGGCCTGCAAGAGCTTTCTGGGATCATTCAAGCGCTTCGTACAAAGGAGGAAACGTTGCCTCAACGTGCTGGGTTCAGTCCTGAGCTGATCGGGCTTACCCGCGTTCGGGAAAGATGCAGGAAATGATCAGGCCTGCTGATTCCCTTTTTCCAGGCTGGCATTATTACATATCCTACGATCGTCCACTCCTACTCTTCCTTCTGCTGTGACGACTTCCTTTTATCATAACATGCCCTAGAACTAATGATCTCCCACCTCCCACTCCCCTCTCCCATCCACAAATGCATGAGACTAGGAGACTCCTTGACACTGCTCTCGCACTCTCACAAATACTCCACGGCAGCAGTATACCCCATGCGTTTTATGGAAATGTGCTTTCAGCCACTCTGGCTAATAGCATGCACAGCGATGTTAGTGCGCTCCCTGTGACGACCATATCCGTCTGAACGCTATTTGTTTCCACAGGAAATCTACTGCATTGTTGAAGGTGGTCAAAATAATCCACACCCTTTCAGACGTGTCAGAGACGCTGTCTCGGGACAGGAAGACTGGACGAGTACTCACTCGCCTTGGACAAACAGGTACTTTACTCCAGTTGCCCGTTCCTATTTCTGTGTGGCAACTTTTTCCCTGGAAGGCTTCATGTCACCTACAGAGCTTTCATCCCGCCAATAGAGGTGAGCACTCCTGTGTGGTGGTGATATAGCTCGATCTGATTAGTTCCAGATTGAAATTCTACCAGCTGGCGAAACAGGCCCGCGACATCTTGACGACTCCAACGTCATGAAAATCCAAGGCGTCCCCTTCTTAAACGTCTCGGAATTCCTTCGGGCGAAACTAAAAACATGGATGATGTGTGTATATCGCCTCAGCTTCTGGGACTTCTCACGTTGACCCCAGTGAATAGCCGAGGGACGGAAGGGGATGCCCACGACATTGCTTATGTCCTTTCCCGCTTCTGGAATCGTGTCGACATCAACCGAATACCTGAGCAGGACATGAACCATTTTGTTTCCCGCAATGGTACAGCAGGACCTGCATGGAGCGCGATCAGGAGGAAGTACGGCATGTAGTCCCAAGAAGCTACGCAAGACCTCATCTTGACAATAGTGGGCGTGAGTCAAGGTCAGGTGATAACTCGCCCCATTGACGATTGCTTGGACAATTTGTTGTAATGTTATAACTTGTACCAATGTGATGCAGATTCATGCTCTAGGACCAGCACCCCTGAGGGCGGCCATTGACTACGTGTTCCGGGATGGAGTGCGGACCACACTTTGTTGCGCGTCGGGTGGAAACGGTTGTGTTTATTGAACGAGGGAGGAGCTTGATCCTGTTCCTCATCAGCTTGATCATTCCACTAGACGGAAGAGACTCATACGTCCGCTGGAACTCGGTCCCGCGGCGCGTACGTGGTGCAACACAGGATAGATCCGCCGGCTGGGAGAACATCGTCTGAAGGCCGTGACCAGAATATAGGCATTCTTCCAAGGACGATTGGCGCTGGTACGATACCACCCTACTCATGTGCTCATTGTACAAGCTTTATTGGGTGCTGCGCAAGAACAGCAGACCATAGGCCCCAGGCCCCCAGCCTCCGTGCTTCCGAATCATTTCATCAGCGGTACTACCTCCCTATCGGGGAAGGAGGTCAGATGCCAGAGAACGTCACCACGAACGGACAGGGTGCTTGCACCTGTCGTCCGGTGCGTCATGACCTTCTGGTCGTGTACTTCATGGAGTTAATGGCCAGATCCCATGCCCGCCCGACAAACCTGGTCTCGTAGACAGTGATCATCGATATCTCGAGGGTTCCACAAGTCTTCCTTGTCTAGTGAGTGATAACATTCACTGTTCCGCATGGGTAGTGGCACGGAATCTCTATTATCGAACAACCGGAAGCCTTGTTTGCGCATCGGCCGGGCGGAAGTCATCTCTTTACAGAGCTGTGAATCTGGGAAGTTGTGTCTAGCCGCCGAAGAATCGAATCACGGCAGGATATCATATATTCAGAAATACAATCCTCTCAGCTACATTTGGTACGGCACCCCAGTTTCCCCACTGTTCCCTCGTGACTACAATCCGGAGTCTTGGGTTCTTTGGCCTTGAATGTGGTTGCAAACCCTTTTGCGGATTGGTTACTCGCTTCCTGACGTGGTTGCCTTCCATGAAACTCGGTACTGCGATATATTAACTTCTACACGAGGTTTTGTCGAGCTAAGCTTAGCTTCCAGCCACAGTAGCACGTTCGAGTGAACGGGAGCAACATCGATCACTGAGGCGTGGAAGGCTCCAAGTTCTGATACTGTTGTGTCTCACGTGTGATGGAGACAACCCACTCACCCAAGTGTATTACTCATTTCTCACTGCCAAAGCCAAATACAATCCATTCGGAACAACCAACCGACCCTTGGCCATCCCCTACTACCGAAGCCATAATGAATGGACTTAGCTCTCTTAACGGGTCCGTTAAGTAGATCCTATATGGAGCTGCCTTACGGGATGCTCCAGAGGTTTTATACTTGGTGGGCTACGGTCGTGGACGGATTTTGGGGACCAGCCCGGACAACAATAGAACGGCGGACTGGTTGGGGACATTTCCCTGAAGTTCAATTTTATACAAGCATTCACCCATATTTCTTCCACACTAAGGGAGACCAAGACCCTGGCTTGGTCGTCGTCGGACCATATGCCCTGGCGGGAAGGGAATAATGATGAGTCGCCTAGGTCACTTAAGTTCCGAGTCCCAGAAATATGGGCTATTCAGGCTATATTTAATTGCGGAATAAGATGTTTCTACCGGTGCTGCATCTGCGCACCCCGAAACATAAAAACCTAGGACAAAACTGCGTTGAGGGGATGATACCCACTGTCCCTCAAAGGAGTAGGTGCGAGCCAATGTTCGGGATTCGCCGAGAATTGTTTGGCATAAACCCACAGATCAAATATCATTCTGTCCCTGCAAAGCACCCTCGCCGACTGCAATCCGTTTCCGACTCCGCCCCCATCTCCGCCATAGGTATTCCAGCCTTGTATACGCCCTCGGTACAGATATGTACTCTATCGTGCAGCGTACATAACGTGGTCCGAGGCGTTAAAAATAATGCAGCCCGATAAAAATAAATTTTGCCCCAACGGTTCTCTCGTGACAAATGCAAATACCACAGTCTGGTGTTCGGTGACGGCAAGATTGTCTCTCCGACGAACAATAACAACACACTACTACCGCGCCTTTAAATGGACAATTAACCCGCTTCCCAAAAGATTAATACTAATCCATGGCTGGTTGCTGCGTCACAGGGTTACTGTATAACATGTATTTAGGGTCACTCGGTGATACGGACAGAAGGTCCAGTAGCACTCGCAAATCTCCGTAACATCATCAGATCACCATTGATTGATGCCAAACCAAGAACGAGGACCGTCCAGACCATTTGGGACCTGTGGCAGGTCTACCGTTCGCGGGAGGACTTACTATAACGGAAGACTCTGTGCCCCACATATATGGCTGTCAAGGTTTTCCGTGTTGAAAGCACCCTCTCCCACTAGGCCCTGCAGGTCAACACTGTTATCAAATCATCATTTAAGCTTTATCTCACCAATCGCATGGCGCCATTGAAGACCTCTATCGCCGGCAAGCCCCTGTTTTTTGGGGGGGAGAATAAACGACGAGGTACCTGCGCTATTCAGAACGCGAAATCACTATTGTGGGCTTTAATAACGTGCTTCGCGACTTGATTTCAGGCAATGTCAGGACGACGTCGCTGCCCTACCAATTTGGTATCTTCGGTGGACTATTTATTTCCTTCGTTCACCGAGAGTGCCCTCCCCACCAGCACCGCGTGCAATCAGATAGCGAGGAAGTAAGAAGGACTCCACAAGACATGCTGGCTCATGCTGTTCGGCGTCTTTTGTCCAGCCTTAGTACCCGTCTGCGAGACGGGTGCCAGACTACCTCATATCTTGTCTCTTCATTCGCTGAAGCTTGACATTGTTCATCTCAGAGATAAGATGCATATCCCGTGGCTCAAATCATCCTGCGTTCATTTTTGTCTTCGCTCCAACGATAAGACAAGAAGCCTATTCACAGTCCAATCACACCCTCAAAACCATGCGCAACGGGCATGGCCACGATAGGGAACCTCCTCTATCTGAATGTCGTGTGAGGTACATTGCATTAATATATTCACCAAGGTGCAGATTCCTCACTATTCTTAGCATTCCACGCCCGGCTACCGAACACTTCCATGAGGGCCTTTTGCCATAGTTTATCCTTTCATCGCGGATTTTCAGCCGGGTCCTGCGATGACCTACATGTGCGCTTCCATGAAAGAACCTATATTCATCAGTGACACTAAATAATAATTTTTTCTTGCATCCCACACCAACGACTCGGGGATACCCTCCTTTCGAAGCTCATTGCGAATTCGTCTTCCGTGCCGATATCGCGGACTTCAACAGTGAGTTTTTGGTGCAAGCTGAGCCGAGGAAAGTTATTTGGATGGTTGGGAAAAGGCTCTGCCATTCGAAAGACAGGTGGTGAATGACGTCCGATGGTCACTTGATGGCCACCAGAAGCTTTGTCAGGCTGGTCTAGTTCACAGAATGGTATGGTGGGCAAAGAGTGGTAAGTCTAATTAGATCTCATAGGACGCTGCATTGCGAAAATGCGGGCCCTGTCAACGATTGATTGAACAGTGGCGGATCTATTGGGACCCTTCTCAAACTAAGCATACGATTCAACTACCAACGGGTCCTCAGCTTCGTCTCAACCCCAGCCCCACCTGCTTCGCCCATCTCAAAAATCGGATAATCGATGACGTCGTGAATCTGAAGTCAGGTTATCTGTCATTTATAGTAGTACAAAGCCACCATTGCAAGAGTCTTAAACAAGGGACGAGGCAAAACACATTAAGGGTAATGATACCGAAGTCAAACCACCAGTAGAGGGAAGGAAAAAAACAAGAGAAAGGCGCAAGAATGGACGAGGCGAAGGAGGAGGCAGAGATATGAACCAAGGGGAGGGTACCGCCACGAGATTGCAAAGGCGTTGAGTGGTTTGACCAGCCCTCAGCGTGATGCATGGGACCCGTTTGCAGGTCCACCAGTGCTTGTGCCACTAGAAGCAGCACCGACGGTTGACCCTGCGAGTCGATCAGCAATACCATCCACTGGATCTTCTTCCGTAATCTTTTCCTGTCCCTCCAAGACACCATGAATAAGTGAAATAGTACTCTCCAAACTCCTCCTCCTCGTACTCGGGCTGGTCATAGTGGTTCCCAGACTTGCTGTTCTCGCATGTCCTTTCCTGAATCCACCTACGGTCGGACTCACGGGGGAATATGGCGATGGTGGAGATCTCGGGGGTGGAACGCTAGTATTGATGGAAGAGAGCGCGGGGCTGGGCAGGACCTTCTCGAGGCTTGCGTTAACACCGTTTACATTGATACCGGATTGATCTTCTGCATTCTCTTTGGGTGTTGATGGCTGTGAATCGGCATCGAAGAGCTCAGGAGGTAGGCGCTCGTTTTCAATATCGGATTTACGGCTAGTCGCGGCATGAATAATCAATATTTTCTGGGAGAGTAATCGGACTTACGCATCATCGAAGCCTTGGATTGCTTCCTTGATTCCCTCTGTTCCAGAGGCCAAAGTTCCGTACGGCAGCTTGGCTGAGCCAGAGATACTTTTAAGCTCGGAAACCTTCTCAGATTCCTCTCTGCAAGCGATGTTAAAGGAACTGATCGTAGTAGATCTGGACGTGTGGCAACTCACCGAAGAAGAGCAAAGACTCTTGCCACCCGACCAACTGCCATGATCTTATTCTTGATGACCTTTCTTCGTTCTGCAGATTCTTCTGCATTAGCATGGGGTGACACCAATGAGAGCTCGTCATCGCTCTCTTCGAGTTCTTCCTTGGTGCAAGTATTGAGGACAGCAACCAGCATATCGGTGACTGCGTTATTATCGCCTTCAATGCGGAACCGAATAGGCGAGAAGAAATCATGAACGTACTCTTTTCGCCAACAAAAGGCAGTGACCATGTGAAGACGTCCATGAAGTTGGGTAGCCAATATGGATGAGGCGTGCAATTAAACTGCCGGATGTTCATAACATTACTTTCATACTTCAGCACGGCGGCCTTGTTATTGTAGACATCGAGGTAGTTGGGGGCAGAGAAAATCGTCATCACGGAAGGGAAACCAGTTGTTTTTGTCTTGCGGTACATACGATATCTGCAAGCCAACGGTGAGGAAAAGTAAGAGCGTAAAGTTGTCATCAACGTACCCAGCATCCTGAGCCTCGTGTGCTCGTATGATGGACAAGAGGTTATTCCGCTCAAGGAACTGGCAAGCTGCCTGATATCTGAGGTCAAGTAGTGAGAATACGTTGTTAGAGGTAAGTGAAACGTCTTACGTGAAGAAGAATGAGCAACCTCGGACATGGTTATGCACAAAGTTTTCAGAGGATTTCTCAGACCCGAACTCTTCTATGGGGTCAGCCCACAGAATATCACACATAATGCCATGAGTGGGAGGTTCTCGGAAGCGATCAATCTACGCGAGATTAGAAGGTAGTTGTTGGGCGGGGGGGGCAGACTCACGGCACGGATATCGTCCAAGGTGTTCAATTCTGGCGATAGACCACCGTGTATGCACAAAAACTGCTTGTTCATGATGGCTGCCAGTGGAAGAGCACAGAATGATTCCATGCAAGCTTCGTACACTGTCTCAGAGTACTTATGTTTACCTGTAGAGCGTTAGGCTTGTGTATGTGCGGCGATCTATCTGCCTGCTCACATTCGAGTTTGAAGGTAAAGTAGTCTGTCAGGTGCCGGCATTCGTGGTTTCCGCGCAGAAGAAATAGCGTATCGGGATACCATATTTTGAGAGACCAGAGGTAGAGGACACACTGGTATGTGGTGTGTCGTAAGATGGTTGTACGTTGATTGGAGTGATGCAGTCCGATGGATACACACCTCTATGCTGAAGTAGCCTCGGTCGACATAATCGCCCAAGAAGAGATAACGGGTGTCGGCAGGGCTGCCACCGACCTCGAACAGTTTCATCAAATCATACTAACAGGGTAGAAAGCTCAGGTTTGGCGTGATAAGGTAGGAAGAGAGGCGACTTGCATATTGACCGTGAATATCGCCGCATACTATTAGGTGCATTACAAACAGACATCCTCAGTCCTGTCTGTCCGCAGAGTAAGTCTTAGGAACGCACCAGTGATGGGTGCATCGACCTGGAGCACATTGGGCTCCTTTCGCAACAACTCTGTTCCCCGCTCCAAAATCCACAACGCTTGCTCCTCAGTCAGCCGACCTTCTCGATAGAAGTGGTTCTTCAAAAATGCGACATCTGGCTTCGTGCGATCTTGCCCGCGATTAGCGAAAAACTGTTCCGCTGTAGGCTTGAACATAGCCGGCGCCTGAACCTGTAACCGGTGCTCAAGCGTTATCATCGAAGAATAGGCAATTGATTCAAGCAAAACGCACGTCTTTGACGACCCGCTCTTGTGTACTGACGACATTACCGTCTTCAAGAGTGTGCTGGGTCCAGTCGCCCTCCGGGTGTGAGTTTTTGCTGTCTTGGATTTGTTCGATAGCCCGCTCGAGATGTGTGGTCATCATTGCGGTTAGAGAGAGGCTTTAGCGACGATGATCTCAGTGTTTAGACCGAGAGGACGGTGGAAGTAGAAGAGAAGGGAGAGACTCTGAATGTTAGTGTGAGTGGAGAACGTGACAGGTGATCAGATGCTCCTGACACAAATATGCCAATATATATATTACGGATACTACCAGACTATTTTACTGCCCAAAGTACGCAAACAGCACATGCTTCGCGACATTGAATCCTAGCAGCGACAAAATGTATGCAGTAAA
Source organism: Chlorophyllum brunneum (assembly GCA_963576785.1). Lineage (NCBI taxonomy): Eukaryota > Fungi > Basidiomycota > Agaricomycetes > Agaricales > Agaricaceae > Chlorophyllum > Chlorophyllum brunneum. Next base: position 1,670,755 of record OY756149.1, read on the forward strand.
CAGCGGGAGGAGCGGCGACAGCAGCAGCTCGGATCGTACAAGGAAAGGTAATGCTGTATTCCGTCAGTGGGACATCACCCTTATTAGGTGCCCAATCCACTCACCACTGAGCCCAAGATAGATTCCATATGTATATTGGGCAAAACTATGGGTCCCCGATCAGCGTCTGTGCAACAGCAGAGGTGGATAGGTACGTACGCTGCGAGATACAAGGTATTGCCTAGCCAAAGGCACACCCAGTTGTCTTTCAGGACGATGGGGAGCAGGAACAATTGCGCGAGATAAAGTGTGAGGTATAAAGGAAAGAATGCGTTAGTGTGCACATCAAATACATAAGCCCACTCCACGAAAGAGTCGGCTGGCGTGGAATGTGACGGTGGCGATAACAATAGTCGGTTGGAGATAAACCTGTTTGGAATATAAATATCAAGTTACGTGTTTACACGAGACAACATACCACAGTGCAGTTGCGATAATGATCCCCGACAAGAGGAAATCCCGGAATATCATGAATAAAATGAGGTTAAGCGCACCCCACAATCCGAGCTTGTATACCGTCGCCCATGCGACGGCAGCAACTTGAGTGCACTGTCAGGTGTGGTCTGAAATTGGGGTCGGAATAACAACTGACCCGTGAGGCATGCAGCGATAAGGACGAGGATAGCAGGGTCATCTCGTGCCCAGGTATTCTTCGTCTCTACGAGACAGGATGTTTAAGGAATCCAGACACGCAAAACTCTGTGAAACACCCACGTTTGTGGAAGTAAACGTTGCGGTACCTGTGTCCCGGTCCACTTTAGCCACGTCCTAGGTATTCTTATGTCAGGCACTCACACTCGCCGCGGTGCCAAGCACAGATACGTGAGCTGCCATGCAGCCAATTCAAAATCCTAGACATAGTATGAGTATCTGGATGTCCAGCGCGGGAGGCAGAACATGCCATTTGCTGAAACCGGTGTAGCCGTTTGAATATTATAGGTACGCGAAACCCCCCCGTTGTGCGGCCTGAAATACCGCCATCCTCAGGCGAGTAGGAGGAATTTGTTGGCAGACTCATCGCATCTGGCGTCCTGATCCGTCGGAATAGAGCCAGCGTAAAAACCCGAAAAGACAGAAGACTTGTGTTTTTGTGGTGATGACATCTCCAGAGTGACACGCGGGGTCGGAGTCTCAACATTGTGGCGGAGCCTCAACTGCCGTAACAGCATTGAGGCCCAAGGCGGAATTCTCCCCGTCCACACATCTACTGCAGAATGGCCGAGGAGGATAATGAGGTTCTCGACTGGGGAGGCGAAGGTCTGTGGTGGTGACGGCTGCCCTTTATGCTTGTGTGCTGATGATGTGTGCTCTAGACGACGTTGTTTCTTTGGGCGACGAGGACGAGCGATATACCCTAGAGCTTCCGGCCCCAACGTCACAAAATGTCTCTTCAGCCACTCCTTCTGTCGTGGCTGCGCCTGCAACTCCTCCACGATCCTTCTCGCCTCTACCCTCCGACCATGATTCATCACTTTCTACCCCAGATAAGACGAGTCCAGCGCCAGTATTCCATCCAGGGCTCTCTCCAGAACCCTCTGAGCCAGCGCCGACCTCAACTCCCCAGGCGAACCATAAATTGACCATTCTCCCTAGAATGACCCATGCCCTCCCTCCGAAACCCCAGACAGCCAATATTCCTTACGTGCCCCCTTCTGACCCTTCTATCGTGGAAGCCACGGCCATGGCTTCCAGACCCAAAAAACCTGACACCCCCAGTCATAATCTGAAGCAGGGAGATCACCACGATCATATTGGGCCCCTTCCAACACCCTGGGAAGTCGGAATTTCTCGTGCAAATGAGGTCTACTACGTCAACGGGAGCAATGGCAAAACCACTTGGGTACGCCCTGTAAGTTATTTTCACAACTGGCCTCTTGTGCGGTGTGCAACTTGGCCCGCAGTCGTTTCCACTTATCTATGCGCTGATTTCTGACGCCTGTTCCTCCGCAGTCATCGACCCCAGTCCCAACCTCTTCGGACCCTCCACCACCTCTCTCCCATGACGATCGTCATTACAGACCAAGCGAAGACAGATACGCAGCAGGTTCGGGTAGGCGCTACGAACAGTCCGTGGACGCACCGGAATCTCGCCATAGTCGTCATTACTCGAGTGCTCCTGGACGGTCTCCTACTAGAGGCCGCGATGATTCCAGGTCTCCCTCCCCTCAAGGGCGAGACACTCGGGCTCGCGGTGGTCATCGCCCAGCCAGGGGACGTGCTAGTAACAAGGTCAATGGCTCTCAAAAGGAACATACGTCTACAGATCTTCCAAAGGATGAAGACCGACACTGGGTTCCATCGCCCGCCGCCTCGGTTGTACAAACAAGAAACACTCGGCGGCAGAACCGTACTCAACCTTCTTCCATGATTGACCGCGCCCTGGATCCTGGCCCAGAGGAGGCTGTGCAGCCACCTCCCCAACGAGAAACCAGCGCGAGAGGTCACAATCGTGAAAAAGACCATACATACACATCGTCTCACTACCCAAATCATGGCATATCCGCACCAAGTACGTTATTGTACCACTTCCACTTTCCTCTTCTCCGTCTCCTATAAGCGGTACCGGTGTTGGTGCTGTAAACCTCAGCCGTAACCTGGCTAGCTCTACGCTGCCCGCTCCTGGACGCATGATCTTCTCGGTCTCCCCCTCCCTCACACGGAACCCCATGTTATTGCCTCTTCCTCTCCCCCTGGTCTCCAAATCTCATGCTCTGGTTCTGAACACTCTCTCTTGATGTTTTACAGGATCGGTCACACCGCCGCTATTTAAGGATGATCGTGTGATTTCTGACACGAAGCTTGATGAGGTCCAGAGTCGAGACGTTCTTGTTGAGCGTCGCCGCAGTCCCGGGCCGGCGATTGATCCGGACCCTCTAGCCCCGACTCGCAGGGAACGAAATACACGATTTGGGCCAGGGCATTCGTCCGTTGCCACAAGTGGAAGAAACGGCTTACCTATGAAGCCTACAACTCTGCCCGAGGACCGCCTCAGAGAGTCTAGGCGTGTCAACCCTGAAAGGCAACACGAAAGGCGCACGAACCAGGACAGACGATACGAGGACACCGTTCCAGAGGCTCCAGGGTACAGTGCACCAGCTAGTCGTTCCCCAGTTATTACAAGAGACAGCGATCGGCTGCGGGCGCCCCCATCCAATGGTGACAGAGACAAGACTTTACCTATCAAGTCTGAGACCTCGGGTTTACCGAGTAGGTATGACTACTGTACAGTGACCTAATGATCTGACGAGTATATCTCAGCCCGGAAGAGACAACCTTTACCTCCCCAAGAGGCTGAATTCCGGGGTCTTGGAAGGTCCAAGTCTGCTGTATACTCCGAGCCAGCTCCTCAGCGCGCAAGGGAGACACCCCGTTCTACTGCAACAACTTTCCATGGTCGAGAAAAGGCGGAGAAAGTAACGGATGTTCCGCCACCACGACCGTATCCTACAAGAGAGGATGCGCGGGAAGTACGGTATAAACACCCACCACCCTCTGCTCGCAATACTGTAGCTGCTGACTACGAGAGGGATTATGTTCGGGATCAGGAGCATGCCGGGGTAAGGCACCGACAACATGTCAATGATCAGATGGATACAGACAGGAACTATGATATGTCGGTCGACGCTCCTCCGGTTCACGATAGTCGTGGAGGATATTCAGACCGCGAACGTGATCCACCTTCAAAGCCTCGGGCGATGCAAGTTTCTCCAGCCACCTCAATCAATCCCTATCCCACTACGGGACCTCTGAGCTCTGCTCCTGCGCCTGCAGATAGGTATCGTGGACGACCTTCGCCCCCACATCTTTCCATGCCCGATTCTCGACGGGATGTCGATGTCCGCCCTTCTCCGGGGGTTTGGCCAGAGAGGAGAGAAGAAAGGGCCTACACTCATCCTGAACGCGCAGTAAGTGTCTGTATCTGCTATCGAAAACAGTCTATTCATGTTGGAATTAGCCTGGTCGTGAGCCTCGTGGAAGACCAGCTCCTGCCTCTAGTGCGAATAGCATACCGATTGGGGCGAGGAGGTCGTTCTCCACCGCTGAGGTCCCTACTCCCAACGAATATCCTCCCACCGTCCCGAATGAACGCTATGAAAGGCCGCAATATCCAGTCAATGACATTCCTACACGTCAGGCGAGGAACTATGAAGGGGAGCATACAAGGTCTTATCCTGAGCCTGAGCCGGTCCCGGAGGCACGTCAGCTTCATCCCAGAGTATGCCACCCAATCCTTCGTTGTTATGTCACTTACAATACTACAGGTACTCCGTAATGATCCTTATACACAAGCAACCCCAGATGGTTCAGGACCACAAGAGAGACGAGAAGAAGCAGAGGTGAGCATCGCTTTATCGCAGTCACGACTTCGTATAACATTTTGCAGCCTACCCCTCGAGGTCCCCTACCAAACCCCCAAACCGAAAATTCACTTCGACAACGCCAGAGTCGATTTTCGTCCACTAGCAGAAACGTACGTTCTACCGCTTCCTTTCATCTGACTAAATATAATCCTACTCCTTGCCAGCCTCGTTTCGACCATGAGCAAGCTCCCTCCCTCCCTCCCTCAAAAACACGACCAACTAGTTATGATACATCATCTCGGGGGCAGTATCCTGACCAGCCTTCGGTTCGTGACACAGCCCCGCTCCTGCCTTCACGAGAAGCATCGCTCGCTTCATCCCAGTGGGACCGACCACCATCTTTCCACGAATCGACCCTGCGAGACACAGAGTATCACGATCCGCCTGCTCATCGCGAAGGTTTAACGCACTTCCAGCGGATAGATGTTGATTCACTTCCGAGCAGACAGGCCCCAGGACGTACGGACCTACACAATGCCCCTGTAGGCGAGCGTTATCAACGTAACGAGATCGAACCTGAAGAGCAGGTACGGACGGCACAACCACCGCCTCGTACAGGTAATCGTCGGGACTCACCGTACTCACCCGAACTACGACGAGCGCCGGCCGTGGATGTGTCACATGATGACATTGAGCGCAGCGGTCGAATAAAATGGGATTCAGCCGGTGTGGCGTTTGAGAGCCCACCTCGTAGTGAGCGACCACGAATGTTGAATGAGCGTATTTCGATACTTCCTCCCCCTCCGCCCCCTCCTGAAGGACGAGGTGGCCGCAAACAACTTCAAGGAATGCGTCCAGATAATGGATATATTGGTGAGCCTGATGCTTTCGAGCCTCGCATTCCGGAGCGCGTCGACGTACGACAAGACAATTATGTGCGTTTACCTGCGAAGACGTTTGAGCAGCGTCTAGATCCCGCCGACAGACTGCCAATTCAAAGAGGGTCCCTGCTTTCGCGTATCTCTCGTGGAGGTAATGACCCTCCACCACCGCCGCAGTCGCTACGAGACCGTGTCCAGGCCGGTTTGAAGCGAGGCCGGGATGACATGGTCAGAGACCAATTCACGGAAGGGTCGTTCGACGCAGACGATGGCGAGCCTGATTCCGCTATAGCGAAAAAGCGGAAACGTCGAACACGTAGGCGCGGAGGACCACCATAGGTCTTGGCAATCCCTATCCTCTCCATCTCTCCAGTGTTTCTTGCTATCCATATGTCCAGTCGTCCTCTTCGTTCTCATTCCTGTAAACGGCCCGTCTCAATCACATCCGATATCCCATCCTGTCCTGTGTGTCATGTTCCCTCCATTCCCTAGTGTTAGCAACATCTCGTCGGGTTTTGGATTACTCGAACGTCAGGTCTTCGTCTTTCATGTGTATAACTATAATCTATCGATCCTCTTCCCACATACCAGCTCCCGCGTCTCTCATCCCCCACGATCAGTCCCTCCTCATTACGTGACGGGCTCGTCCTACGATGAAGTCTTTGAGCCCGCCACGACGATCATCATTACCATCAAACATTACCGCGTTCTATTCATTGATATCTCTACTAGCTAACACAGGTTGAAGCTGGACAAGCATTTCATCGTCCCAATGATGCTCCACATAGTCAAGATCCTCTCTTGGATAGAACCATTCTAATACCAAGAAAAATACGCAGTCGACCAGCAAGATTATGGTGTATATTGGTCCTGCGAAAGGACCTAAATCCATTGTCCTGGGTTATTGCGAGTGCTGCTTAGCCTTCGTTTCATCCCACTATATGACTTCCGACATACCTCTGAATGCGCTCTATTAGCTCTATTTGACGCGAATGCATGACCGCGCTGTAAACTTTTTCGGTCCTCGTGGCGACGTGTTGCCAATCATAAAAAGTTTTCACGCGCTCATGGGCCTTTATTGGATCATGTTTCCCTTCCGCAACAATAGTGATGCCTTCGGAGATAGCACGGAAAACGTCTGTCAGGGAAGCCAACTCATCAGGATCGCAGCAATCATTCATGATGACCAAGAGGCTCTTTCGAGGCAATACGCACTCGAACTGGCGGCACATACCATCTGCATCCGGCTCTGCAAAACTGATCATGTCCTGTGGCAGAATTTCTGGTACCCCTCCGACTCTCGTCGATACAACGTATAAACCCGCGCAAGCTGCTTCAAGGATGGCGATACCAAATGATTCCGTCAGGGATGTGTTCACGAAGATTGCTCCGCGCGACAAAACCTATCCTCCAGGATTTTTATTGGAACAAGACTGCACGATCATTTATGGATACTTACCGAAAGGACGTCGCTGTAACGTACAGCGCCGAGCAATTCAATGCGATCCTGCAGGAGATACTTTTCGCGCATTTGGAGAAGATCGATCAACTTGGGTCCATCGCCTCCTGCGTTTCGTGTATTTGGACTCTTAAACCAAGGGACTTCTGGGTACAAGTACTTGGCTTACCAACGACAAATCTCACATTCGGGAATGCAGCACAAATACGAGGAGCAGTTGCTACAAGCAGGTCGATGCCCTTACGATATGCAAGTCTTGAAAGGAACACAATTGTGACTGTAGGTGCGTGAGTCTTCCATTTTGTCTACTCCCCGAAAGATGTAAAGAACACACTGAATTCGCTTGGTTCCGGCGGCCGTGGCTTGAATTGCTCTGCAACAAGAGCATTTGGAATGACGTAGACGTTCCGCCGAACCGAAAGCTTGGTGGGATCATCTTTATCCTTCTCGAATAATTGACCACGTAGGACAGTATTCTCCCGCCTGTACGCCTAGTTAGTAAATATAAACTGCAAGAGCGAGGTGGTGTGTGCATACCCAGTATGTGAAACGCAAATAACTGCGTCCACGTTCTTGAGAGTACCCACGAGAAGCTTGTTGGTCAGTATGCTTGCTGCATCTTCGAAGCCGAAGAGACTGTGATCAGTGAATACTGTGCGGATACCCATAAGATGCGAATGCAGGATGCCTTCATGACCAAGCGATGATAAGCTGGCGTGCGCGTGGATTAATTGGACGTGTTCACGTAGAAGAATGGTTCTGAGGTATGGCAGGGAAGTGAAGAAGTTTGGGAGCGTGGCCGAAGATGCGATGGGTATGAAGGGTATATAGTAGACTTTGAGGGAGGGAAGAAGCCAGCGAATACCAACACGGTCTGGTTTGTGGCCATGGGTAACCACAATAACCTTTATAAATGTTCTCAGAGTTACGCGCTAGGGTCAGAAGAAAGTAGACGTACCTTATGACCTCGTCTAATTAGTTCCGTGCTTAGCATATAAATATGATTCTCTACCCCCCCAACACCTGGATGAAAGAAGTCTGATATCATGCTAACATCCCTGATCAAGGCCATGCCCCTGCAGAAGACTTCATGAGCCACGTACGCAATTGCAAGTCGTTCCATCCTTCATTGTATTGATTTCGAATTTCAGAACAAAAAGAGAAGAGCCCAGAGTAGCCTCGTTAGGTTTTCAGTCGATTAAAGATATCGTCGCCCGTCAACTAGGCATGAGATTATGACAAACAGTTCTAGAGCGTGAGCATCGGAGCAACCTTGGTCGGAGTTTGGTAAATCCCTCCTGAACAAACAAAATTAATATTTTGATCCGGAAGGCCGCAACACGCGCATTCAATGTTTTTGTGGAACTCGGCATTTGCTGTAGCTGGCACTAACCCAAAGACGTGGTGAACATGTACTACGATTACTGAGTAATCGGGATAACTACGTCCCTCGTCTAGGAAGTACCGGTACGGTTCTGAGATCGGCGTGGAGCGGTGCGATAAGGGTCCATGTGACACTTGAGGCCTAGCTTAAAGCCACAGAAAGTCCTCCCAAAGTTGTCAACCGTCGGACTGAACGCATTAATGCGAAGCACCGTCGCTACTACCAATTTTCCGTATTTCACGCACACCGATCTAAACGGGTCAGTTTTCGTACTCAGTTCTCGTACTCGAGCGCCTGTATGACAATGATATGTCGACTGTCGGGATACACTTGGACATATGTCGAACGTATCCGTTGGTGAAGCAATCTCCGCCAGCGATTTCAACGCAAGCTCGCCGATCCGTTACCTCTGTTTATCGATTCGGTACCTATGGACGGTACCATCCAAGTACCGTACTTCCACCTAAAGATTCGCTGGAAACGCCCTTCCTTTTGGAAACTTCAGGTCTATGGTCTGTGTACGACGATCTGTTAGGATGATCTTATAGTCTTGGCCCAGATTCGTGACCAATCCCCTTTAGTATTTAATGGCGCCATTCCATCCGTAAAGTAATATGACTCCAATTGGGGCTCATAAATTACGGGGCTCCTGAGCAATACGCCGCCCTACATACCTGTCCCAACACCCGCGACCCCCCTCCCCCCCTCCCCTCCCTCAACAATGCCATTTGTGACTGTCAGCACGAATAACGGTCCGGCGGATTTCCACTACGACATTTCTACCCCAACGAACCACTCAGCTGCTGATGTCGATCCGGACCTACCGACTATCTTGTTCGTCCATGCTTCTTACACTTCAGACGAGATCTTCGAACGTGAGTCTGTCTACCCACTCAATCCCTTCCTTCTTGACCTATGTTTGACCTCGGATGCAGCCCAGTTTTCAGACCCTCGCCTGCGGCAATTTAACCTTATCACTGTACAACTGCGAGGGTATGCCGAGACACGAGGAAGAACAGGGGAGGCATCCTACACACCTCGAGAATCCGCAGACGACCTTTGGAATGTGATAGTAAGGCTACACCCTGTGCGCATGAAGGGTAAACTATAACAGGGTTTTCCAGGAAGCCCTCGCTCTACCTCGTCTGCATATTTTTGCAATTTCAATCGGTACCTCTGTTGCCCTCGAACTTGCTTCCAGGCACCCGGAACGGTTTCTCACTATGACACTCTGTTCGCCGCTGTCCCCCGTAGAGGTACTCCATTCTTCCATGATTCAATAATGTGCCTAATCATTCTATGATTAGGATGATATGATTAGAAGCGGCCGACTTGAGGTATACGAACTCTGGGTCGCCGCTCACAAATTTGAGGAACAAGAAGGCGAGGAGGTGTGTGTAGACGTGGATGAGTCAGTCCTGCAGGATGTAATCTTTGGCGCGGCCCAATTGCTATTTAACAACCAAAGGACAAAGATGATTAGCAGGTACGCTGTATTCCTCAGTATGAAGTCCGGGCCTTGACCACGATCGATGCTCCTTATAGCATGACTGGACTTGCTGTCGCCCGTGCCATGCGCCGCTGGTCGAGATCGAGAGAAAATATCCAAGAGGCATTTAAGGTCGTTGTTGGATGGTATCTTGACAGAGAGCCCATACCTGATGGACAACTTGCAAAGGTATATTTCCAGTTTTTTTTTTCCGGTCTGGACATTATCATCTGATAGTTGTGGCCTAGATCAATTGCCCAGTTTCCATCGTTCACTTCCAGCAAGATGTTGCCTATCCTTCAGAACTCGCTTCCGACCTCGCCGCAAAACTGACATCTGCCACTGTCACCCCTGTATATGATATCAAGGGCTCTCACATTGGCAATGTTACAAATCCGAAAGAGTATGCTGATTTCCCTACCACTCATTGCAGTGAACTGATCCCTTGGCAGAATCAATGCTATTTTGAGACAGACTGTACTGAATACGGAGTTCAAAGTTAACCAAAGAACCTTTGCAGATGTACCAGACGATACCCGAATGTTACATACCCCCTTCACAGATGTCTTAGCTGCTTATGTTCCTCAGAGCGAGGATGATTGGGATGATAGTGATTTACCTGGCTCCAACAAATAATTTATCATGTCGCTGTCCTGCTTTCTACGCTTCATTAGCTAGACGTGCTACCGAAGATTTAAGGGTATATATATGTCTATCGTACAGAATGATGAAGTCCATAACGAGAGACGGAAGGAACGAAAGTGGTATAAGTAATCAGTGTTTATGGCTGAGATTTTTGGGAACGGGCGGAACGGGGGGAGGTGGTAGGGCTCGTGGAGTCCTTGATACTCTCGATGCAGAAACGGTAGAACGGTATGTTGGTGCCCTCGAGCACTGACTCGCGCCGTCGTCATCGTCATCTCCCCCAGGATACATAGGAAGAGTAGAAAAGCTGGCTGTACTAGGCGTATGACCATAATATGTCGGAGGGCGGGTACCCGCAGTATTCGGTGGATCCTCGATCGTGAGTCCCTGGTCTGGATCAGGGGGTGGCGGGCCTTCTTCGAGAATTACATGAGGATAACTATTTTCTGGCGACGTAGGTGACCGGAGATTTCTTGAATCTCCCAAGTCTCCGGTTGTTAATGAACGTGTGGTCAAGAAAGGAGTGAGAGATCTGGGCGGCGGTATGGGAAATTCTGCTAGAGAAGGAGAACGATCGCTCATGATGCTGCCAATATCCATGCTCTGTCGTGGACTTGTACTCGGTATGAGTGAAGTCCTGATTGGCTCCAATCTCAATGATGCCTTGGGTGTCATCGCTTCTTGAGCGACGTCTGGTGTATTATGTGAAAGGTTTTCTTGATGAGATGGGGACATTGGTCTGATTGGGGCGTCTGATGATGATGGTAGCGATGATTCTGTTTGTAGGAGTGGCAACGGTGAGCTGGGCGCGGCCGAAATCTCGGGCGCCCCTACTAGATCCGAACTACTATCCGGGATGGGAGGGACGGGAGGTGAGGTGATAGGAATGTTGGGAGCGTCATGAGGAAACTTCTCATCAGCATCACTTGTCTCGGTGATTGTTATTTCTGGAGCAGATTCCGCCAGACGTAGGGACGGGACCCGTTGTTTGTTTTCCCGGTCTCCCCGGCTCTCGAGAGCTCGTCCCTGGGCGGAAACTGGCCGGGCCTCGTTTTCCTGTACTTCCCTGTGGTGCATTTCATCTTGTGCAGAGATGGTGGAATTCAAGGTGTTGAAACCATCTTGCTTGAGGTTTGTGCTTCTCCTGGAATGAGCCTTGATCCAGTTCACCGCCCTGCGAACCCCCTCGATGCCAACCAACCAGGCGAGAGAAAGAGCGAGAAAGCTTGCGATTAAGATCAAGATCGAGACATTTGTGGTTTGTCCGTCGGAACCATCTAAGTCACGCTTGTATGGTGACTTCAGGTTCGCGTCCAATTTCCTCTCTTGGGTCAGCCAGGAGGAAACGTCTCTGTGGTGGATTATCAGGGATGATTTGGGAGTTGAATGCTGGATCGTACCTAGTGTGAGGCAGTGGAGCACCTCTGACGCTGTGTAGCACCAGGACCACCAGGGGGAGCCGCCGAGGGCATCGAAGGAGTGGAAAAAACCGCGCCATTAAGACGCTTAGCAGTAGCAGCGACTAGGAGAAGATTAAGAAACAAGAAATGATTGAACAAATTAATAAGAATAGCAGTCAAGTAGGCATTGTCGACTTTGCATCCTGCGAAATACATCTCGGTTTGATGCTACTTCAATCTTTCGATCATCATTGCTTTTTTTAGATCCTGGAGACCAAAACATAGCGGGTCGCACTTCGTGGGCAGTGAGAATATGCCCTGTGAGTTATGGTGTGATGGTGTAGCGATTTGACCGTGTGCCATGCATTACTTTCTGACGCCAACCCTCATAGTTCTCACTCGTTTTGCGGTGGTTGTATGTTGCTTTTGATTCCATGTGTCAATGGTTCAAGGCAGAGGCTGTGGTCCCACGCCAGCAGTTTCCATCACTTCTGTTGGCTCTCGCGTTTTGATTCTGACAACCTGGCGATCCCCTCCATCATCAGTCATTAATGATCCCTTCACGAAGTCGGTCTTTTGCTAGTGACTTCTCTCCAGAAGAACTCGACCCTTCGGTATGTTACCCATATTGATGTTACGTGCTCGTTTTGGGTTAACACTGGAGTAGTGGATTTCGGGCGGTCGCTTTCGGTATGGAGTACTGTCGGAAAAAAATCCTTGGGGTGCATGTTTCAAGTCTGTTCGTCACCATGACAAAGAAATGGGCGAAAAGTGGAGGGATGAGATTGACAAACTCCTCATCTTTGTGCGTTATCTCGTGTAAGCTTCCCCCAGCATACTCATCCGGCTGACCTAGGCAGGTCTGTTTTCTGCCGCAGTGACAGCGTTCACAGTTGAGGCTTTCAAGATGTTGCGACCCGATCCCACAGAACTACTGGCTACCATCATGGCATCCGGAAATGGAACCCGCGCGCGTCCACAACCATTCCAACCTGATCCCTTCGCAATTCGTGTCAACATATTCTGGTTCCTTAGTCTTGTGATCAGTCTCTCGACTGTGGTTGTGGGTGTATTGTCTATGCAATGGCTACGCGAGTATCAACGAGAAGATCACCACACGACCGCAGAGGATGCGCTTGGACTCCGGCAGATGCGCTATCATGGCCTCCTCACCTGGCATGTCCCAGAAATTATCAGTGGCCTGCCGCTCCTCCTCCAAACTGCGGTACTCCTCTTTTTCTGTGGGGTTCTGGATCTCCTATGGTCCCTCCATCATCTCGTCGCCCTCATTGTCACAATACCAGTGGCTATCCTTGTCTTATTCCTCGTGGCAACCACGGTCCTTCCGGCGCTACAGTACACTTTCACACGCAAGTTGAACCTACGTATTCCTCAGTGCCCTTATAAATCACCGCAGTCATGGATTTTTCATCGCATTTCCTCCTCTATCGCAGTCTTTATTTTTCGAATCACTGAATCACTGAACGTCAAATCCTTATTTCATTTCGAAACACGCGAGCGACACTCCATTGTTCGTGGGCTTTTCACGGCTCCGGATTGGCGCGCGTACGATAAACGATGGCGACAGCAGCGCGATCTCCAACTAGGCTGGAAAAACTTAAGTGGCGTTATTGGCCGCGTCATCGTTCGGGAGGACGTTGCTCGTGCACTCGCCTGGATCGCTGACTCGTTTTCTCGAGACTTGCCGTCGGTCGTTTCACTCTATAAATGCTTTCAATCGATGGGTGACACCGAGAAAGAAGTCATGCTCTTGGCATGCGGACATGTAACGCCTCTATCTGTAGATTTTCAGAATAAGCTAGGAGGCGAGGGCGTTCCTGCTGTTAGTGATTACCTTTGCCTTCGTGCTTTGGATCACTTGCTCTCCGCCATTGGGTACGGCTCTGACGTAACATACGACCTGCTGCAACATCGCGTCGAGCTGTATATTCGAGTTGTACGAGCCAGTATCCAGCTACAGCGGAGACCAATGCTGTACTGTCCTTTCAAATATTATAGCAGGTTCTCGGAAGAAGTGCAAACACAGCTTCTCAAGGTTGCCACTCTCTTCCTGTCCCAGAGTGATCGTGAATCTGATCGTGCTACTGCTATCATAATCCTCCACCAAACATCCGTTCATCCCGCCATACGGCTACCAGCGTTTGTTCATCCCGACAAGCATCCTTCGGGGGGCGAATCAGATGGATGGGAGGAATTACGCCAGAGTTACTCAGAGGCATTGACGGATGCCGCAGATTCATTCACGCGACGGCCAGAAATTGCTGGACAACTATCCGTACGAGTGCAGGTCTATAGATGGTTCCTCCGCGTCGTGTGAGCGCCTTCCATTCACTGGGAGGTTCAGCCGTGCTGACTTGTAATATCTCCGCATTTGGTAGTTCGTCTGTGCCATCTTCAAGAACCGCACTTGAGATAACTCTGCCTTCTTTCAAGGTCATCGCACCGATCATTCACTCCGCCCTCCCTCCCTCAGCCACTGCGGACTCAGAATACCCGACAAATCCCGTATTTATGGTTGCATGGACTACGCTTCTGAAGGGAAGATGCGATGAACTCTTTCACATTATGACGCAAGAAGCAAGTTCAGACGGTGACGTTGTGATGCACTCATAGCCCTATATTACTGGCACTACAACTTGGCTGAGATGGTGACACAACGCATACCCGAGTCTAACGCCCTGAAAAGCAGCATTTTCACGAGTCTGAAACAGCGAACGATCAATCAATTTTAGCTAGGTTCTTGTCGGCCGCAGAAAGACAGTGTATGTATCATCAGACGCGGTAAGGTGTATGAGACACTGGGTCTTGGTTGAAGTATGTGTTTATTTATTTTGCTGTGTCTTTGACCGTGAGTTCTATTCAAACGGCCCGGATATTAGTCGACTTGGCCAAAAGGATGATGAAAAAAGAAGTGAATTGGGTTGGACCCTATATATCCAAATTGATTAGAGACTGACTCGATGATTGGCGTACGGTAATGGTAATATGACTCAATATTGACTAGTACCCTGAAATGAATCAAGGATTCTTGTGAGACACGTGTGGGGGGGGGGCTCGAGGTAGTGTTTTTACAGGTTCCTCCATAAGTTCCGACCCAACCTTGACTTCCCTCATCGCTGACAACACCATGGAATCTTTCCGTGAAGCTTTTGCTAACAAAAAGTCTCTCCAGCAGCCGTGGACCTTGTGTGTCTTGAATCTCTCAGGGGCTCACGAGAAACATTTGTATTTCCGAGGTCAATATCACCTTTTTTTACCCCACCTCACAGCTGATCTGTTTTTAATCAGTTATTTATAAATATAATCTGCTACGGATGCTCAAACCGCGGATCTTGCTGAAGTATGCGAGCCAGCGACATTTGGACTGAATCAAAAGGATGTTTTGGATGACAGCTATCGCAAGGCTGGTTAACTCGACGAGGGAAAGTTTTCATGGAGTTTCAATCCCGATCGTAGAGAATTTGTGAACAAGCTGGCGATAGGTCTCTTCCCTTGGAATCGTCTTGACGAGGGTATTCGGTTTGAGCTGTGCAAACTCAATGTCTACGGTGCGTCACCATCGTACGCCGTTCACAAACGTGTTCCTGATGTTTGTTTATCTGTAGGGCAAGGCTCGTATTTCAAATCGCACCAGGACACACCTCGCGACGAAGATATGTTCGGTTCTCTAGTCTTCCTTTTGCCATTCGAACACAAGGGCGGCGAGCTCATCCTCAAGCACCGAGGTCGTGAATTCACTTTCGACGGACAATCCCTCTCGAAGGATACTCCACCAGGCTCTCCGCTCCCATTAAACCCGAAGTACCAGCCGAGCATCCATTTAAACAGGCCCTCGAGAAGTGTCTCGACGACAACGATATAAGATCAAACACCCTATCCTCGGATTCGGACTCCAATATGCTTACGCATTCAAGAACGTTGACAAACCACGGACCCTAATGGATGCTGATAATCTTTCTTTGAAAGGGGCAGACCGCATACCCCCGTGATACACTCCATAAATATGGGATGACATACAAATCGTACCTGCTCTACCGTGAACACGACCGTGCTTACGGTCGTCGAGTTGATTGCGGGTTTAGGGTCCTTTCTCGCATGGTGATGGAGAGCGAAGATCTTCAAGAGAATTCTTCTCTAGATCTTATTGTTAATTCTCAGTCCTATATCGTTTGGCATGGTGATCCCAACAAGCGAAGAAAGTGGGAATCTGACTGGCGCCACAATTTGGAGTGCTTGCAAGACGAAGACAAGAGTCGCGTGGCTGATGTACTAAACCAGACGAGACTCCGATTGGCAAGTCCTGTGGTCACGTATGGTAATGAACCTGCCCTCGATTGTGTTTATCATCAGTTGTGTGTGATGGCTTGGTGGCCAGAGGAAACAAACCAGATGAGAGGCGCTGGAGGGTGTTATGTACTTTATGAAACCATGCTTGTCATTTATATATCTGTTACGATCCTGAGTTCGTCCCGGCCGGTTTTAAAGATGGCCCCTTAGGATGAGCTGTTTTGGGCGTCCGCTTTCCGATGGACCAAGTTGTAAATTTTGCCAATCCTAATTTGCAAAGGGGCAGCCCCAGGCTCCCCACTCGATCCTGACCATACTCCAAAGTTTCTTTTGAGGACAGTTGTAGTTCGAAGTCAAACGGAGGAAAATAAGCAGTGGGAACAAAGGCGTGGCAAGGGGTTAGTTTCAGCTTTTGTTCATGGCTCCGCGTTCCGGAACAGGGCTTGTAGTCAAGTTGAAAACGGACCCGCGAAAACCGTAAGTCACTTCACCCTTCATCACTATCCTTAATTCCTTCGCGGCTCATCTACCTCTGCCTCCTCTTCCTCATTCTCTCGCGCCGTATTATTTGTTTCTTGTATTTCGAACTACTAGCACCAGTAACTTCCGGCACGAACATCTTTCCCAACCATACTACCCACAACATACCCCGCAATCGAAAACTCGATTATTTCTATACTCCCTCAATGCCGCTGAAATGAACTCTCCTATGTTTTCGTGCAAGAAACCCGGGAGTTATTGTTGGCCGAACATAAGCTGAGTCAGTTGAAATCAAACACTCCGCATGGTGAAAACACTCGACGCACCATGAACGTGCCCGAGCAAATCCGATGAAGAGAGCCCCCGCATCAGTAGTCCGAAGCCTCGTGGGGCACATGTGGACAAGGAATCAAGCACCAAGGCGTTGTTATAGGATGGGGTTCCTTCCCGCAATGCCGACAGGACTATGAAATCCCTCCGTGAAGCTTTGACTGGCAAAAAGTCTCTCTAGCAACCATGCACTCATAGTGTCATGAATCTCTCAGGAGACCACGAGAAAAATATTTATTTCACTCGGGAGGACGAACAGCGAGGTCATTGTCACTTTTTTTATTATTACCCCGCCTCACAGTTGATCTGTTGGCCATTAGTCGTTTACAAATAGGATCAGCTACGGATGGTCAATCGATCTTGCAGAAGCATGTGAGCCTGCAACATTTGGGCAGAATCGGAGAGCAGTCCCAACTAACATATCCACAGCACTGTCCCTTCCATCTGTCAACATCACCCCTTCTTACTCTCTTCCTTTTCATCGTCCTATTCTTTTTACACACATGACTAGCAAAAATCTTGCGAATATCTTCATTTCGTTCTTTTCTTCCTCGGGGCCAGAGTGGAAGTAGAAGTGGAGTTTGGGGTTATATAGGAGAATAGAAAACGTTAGAAAGAACATAACGCATGCTTTAGTCTGGACTCTGAGAAGCAGTGTTTCAAGATCATAAACGACAGCTATTATTTCCTGGTCCCATTGTAGCAACTCGGAACAACTCTTATAGTTATGGGTGAATCGGCGCCCATTTATCCTGATAGTCTAACCTCATTCTGGACCGAGGACACTGACGATTCTTGGTATAGCGCCATCTGCTAGCTCTTCTTGCTCCGTTGGCAGTGTAAGTTCCTTATCTCGAGCGTTCTGGACGTCGTAATCGGCTACATCCCACCCGATATAACTATCCGAAAAATATTCCTCGTCATCATCGGTGTTGTCCACGTTGTCGTCTTCTTCTACATCCTCCGTGCCTAATTCAACGACTGGAGCATGAGAGTCCCCCAGATCTGGGAGGCTCTCTGTGTCTGGTGACCAAACCAAAGGTTCGTTTGAGGAAGAACCCAGACGGTCTGCGAGGCTACCGAATTTTTTTCTAAGATCATCGTAATCGGGGGTCTGCTCATAAGAAAGACCTCTGGCATAAGTCAGCAGTTCGGTGAATTCTTCCGGCTCTCCTGGCAATGGTATAGGCGTAAATGCAGCTTTGGAGTCTCTGATGAGGATCATGTTTCGTTTGAGCGACCCAGATATGAACGAGTCGGACATCCAAGGCAGGTGTCCGCGGAGTAGGAAAAAGGCTGTGTATGCTAGTGATTCGAGGTCATCTCGTGGCGCAAGATCTATCCGGGGGTAACTCAGTCAAACCTACTATATGAAGGGTTATGAGCGCGTACCAATACCCTTGTGTGCATTGAGGCTAGCCCAGTTGAGAGTGCCGACGATGGTCTTTGATTCTTTCAGTAGGTCGTAACGCTGTGGCGGTCCGGGCAAGATGGGCCGAGCGATACCAAAGTCAATGAGTAGGATTTTGGATGGTTCCCGGAGTGAGCAGAGAAAATTGTCCGGTTTGATATCCCTATGCACAATGCGCTTCGAATGAATGTGTTGCAGCACAGAAAGCTAGTGAGACCGTCCTTACAATCAGAGCATCAAGATGATTGGATAAGTGGCACTCACCCCTTGCTCCACGATGCGTGCAGAGGTCTGAACTGACAGCCTTTTACTGTCCTCCGCCATTTTCGAGCATATTTGCTTCACATCTTGTCCAAGCAGCTCTATGGCCAAGTATTCGAAATGTGGAAGATGACCATAGCCGTAAACGGCTGGTATGGCTGGGTGTCCTTGAAGTAGATGAAATATCCTACTTTCGTGTTGCAGAATGGGGCGTTTAACACGTTGAGAGACCCGTGATTTCTTGAGGGCGACGACTTTTCCGGCGTTGACCTCGACAGCTTCGAAAACAACACTCTGATACAATGGTGCAAACAGTAAGTAAACCATAGTCAACAGTATGTCGAGATCCTTACATATCCACCACTCCCTAAGACAGATCCTAACCTATAGGTCAGAGATGAGCTCGACATCCTTTCCTATATCGATCCAACGATATAGAGAGAAAGAGAGGTCTATATGCATGTGCCTGTCGATCCCGATGCGTGGTAATCCGTGTACCATGCGTTCATCCGCACACCATACGCGTCAGATCTGTCCATGTCAAGCCTCTGTAATCTCGCCCCGGAGCTTCTTCAGGAAAGGCGGCACCCACGGACTAGGTGTCCAGAGCTATCATATCAGCTAGGCACGCTGACCCCGTGGCTGCAATACCGTGCGCATCTACACGTCTAGGTCATGGGTCCATCAACCCTGTCACTCAACATCCTCTACAAAAGACTCGAAAAATGCTCAAGATACACGATCCTATACTCAGCTATGGCCACCTCTCCTTCTCAAACCCCAACTGCCTTGACGGATCTCAAAGTCGGTGATATCATCTACATTGATGTGAAGATCAACAAGGCGGATGTGGCTGATCCCACATCTAAATCTACTACAATGAAGAAGTAATCGTCCCCTATACTGAATTGCCTGATCCCCTACTGAGCTTTTACAGGATTAATAAGGGTGACCCAGTCAAACGTATGTGCGTTGTCCTCGTCGAGGGGGAAACAGAGATAGAGGTCACCTATCTCGCCACATTTGTGGGGTCAACAAGTCTTCCTGCTCGATTCCCGGACAAAAACATGTGGTATCCCATCAAACCCGCAAAGAAAGAGGGAAAATATGAGCCCTTGCCACCGCTTCCAAACGGGAATGCGCAGTGGGCATGCCTTCGCGTTAAACAAAAAATCACCCAGGATCCTGTTAGTGCCAATATTAGCATGCTAGGATCGCAAGACTGATGTACTTCTCGCAGGTCCCTAAAATTGACAACGAACGCGTTTCTGCCGACTCTGCAGACAGTATTCTTCAGGTGATGTATGCTTGATTCATAAACGCAGATGGTAACACGGGTGTTGGGGAATTCAATATGCGACCTTTTGTTCCGGAATGCCAGGCTTTGCTGTGTTTAGTGCCAGTGTTATAGTGTACAGACTCCGTATGTTCCGCAGAACCAGACCGAGAAAAGAAAAGAAAATTATCCGATGAGCTGTGAGATACTGCCTGGTGGATGCTCGATTCGCGAGGAGGGTTCCAAACCTATCCTCACAGATTGGTTTATGCATCAACCACCTTCCACTGACCAGGCCCAGTCGTAGTCTCAACAGTTCGTTAGTACTGTCTTCGCACGCGGTCACACTAAGATGACTGCCCTCTTTCAAGGTCATTGCGTACATATTCAAGTTGAGTGTGGACCTATGTGGTGGCATTTTCCGATCCAACCGTATTCTTACATGATATCGGAAGGTTCCATTTAAACCACTCGAACCACCCGGATACCGATCTACGCAACGACTGCGATACGTATTATACTACGTACACCTCATCGACTCATAAAGGAAATAAAGGACCAGCAGAGTGAACCAGGTTGGGGCCCACATGTACAAAGTGAATAGAGAACCTACCAACACGAACAATGGCTCGATGGGCCGTGAGTTGGTGCACAGTATTGGTAATATGACTCGGTACTGACTCAATGCCACTGAAATGGGCTCCCAGAAAAGCTCCTCCCTGCAGAATGTTTTCGCGGACGAAATCTAGAAGTCCATTGCTATTGTATTGAAGGGTAACGTGGCTCCGGCTGGATCCCCCAGCAATGACTCAGGTGAGGCCCGACAATCGGTATTCGACAGCCTCGTGGAGCACATGCAGCTAGGGAATCGAGCAGCGAGGTGGTATTTTTATAGGACGGTCCATCGCGGGGCAGTTTCCTTCCTCACTCAATTTTTCCTTCCCTCATGGCCGAGAACCATACTGTCGAATTCCTCCGGGATGCTTTGACTAGCAGAAAAGCTCTTCAACAACCGTGGACCCACGGTGTCTTGAATCTCTCAGGAGCTAGCGAGACAATTCTGTATTTCACTCGGAAGGACGGAACAGCGAGGTTATTGTCGTGTCTTCTTTTTTCTACCGCCTCGCCTGCTGATCCCAGCGCTGTCCATCAGTTATTTTCAAATAGGATCGGCTACAAATGTTCAAATAGTTGAACTTGCAGAAGCGTGTGAGCCAGCGACATTTGGACTGAACCAAGAGGAAGTTCTGGACGAAAGCTATCGCAAGGCCGGTAAACTCGATGAGGGAAATTTCGCATGGAACTTCAACCCCGACCGTGGCGAGTTCGTGAACAAACTGGTGGCAGGTCTCTTCCCCTGGAACTGTCTCGACAAGGGTGTTCGATTTGAAATGTATAAACTCAATGTCTACGGTGCGTCACCATACGCCATTCACAAAACCTGTTACTGAGGTTCACTTGTCTGTAGGGCAAGGTTCATTCTTCAAATCGCATCAAGATACACCTCGCGGTGAAGACATGTTCGGCTCTCTCGTCTTTCTTTTGCCATTCAAACACGAAGGTGGCAACCTCATCCTCAAGCACCGAGGTCGTGAATTCATTTTTGACGGACAATCCCTCTTGAAAGATACTCCAGCAGCCTCCATAGCATACGTCGCATTCTTCGGCGACGTCGAACATGAAGTTGCCGAGGTCACCTCCGGAAACCGCGTAACCATCACTTTCAATCTCTACTTTGATTCCAACAAAGGCATCCCGATGACCTCCAGCATATCCCCAACCGCACCCGAAACACCACTCGAACATCCATTCAAACTAGCTCTTCAGGCGTGTCTCAACGACGACCACTTCAAAACCAAACATCCTATCCTCGGATTCGGACTCCAACACGCATACGCATTCAAGAACACAGGCAGGTCCCATACCCTCACAGACATCACTCGTCTTTCTCTGAAAGGAACCGATAACATCCTCTGCAATATCCTCCACCAAAGCGGAATGACATACAAATCATACCTACTCTACCGCGAACACCCTCACTCAGTCGATAAACAATACGACTGCGGATTCAAAATCCTTTCTCGTATCATCGTCACAGATGGTGGATACACCGAAGATCAACCTCTCCATTGTCTTTTGAATTCTCAATCTTATATCGTTTGGCATACCGATCCCAAGAAACGACGAGGACAGAAATCTACTTGGCGTAGAGATTTGAAATATGCATCGGATGAACACAAGGATCGTGTGGCTCAAGTTTCTTGGGTTACCGAACCGGATGAAACGCTAATTGACAAATCGACGATGATGACGTATGGTAATGAACCCGCGCTCGGGTATTTTTATCATCAGTTGTGCGTGGTGGCCTGGTGGCCGGAGAGTACGAATTAGGAGCCTGGCGTTGTGTACTAGTCGATGTTGCCTATCAATTACGATCCAGGGTTCGTCCCAATCAGCGTTCAGGATATCCCGAGTTACTCTTACCCGGTTCTAAAAATTGAGCACTACTGATTCGCAAAAAGCAGCCCCCAAACCCTACTCTTGCATTAATTCCCGGACCCCATTTCGGCGAACAATCTAGGCCATGCGCCCTATTCACTACCACCTCTTACAATTCATAAATAAACATAACAAACAGAAAATACACCATATCTAACAAACCTAGATCACCAACAAAAAAAACAAACCCCACCTACATCAACTCCATCGTCCAAAAATTCAAAAACTATTACTACGCAAAAAAGTACTAAAAAAAGGCAGTAAACAAAAACAAAAAAAAAATAGATCAAATTCACATCCAAAGTCTACTCAACCTCTCAACTTCAACCAACATATCCACAACTCTATCCCTCGCATCTTCCAACAACATCACTTCCTCTTCCTCCTCCTCTTGTTCGTTTTCGAAAACGCGACTACCTAAGATCTTGCGGAGGGTATATATCTTTTTTCTTTGTTCGTTTTCTGTTGTTTTTTTCGTTGGTTGCAGAGTAGTCGTAGTCGTAGTGTTGTTGGAATTGGAATTGGAATTTGGAAGGGAAGTGGAAAGACGTCGTAGGCGATGAAGAGGTGTAGGTGTAGTGGGTGTCGGAGGTTCGATTGAAATCGCCGGTGTTGACGTGCAAGAAGAGAATAAAGAACGATACAACACCAATGCTCGAAGAATCGTAAATGGTGTATTCGTCTCTTCATCATCATCATCATCATCTTCCCCATTCATCATCATCACACTCTCCTCCGACAACGTCGAAGATTCCGAATCCAAATCCGATTCCGATTCCGAATTTCTCCCCTCCTCATCATCTTCTTCCAAAACTTGCATACTCGACCACGACGCACCCCTAACCCGATCAACATTCCTCGCAAGTAAACCAACCTCTCCTCCTAATTCTTTAGCGCCTCGTACCAATTCCTCCACATCCTCTTCCTTCATCACCACCATCTTCTCATCATCTTGTTTCTTATCCTTAGAATATCCACCAGTAACTTCCGAAATGAACATTTTCCCCAAGACACGACCTAATTTGATCTTGATGATATATTTTGCGATTTGGTCAACTAGATCCTCATCTTCGATGCCTTTGTTTGGTTTAATCGCTCCTAGGAAAGAGTAGACTTCGTCTATGGGGGTGTTGAGTACGATGAGGTGTTTCGTGCTCTGACTGGAAGAAGAATTCTTCCATAACGCCCTTGCACGCATTTTGATTGTATGTCCAACGGGTGATGGTATAGGGGAAGAAGCAATGGTATAAAGGAAAAGCGATTTGATGATAGGTGAGGTCGATTGTGGGAGGGATCGGTATAATGCCAGAACTGATGTCAGTCCGGGCACAGGTTCTGTTACGAACAGAAAATGTAAGTATAGAGGAGGGTATATATTATATGTGCGACTCACGGTTTCCAATAATAATTTCCTCGACTTTCTTCTCCACTTCCTCATCTTCACTGTTCTTCATGCCAGAAACGATCCCCCTCACAAACTTATTAACTCTCCCTAGCCCGAATCCATTACCCATCCTAGCAATAACGCTTACAAATAACAACAAAGTGATTGCCAAATGTGCAACCTGTACCCAATCGCGCCATGTTACGATTCCAACAGTAGAAGCGGTATTCGGTGGTGGTGTGAGATGTGAAAGGATTTCAGGTGCGTATGCAAGTGGTGGAGAGATAACATGTCCTTGATGAGTATGTGTATTCGGGTTTGACGAAGATGTGAGTGGGGAATTGAAGAACGAAAAGAGTGCGAATACAGCAAGAAGGTATTGCTGCTGCTGCTGTGGTTGTTGTTCGGTATGAGCAGGAGCAGGAACAGGAACTTTTCTCGGTCTTCCTCTCTTCCTCTTCTCCGGTTGACCATCCGCACCCAACATCACGTTCTGACTCTGCGTAGGTTTAAGGTCCCCCCGTAAGACATCTTTCTCAACCTTGACTCTCTTCCTCTTTTTCCCCGCACTTTCATCTTCATCTTCGTCTTCTTCATCATCTTCATCATCCTCAAGATCGCCTCCCTCAACTTCATCTCTCTCTTCTCCACCAAACCTCTCTCTCCACTCCCTTTCCCATTCCCTCAACAACGCGGGTCCACCAACTAATCCACACACAAGTGCTTTCAACCCACCTTGTTCCGAACGTAACCTCATCTCACGACGCTTTAAAACTCGAATATATTCTACGGCTTTACCGAGAACGTTTGCTTTCGAGCATTTGCGAGCGACTTTGACTCCGTCGACATAGCCTCTTTCATCAACCACGTCGACTTCGCCGTAAGGATTCGAAGGGTCGCCTGGAACAGCTATCATCGTACCAGGACCACCACTACCGGAGGAAGAAGGTGACGAAGATGAAGATTTGATGAGGACACCTCCTTTGAGATTCTTTTTAATCTTTTTGGAAGAACCCGAATCGCGGTCTTCTAAGACTCGAAGAGCGGGAACGGCCATACGGAGGGATTGGATACGTGCATTGAGATTCGTACGGTATCGTCGTTCGATTGTGGTGTGACTTGTTTTAGGTCGGGGAACGACGGCCTGGGTGGGTGGTAATGCATTGATATTATTGAGAACCGGAACGGAATCGTTGGGGGGTGTGGACGGTGGGGGAGTTGATGCGGCTGAAGAAGCGATAGATGGTGTAGTGGACTTTGGCGGACTAGCTCCACCAACCGTCGGGCGTTGCAATCTTGGTATGGGCAACTTCTGCGATGCTGGATGTCCATTTAGTCGTGGGAGACTTGATATAGATCACAGAAAGGGCTTACAGGATGGTTGGAATGTGGTGCCATTTCCGTTCATAGGTACGGCAAGCATGACACCAGCCGATTGACGTACGCGGTGTGCGAGTTCGGCAGCAGGATCTCCAGAGAAATCGTGTTGTGTTGTGATATTAGCCGAGCCGGGAGTAGTGGCTGTGACGGTCGAAGATGGTACGATTCCTGGGGAGGAAGCAGAATGATCCGCGGAGGGTGACGAGGAAGGCTGAGTTGAGGAGGAATCGCTCGTATAACCATTCCCTGGACTAGGTAAACTCTCTGGTACAGGTGAAAACGAAGGACCACCCGTTGAAGCGGACGAACTTGACGTCACGCTCAATCTCCGAGTTTTGGAATTGGGAGTTTGTAGATGATCCATGCCTGGACCTACACCCAGTGTAGGGTTGAAAGCAGAGGAAGGATCAAGAAGCATGTCGCCGTTGAATGGGAATGGGAACTGGGCGGCGAGTATGTCGGCTGGTGAAGCAGAGGGAGGGATGAGGGTGAAAGAGTCCGAGTCGTATGTCGAGTAGCCGAGTCGCGAAGGCTCGTCGAGGTGGAGTGCGCTGGGTTCAATGCCACCAGGGATGTCGAGGTCCATGTCGAGGATGCCCGAGGCCATGTTGAAGTCGAGGTATTCGTTGAAGCCCTTGGAATTCGAGTCGGGGTCGTGCTGGTCTGGCCAGAGCGCGCCGAGCTGGGACCAGTCGGGGGGAGAGCCGTGGTCGTCGTTGTCGTGCATGGGAGAGGAGTGGATGAGGAGGCTGAGGGGGTCAGTGCTGTCGAGCGGAGTCGCAATCTCGTCGTCCATCGTGTTAAAAACCGAAAAGCGCGACTCCAATCAGGCCACTTCAGCATGCACGTGACTCCCCATCGTACCATATTCGCTTACTGAGCCAAGAATAGACATCTCACCTCTGCTCTGCCATGGCCACAGGCATGTCCTGTCACACAGCCCACCTCACCGCGCTCACCCTTTCCACAGATTACAGCCTCTTCGGGGGGGCTGATTCCCTCTCCGAAGGCCGCCCCCGCCGCACCTTCCCCTCCAACACATCCAAGCATGAAACGTTCCTCCCTCCCCAAGACCCCAAGGACTTTCTCTGGCTACACACCGAAGAGCCCCACCGCTCGCGTCGTCTCGAGATTATGAAAAAGCATCCAGAGGTGACAAAGCTAATGGGCTACGAACCTCTCACAAAGTACATCGTCTTGCTCGTCGTCGCGTTGCAATTCACTATCGGTGTCACTTTTGCGGAGTATTACAAACTCAAGTGGAATAGCTGGCTCTTTGTCACAGTCGCGTATGTCGTTGGTGGAACAGCCAACCATAATCTGTTTTTGGCCATCCATGAGATTACCCATAATCTGGCGTTTCCGAGGGTGTGGCAGAACAAAGCCTTGGCTGTCTTTGCGAACTTGCCAATTGGAGTTCCTTATGCTGCTGCGTTCAAGGTCAGTTTTTGGCTTTGTGTTTGATTTCGTTGATTGACGCGGTATTAGAAATATCATATCGAACATCACAAATTCCTTGGTCAAGACGGTATCGACACCGACCTTCCTACAAACATCGAACTCGTTCTCCTCAACAACGTCCTCGGCAAGGTCTTCTTCGCGTCCGTATTTTCTCTCACACCCCAAACAACTCACCAACTTAACCCCCCAACAGAACTTTCCAGATCCTCTTCTACGCCCTCCGACCAACCTTTGTCCGCGCACAAACTCTAACATCCTGGCACCTCATCAACATCCTCGCCGTCCTCTTCTCAAACTACATCCTCTACACCTTTTTCGGTCCAACTCCTCTCATCTACTTCCTCATGTCCAGTTTCTTTGCTGGTAGTTTACATCCCTGTGCTGGACATTTCATCGCTGAACATTATCTCTGGGACGGACAAGATCAAGAAACCTATTCTTATTACGGAAAATGGAATTGGGTCGCTTATAATGTGCGTCCTCCCTAACCATATCTCAATAACAATCACTCACAACACCCACTACCAGGTCGGGTATCACAATGAACATCACGACTTTCCATCAATCCCTTGGACACGTCTTCCACAACTTCGTAAACTCGCACCAGAATACTATGACGCTCTACCCGCTCATCCAAGTTGGCCCATGGTCATTGTCAATTTCATCAGAGATTCCGAAGTCGGTATTTTTGCGAGAGCGAAGAGGGTTCCGGTTGGTTCGAGTACTGTTGCTCCCCCAACGACTTATGGTACGAAAGTGGTTAAAGGAGGAGGAGAGGGTGAAGAGTCGGATAAAAGCGAATGAGAGTTGTTGGGAGAGATAAATTTATGAATTTATTTAATAGACTATAGGTAGAGCTGATCCTGTTAAAGACAAATTGACGAAACGTCATACTTGGGCGCGATGATAAAGAATTTCTCCCACAAAGTCTGGTACCGGGGTTGGAATCCCGCCCAGCGTTTGTGGGATCACAATATTCGATGTCAACTTTTGTAAAAATAGGGAAAGCCTCATTGCGTCTAATAAAAAGCATCCCTGTAAACATCGCATCGCCTTGATCGATGTTATATTGGTGATGTGTAGTAAGCTATATATTTCAGTCAATCTCTTATTGGGTTGAAATCACGACACCTGCGCACCTGAGAATCATATGCACAATCTGTATGTGACTTCCCCACCGACTCATCGGATCTCTCTTTCTTTGACTTGAACGGTAATGCATAGTGGAACTGTTGACCAACATGATCAAGTTTTCGACATTATCGTCTTGGGCGCTGGTGAGTTACTACAAATTTCTTTCTTTTATTGATTTATTCACACCTGTTGAAGGTGTGGTAGGGTTAACTACAGCGCTCGAGATTCAACAACGTAGTAAAGGAAGATACAAAGTCACCATCGTTTCCGACATCTTCCCCGGAGATCCGAATATAAGTGGTAACTACACTAGTCAATGGGCTGTTCGTCCCTTTCCCTAGTTATCTGGCTACCACTACTTATCTTTTGATCGAGTCAGGGTGCGAATCATTTGTATAATAGTAGGGATAGGAAGATGTATCCCAATGATGAATTATTTCGTACGCCTCCCCCCTCCCCCCTGCTAGTTATGCAATTTTAATCGGATTGATGGGGGAATAGATTATGAGAAAGATACATTCAAGACTCTTTGGGAATTATCAGAACCAGGAAACGATACCGAAGAATACTTTTTACGCATACAACACACACATTATTACTATTACGACCATATGTCAAACAAAACTTCGGATCCAGAACCCATGCAAGAAGCACCTTTCGTACGTTTCCCAAATTTCTCAATCTTATTCCAAATCATCATCATCATCATAGTATAAATCAATCCCACTTGCGGAATTACCACCCGGCGTACGCGGAGGGTGTACATTTCAAACTATAACTATAGATGTCCCATTTTACCTCAATTGGCTCCTGACGCGATTCACAAGTCTCGGTGGAAAAACCGTTCGTGGACATGTTCAACATTTAACTCAAATAATCCAAGGCGGAGTTGGAATTTTCGAAGATTGTTATCCTTTCACTCATGACACCAGTATGTATTTTACTATTTTCCCCCCCCCCTCGATCCGATTTATTTATATACAGTGAGGTGCCCTCATGCGGTTGTGGTTTGTACAGGATTGTCTACGAGATATTTAGGTGGTGTGGAAGATTTGAGTGTGTATCCAGTCAGAGGTCAAACTGTCCTCATTCGTGCACCTTGGATCAATTTTGGGGTGGCGGCGATATGGAAATTGGATGAGAAAGATGAGACGGTCATAGCCTATACCATTCCTCGGAGGAGTGGCGATGTGAGATAATCTTTCCCTTCTCTCTTTCTACTCTTCATAATTTATGTATTTTCGTGTCTAGGTTATCATTGGCGGGACATGGGTTCCTAATGACTGGTACATGCCCCCCCCCCCCCCGGGACAATCTGGTTTCTGATCACCCATTTTTCATCTCAAAGGTACCCTCTCCCACGAGAAGAAACAACAACAACACTCCTCTCTCGGATAATCCAACTCTGTCCAGAACTCGCACCACCAGAGATCCGCGCAGTAAGAGAACCCAAAGTCGAAGATCTCCTTCCACTCGTCATCCGTGATCAATGTGGTTTTCGTCCCGCAAGGACAGGCGGGATTAGAATTGAAAAAGAATGGTGGAATTCTAAAGGTAAACTTGTGGATCAGGATTCTCAAGAGGGGAAGTCATTGGTTGTGTATAATTATGGGTATGTGTTTGTTGGTAGGGTGGTTTTTTGCTGATGGGTTGATAGACATGCTGGGTATGGATATCAAAGTTCGTGGGGTACTGCGAGGAAAGCTGCAGATCTGTTGGAGGACGGTTTGAAAAAACTATGATTTCTGATTGCTATTCGAATAATCAACCCATGACGAACGTGATTCATGGTCCACCAAAGGATATCCCTCCTTCGAAATAAATCCCCAGGCCCAAAAGCCTTTCTCCATCATAAACGGACCCAGCAAACTTGAAATTTGGATGGGTTATCAATAAATAACGAAGTGTGTCGATTTTTATTGGCGTAGCAATAGGAAATAGGTCCTGGTGACGGTTGACGGTTTGAACGACTGGATGAGTAGAAGAGATTCAGCAAGGGTTGAGCTGTCTCCGACCATTCGACCACTCCGCGAGCATGTCCACCTTCAGTACTCCAGCAATTATAGAGTATATACTTCGGTTTACCTCTCAGGTTTTAGTTCGTTTTGAGGACAAGCCACTCGTCCATGAGAGGTTTCTCCGCATATTTCGTAGACATGTCTCCACATGCAGGATGAAGGCCTGCGGCCCCCTTTCGGTTATTGAATCGTCGATAGATTTCATTACGTTAGCCTTTTCCTCGTTGCTTCAAAATTCTCTCAGCTTCGATCCCGCCGGTGTGGGAAGATAATCGTTGTCGCTTGCGCAGTCCATCTTCAGTCAGCACCTCATTCATTAGGCGGTTTGACTCGAGTTGAGGAATATGGATTTTGATGTCTCCCATCACTGGCTGAGCCATGGGTTCCAGCCTCTCGAGTAATGAGGTCCTCGACGAGATTCCTGATTGGATACTAGTGAACGAGTGGGCTCTGGGAGGTCTCATTGGGGCTTTGACCCAATTGTGTGCAGTCCTGAGGCCTGAGACCTGAGAGGGCGAACAAGAGCTTGTTTCGGGAAGGGGTAATACGAAGTAACGAGTTATACACAGTGACGTGACCGTATTTTCAAAAAAATTCACATGAGCCACTCATCCATTGGCTTCGTCTGCTAACATCATGTTTTGACGATTGGCTCCTCTTTGTTGGTCATACATTCGTTCTGACGGTACCTCCAAACTTCTATCTAGACGCGCTGTGCGCGGCTCAGCACTGGCTCCTTGGTCCCACTTTGGCAACCATCACACAAGTGTCTTTTTAATTGTTCTTGGTTACGTTGTTCACAAATCCTTCCATTTGATGCATGAATTCCTCCTGGATGGAACGTCAGCTCGTTGTCCATGGTCCGGCTTCCCCGCTTCCGTCCTCCAAGCTTCATACGCCGCTTTCCGCATGTAACATGTTCCCCCGCTCCAAACGTAATAAATAACAACACAGTGCGACCGGGAGGAATAGGGAGGGGTCATGGGCCGTGAGAAAATACCACGACTTGATGAAACAATTAGCAGACCTTGTTTGATCCTAGGGTTGGCCTCGCATTATTGTTTCTAACATGGCGGGTCGTCCTGAAAAGACTATCATCGAGACCTGTGAGTAGGGTTCATGATTGTCTTTTAGTGGTAATTGAATCTTGTCTCTCAGAATGTCCACAAACATGCTAGCAGTGCGGGAAGGTTCAAGCTCGAGGACCAGAATAGTGGAAATGATTAATTTGGGATATCCACGGGGTGTCCACGGTGTCGATGTTCATGATTGGCGTAAGTCTGAGTGTGGCTGGACAGTGAACGTACTATATAAGGGACAGCAGACTCTCAATTGGCCTATAAGTACCATTCAGCACACCACCTGGCGTTCATCCCCCTAAAATGACGCTACCACTACTGGGTTTAGTCGTCATTGGTTATTTGATTGTTTACTCGATTCGCCAGGTGTGGTTTCATCCGCTCAGCCGATATCCTGGCCCCAAACTCGCTGCTCTCACAAAGTGGTACAAGGGATATTATGATTTGATCATAGGAGGCGGGATGCTAGAGAATATCAAGGAGTTGCATAAACGTCACGGTGAGCCGCTTGTTAGGTGCCCCACTACACCAACTCAACTGTCGTCGTCGTGATATAGGTCCTGTCGTCCGTATCGGTCCAAACGAGGTTAGACCTACAAACCTCGCCAACCAGAATGAATGTTAAGCACTAGACACAGCTGCACTTTTCCAGTTCACGGGCATACCATCAGATCTATGCCCCCGGGTCTCGTTATGCGAAGGAACCTTTTTTCTACCACGGTTTTGGCGTTGATGAATCGGGTTTCGGAGAACTTGAACCCGAACCTGCTAAAGCCCGCAGAGACATGTTATCCCCCCTTTTCTCGCGACGTGCGATTCTGAAACTCGAACAAGTTGTTCAAGAAAAGGTAAGTCGTCAATGTGTGTTATTGTTGCCTGTATGCTTATTGGATGTATGCATAGGTTGACCTGCTGGTTTCGCAGTTGGCTGAATACAATAGCCGACCTGCAGACCTTCATTTAGCCTCTCGTTGTGTATCTTTCGACATTATAGCCGCTTACTGTTTCGCATCTTCCTTCGACGCCCTTACAACTCCAGGTTTCAAGCATCCTATGCTTGTCAGCTTTGATAAAGTCATCTCACACCTGTGGTTCACAAGATACTTCCCGATCATTCACTCTCTGGCGGCCTTCGCGGGGAAATGGTTTGGCGATAACGAGTTTATAGTTGGCCACGCAACTATCCAGAAAAAGGTTTCCTCTCAAGTTGATTTATTCTTGGAAAACGAATCCGCTCTGGATAATCTCGATCAGGAGATTCTCTATCATCACCTCTTACGTCCACAATCTGAGAAGATACGCCAAAAGCGTCTGACTCGGAAGCAGCTCCTCGATGAGGGCCAAGTCCTCCTGATGGCGGGCAGTGACACGGTTGCGAATACGCTTGTCTGGGGTGTTTTCCGAGTACTCTGGGACAAACACATCTATAACAAGCTTCTTTCCGAACTTCAAGAAGCGTGGCCCGACAAGGATAAGCCTATGCCTTATACTTCCCTCGAGAAACTTCCCTATCTTGTAAGTGATCGATAAGCTATGGTACTTCCACACTTACCTACGCTTACTCTAGACGGCCGTGATCAAAGAGACCCTTCGCCTCATGGGTGGTGTGATCACCCCGCTCCCTCGGGTTGTCACCTTAGATGTCTCTATTGATGACCATCCAGTACCCAAAGGCGTGAGTTCATAAAAAGTACAGTTAATTGCTATGCATCCTTACAATTTGCCTAGACGATTGTATCAACGGGTTCTACTTTTCTTCATCACGATCCCACTATATTCGCAGATCCTTTCGAATTTATACCCGATAGATGGCTTCAACCGACTTCGAACAAACTCGAGAACTACCTTGTTCCATTTTCTAGAGGTCCAAGGATGTGTCTTGGCGTCAAGTTGGTGTCTCGCTACATAGTGCTTTCTCGAGTGCGGACTAACATCCCGGTAGTCTTGCGTGGTGCGAATTATACCTGCTATTTGGGAATGTATTCAGAAAGCTTGATATGGAATTGTATCAGACGGAGTAAGCCCGACACCATTTTCTGCTTGGGCGTTCTAATATGTCCATCATATAGTCTGTCTGACTTCCAGTACAAAGAGCTTTTTGTCACCATTCTTACTGGAAGGCGCCCACAGGTAACCGTTCACAAGAAGCAGGACTAGCCTTGCCAATGATCGGAATGTATAATACTACTTGCCCTCGGGGAGGATAATCCTCAGCCAGAACTCGTATGCCACCGAGATATGTGTCATAGCAGCCTGAAATGGACGCTTGATGGTGAACATGCGGTGATCCTGCGATCTCAGTGGACTAGCTTTCAACAAGACTATAATCAACATTTAGTACATAAGTGACTGTTATCACATTTTCACAATCCACAGACTTGAGCTTGGAACGGCGACCAAAGCCCAGGAAACCTCGATCATTGGCTAGAATTCATGATTAGAGTATCGGATCAATTATTTGAAATATTTGTGAAATAGAGCCAGTGTCACTACAAGAAGTCATGTCCTCCGGGTCGAGGGGGAGCTATTTAGTGACGTGAATGATGATACTTGATTCCAATGAGTCTGACGCACCAGACCGGTAGACGCGTGAATCGACCAGAAAAGCTCGGTCTCGCCGCTATTCGGTGTGGTTACATTGGTGGAGATCTGTAACACTGTCAGCCTACAAATTCCATATGGTTACTGGTAGTCTGCTGTACCTTGTACTCGTTTCCCCCAAGAGGAGTGAGCTTCCACGTCGTGGGAAATCCAGTGAACATTGACTTTAGAAGCTAGAGATCCGGCTCAGGTGTTGACTACAATTCGTTGATCGCACTCTCAACCCTCACCATTCCTTGTCCTCCACATACCCTTGGCTCTCCGCCAAAGGGAGTAGCAAAACCCCCAATGGGGTTGATGAGGGTGACAAAATTAGGTGGGTCGTCGGGACCTCCAACGCTCTGAATGAACCATTGAAACTTGATATAGGTGTCAGCGTGATAAATGGCGAAAAATATAGTCAAGGTCCTGACAAGTTCAAAACCACTGTCCGGTCTGTCTACATAATTAATGGAGACATCGAGAGGTGAGCCAATAGCTTCCACCCAAGGAAAAGAGCCGCTGTCAACGCCACGGATAGCATGGGCGGAGTCCCAAATCTGTATAAGAGTCACGTTGGTGGTGGAAGGTTGGATGAGGATGCAGTACCTGTGCAGAGACTAATCTCCCGAGGGAGAGTAAGGAGATGGCAGTAGTGAAGGGAGAGAAAGAGCGGGAGAACATCGTGCCAATAGACAAATTACAGGTGAGGCCTGAGGATTTGAACTGGAAGCAGCTGAAGGTTCTGTCAACGTACCCTTCGTTTTATAATAAGATTATAACCTCTACCAAGTCCACGGACATCAAGAGAAACCAGATTATCTTCATGGGTTTAAGATTTCAAATTGTGCTTGGGGGGGACGTCCAACAGGGTGCGTTGTGGGATTTGCGGTGATTGCAAGTCATTTGACCCCCGAGTACATCAAAATTACATGTCGGTATGTCGATCATAATCCCCGTGCTGGACGCTTTCGCTGTCAAGTAAATCGAGAATAACAATACTACCTGATGGTAAGAGAATGTGCCTTGTTTTCTTCTCCACCGAGCCTTGATGTCAGCTATAGCCGAGATTCAATCGGACGCGATGCCATCCAGTCAGGCCTAAGTATCAGTGATCTCCCAACTATAGACGAGAAGGTTGCGCGAGCTCTGAGTGACTCGTCTACGAGCGCATTCTTTATGGAAAGCCCTGACGGGATTTGAATTAGAGTCTCGTCTGCCGTGAAACTGCTCAGCGGAAAGTTTCTTCCGGGCATTGATCTAGTCATGATCGCTCGCGGTGCGCTGCATGGTTTACTATGGTCTCCGGCTTCCGAATTGAGATGTCGCGCCTTAATCTACCGCAGTCAGGCAATGATGCGGTTATGAATCAGCAAGCTTGTTTTCTAGACACAATGGAACACAAGTATCCACGACAAACCTAGGTCTAAAACACAAGAGGCGGGACCTGACGAGGAAAAGCCCACGCAACCTACCACTTTCGGGAAGCCCCCCCGCGTGGTGGATGAGGAATAGAACTTGACCAAATTGGATGTAGGTAAGCGTATGTGGGGTTCTGAGAATGAAGTTGGAGAGCTATACCAAGTTTTGTGACGGATGGTGTGCAGAGGAAACAGGACGCACTCGACGGGATTACACAAAACCGCGTAAAAAGTTGGCCAAGAGTCGTATTCGATTCGCAATTGGGAGTGTCATATTACCATGTGCACATATGGTATTATAACTCAATCTCAAAAAGTGGTGAGCATGGTTTGACGGTCTATCGAGCGCTGGAGGCTTGCTATTGGATATCACGTGCAAACTGGGCGCGATTTTAATTTCTGTGCCACCTTGAAACTTACTTTCGTAGACAATACCACATCCAACCGGCAGCTCACATTGAATATGGGCTTCCTTTCGGTTCAGATTCAAAACGCTGGTTTACGGAACAGAAACGTACATTCCTGGTGAAGATCTCTTGATTTTGCCCCATGACCAACCTGAGCGACATCGGCTCGGCTTGTAATTCCCCCAAGCTTACTCTCTAGCGTTCGGCCTCCTTTCGCTTGATGAATTCATGGCTTTTTCGCTATTCGGCACCTGGTCGACCAACACTCGCGTGAACCCTGCAAAATGCGGGCTGGTTTTGGTTAAGCGTACGACCTGCGACCGTATGGCGACCTCCTTGTTATTCGTGGCGCCCGTTTGGCGTTTATACGATATAATTGCATCTCCACTCGACAGGCTGCTGCCTCGGAACTCAACAATCATCACTTCACGTATGCTCGCACCCTGAAAGCAGGGACGTCATAAATTAGTGTCTTGAACAACGCCCAAGGATCGGAAAAGGCATGGTCTGCATCAATGTAAACCCTCTTGCCGTCAACGGTGCTTCTGGTCCACACGCTCTCCGTATGGCTACGCGTTTAAAACCCAGACCACGCAGCATACCAGCTCACTCATTCACTCAACGTCCCCCGCTATGTCCAAGTCCGACACAGCATCTGAGAGCAGAGGGTCACCTGCAAATGCAGCCGTCCAACCTGACATATCCGCACCCTTCCGCACCCTCCGCTTTCTGGTCTTCACACTCATGGAGGGTTTGTTCATTATCTTGGCCTGGTACTGTTACTCGCGCCCGCCCCTACTACCCTGGTTCGACTTTGAGCCTACAACGATTAGGAGTGGTTTCATCACGATCTTTTCGCTTTGGCACACCATTGCCATCTCATCCGCGCTCCACGTATGCTGTGATTCATTCAGTAAGGAATGGGCTGCACGGAACGAAAAGACGGACGCAGTCTCCACTGTCACCAGCGGCATCATCGATCGCATTCATTATCTCACCCGCCCTAGAGCGACGAAGACGTTCAAAGCCGCCTTTTTCGCGTTCCTGGGTTTGTTGGTCATCCGTATAACAGGATCTTCCACCATCACGGTGGCTTCCGGCATTGGATTCGATGAATCTTTGCCCATCGGCACAATAACCACTTCCAGCCTCACCCAAAACTTCACCGTTATCACGAACCAAGCCTTCTTGGACCGCCTATACCAAGCCAACATGATAGTCAGGCTCGAGCATTTGTTCGGCGCTCCTTGGGGATACGTCCCACAGCCTGGTCTCCTCATTCCTCTACCGACTAAGGATCTCAACCTGACGACCAGAGTCACATACGAGACAGATATAGTCGGTTTTCGCTACAACTGTCAGTGGCGGGCACCCGATAGCTACTCCGGGGACGGTGTCACACTCGGAAACCTGACGTGGACCGGAGACCTCAAAACGAATGCAACCTCTATTTTCTCCGACCCAACTGGTGTAGGTAAGCTCTAAAGCTTATGAGCCCTTGCTCGTTGCCTGATGAGACATACTAGAAAGCGGTTCCAGTATCCTTCATTTGTTGCCCGCATTTGGCAACTACACGGGCGACTCGGTTTACCTTTTCTTAGGAGGAAATTTGACTGTGTCTCCTAGCTTCAATGCGACTTTCAACAGTACAAGTCCCAACAGCACTTGGATTGACCTCAGCGGTCTTCCGACAGTATTCAACGGTGACGGCTTTGCGGGATTCTCCGCCGCTAGGGTACCCATCAGGTACCTTCGTGCTCCCCTCGCCACTCTCTTAATCTGTAGCCCCAACCTCTCTTTCATGTCCCGCGAGGTCCGCCTTGAACCAAATTCTAATCTCACGGAGCCTGATATCGAAATCCCCTTTGGCACCAGAGTCCCTTCACCACATAATATCGACCGGCAAGCCGCCCGGACGTTGTTCACAACCATTCTTCACACCGCGATTCGTTCGCTGGATGGGGGGGTTATTAAACCTGCCGATGGGTTCAACTATAACTTCAATTGGGTTTCAGTGACCATGTTGTTGGATATGCCCATGAGTCGCAAACAGCAAAACCGTTCCTCGATCCAACCGCTCAGCCAGTGGATCATTAATGATCGCATGGACAAATATACACTCTCTGCTTTGAAAGCTTTCACTAGTGGCTACCAGGGGCCGGATTCAGATGATAGCCCTGCTCAAGACGTTTTCGGTCAACAGGTCAAAGCACAGTTCACCAGCCGAAAGCTCGCACTCTCTGCGAGTTTACAATTTGCTGTCCTTCACTCTGTTTTGTTTGGAGTCCTGGTTTTGATGCTTGCGGTATTGATATACTTGAATAAAACTCAGCTACGACGCTCGTTTGACTTGAAGTCCTTAAATCCGAGAGCAGAGTAGATTTAGTCGCGATTATGGATTCACGGAGCGGGTCATTCTCTTGTTGTATTATGGGCTAATGTGACTGGTCATTCTTTCGTTTTCCTTCGCTTCTGGTACTACTTCAATTGATTACTGATGTAATAAATCCCCCCACTGTATCCCATCGATCGTCCTCAAGGCCTTAGACACGGACCAGAGCGGCGAAGTCCAGCCTATGCATGTCCAGACCACCTCAATAGCTCCGCAGTCTTAAGACACTGCCAGTAGTGTGTCTCCCCAAATCGATAAATTGACGCGCATCGCATCGAAGAAAGCTATGCTTCTACATCCGCTTCGGATCATCCAATTGTTGGCACAAGCACGCGATAATTGTTTCCCTGGTTATAGGACCCACCCAGGACCGAGCTCGCAATTGCCAGCCTCGAGACGCATTCGTGACTGGGAAAGAATACATTGCTCATTCCTAAATTGGTAGGCTCGCAGCAGGCAAAGCGGTGCCGAAGGTATTCTAAGTACGTGCTTAAATACGGAACTACCATAATACCTTCCTCAGCACTAAACAGATTTTCTCCTCCACTCCCCAAAATACCATCATGGATTCGTCACCAACATCAGCAATGACTGCAACGGTGCATCTCCTGGTTCTCATACACGGCATGTGGGGAAACCCTGGCCATTTGACTGCGCTGGAGGCTGCTATTGCTGCCAAGTACGCTGAATCCACGGAACATGGAGAAGAGCTCGACGTTCTAGTGGCAAAGTCAATCGAAAATTTCGCAACCTATGACGGGATTGACTGGGGGGGCGAGCACGTTGCTGACGAGGTGTGCCACACCCCACAGCTTTCAAGTGATGACGCTAATCAGACCTGTTTCCAGGTTTTCAAGCGGGTGAAGGAGCTTGAAGTGAAGGGCAAGAAAGTTGCTAAGCTATCTGTCACTGGTTATAGTCTGGGTGGCTTGATTGGGAGATACATGATAGGGTGAATATCTTTAGCCCATTGCCACACTTAGTCACTGACAG
Organism: Chlorophyllum brunneum; assembly: GCA_963576785.1. Classification (NCBI taxonomy): domain Eukaryota; kingdom Fungi; phylum Basidiomycota; class Agaricomycetes; order Agaricales; family Agaricaceae; genus Chlorophyllum; species Chlorophyllum brunneum. The sequence goes on from OY756149.1 coordinate 1,709,167, forward strand.
GTTTTTAGCATCCTTCACAGGAACGGATTCTTCAAGGATGTAAAACCCGTAAACTTTCACACCATCGCTACTCCGCATCTTGGGTTACTCAAATACCCCTCGTTCTTCTCGTCGCTGATGAAGCGGTTTGGACCACAGATGTTGTCGAAGACAGGAGAACAATTCTACTGTCAAGACAAGTGGACCAAGACCGGACGTCCGCTTGTTGAAGTCATAGCAGATCCTGGTAAGCGAGTGGCTAGAACTGATGATTCAACAAGCACTCAAACTTTCTTTTTCTAGATCAAATTTTCTATCAGGGATTGGCGCAGTTTAAGCAGATAAGGATATACGCAAATGCGTAAGACCTACTCTCGCCTACCCGTGAAACCCCCCTCTGACTGATCTTAGGATTAACGATATCATAGTCCCGTACTGCACGGCTGCAGTAGAAACTCAAGACGTCTTCGCGGAATACATACGTAACGGCATTCAAGTGTGCGTTTGGGTGATCCTGCAGCTATTCTAAACATTGACGCGCCACAGGGATATGGATAAAGAATACGAATATATGATAGATAAATTCACGCTACCAGATACCCCGCCCCCAAAGCCAGAGGTTTGGTCTGCAGCATGGTTTGACGGATTAAGGGTTAGACCCCTTTTACCACCTGCAGCACAGTTTCGTTTCCCTCTCAATATTGTACGTGCCCCCTCTCTATTGTCTTGCCGGTGACATTTGACCCATTGAGTCTACAGATCGCTTACTCTATGCTCCCATTTCTCGTGCTGCCAGCGGCCACCTATGTGCTTTATCGCTTCTCTAAGGAATCCTCCGCTTCGAGAAAACGTGTCAAGCAACTCGAGTCTTCCGACACTTATGGTCAAAGGCTGGCGGCCATACTCTCAGACCTGGAATGCGAATTCGAGAGCGAAGTAGCCGACGTCATTGAGTGTAACGAAGGCGAACCATGCCCGGTTATCAAGGCTAAGCTTCATCCTGTCGTAACCCCTGTACAGATGAAAATAGCAAGGTGGTTAAATCAGCTCCCGCTCAAGAAAGAATTAGCTTTCTTCCCTTGGGTCAGGAACTCGCATGCTATGATTGTCAGTAGAGAGTCTCATCGTTTCCCGCGACATAAATTGGGTGACAGCATCGTTAAACACTGGGCTGATCATTTTATTTTTTGAAGCGTGTAATTGGCATAATACCGGATACATACTTTTGGGGCTCTAATACCCAGTTTGTAGTTCCTGATAGATACCGCTCGGGACCAAAACATAGCTTGCATTCGCATTTTTAGCGTGAATTATGGCAAGTTGGACTATAACGTTATCTGATATGGACGTTGTATTCATAACGGTAACCTCGAGCATTGCACCCTGTCTCGGTGATGAATCGAAGCAGCTCACGGCGACCCTACAAGTCCTGCGCGCCAAACCTCCAAGCAACCCTTTCTCTTCTGTCTTCAACCTTGAATGCAAGCGATGACGAACTAAATAGGTAGCATACGCTTTCCATGTGCCGCAGCAGTGGTTCTCGTGGACTGTGCATACTATTATTTTTCATTGATTTGTTTGTGGCGCATGGCCACGATCATGTGTGTAGATTCCGGAAGGCTCAGATCCCGAAGGTGGATATTTCGGTTGGCTGCTATCCGGCTCCACAAAGTGCAGGCGAAAAGGTTGTGGATACGGCTTTATTAGAATGATGTACACAGGTTTTCACCGAAAATTCGATGACAACTGAATTGAGGCAGAGTTCCCTACATTTCAAATGCCAAAAACCGTTTGCGGATACAGACACTTCAGTACTGCAGTTCCGTAACATGAGATCGGTTTTGAATTAGATTAGCGCGTGTTTGTAACCCGGCTCTGATGTCGTACAAAGGAGCCATGACTGTCATATCTCGATCCATATCACATCAGTTCACTCGCAAATTAATCATATGTCAGTCATAAAATTCAGCCTTCTTAATCACTTCGCTGAGTCACACGCTCCCAGGCTCCAACATTTATCTCTCTCTCTACTATCACAGAGTTGCGATAAGTCCCATCCGATATTTTCGACATGAGTGACGGAACGACAAGACGGGTCGAGGAACGAGAGTTCTTCGAGATCGTGGTCTTAGGCGCTGGTGCGTCCCGCCATATCCTCACTATCCATGGTCGTCGTCGATCTAAGCCCCATTGACGTCACTCTACAGGTGTGGTGGGTTTAACGACCGCACTCGAGATCCAACAACGCGGAAAAGGCAAATATAGGGTCACAGTCGTGGCTGACGCCTTTCCGGGAGATCCGAATACTGGTGTCAAGTACACTAGTCAGTGGGCTGTTCGTATCTCATTGCTCACTCTCCTTGGCCATGTGGCTTATTTCTGTGTTTGGTTCTGGATACAGGGTGCACATCATGTATACAATACGAGGGATAGGAAGAAGTATCCGAACGATGACTTATATCGTACGCACTTTCGGGTTTCTTTGACTACTGGAACCAGGTTAATGGACGGTGCCGATAGATTTCGAGAGAGATACGTTCAAGACTCTTTGGGAATTGTCGGAACCAGGCACGGAGACAGAAGAATGCTTTTTACGCATACCGCAGACCGAACTTTTCTATTTTGACCGCATAACGGATAACAGCCCGGGGCCTGAACCATTAGAGGAGATGCCCCTCGTGCGTCTTTCTCTCTCGCACAAAAGCGAACTAAATCTTGCATCCAATAGTACAAGCGTACTCCACCCGAACAACTTCCACCGAACGCGCATGCCGGTTGTACATTCCACACCCTCTCTATCGACACCCCCATCTATCTCAACTGGCTCTTTACACGTTTCATAGGTCGAGGGGGTCGTACAGTGCGAGGGCATGTTCAACACCTTTCCGAAATAATTGAAGGTGGGATCGGCATCTTCGGGGACCGTTATGGTGCGAAGGCAGTAGCGAAATATGGTGTACGTACACTAGGGCTGTCCAGACACCCGACGCCTTCTCCGTCCCCTTCTCCTATTCCTACGGACCACCCAACCGTTAAGCTTGGTGATGCAGAAGGCCTAGTGCAACATTCGGTAGACAAGATCCATGCTAGGAGGATGCAAGGGCGAATTGATGCTCTGATTGTGTGTACAGGTTTGGCTACAAGGTTGCTGGGTGGAGTGGAAGACTTGAACGTATATCCAGTGAGAGGGCAGACTGTGATTGTCCGCGCGCCTTGGGTGAGATCTGGTATTACTGAGAGTGGAGGGAAAGATGCAAAAGGGCAAGAGGTTGTAACTTATATCATCCCTCGGAGAAGTGGTGATGTAAATTGCTGTCCACCGTTGACGCACATGTGCTGATGTCAGACCGTAGGTTATCGTAGGTGGGACCCGGGTTGCCGATGACTGGTGTGTTCAGCATTGATCCTCTACACAGTCCCAAAATCTTATCTTTTGGGCGTCCGATAGGTACCCCCAGCCTCGCGAAGACACGACGACTGAAATCCTTACACGAGCACTTAAGCTCTGCCCACAACTCGCACCTCCAGAAGTTCGGGCCATGAGGGAGCCAAACCTCGATGACATCTCATCTCATGTCGTTGGTGAAGGGTGTGGACTTCGTCCTGCGAGGAAGGATGGTATTAGAATTGACAGTGAGTGGTGGGATGCCAATGGTAAACTCGAAACACAAAACGCGAATGGGAGCGGCGGTGAAGGCGAAAACGTGTTGGTTGTATATAACTATGGGTACGTGTGTATGTGAAAAGTTTGGCTGACGACTGATCGTGTTCTTTAGACACGGGGGTTATGGATATCAGAGTTCTTGGGGCACCGCCAGAAAGGCTGCAGATTTATTGGAAGCAGGGTTCAAGGATATCTAATTCAATTAAGTGTGTCAAGGTTTTTGTAAGTGGAGTGTGGCAGTGTGTCTAAGAATAGAACTGCGAACCGTCTAAATATCCTCTCTACTCGAAGTCGGCGGACCAAATTGTGTACCTGAATGTTCGCAAGGACACCCACGGCTTGGAAAATACCACCTGTCAGATCGATGACTTTTAGGTTTCAAGTACCAATCATATCATTGGGACGTATTTTTTTGGGCAGAAAATGCAAGTATAGTCCCGCTTTGTCCCCCTTGTCTGACAATCCTGACACCGGAGTTTTGATCGATGTGACAATGGGTGCTCTCGAGATTCTGTTGAGCGGTCAGATGACAAGTGATAACTGCGAATACCACGGCGCATCATGCAGGTATGCTTCAAGAGCATGGTCCAGAACTCCAGATTCCATGAAGACCACCGGGCGGTCCTGGATAATCTTACATCCTGATAGGGATTTTGGCAATAATGATGCCTCACTTCCCTTCAGCAATTATAAAAGCTTCGATGCCCGCTTTAATAGTTGCGTCGGGTTTCATCCCAGCTACGATGTTCTCCATTAAGCTCCATTCCTTGGTTGCTTTCCTCTCCCTAGGTGCATTAGTCACCGCTCAGGTACAACACACCCTTCCCCGAACATGCTATAGTAACTCATTCCTCGCAATGAGACTGGGACTTTTGCCATTCGTGGCAACATCAATTTTCAAATCCCTTGGGTTGAAGTGAGGGGAGAATCACAAGACGTCGCAATAAATTACGCAGTTAAGCCAAATCCTGGCACTGCCACTGTATGAATCCTCCTCCCTCGTTGTCCTAGTTCAGACGATTGACCGTTTTCCTTAGTGGAACATACAGAATGTTGGTAGTCCCAACGACCCAGGTCTCGTAACCATCTTTTCTTCCGGGGGAGGTTTTGCCATTCCACTCCCAGGCAATCCGTTGGTGTGTGGAGGAAACGTGCCGGTAATATTTTCGTGGTTGACGGAGAGTAGTGACCCTTGACTCTGACACGATTATAGCTCCTCGGAACAAGCTTCATTGAACCCGCCACCTTGTGGAAACTCACTCCTATCGGAGGCAACAGCTTCTTCGTACGGCCTCTCTGACTATTGATTATACAAATTACTTAATCTTGGGTAGATAACTACCAATGTGACTCGAGCCAATGGTCAAGTAACCACGCTTTTTTGGGCCATGCATGAGACTACCGGGCTGGTGCGTCATGCTGACTTCGATGTGATAATTTAATTATATCCTTGAACAGCTGCCCCTTGACGCTTCAATTGACAACCCTTGCAATGATGCAGGGTTTACTTCCAATATATTTCAGTTGCTCGACCCACAGGAGGCATCATAGTTGTTCAGGATAAAATAGTATTACAATTGTTTTGTCGAGAGTGCCGATTTCCAGTTTAATACCTTGAATCGAGGATAGAGTGAATGAGAATGAATCCCCCCACATCGCATGCTATGTTTCAGCGCTTGAAACTACATAACGATGAGTAGTAGTGGAAGCTAGAGGACGTCGAATCCCATGTAATCCTGAAGAAGACCTCCAACATTCTTTCCCTTCCGAGGGGTAATTTCGCACTCAAACGGAAGGGGTTCTCTGCAGTAATGATACTACTTAACCTGACTCCAACTCAGTATAAAATTAAACACCCACGAAAGAAGAGACAAAGTATTGAATTCAGGCTCGACTTGAATTGGTTGGCCTTCAACATCGAGTGCCGGCGAGATATCAAACAAGGAATGGATGGAGGCAGCTGCTATATAAAGTGTTGATCGTGCGATATGAGATCCTGGACAAATACTGGGTGAAATACACAAGTGTATCAGTTGAGATAAACGAAAAGAAGAAAAATCTGGGGACGAACCTACATCCAAAGCCAAAAGTACCCATAAAGGAGGGATCCGGAATATCAGTGTTAGGAATACCGTCTTTAGTGATAAAACATTCTGGTCTGAACTCTTTGGGATTCGGGAAAACATCTTCATCGTAAAGCATAGCACTTTCGATGGAGCCGCTCATTAGCTAAATGGTAGTAGAAAAGGAGTAATAAGACTCACTGGATGTTTGCCATAATTATGGCACCCTTCGGGATGTAATAACCTTTGTAGACATCATCTGTGGTGGTCAAGTGCAGTACCCCTGCGATGTAGGTGAGTATCTGAACAGGGGATCCAAGGGATCTCGGTCGAATTATCTTACCCAGTGGCGTGATTGGATTCCACCTGATGGGACGTGGGTTCAACCAAACGCAGAGAATGGAGTAAGCTCACCGAAGGACCTCTTTCAGAACCGCAGAAAGATAAGGCAGATGTTCCCAGTCCAAGAAGTCCGGTAGCCGATTTGGTCCAACGACCGAATCGATCTGTTCCTGAGCCTTACGCTGAATCTCTGGATGTGTGAGCATTACAAGAGTGAAGGTCAAGATGGATATACTGGTAGTTTCGTATGCAGCTGATATTCCGGGTTGAATGACTATCTCTCATGTTCGGATATGCGGGACCCACCTACAAAGACCTGTGCCGCGGCCTCTTGTATGTGGAGTTTGTAGATCCCGAAGTCGGGCCGATCCTTGTAATTTTCTATATTTACGGATACAAAAGACTCCACAGCCGTTCCTTCTTCTTTATCTCTAATTAGAAGAGAGAATATAAGGCGTTTTAAGGCTAAACTCACCATGCTTTTTAACACGTTCTGGAATGGCACTTCCATCAAACGTTCACTCTCCTATCGTACTTTGCGTGCATCGTGCTTGAAGGGTGCCCCTGGCATCCATTCTGGAACATACTTGAGAATAGGAATGACATTGGCGAGATATTTCCCTGCAGAAGCAACCTCCCCTAGTTTAGAAATTCCGTCTGCTATGGAACGGATGAAAGGGTCATTGATTCGTTGAACAGGTAGGCCATAGGCCATGGAGACCGATATGGCCCCGACGTAGCTACCAGCAGATTGAAAATTAACGGTGTGTGCAGAAAGAGGGGAAAACTCACCTGGTGATGTGCTCACGAATATTTTGAGGATTCTCATAGATGCTTGGTAGAAGGAACTTGCGAATAAACTCTAGGGTCCTTTCCTGTTCCCGGTGCGGGTTCTTGGGAGAAAACCCGGGGGGTTACCATGATTTCGGGTTCAAACTCTTCAAAGTCGTTTCTAGGACCCACATTTCGTGAAGCATTACCATCCTGGTTCTAGGGAACGATCAATATGTTTTACTGTGTCTTGAGTCCAGAATGAATTTAGCCTACCAACTGGAATACAATGCCGACCACTTTTCAAGGAGGTCGATTGCCATTTGGACATCGTTGATGACAACTATCGGTTGGCCCAAGGCCTCAACGTACAAGATCTTCGAACCTGGATGACTATTAGTAACACATACTAGTTGAGTGTACGTGGAAGATCTAACCAAGTCGTTTCTCGAGCTCCTCGTAAAATGCATACATACGGTTCAATGGTAGCTGGAGAGCTTTTCCAATTAGTGGCCACCCCGGAGGTCCAGGCGGGAGATGAACAAATTGTTTCCGACGATGACGAAGAATGAGGTGAATCGCGATACATAGGCAGACACAGAAGGCATCTCGCACACTGAAAATTGCCATTGGATGTAGGTGAAAACGGTCAATGTCTCGTTCTAGTCACTCTTTATACGGTTGGGACTTCCCACGGATATCGAGGAATCGAAGAACACAAAGCGACACGGAGGTTGTAGTATCGGTGTTAATAGCGAAGCTAAGACGGAGGAGTAAGTAATAGAAAGCAGGGTGTGGATTGTGTAGGGCGAGGGACGACGCGTGTGAGAGGGGGTTCACCCCCTCGACGCTCTAATTAACCTCCCTTTTGACTGTGATAATGTGTGATAAATGCCTAGGATGCAGCGCAGTGAGTTTCTCTTGAGATACGCCGTCGACTTTGTTATATCTATTCGGCTACAATTTTTTCTCGTTACTTCCTGAATGTTAGCGAACACTTCGGATTTGCGATGATGTGTGTTTGAGCAGAAGGGGGGAAATGTTTAAATCCTTTGTTACGTCGTATCACATATGCCAGAGGGAGGCTCATTAACGCACGACACCACCCCTACTAGACTCCTTCACACACACACCTTCAGGACTGAATCCCGTCCTTGCGTAGACGCACCACTGTCGAGAGGGCGTAGATAGAGTTAGTCCACGCTCGCCGCGTCTTAGCATTAGGCTTGCTTGCAGCGGCACAGAAATTGAGAGTTCATGATCATCATTAATGCACGTGGTGTGAACTACGTATTCATGATGTCATCGGCAAATGTGCGGGGACAATGAATGAGAGCTTCGATGGACATCTGGAGTATATGGAATGCGTATGAAAGCTGGTATGTGGTGATGAATAGCCTTGGATTTGGTTGCAACCCACATTCGAGATGCTGGCTGGGGACGTAAGCGGGTGCAAGGTGCACGGTAGACTGAGAAGGAGTCTGTGATTGACCCTCGCAACAAACCAAGTATGAAAGGGAGGAGTGGACGGACTATTATCATTCGCGGGTGCCATCCAGCAAATAGAATGTGTTCTAGCCAGTGGCTATCATTCCATCTTTCCAATGTCGGTGTTCAGTGTGGCACGTCAGAAAATTGCCCACGCCTACAGACAAACGTGCCAGGAATATCCTACACGAAGTTTGATTAGTAGCACCGGTTGTTGTTGAGTGGTTGCAGGGGTGGCTGTTCCCTTATTCGGCACAGGCGGCACACATACAGCAGCTTCGATCGATCGTTACTGTTCTAGCTATGACTATAGAATACTGTAGGCACAGGTGTGTTGTATGAATAGGTAAACTGCAGATCCCCAAGGAATGCTTGGTCTGCTTGGTCTTTGCTGGCGGCGGGCTACAATAAGCGGAAATAGAAGGGTGAGAGCGAACAAATTGTCGTGCAGCCGTTGATTGTTCTTGGGCCACTATTGGAAATGCGAGCCGGGGATGATGAGAGGCAGACAGGGCCGAAGGGCTGTGGATGGGCTGTTGAGAGGGACGGATAAATTCACGTGGTCAAATATTGCTCGGTGGAGTAAACTTGCCACCTTCCCTCAGCGCCGTCATCATCTTGGCTTGGTCCCGTTCTTTTCCTTCTTCTTTACCCTTCCTTCCTTTCTCCTTACTCCGGTACACATGCTATCCAAGGATGCCACCCATGAGGACGGCCATGTCGTCGATGAAGACGCTCCTGGCCCTCCCATCTCGGTACCAGATTCCGGCGACACTGGCGAGGGCGGCAAGCTTAAGATGATTGTGCAACTGGTCAAGAAGTGTTTGGGGGTGAAGGACATTGCTACCATGTACGTGTCTTCTCAAGATCGCTCAAAATGGTTCATTGATCATGAATTAATATGACTACAAAGGCGGTTGTCCCTGCCAGCGTCACTGCTTGAGCCCGTTCCGAACCTGGAGTACTGGCAATACCTTGACCGACCGGATATATTTGCTGCGTTGAGTACCACGACCTCACTTTTCTATCTATTTTACTCATTCTCTGTAGGATCAATGATTCCGAGTTTCCTTTCGAACGTATGCTGGCCGCCGTGAGGTTCGCTTTCACCAAAGACCTCAAGTTTGTGGTGCGTTGTCATCCTACCGAAAAATCTCAGAGCCTCGGAACTAATGGGAGTCTCCACAGCACGGCAAAGTGTGCAAACCCTACAACTCTGTTCTCGGCGAACACTTCCGCGCGCACTGGGATGTCCCTCCCGTCACCTACTCCGACGACCCATCACAAATGCCCATCCCCTTCGTTCATACAACCGTCCTCCCAGAGTCCACTCCCACAGTCAATATATCCGAAACAGCTAGCGTCAAGAGCGGCAGAAGCTCCAAGAGTACCCGAAGTGGACTCAGCGCCTTCTCAAAAGGCAAGAGTTCCACACCTACCACCTCTCCTCCACGATCCGTCGATGCCGACGTGGCAGCTCAAATGTCCAACCTCAGTCTCGGCAATGACAATCATCCTGAGCGACTGCGTGTGATCTTTGTCACGGAGCAAGTATCCCATCACCCGCCCGTGTCTGCCTACTACGCTTCATGTCCAAAGCGACACCTAGAGATGCGCGGAGTTGATCAGATCTCGGCAAAGGTATCTGGAACGACCGTCAAAGTGTCACCAGGGCAATACAATCAAGGGATCTTCGTCGACATAACAGGAGGCTTTGGAGAGGGCGAGCGCTATCGTATTACCCACCCGGTGGCATCCGTTAATGGGGTATTAAGGGGTAGCTTCTATGTCACCGTCAGCGACTCGACTATCATCACATGTACTGGTGGCAAGCCTGGAACGAAGTTTAGGGCAGTTATCGAGTATAAAGAGGAGGTAAGTGACTGTTTAGCTTTTAGAGTTTCCTTCCAGCTTAAAGACGACCCCTGTTAGTCCTGGCTCGGGAAAGCGCACTTCCTGGTAGAAGGCGTGATCCATACGGTCCATGAAAGTGATACCGACCACGAAGGATGGACAAAGGTCAAACACGTACCTACAGACCGCATTGTTGCGGTCTTCGATGGCTCATGGCGTGGTCACGTTCGTTGGCGACGAGTCGGCGCAGGATCATACCCGAATGCGCTATCATCATCAGCTTCTTCTCCTTCGCCTTCTCATGAACACCTTGCTACACCCGAAATCCCACCACATGCAGCTTCGCGCATCGATGTCTCTCATCCTGATGGCGAATACTCAACGTTATTAGACTTGTCAAAGTTGTTGGTCGTACCCAAGGAGGTGCGACCACTAGAGAAGCAATTACCCCGCGAGAGTAGGAAGCTGTGGGAGAACGTAACGGAAAATTTGTTGAAGAAGGAATATTCGGAAGCTACGAAGGAGAAGGTGGTAATTGAACAGAGGCAACGGGATGAGGCGGCTGAGCGGAAGAGGAAAGGAATTGAGTGAGTGATTTACGTGTTCATTCATATTCTGTAGACGCTAACAATACCGTGCTTCAGGTTCATACCCAGATATTTCGAGAAGGACATCTCAGTTGGTTATGCGGAACTCACAGACGAAGGATGGAAAGCTGTGAAAGAGGAACTTGAGCAATCTTATTCCCCCTGATATCAGCCTTCTTTTTTTACTTTTTTTTTTTTCTTTAGCTATTATACACCCGACTTTATGATATACCACATTGTTTTTCCGATCGCTATTGCGTCCTACTGTATATCGACGATTCCCCAGAAATGGACTTTTCTCTAGATAGAGAAATTGTGCTTATCATGCTATTACATGATTAGCCCATCTTTGACTGTCTGATTCGAAATGAAAGAGTCTAGAAGCTTAACAGACCTTTTTTTTCGTCCGTCATACCCCCGCGTTCGAATATTGAATGATGTTCTCATCAAAAATTTGATTCTTCTCGAAGATGATCATATATCGTTGCGGAAGTTATTTTTAAGTGTTTTGCTTTGATCCCTTTGTGTGATCGGGTTGGGGGGGGAATGATGTGTGAGGTGATGACTGGGTTTTTGGCGAGGATCTTGAAGCCCGAGATGAGTTGGAGACGTGAATAATGGATGGATGATTCAAGCGAGGTGAGGAAGTGTGGATGGAAAGTTTAGGCTTGTATACTGGATTACGTCGTCTCGGTGCCAACCAATATGTGGCAACGCAAGAATTTTACCTCAGCTCGTGAACTTGTCTGCGTTTGGCGCGCTTCCTCCTGACCATTATACTTGTGGTTCCTAACTTTTCTCTTAGTCCCGACACGGATCATGAACACATTGTTACATTGTGTTCATTTACACCGATACTATAGAACGCAAGGATCGTTCCTGGTTACTGTCCTCCCTGCAAAGACGCCTGACAGAATATGCCGAACATCAGAATGTATGTTCCGGTATAATCGCACCTTCTTCTGGACGCTGAGAACCTCCAGGGTTTCAACTCAAGTCGAATAGCCACTTTTGGGATTGGCAGGATTGAACATCGTTCAATCCATCAGTCTTCGAGGCTCAGGGTTAACTATATGACGCGAACATAACAAGTTCACGAGGCACACTAGGGAAAAATGCTTTATATTAGGTGGGAGGGTGGAGACTACCCTTGCCTCCATTCCCGGCCAGTACACATTCAAGTACCCTCTCGCTTTCGACATGGAGGTTCTCAGGTTATCTCATCCCGCCCTCTATGTCGCCCTTGCATATCCAGTCTTCTATATCGTCCGTCAGCTATGGTTTCACCCACTCAGTCAATATCCTGGACCGAAACTCGCTGCGATTACGAAGTGGTACAAAGGCTATTATGACCTAGTTGAGGGAGGTGGATTGTTGGTACATATCGAGGAACTGCACAGACGCCATGGTGAGCTGTCCTGTGGATGTCTTCACTTCTAATCATTCATTACCACTCCAGGTCCTGTTGTTCGCGTTGGCCCGAATGAGGTTAGTACTTATCACTATGGTCCACATGTGCAACTAGGAAGATCGCTCAAATGACTACCTGACATGGTAGATCCATATCCTCAGCGCACGCGCTTATCACCAGATTTATTCCTCAGCCTCTCGCTACCCAAAGGAGCGATCCTTTTATCGTGGTTTTGGCTTGGATGGGACATCTTTCGGAGAGACGGATCCCGAAATTGCGAAGACGCGGCGAGACATGTTAATCCCGCTGTTCTCTCGACGCTCTATTCTGAAACTCGAGAGAGTGGTACAAGAGAAGGTATGTTCCTTCTTGGTCTCTTAACCTTCGAAACCCACACACTTTTTTTTAGGTTGACTTGCTAGTCTTGCAACTTTCCAAGTACAATGGCCAACCAGCAGACCTATTTCTGGCATTTCGTTGTGCTACGCTGGATATCATCTCCTCGTATAGTTTTTCATATTCCTTCGACGCCATCGAGTACCCAGGATTCAGCCATCCGATGATACTCAGTTTCGAGAAGGCCGTCCAATATTTCTGGTACACGAAATACTTCCCCTTCCTCCACGCCCTGATCAACTTTACGACAAAGTGGTTTGGCGACACAGAACTATCCGTTGGCAACACCACCATTCAGAATCGCGTCTCCGCTCATGTTGACTCGTTTTTGGAGAACGAAGCAGCTTTAGATAATGCTGAGCATGAAATCGTTTACCATCTTCTTCTTCGACCTCAAAACGAGAAACTGCGCCAGAATCCTCTTTCTCGAAAAGAGTTGATTCAAGAAGGCCAGGTTTTGTTGCACGCTGGAAGCGATACTGTTTCCAATACCCTTAACTGGGGCGTATTTCGAACGCTGAGAGATAAGAGCGTTCTTAGAAAGCTACTCTCTGAACTTCGTGAAGCCTGGCCAGATAAAGACCAACCTATGCCATACACAAACATCGAAAAGCTTCCTTATCTAGTGAGTAGCGGGGTTTCGCAACGTTGTGAATTTTATTGACCGTAAACCTAGACCGGTGTAATTAAAGAGTCTCTTCGTCTTATGGCTAGCGTCGTCACACCACTTCCTCGCGTAGTCACGGCAGATGTGCACTTGGATGGCCATTTCGTACCGAAGGGTGTAAGTCCAAATATACATACCAAATCGCGTTCTAATTTTAGTCTTGGTCAGACCATCGTGTCGACTGGTCACACTTTTTTGCACCGCGATCCCGAAATCTTTCCCAATTCTCTTGCTTTCAAACCAGAGCGATGGCTTCAACCCAACTCAAGTGTACTCGAGAACTATCTTGTACCCTTCTCAAGAGGTTCAAGGATGTGCCTCGGTATCAAGTAAGCAAACTATGGTTACATCCCGACATGAATTGACATGAATTGCAGCCTTGCATGGTGTGAGCTGTACCTTTTGTTTGCAAACGTATTCAGGAAGCTCGATATGGAATTATACGAAACAGAGTGAGTTGAATTCATGTTTCTGAACAAGATAGCTTACGATGATACTAACTTATGTAGCCTGTCGGATTATCACTTCAAAGAGATTTTTGCCCCTGTATTGCAAGGAAGGCACTTACGGGCCACTGTTCGCGAAAGACACGATTAATCACAACAATTTTTATAAAGCCTTTACGTATCTCTGTAAATTCTTTAGGACCCAATGAGTCTACGATGTACACGACAAAGTAAGGATGGTGGTCGGGTGATTGGGCCCTTATTCCACTTCACGCCATGGTTTATCCACTCCTGCGTCCATATCCTCTTCCGCCCCTTCCAACGCCGGGGCTTCCATACGACGAGTAAAGTCATTCATATCAAGTAGAGCAGCCTCTCGAATACTAGCATCATAACCTCCAGCTTCGTTGACAGGCTCAGAAGGATCCCATGGGATTGCCGGGCCTTTCCAGCCACCATTGTTATGAACGTAGTTGAGGAAGGAACGCCAAAGAGGGTCTAGACCCAAAACCTGAGGATCACCAACTACAATGAGTAGTGCTTTGGCACGAGTCACTGATACTGTAGTAACGGATGAGTATACGAAGACGAGGTTAGCTCAGGATGAATTACCGTTGAAACGTCTTGGACTAGCGACAAAGCCAAGAGTATGAAGTATATCATACGATATAAACTCTTTGCTGCTTCGGACGGTGGAGATGATAATAACTTTGCGTTCCTGAGCATCAAATTAAGCCAAGAATCAAGGGCGTTGAGAGTGGTGGGTGTTACCTGGCCCTGAAATTCTTCTACTGATGCAACTTTGACTTCGTCGGCGACACTGCGGAGGGTACTTCGGATTTTCAGACATTGGGCATGGTATGGAGCGATGACACCAATATCCTGGTCACCTGCAAAGAAAACAGAATGAGAAGAGAACGCTACACATGCTATGATATGACATACTCGTTCTGAATTTTCGATCGGCTTTGAGTTCTTGCACATATTTCTTGACCACAATGACTTCATCAATATTAAAGAACGAGGGTGAAGAAGCTTCTCTTTCATCGTTCCCAGATACACTATGGAAAACGACAGGGAAGTCTTTGTTCGGGAGCCAGGGTGAGTCGAGGTACGATTTGGTGATCATTTCATCAGCACAAGCTTGAAGATCTCCGCCGTAGAACCTCTCATTCGGGTACTTGAGGATGGCATCATGTGAACGGAAATTCTTGGCCAATTTCACAATGCTGGGTATAAAGAGTCAACTTTGAGCGCATACAATAACAATACTGGACTTACCTCTTTCCACTACACGTTTTCAAATCATAAACAGGGCATTGCATCAATCGCTCCAGGTAGCTAAGCTCTAATCCCAGCTTACTCGCAACACTTGATCGAACAATTGGACCGAGCTGCTTTGGGTCACCAGATAATATCACGTTGGTAACATCGTCAGCCATCGTCTTGATAGGGACTAATGCCTCCGGTTCCGTCGCTTGCCCGGATTCATCAACGAATATGTGGCTGAAATGACCGCGCGGCATTCCTATACCAGAAACTATAGATGCTGAGACACAAGTCGCAACAATGACTTTGAATCTTTTCATCCTGCCCATTGAAGGTGCCCCAAAACAAGGACGGGAGTTGGGCATCTCGTGATAATAGGTATATGGTAACAATTCATCTGGAACTTGGTCTTTATACCTTGACGGCGCGTATAACCGAAAGAGTTCGTCGATTCCAAAAGAGTCTCTTAGCCTTATGGCAATAAGATCTGCTGCCGCATTCGACGGAGCACATGCAAGGATTCGGGTGTTTGACTTGTTCTTGATGAGTTGTTTAATCGCTTCAACGATCGTCATTGTTTTCCCAGTTCCAGGTCTTGATCGAAATGAGCACACCATCATTCGTGTCAAATAATTTACTTACGGGCCAAAGATGATGAAGGGCAAGGACCCACTTGGCGCGCTCGTGATGGATTGGATAGCCTGTAGCTGGTTGGGATTGTTGGAGATCAAGGGGTTGAAAGGTTCGAGGTTTTGATTGGGCACTGGACCCTTTGGGAGGTGCGATAAATCGGGGAAAATTATACGAGAGGTGGAAACAACGCCTAAAGCTTGATGTTGACGCCAAAGGGGTATCTTGTTCAACTTGAAGCGAATGTGATATTTTTGAGACTTTGACCAGCCATCGAAAGATTGGTGAAAACGTAGGCCGACTTCGTACTGGCGTACAAAATGCACATGACCCGCGTACCACTGACCTGCCGGGCTATCATGTTTGCGCACGAGGATTCTATCGCCTGTTATCCCTCAAATTTAGTGGTGAAGACTTCGTTGACGATTGAAAACACACCTATTAGGACACTGGGACGTTTTTCTGAGAGACCAGGGACCCCTAGACTGCAAAATAGTTCGTCCCAACTGAGCATTCACAAAAAAACAGAAAGATACTCACTAATAATACGGCAGGTTACGCGTCAGTGTTGAATCCGTCATATCGTAGCGCTCGAGGTCATGTCTGGGGCGTAGCGAATGAGAAAAGTTTTGGGGAAGAGAAATAATACGTACTCCATCCTGTGTTCCTCAATCCAGATTAACATCTTGAAATGCTGACCGTGGTTCTCGTGATCGAACCTCTGGGGAAGAAAAGTGCTTCGTATTGCTTGTACATTCTGAGGTGACGAAGACGAGGACGTGTTCAGAGCTGATAGAAGACGCGAGGGAACACCTGGCTGGGGTAGTTGTGTGACGTAGGAGATGGCTGCAAGAGCGGGAGGTTTGATACCCTTTACAATGTTCGTCTCTGGTTCGCGCTGCGTTCGTCGCCCGCGCGAGTATGGTGCCTTGGCCTTCAACTGTTGATGCAAACCGGAATCTCCGACTATAGCCTGTAACAATCGAGCTATGACGAATCGTTTCTTGGTTTGTAGGTCCTCAAATTCGAGTTCAAGCCAGTCTTGATATCGCCCGATATCTCTGTCCATCAAGCGAATTGTGATCCTGACTGGCAGGGAGGTTGAAAGAGGTTTCTTGTTGCCCTCAATTTTCAAGGTGAACCTGACCCAGCAACTGAGCAGATACGAGCGAAAAGTGTGTACTGGACTTACGAAGCCGTGGAAAAAGGAGCCGCACCCAACCTCAGCTTCGCAGAAGCGAGGAGAACCTTAGTCGAGTGAGCGGCGGTCCGAACGCGAACGACCTTTTGCGAGCGCTTGCTTTCCAGTGGCTCGTCCTGTCCAATGATTCCGAAATCTACGCCTCCTTCAACTAGGACTCCGTTCTTGTTCTTTTCTGCACCCTCGACAGCAGCCTTGAACGACGCTACAGGTCGTTGAACACCATTTGTTACTGCACGTCGATGCTTGTCGCTCCTAATATGCGCGCTGAATCCTGCCGCATTTTTTGCCAGAAAATTACAAGCATCACAAGATAGGGCCTTGTGGTTGTCGGCTAACCAGTCGGAGACTTTGGAAACTCCAGAATCCAATACGTCTGAGCAATTCTGCATAGGGGATTGTAGTGGTAAGAAGATTTGAGCAGTTAGTGTATTTCGCCAGCGTGTCAAGGTTCACCTTGGTAATTTATTCAGTTTACGTATAAGCCCGCCCAATACATTTGTTATTTTGCCACTAGTACGAGAAATTGGAGAGGGCCATACGAGTTTGGAACACCCCAAGAAAACGCTTGAAAGATTCGCGTAAATTAACAGGAACGTGAGTCCATCATACACGGAGGTGATGATGGTTGTGATATTCTGATCCGATGGTACTCTTACGGAACAAATGGCTTACCTAATCACCTCTACATGTCCAACCACGACGATGAGGAAACCCGAAGACTGGCTACAAAACAATCATCACCAGCATGGCTTCCAATATCCATCGTGCGTGCAGAATCAATCTACACGAAGTATACGCTCACAATTCCACAGCTCCTAGGAACATCCCTGGCAATCGGAATTCCCATTCTCATGTTCCGCAAAGCCAAAGCCGCGTCTCTCAAATTGGCTCTTGAAAACCCCTCAGCAGCACCTCCACGCCGTGCCGCACCATCCTCATCGTCATCATCATCAACGGCAGTCATCCTCCCCAAATCCAAACACCACCGCCACCGAATTCGTTCACTTCCCACCACCACAACCTCCACCGAACCCAAATCATCAGACTGGGACTCCTCCTCCCCTTCCATTCTCACAGCTCTCTCCCAGAGCACAACTTCCAACGCTCTTTTCGCAGGCAAAGCATTCCTAATTGCAACCACTCTAGTAGGAATCAGTGCTTGTGGACTCGTTTACACAGTTCAACACCTCACAGGTGCTTACACCGTTCCCGAATTTGCTCGTCGAATGCGATATTGGACAGACCAGAATTTGACTCCGATTAAGGATAGGATATATCGTGGACCGGAGAGTGATGAGGAACGGAAGGCTATGTTTGAAGCTGCGCCGTTTGGTATAGGCATGGATGAGGAGTGGACATGGGAGGAAGCTGAGAAAAGGTTGCAAAAAGCTTATGATCAAGGTGGGTTCACCCTATGGGCACAGGTGGCCCTGCGAGAGCTCGAAGCAGAAGCACGAATCGAACGTGCTAAACGCCAATGCGAAATCGCGACGGAGGCTCGTTCACGCAATTCATAGATGGTATATTGGACCTTTCGTAAAAGTAACACAAGTACAATAATACCTGCACAATACCAGCCAGGACAACCACACTACTCCAACTCCCGCCATGGACGATCCACGCCAGCATCCAAATCTTCGTCGGCTCCTCCGATAGTAAGAGCTTCCATCCGACGCGTAAACTCATTCATATCAAATTCTGCGTTCTCCCGAGCCTCTAAATCATACATCCCAGCCTGATCAACTGGTTCAGTAGGGTGCCAAGGAATAGTAGGGCCCTTCCACCCGCTGTTGAGGTAGATATAGTTGAGGAATAACCTCCACAGTGGATCAAGACCCAAGACGTTCGGATCACCAACAACGATAAGGAGAGCTTTCGCTCTGGTGACAGATACTAAAGAAGAATCAGTCAAGGAGTGTGTATGACGTCTTTTCAAAGTTCACCATTGAAACGACGAGGGCTAGCAACAAAGCCGAGGGTATGTTTGACGTCGTACGAAACAAATTCTTTGGAACTACGAACGGTAGAGATGATGATTACCGTACGCTCCTAGACGGATTATTGTGAGATTCAGCACCCTGAATTCAGTACTACACTAACCTGGCCTTGAAACTCTTCGACTGAACCGACCTTGACCTCGGCTGCAAAGCTACGTAGAGCACTACGAATCTTGAGGCATTGAGCATGGTACGGTGTTATGACACCAATGTCCTGGTCCCCTGTTTCAGGCATTGGTGAACTGAACAGCGACAAACACGACGACTTAGGACGTACTGGTTTTGAACTGCCTATCCGCCTTCAACTGCTGTATATACGTCTTTACTTGAAGAATCTCATCGACGTTGAAGAAGGATGGTGAAGACGCTTCCCTGTCATCCTTACCAGTGACGGAATGAAACACGACAGGGAACCGTTTATTTGGAAGATAAGAAGAACGGAGATAGGCATTGACGATCTTGGCATTAGCGGATGGCTGTAAATCGTTTCTGTAAAATTGATTGTTAGGAAACGAGAGGATATTCTCATGAGAGCGGAAGTTCTTCAAAAGCTTGATTATACTATATTATCGTGAAAAATGAGTCCACGATCCCGGTCTTGATTAACCTCGAAGGGAATTTACCTTTTACCAGTACCAATAGATAACTCATATGGCGGCCTGCTCACCATTCGCTCGAGGTAACTGATCTCGAGACCAAGTTCACGTGCAATTCCACTCCGAATAACCGGTCCTAATTGTTTGGGATCTCCGGATAACACCACATTGGTCGCGGTGTCTGTCATCATCTTAATGGAGACGAAGACTTCGGGTTCCGTGGCCTGCCCAGCCTCGTCGATGAAAATATGACTGAAATGCCCACGAGTAATTCCGATACCAGGCAGGATAGACGCGGAGATACATGTTGAGACGATTACTTTGTACGTCTTCATGATAGCAAGAGGTCGAACGCCGAAACAATGTCGATTTTGCCCATCGTCGCGATGATAGGTGTATGGTTCTAATTCATCAGGTACTTGAGCTCTGTGTCTTGAAGGTGCATACAAACGGAACATTTCGTTTGTGTTGACGGCGTCGAGTAGTCTCTGGGCAATAATGTCCGCTGCTGAATTTGAAGGAGCACATGCGAGAATCTTGATTCCTGGATCTTTCTTCAAAAGTTGTTTAATTGCCTCGACCATTGTGACTGTTTTTCCCGTTCCAGGCCTACCAATCAATTTCAGTTATACATTCATGAGGACGCAGGAAGGAGACGCACGGCCCGAACACTATGAACGGTAATGATCCGGGAGGAGCTTCCATTATTGATCCGACGGCTTGAAGTTGGGCAGGGTTGCCGGAAACGAGAGCATTGACTGGTGTAAAGTTGGGTGAAGGTATCGGAGCCATTGGAAGATGCGAGGAATCAGGGAAGAGGATCCGGGACTGTGTGAATGCGGTGTCGAGAGCCTGATGTTGGCGGCGGGAGGGAATCCGGTTGAGTTTAAACCGAACGTGATACTTCTGAGTGGACGTCCAGCCACCGAAGAGCCCGTGGAAACGTAAACCGACTTCGCGTTGATTTATAAAGTGAACATGACCTTCAAACCAATGTCCCTGTTCGCCCCCGGTCCTTCTGGCGAGGATCCGATCGCCTATTTGAGTATCATGCATGGGGTTATGTTCGTGACTTTCTCCAAAAAAACAAAACTGACCTATCAGAACACTCGGACGCTTCTCTGCCAGCCCAGGAACTTCGAGACTGGGGCATATGTTACAAATAATATTCAGTGTAGATAGAGAACCGCATACAGATAATACGGCCGACGGTAACCGAGGGTCGTTTCGACCATATCATATCTTTCAAGGTCTTCCCTTTGATGACATTAGATTCAGGCCCAGGACAATAAGAAAAAACGTACTCCATTTTGTGTTCTTCAATCCAAAGGAGGGTCTTGAAGTGCCTCCCATGAGAATCTGCGTCAAGCACCCCCGGTAGGAATGCATGTTGAATAGAATCGACATTCTTTTTCGATGGAGTGGAAGAAACGGTGAGAGCAGATAACAGGTGTCCCGGAATATCAGCTTTCGGGAGCCTAGAAACATAAGTGATCGCGTTGAGGGAAGGGGGTGGGACACCTTCGATGACTCGCGTTTCGGGCTCGCGTGGTGCGCGGACGCGCGGGATATAGGGCGCCTTAGGTCTCAACTGAGCATGCATCGATGCGTCACCGACGATGACATGCACCGTCTTTGCGATGCCAAACTGCATTCTCAGTCTGGAATCCTCAAATTGTACCTCTAACCTATCTTGATATCGACCGATGTATTCTTGTTTGAATGTTACGTTGATCTTTATAGGTCGAACGGCGGATAGCTGGAGATCTCTATTGTTGAACGCGATATCAAAACTGAATGGAGTCTGTTAGACTGAGTGATGCCAGACAGCAAGGACTCACGGTGACGCTGCCCTCTTCGTCGAAGAACCGAGGTCAGCGCTCAGCTTCACTGATACAAGTGTGATCTTTGCCAGCGGCGCTGTCGCGCGAACCTCGATCGACCTGGTGATGCCAAGAGCAGCGATGGCAGGCTCAACGATGCCGAAATCCAAATCTCCTCGGATTGTGACATCGTTTTGGTCCTTCTCAGCCTCGCCCTGGGCCATTTTGAACGCGGTGTACTTTTCGCTATTCTTGTGCTTTTTCTTTCTCGCGTGACGCCCCCATGCCTCGAGGAGGACATAGATTTGGCAATAGGCACAAAAGTTATGAGTTTCCAGAATCTCATGGGGAATATCCGTTTCCGGCTGAATGTTTGGCGAGACATTGAATGACGAAGCATTGGCTTTATGTGGTCTTCCCTTCTTGTGCGAATTCCAGGAGGCTGCTTGGATAACGCGCTTGCACAGGGGACACCATAGTACTCCGGGGGCAGAGGGGCGGGAAATTTTTTTCAAGTGTTTCCGTGTTACGCAATGTTGTTCGTACTCTAAGACCAGATTGAAGACGATGCAGCAGGCATCACAGACAGGGATGTTATGGTTATAACCACAATTGCGGTCGCTACACCTCCCCGAGGAAAGTAGTTGTGGACAGCTGCGGTCAGGCCTAACCTTCATGGCAGTGAGAGTAAGGGAGGGGGGCCGCCTACTTGCAGCCTCTTTATCATCCATCGATATCGATACAGTCCTGTCTTCTATACGTTGCGTCCATCTCCTGATCTCCCAAGAATAGCAAAGGCGCTAAATGATGTAACGAGATGTAGTCGAAAGAAAAGAAACGGTACTGGAAAGCGTCCGGATGTTCATAATCAATACACATCATCGGTAAAAATAGCAATCGGGACGGCCAGGTTGTTTTCGCAGAAAGGCCTTGCGGCCGGAGGGCCCGGACGGACGTGCCAGGCATTATATTGTGGTCTATGCAATTCAACAAGGGCGCTCATTCCTACATCCACCATTGGTGTACCGCGATTTCTTATTTTATCACGGCAGTGTAGTTTGATACATACCAAAATATAAGAGTTAAATAGCGAATCATCGGGCTAAGACAACTCCGAGTCCGAGATTAACAATGTGTTAGTAGTAACTACTCCATTTCCCGCCAAGGCTTGTCAACACCTGCGTCTGGGTCTTCATCAACACCCTTCATAGTCAAGGTTTCCATGCGGCGAGTAAAATCGTTCATATCCAGAAGCGCCGTGTCACGAGTAGCATTATCATAACCTCCGGCCTCATCAACAGACACCGATGGATCCCAAGGAATATCCGGTCCCTTCCACCCGTTGTTTTTCTGGATATAGTTTAGGAATGATCTCCAAAGGGAGTCGAGGCCCAAAACGTTTGGGTCACCAATAATTATAAGTAGGGCCTTTGCTCGGGTGACGGAGACTAGAGAGATATGGTGTCCCCTTTTAGAGACGAACAGGCGGAGACGATGAGTTCTCACCATTGAAACGTCTCGGACTTGCGACGAATCCTAGGGTGTGGCGGACGTCGTACGAGACAAACTCTTTGCTGCTACGTACGGTTGAGATGATGATTACTTTTCGTTCCTGTGTCCTTTGTCAAATTGACAGTCTTCCTAGGGGACGCTACTACTCACCTGGCCTTGGAATTCTTCTACTGAACCGACTTTGACTTCGCCAGATCCAGCGCCCAGAAGTCTGCGTATCCTTTGACATTGTGCATGATATGGCGTAATGACACCAATATCTTGTTCTCCTGCCAATAAATCTCAGTACTCAGGGGAAAGAGTATAACGGGGGCCACAAACTTGTACGGAAGGCGCGATCTTCCTTTAGTTGATCGACGTATAATTTAACTTGCGTAGCTTCATCAATGTTGAAAAACGAAGGTGAGGAGGCCTCCCTGTCGTCTTTTCCATACATCGCGTGGAATACAATCGGGAAATACTTATTGGGTAGATAGGAAGATCCAATGTAAGCGTTAATTTCCTGCCGGGCGCCTAGTGGTTGTAGATCACCACCATAGAATTGCTCATTTGGAAACTTGAGGATCGCTTCGTGCGAGCGGTAATTCTGGACGAGCTTGATGATGCTGTTAGGCAGTAGATAAATGAGTTCGCGGGACAGGTTGCAAGATATATTCGTACCTCCTGCCAGTAGCAACCCCCAAATCGTATGAAGGACGCACCATCAGTCGTTCCAGATAACTCACTTCGAGTCCAAGTTTGCAGGCAATCCCAGAACGAATGATAGGACCCAGCTGCTTAGGATCTCCAGATAGTACAACATTGGTCGTCAGACCTGTCATCTTCTTGATGGAAACAAATACTTCGGGTTCGGTCGCCTGTCCAGCCTCGTCTACAAAAATGTGGCCGAAATGGCCACGCGTCATGCCTATTCCTGAAAGAATGGCTGCAGATATACAGGTAGAGACGATGACTCTGTAGCGCTTCATAGTTGCGATTGGTGGGACCCCAAACGATGGTCGGTTCTCCGAGTCATCGCGATAATATGTGTATGGTTCGAGCTCGTCAGGCACCTGGTTCTTGTATCGTGAAGGCGCATACATGCGAAACATTTCTTCCCTTCCCACCGTGTCCAGGAGTCTCAGCGCTATGAGGTCCGTCGCAGAGTTGGATGGGGCGCAGGCGAGAATTTTGGCCTTTGGGTTGCTCCGAAGAAGCTGCTTGATTGCCTCAACGATGGTAATTGTCTTGCCCGTTCCTGGCCTGTTTCGAATGTAAGCCAAGATAAGACGAAAGAAGAAGACACGCACGGCCCGAAAACTATGAATGGTAGAGATCCCTCAGGCGCTTTGAGTATTGACTTAACGGCTTGCATCTGAGCGGGGTTATTCGAGATGAGGGGGTTGAACAACGTAACGTGAGACTGGATAGCAGGGTTCATTGGCAAGTGTGACGGGTTCGGAAATAGGATACGAGGCTCCGTGAAGGCGGTGTCAAGCGCTTCATGCTGGCGCCTAACGGGTATGCGATTCAGTTTGAAACGGACATGATGCCTCCGAGAAGACGACCATCCTTGGAAGGACTCATGAAAGCGTAGGCCAACCTCCTGCTGGTGCACGAAATGGACATGCCCTGCAAACCAATGTCCTTGTTCGCTGTCTTTCTTGCGGACCAGGATACGATCACCTTGGAGAAGAGTGTATAAGTTGCAGAAATTCACCGTCAAAGATCGGTTTACCGATTAGAACACTTGGACGCTTTTCAGCCAAACCCGGGACAACGAGGCTAGAGTCCGTGAGAGCGAGCCCCTTGTAAAAACAGTAAAGCTACTTACTGGTAGAGATGCCCGTTTTTGGCCAGCGTCGAGTCGATCATATCATAACGTTCGAGGTCTTGTCTGTACTATTGTAAGAAGATACCAGAGTTATCAAGGGAATAACAAAGCGTACTCCATCTTATGCTCCTCAATCCACAACAAAACCTTGAGGTGTCGCCCATGTGATTCTGCATCAAGGGCCCTCGGAAGGAAGGCACGCTGAATCGAGTCAACGTTTTCTTTCGAGGACGCGGAAGAAGTCGTCAGAGCCGATAGAAGGTGTTTGGGTATATCCGCTTTCGGCAGTCTGGAGACGTAAGGAATGGCGCTCCGAGAAGGTGGAGCGACACCTTCGACGACCTGGGTTTCCGGTTCCCGTGGTACACGAACCCGTGGAACGTAGGGTGTCCTAGGTTTCAACTGGTCGTGCATCGAAGGGTCCCCCACGATCGCTTTCGCCGTTCGAGTTATAAGGAAGCGCTTTCTGAGAGTGGAATCCTCTAGCTGGACTTCAACCCTGTCCTGATACCGACCAATGTAATCTTGCTTGAAGGTGACATTGATCTTGGTGGCACGCAGAGTGGATAATTGGCGGGTTTTTCCCTCAATTGTGACCGCAAATCTGAACAACGTTCTCAGAAAATCTCACAGAAAGAGCGAGAGACGTACGGTGATGGTATTTTTCTACGCATAGACCCAATTTCTCCGCTGAGCTTTACGGATACAAGAGATACCTTTGCTAAAGGAGCTGTCGCACGAACTTCTATTGACATTGTAACGCCATGGCGTGCAGAATTGGGTTCAACGATGTTGAAATCCAGGTTGCCCTGTATTGCAACATCGTTCTTGTCCTTCTCCGCCTCGCTCTGGGTCATTGTAAACGCGGTATACTCTTGGCCACGTTTATGCCGTCGGCTTCCCATGTGGTGTGGCAAGTCATAATGAGGGATATGGGCTTGGCAAGTCGCGCAAAATTGGTGAGTGCGTTGGATTCCCTCGGGTAGGTCAGTCTCCGGTTCTATCTCTATCGACACCCCAAGTAACCTGGCTTTCTTGCCATGTCCCTTGCCATTCTTGTGCTGCTCCCAGACCTTGAAAGACAAGAAACACTTGCAGAGAGAGCAATGCACCACCCTACGAGCAACTCCTGACTGGTGCTTTCGGCTCGCCAGGTGCTGATCGTAATCACGAATATGGCGACAAATCAAGCTGCACACGTCACATGTGAGAATATTGTGACTATGTGGACAATCGACATCATTGCAGGACCCAGAGGCCAATAAGTTGGGGCAGTTTCTCATGGCAATGGTAGTGGAGGAAGAAGGGCTGCTGTGGGATTATCTTCCCAGGGGCCCTATGTATGGCCATCCCTTTACAGCAGGCGAACAATGATTAATGATGAATGACTAATGACTCCAGAGTAATGACAAGCGAAGGGAAATGCGAACGCGCAATTCCGGTGGGCCATACAAGCACGGAGTGCTCAAGGATGGGGGACTGCGAGACTGTTCTCCACACCAGACCTCGATAGGCCTGCGAAAGCTAAGAGTGGTCTCTTACCTTCGAAACCGACGTAAAGAGTTTCCCGGGTTAGTAGAGGAAGTGGCTTCGTGTATTCCGAAAATCCCCTGCTCTTCATGCTTCAATATCTCGATCGCCGTAAAGTTTTTCCACGTAATGCCGCGTCGGAGGCCTTGGCAGGAACGTACTTCGAACCATCCAAACTCAAATTATGCATGGGAAAGGATAGAATGGCAACTCAGGGCGCTAGGTTTTATCTAGAGGTGCAACGAAGTGAAATGGGAGTAGCGTCAAGTGCCTTACTCGACGTCACGCCACGGTCTATCGACGCCAGCATCCACATCCTCATCACCAGCACCTTCCATCGTCAAGGCTTCCATGCGACGCGTGAACTCATTCATATCGACAAGAGCCTCACTTCTTGCTACGAGATCATATCCACCGACCTCATCTACAGGTTCTGATGGATCCCATGGAATATCCGGCCCTTTCCAACCCCCATTCCAATAGATGTAATTCAGGAAGGCTCTCCACATGGGATCAAGACCCAAGACATGCGGATCGCCAATAACAATGAGGAGCGCTTGGGCACGCGTGACCGAAACTAGCAGTTGAAAGTTGGTAAGTGTGTCTTTAAAAATAAGTTATGTCACTCACCGTTAAAGCGACGTGGACTGGCGACGAAACCAAGGGTGTGCCTGATGTCGTATGATACGAATTCCTTACTACTCCGAACGGTTGATATGATGATTGCCCTTCGTTCCTTTACGAAAATTAGAATGAGTACGTCAGAACGTCAACATACTCCACTTACTTGGCCTTGGAATTCTTCGACTGAGCCAACTTTAGTCTCATCGGCGATGCCACGAAGAGCATTCCGAATCTTAAGGCATTGTGCATGGTACGGAGTTATTATGCCAATGTCATGATCGGCTATAGAAATAAATCAGTCCGTACGCGGATGGTGGTGCACAGAACGTGAACATACTCGTCTTGAACTTGCGATCGGCCTTCAGCTGCTGGACATAGACCCGAGTTTGTGTGACCTCGTCGATATTGAAGAACGACGGAGACGTGGATTCCCGATCATCCTTTCCAGAAACCGAATGGAACACAAGAGGGAATTTTTTGTTCGGAAGATAAGATGAGCCAAGGTACGCATTAATAATTTTGGGATCGCCGCAAGGTTGCAGGTCGTTAGCATAGAACTTCTCGTTAGGGAACCTTAGAATGGCTTCGTGGGACCTGAAATTTTTCACAAGCTTGACTATACTAGAATTAGCGGGAAGATAAGCGTCTTGCACGTACATACAACTTAGTGTGGTACTCACCTCTTGCCATGGCTTGATTTTTGGGTGTATGGAGGTCGCGACATCAGGCGTTCAACGTAGCTCAGTTCAAGACCGAGTTTACTAGAGATACCAGAACGAATGATAGGCCCTAGTTGTTTCGGGTCACCAGATAACACAACGTTTGTTGAGTTGTCTGCCATCGTCTTGATAGATACAAATGCCTCTGGCTCGGTAGCTTGTCCCGCTTCGTCGACGAATATGTGACTAAAGTGTCCACGCGGCATACCAATTCCGAATACGATGGAAGCAGAGATAAGCGTCGATACAACGACACGATACCTCTTCATGGTTGCCATAACCGGAACGGAGAAACATGGGCGAGAAACGCCGTTGTTGCGGTAATAGCTGAAGTCCCTTAAAGAGTCTGGTACCTGCTTCTCGTCTCTCGACGGCGCGTACATCCGGAAAAGTTCTGTCTTTCCAAGGGCGTTACTGAGACGCAAAGCAATAAGGTCCGCGGCGGAGTTTGATGGCGCACATGCGAGGATTCGAATGTTGGCATCATTTTGGACCAGTTGAAGAATAGCTTCGACAATAGTGATGGTCTTCCCTGTTCCGGGCCTATGGAAAAGGTATGGGAAACAGCTAGACAATTCGTAGGACGGGTGCTCACGGTCCAAAGACAATGAAGGGTAAAGACCCTGGAGATGCAGCTAATATAGAACTTACGGCCTGCAATTGGGCAGAATTCGTGGAAATCAGCTTATTGTTAACCCTGGAGAGTGGTCTTGGAACCATCGTCCTAGGAAGGTGGGAAGAATCGGGGAAAAGAATACGTGACTCCGTAAATACAGTGTCGAGAGCTTGATGTTGACGTTGGAGGGGGATGCGAGTTAACTTGAAACGAACATGATACTTTTGGGACGCTGTCCACCCTTTGAAGGATTCGTGAAAAACTAAGCCAACTTCATCTCTACGGACGACATGGACGTGGCCTGCATGCCAATGGCCCGCCTGGTCACCGCGTTTTCTGACAAGAATTCTGTCGCCTAGAAGGCCCATAGTCAGTACTACTGAAGTGCTGTCATGCGAGCATAAGATATTACCAATGAGAACACTAGGGCGTTTCTCAGCCAAACCGGGAACGACGAGACTAATAGAGAATCAGAGAGAGCAAGGAGTGAGGATAAAGATACGAACTAATAGTATTTATTGTGCTGGGTTAATGTTGAGTTTTCCATATCGTACCTCTCCAGATCCTGCCTAACCAAGAGTCAGAACTCGCGATAAGAAGTACGGTAGCAGTGCATACTCCATTTTATGTTCTTCCACCCAAAGAAGATTCTTAAAATGTCGTCCATGAGTCTCAGAGTCCAAGATTTTCGGAAGGAAGCCGCGTTGTATAGCATCCAAGTTCTCTTTCGTCGCTTGAGAGGAGACAGCCAAAGCTGAGAGAAGATGGCTAGGTATCGCGGCGCGAGGGAGTCTGGTCACATAGGGAATGGCGTTTAAGGATGGCGCAGCCGCACCCTCGACAACCTTGGTTTCGGGCTCCCGATCTTTCCGAACTCGAGGGACATATGGCGCTCGTGCCTTCAACTCCTCATGAGCAGTGCGATCTCCAACAATCGCTCGCGCTGTTCTAGAGATGATGAAAGCCTTCTTGAGCTGCTGGTCCTCGAACTGTAGCTCAATACGATCTTGATATCGTCCAATAAACTGTTGAACAAATTTGATCTTTACTACAATCGGACGAGTGGTCGTCAATTTGCGACCTTCGCCTTCGATTGTCACGGAAAACCTAAATGTAATCAACATTTCAATAATTCAGGTAGTGTGGCGTTAGACTCACGGAGTTGCTACCCTTCTGCTCTGTGAGCCCAAATCTGCGCTCAATTTGGCTGATGCCAGGACGATCTTCGCCAAGGGAACATTAGACAATATCTTTAACGATACCACCTTCCCATTGGCACCGACCGTCGGCTCCAGAATACCAAAATCAGCGTCGCCCTCAATAATAACACCATTCTTATCCTTCTCAGAATCCTCTAGCGCGGTCTTGAATACAGTGTATCGCTGGCGGTTGAGGTGACCGCGGCTACGCAAATGACCAGACCAGAAGTGTTTGAACACCGATGTTTGGCAAATGCTGCAAAATTTGTGCGTCTCTGCTGGTAACACAATATCCGGCTCGACCTGAGCATCCCTCTGTTGGGAATCGGCCAGCTCTCGGTGTTTTTTCCCTCGCTTGTGCTGTTCCCAGACGCCGGATTCTACAGGGCATTCGCATACACGACAATACCAAGACTGATTGACGCTGCCCGCCATTACCCTCTTGTGCCTCCGACTCCGAATATGAGCGTTGTACTCTGCGATATTGCGCGACACATAGCTACACGCATCACACGTACGAATGTTGTGGTCGAATTGACAATCGGCATCTGAGCAGACACCAGATGACAGGATATTAGGGCAATTTCGGGGCATGAGGAACCGGGGGAACCAGAAGGTTAACAGCATCGAATCGCCATTGTGCTCATCTTATAAAGGAACGGCTTACTATCCGAGATCACATGAGGCGATGCATCTAGGGTCTTTGTTACGTATTTCTGGGTTTGATGGAAAATCGGCGCCCACTTCCGTACACAAAGATCTTATCGCCGGGATCCCTTCAGTGTTCAGCGTGTTCAATGGAACCACGAACACCAACCAGGTCAGGACTAGGCTCGGATGAGGCAAGGGAAAACAGGTTGGGAGAAAAGAAGAGATCATGCGGAGTCCGGGCGTTTCTTCGTCCAGTAACACGGGGCTAATGTCGGGGAATCTGTCAACATGCTTAGTACGTTGAGGGAACGAGGGGGATGGAAATCAAAATGATGATCATCAGAGGGAAACCAAATATTATACAACATCTATGAGAACAACTTGTTAACAGACGTATTTCCTTCCTGGTTTTTCTTCAACACCTGTACGCGACCGAAATGAGCTCATAGAATTATTCAAGTGCGGAAAGAGCAAACCTTTGCAACAGCAAATTCGAAGTCTTCTTGTGTAACGTGTTGTCTTCGTTCTCGTAATGCGTACATGCCTTCACATCACATCCGTCAAGCCGGCCCGCAGTATAAGAAAAGCGTGGAAACTCACCTGCTTCTGTGCAAATACCGCGAACCTCAGCGCCAGAACACTGGCCCATCTTCTCCGCCAAAGCGCGGAGGTTAATTCCGCGTTGTAGTGACATCTAACATCGTGTTAATACACATATACATCGCCTTCTGAACAAAGAAAACTGGGCGCACTTTTCGAGAGTGGATACGAAGAATCGATACACGTGCCTCGGGGCCAGGAGGGGGGAATTCAATCTTACGATCAATACGACCAGGTCGGAGAAGAGCCACGTCAAGAATATCTATGCGAGTAAAATGAGCAATGGTTCCCGGTAAGCACGCAAGATGACCTACCAATCCGGTTCGTGGCCATGATAACCTTGATATTCTTTGTCGACTCGAAACCATCAAGCTGGTTCAGCAACTCCAACATCGTTCGCTGCACCTCAGAGTCACCACCGCCACTCCCGCTCTCTCCACGTGAACTTCCGATGGAATCAATTTCGTCCATGAAGATGATACTGGGTGCATGTTCTCGTGCCATAACGAACAATTCTCGAACCATACGACTGCCCTCGCCAATGTACTTTTGCACAAGTTCACTTCCGCTCACGCGAATGAACTTGCAGTCTGTATGATGAGCGACTGCACGAGCCAGAAGTGTCTTTCCTGTTCCAGGAGGACCATATAGTAGGACGCCTTTAGGCTGAGCAATACCAAGAGCTTCAAACAGCTCTGGGTGTTTGACGGGGAGCTCGATGACTTCCTTGATTTCCTTGATCTGCTTGTCCAAACCGCCGACCATCTCGTATGTACTGTCTGGCACTTTTTCGACCATCATGAGCGAAACTAGAGGATCGACTTTGTTTGGTAGGATTTTGTGAATGGTATAAGAATCCGAACGGAGTGCGACGCGTAGGGTGGGTTTCAAGGCGTTTACCTCGGTATCCGAATCAATGTCTACAACTGAAAGATGAGGTAGAGTTGTCAGCTATGAAACATTATAGTATGAGTGGCTTCAATGTACGCACTGTACTTGCCCTCAGGCTGCACCTTCACCAACACCTTATTCTTCCCCATGACTTTCACGACTTCTCCAACATAGCTTCCAGGCTCTTGCAGCAGCTGCAATTCCTCCCTTAGGAGCCTGACTATTTACCATTTCGATTATTAGTTCACCCGATCTGGACCCATTTCAGAGGACAGACACATACCCCGAGCGTTGAGGGAATTTCTCTGTGCCTCCAACCGTCGCAGATTCTGTGTCTTCTGGTTTATGAGAAGCTCTGCAGCTTCTATCTTTGCCTGGTAGTACTGCTTGACGCCAGCGGGTGCGATGGTCGCTCTGACTGCAACGGCGGCCATTAAGATGATATGGTTGTAAGTAAATTGGATTTCCTTGACGCATGACGCGTCGATACGTGACGTGACATGTGCGTGACACGGGGTGCAGCTGTGACGTACTCATCCAAGTGGGTAGGCTATGCTGCCCGAGGTGGTACGATGTCTTCGGAACCATATGCTGTAGAAGGCAATTCACCCTAAGGAACATAAAAGAGGGGTCGGGTGGCTTGTCAATTCTGTCCCCTTCCTCCTTACCATCTGTAAGCATTATGGCCACACTAAGTATAGTAGCTGTGGCTAGCGAACCCACATCCGTTACTACTAATGTGTGGTTTTATCCGCCCGCGCAACCTCTCGACCGCTTCAGCTCCTTTGGCCTTGAGTCTCTCCTCCGTGACAACGGCACACTGGCACTTTTCTCATTGGTCGAAGACTTGCTGTGAGTTCAAGGCCTTGAGCTGAGCACATGCAGTATATTGATTTGACTATTACTGACCACGCCCCTCAGAACAGGATCGTTCACAACCAACCATATGGTTAATCTCCAGGAATTGGACTTGGGATATTGTCCCATTGATTCTAGTATTCCTTCCTTCGAGTGTATGAACAAATCGTCGGTGGTTGACCACATGCAACTTTTTGCCTCATCCTCGCGACCGTATTACAGGAGGGAACTTGACCCTCTTCCAACGATGCATGTCGAAAATGACGTCGACACCAATGAGGCAATTCAGGAGCCACAAACAGACAATTTCAAAGCTGCGGCGGAGGACAAAGAGCAGAGGGATGAAATTATAGGAAAAGAATATCTGGGATCGTTTTCCAACACGAATGACCCATCGCGTGTTAGGGAGGGTTCACAGATACCGCAAAGAAGATATCCAGTAAACCTCGTGCATTCAGAGCAACAACACAAGAACAACAACCAACTCAAATACCGCTTACTATCCAAACCAAACAATGGCTCCATCAGGATCCTCTTCTGCCGCAACACGAATACAATGGCAATGGAGACCAAATCGCCGGAAACGAGGAAAACATGAAATACCTGGAGCATGGGCTTGTCGCGCAAATGCTTCCAAGTCACCACCTGTGGTGAATGATCGTTGGATTACTTCTTGGAAATGGTGGAAGAAAAAAGAAACTTGGTATGATTCATTTGAGGGTGATTGGACGTTTTAATTTTTTAGATTTTTTATTTTGTTTGCTTATTGGTTTTTATTATTACTTTCTTGAGTCATGTAACATGTACATATTCCGTCCATGGACAAATAAACAAACTCTCATATCGTAACATGATGTTTCCAGAAAGTTATAATTATCTCCCACATATGACAATAATAGGTTGTATACTATTGGGGACTTCCGAAGAAGGTTCTCACGGATCACGTGGACAGATCGCGCCATCCACTCGCATCGTCGGGACATTGACACGAAATATCCGAATTGTCCGACGAAATGTGAAAACCCAATTTCAAAATATCATCTGATCTCACTACTACTACTCACTCATACCAACAACAATAACCGTAGAACTCAAAATCTCCCTTTCAATGTCAGAAGAACACCAACAAACCTACAACTCATGCACAATAGCAGAGGAGGATTTCCCACCCATACCTTCACCACCAAATTCTCAATCTCCTCCTTCCGAAGACGATGACTTGTCATCAGGTCCACCAACACCACCGAACTTGCATCAAAACACTATAGACCCTTCAGCGAAATGGCTTGTCCAAAAATTCGGAGGAACGAGCGTAGGCAAATTCGCAGTGAAAATCGCAGAAGACATCGTCGCGTGCGTCTTCTTCCCTCTTTCGAGTCATACTGACAAAGCTTACATATATATAAAATAGAAACTACATCGACCAACACAAAGTCGCTATAGTCTGTTCCGCACGTTCTGGATCAACAAAAGCCGGAGGAACGACGAATATTCTGTTACGAGCTTCTGCTGAAGCTCTTCGTCGACCTACTAATAATAGTAGTAAACCCTCAGAAACACCTGGTACAGGAACCATCACTCCAATTTCGAGAGGAGGACTTTTTGGTACTCCGACTATTCCTGCGCATTCTGAAGGATCACAATCTCCACCGTCGACTCCCCATAGTCGTTCACCATCCACACCGTTTTCGGGGTTTGGGTTTACGCCGATCAATTCGAAAGATAAGACTAATGATGGTGGACCGGACTTTGTGCGTACGGTGGATTTATTGAGGGAGGAACATGTTATGGCTGCTAGGGAATGTGTGACTCGACATCCGGAGATTTTACAAGAAATTGAAGAGGAAATTCATAGAGATTGTGATTGGTTGACGAGTTTTTTATTTGCTCTCAAGGTAGGTGTATATCGTACCTCGAGTCACGGAAAGATAATTGACATGTGGAATAGGTTATTGATGAGATTTCACCAAGGTCAAAAGATACGATTATCGGACTCGGAGAAAAACTCGCATGTAAGCTAATGACGGCTATTCTTCGGGATCGGGTATGTTTCCCTATTGTCTTCTTTTAATCAAGGAATTTGGTTGTGACGGAAACAACCAAACAGGATATAGACGCTGAATATGTTTCATTGGAGGATATTGTCCCTGCGATGGATGATGCCGAAGAAAAGACGCTGGATCAAGAATTCTATGATAGACTTACGGTTGCTTTAGGCGAGAGGGTTAAACAATGTGCACCGCGTGTGCCTGTTGTTACTGGTAGGCTGTTGACAGTTTGACATGAAGCCGTCTTTGGTATCCTGGTTTCTGATATGATTTCCCCAACAGGATATTTCGGTTCCGTGCCTGGGTCCCTTTTGCGTCAAGTCGGGAGAGGGTACACGGATTTATGCTCGGCGCTCTTGGCTGTAGGGCTCGAAGCATCGGAACTTCAAATTTGGAAAGAGGTGGATGGGATATTCACAGCCGATCCACGGAAAGTATCAACCGCACGGTTGATTCCGATAATTTCCCCGGATGAAGCGGCGGAATTGACATACTACGGAAGCGAAGTTGTACATCCATTCACTATGGAGCAGGTCATCCGACGGCGTATACCGATCCGAATCAAGAATGTCAAAAACCCAAGGGGCGGGGGAACAGTCATCCATCCGGACCCTGATGCCGATGCACCCCAGTTCCACCAGGATTCGTCTAATCCGCCGAGTATACCCGAGCCTGTGTCGCCGATGATGTTGCTTGCACTCGAGGCGGAGGCGGATTCACCGCAGAGAAAGAGACTGCCTACGGCTGTGACGATTAAAGAGAATATTATCGTGCTGAATGTGCATTCGAATAGAAAAAGCGTGTCGCACGGGTTTCTAGCGGGGATTTTTACGACGTTGGATAGATTTGGAGTGGTAGTGGATTTGATTACGACGAGCGAGGTTCATGTGAGCATGGCGATTGAGGATGGACTTGCGAAGAAGCTGTTGGATAGGCTGGTTAGAGAGTTGAAGAAGAGTGGAACGGTGAGTGGATTTTTCTATTTGATTTTTCTGGTGCGTTAACTTTGTCCCGCGCTTGCGGTTCTCCTTTGGGCAGGTGTCTGTGCACAAGGAGATGGCGATCTTGTCGCTGGTTGGAAAGCACATGCGGAACATGGTGGGGATTGCAGGGCGGACGTTTACGACGCTTGCGCAGGGGAACGTGAACATTGAGATGATCAGCCAGGGTGCGAGCGAGATCAACATTTCGTGTGTGATTGAGAGCAGGGACGGGATCAAAGCACTGAACCTGATACACCAGAGCTGCCTGCAGATCAAGCCGGAGGGATCTCTGGGACGCGGTGAGTATGGGGCTCGATGGGTCTAGCGAATGCTGATGGACGCAGTGGGACCGTGGTTGTTCTGAGATATAATTACCGGGGGCTGTAGTGTCGGTGTTACGTAGAGTGTGATGGTTCCTCGGTGGGAGAGTGGGAACACGTGTGGGAGTCGCCATTAATACACGGATGTCCTTGCACAATTTCGCTCCCACCCCCATGCCATGCCTGTCCCCACCGACCCCCTCGACCACCTCACCAGACCACCCTCAGACGAGTCTCCCGACCAGCGCGCTCTCCGTCTCCAGACCGAGGAGCACGCTCGCCAGGTCAGTGCCGCCATCGATGCCGGCATCAAGGCAGAGCGCAATGCCCGCAGGAAGAAACGCATCGTCAGGCTCCTTCTCCTAGGTCAGAGCGAGTCTGGTCAGTAGCTCTTCTTTCCCCATCGACCCTTTGCTGACGATGGGCAGGCAAGTCGACAACACTCAGGCGTACGTCTGCCTCTCCACTCTCTTTTTTCGCCATTTTAATCCGGTTGCAGAGTTCCAACGGCTCTACACACCCACAGCCTTCCGAGAAGAACGCATCCTTTGGCGCGCAGTCATACAACTCAACGTTGTCAGATCAATACGTACCATCCTTGACACCCTCTCAACCCCAACCACTGCACACGCCTCACCACAGACATCTCCATACTCCTCACCCCGAACCCGTGCTCGTAGCCTCTCCCGTCACCCACCACTACCCGAGATACCCGGTGCTACCGACGCAATGGGTAACACCGTCGATCCCTCACCAGCCTCCTTTTCC
This sequence comes from Chlorophyllum brunneum, assembly GCA_963576785.1. Lineage (NCBI taxonomy): Eukaryota > Fungi > Basidiomycota > Agaricomycetes > Agaricales > Agaricaceae > Chlorophyllum > Chlorophyllum brunneum. The sequence continues at coordinate 1,745,486 of OY756149.1, forward strand.
CCTCCTCGACACGCCCATCACCACGCTCGTAGCGGCGGAGGCGGTGGCGGCGTCGATTCCGACGGCGATATAGAATCCGACGTGGATTATACTCATACCACCGCATCTGGTTCGGTCTCGGGCTCAGGTTCAAGGTCGACGCTAGCAACGAATTACAGGAACCGTCATGCCGGCAACTCCAGCGGCGACTCCCCTCCATTACCTTCACACCCACACCAGTACTATACGCAACATCACCCAAATCACATCGAAGCCCTCAAATCACGGCTGTCGCCAATCAGACATGTTGAGCAGATGTTAATAAGTAAACTCGTACCCCCAAACGAGGAGGAAGCCACCCATCTCGGTCATGGGAATATTGGTGGGAGTGGTATACATTATATGACTTTTGCAGCCTATGGTGCTGCGTCGTCGGAGAGAGGGAGGAGTGGTGGGGGAGAGGTCTTTGTGAGACCGACGAGTATGTGGAGAGGGGCTCTCGCACGTGCGAGGGTGAGTTACCCGAGCTTCTTGGGAGATGGAAGAGCGGATGGCAGCCTGAATAGTGGTGGAAGCGATAGTGGGAGTGGGAGTAGTGAGGCAGAAGGGCCAGACGAGGCACAGGAAACGCTGAATGCGCTCTGTGGCGATATGATTCAGCTATGGCAGGATGCCGGTATTCGGGAAGTCTTGAAAAGGCGGAAGATTCGGCTAGAGGAAAGTAGTGGGTTCTTCTTGAATGATCTGCACAGAGTTACTTCGCCCAGGTACATGCCCTCGGATGGTGAGTAGTTCAAAGTCTAGCGTCACATTAGATTCTGATATACCTCTTTTGTACGTTAGATGACGTCCTCAAGGCTCGGCTTAAAACCGTCGGCGTTGCGGAATATAGGTTCGAGATGGAAGTACCAATGACCAGAGATACAGGAACAGAATGGAGGATCGTCGACGTTGGTGGAAGTCGGAGTCAGGTGAGTATAAACCTCCCTACCCTTGGCGATACTAACAAACTCATACAGAGACGTGAGTCTTCACTCATAAACCACACTCACTCTGAGTACTAATGCCCAGCAGCGACATGGGCACCCTTCTTCGATGACGGTTAGTCTCCTTTTGACCCTCCCTTTGTGTCACGCATCTTTCCTTATAATACATGCCCGCAGTCGACGCCATCATCTTCCTAGCACCGATTTCAGGTTTTGATCAAGTTCTAGCTGAAGATCGGACCGTGAACCGTTTAGAAGATTCAGTCCTACTCTGGAAAGCCGTCTGTTCCAACAAACTTCTCGCAAACGTCGACCTTGTGCTATTCCTCAACAAGTGCGATATTCTAGATGCGAAGTTGAAGCGTGGAATTCGGCTTGCGAAGTATGTGAGGAGTTATGGTGATCGAGAGAATGATTTGGATACTGTTGGAAAATGTGAGTCATCCGAATCCACTTTGGTCAGATTCTTCGATGTTTTCTGATGGTGGGTTGAAACAGATATGAGGAGCAAGTTTAGTGCCATTCATAGAGAACATTCGCCGAATCCGAGGAAGTTTTACGCATTTTGTACATCTGTGACGGATACCGCTACTACGGCTGGTATCATTGCTTCTGGTGAGTGATTTCTGTTGTCCCCTAAAGATGGACCTCGGGTTTATTCGGTTCCTCCCTAGTGAGGGATATGGTGATACGCCAACATCTGAGGCAGTCGAAGCTTCTATAGCATTGGCATCGATCTTAACTCTTTGATTCCCCTTTTCCTTTGTGTTGTCTTTTGCCTTTTTTGCGTTATATGCTTTTTTTTATCTGGGATTACACAGCACACGATACCATCTCTCTCATTTATTCACCACCAATCCTTTCACCTCCACACATATCATCTTTCGTCGGATCTCTTTGTGTTTAGTAATGATATCTCCATCTCCTGTTTCATTTTTTTGTTTTACTTTTTTTTCTATGCGCGCTTTTTTTTGTATTGATTAGTGAAGGCGGAGGTAAGAAAAATATGTCTTTTTATGATGATTATGAGCACTGCGATATATACTTTCGTCAGTACATTTAGACAACACCAACAACTTGTTTTGAATCGGATTTAAAATTTTTTACAATCATTCCTTACTTTCAATCGGTTCACCACGCAGAAACGATATAGCATCATTAATCAACTCAACCCACGAAGAACTCGTTTTACTAATTAATCAAATGTTCAAACACTAGATCAATTAGCGCCAAGGAACAGTCATAAGTAAACTGTTGAAGAAGACAAAAAAAAAAAAGCTTCAGGCACTGATGTTAACATCTTCAATAACGTATGTTTTTAAAAAAAATCCGATTTAGGAAGGAAGTTGAGAGTGACAGGTGTAAAAAGATAAAGATAGATATTTCTCAACTTGGGATTTGGTTTACTTTAGCCGAGAGAACGTTTTCAGTTTTTGCCTCGCTTTTTTGCTATCATAGGCGGTTGTCAGGCACAATATGAAAGATTGATTTTCCCTTGGGTTATGAACGTTCTTTTTTTGCGTTCTCGGCGTGGTGCGGTGTTTGGGGATGTCGTTATTAGGGTTGAGGAACGATCAAGCCTCGTGTGGGTGTTGATGTGGGTAAATGGTGGGTGAGTTTATCGGATTTTATCAGCATTTTTGAGAGGTTGGTGGTGGGAGTGTTTTATGGTGTTTTGAATAAGCAAGAGAGTTATGGTTTTGAGAGAGTTCGAATTTGGGATGCATGAATACTAAATTGTAGCCCGTTCAACCCAGCATTAAGGAACCATCCCTACGTCATTCCCCACTATATATATCGGTATCTGTTGCGGTGTGCCGCTGGACCATATGTGTGTGTTGAGTCTACATTTGGACACGAAGCAAGTTCCGGGACTTTGGCCAGTTACATTGTTGCTTCGTCTACACATGTGCCATGAAACACCCTCCTTCTCCAACCCTTTGTCTCTTGGCCTCCGTTATTCCAAGAAAGCGTGTACTGAATATAGCCTTCTCAAGTTCTCTCCTGAGACTTGGCTTCTGTCTTTCTCCCGTAACACACGTTTTGTTTCCTATTGGTCAACCTTTTTTAGGATCGTCACTGGTGTGAGGAGACCCATTGTGAGAGGGTGCCTTGATGTACTACCTCTTGTTCGTAACTACCTCCATGGAGTGTGTGTGTATATGTCACTGTTATGCTCATAATGTGCACATGTAGGTGAGAAGTCCTCTCTTACTCCTCGGTATGTTGTGTGTGGGTAAAAGTAGGATGTGTAAGTTCTTTTGCCTCGAGGCATATGTCCGGGTAGTAACGTTGTATTTTTGGTTGCCGTGCAGAGGCCGAGATCAGGGCTGTGTGGTTAGAATTATCCATGATGCTGATCGTTCGAGTTTGGAGGTCGGCGTTCTCAGTGAGTGGAGTCCTGGTGTGATTTGGAGCGTGTGTTGAGGAGTACCAAGACCGAGGTAGCGTAAGATGTAAGTGGTACCCTCACTTTGTCTTCGTTATTTTTAAGTGAATGTGATGATTTGGGGACATAGGGGGAACGCATGGTACCGTTGACCCTAAGCGGACGCAGTTACCCTAAATGCGGGTGTGAGGCGACCGAATGATGCTTATTATCCCCGACTTGCCCTGGCCTTGTGCCAAGAGATAACCAGCCGCAGAAACCTAACTCAAAGCCAAGTATTAATCTATTCAACGGCGGTGTTGCTAAATGACAAAATTTACCTCATGGAATTCATGAAGGTTATATGCAGGATTCGGGCATGCAGCTCGGGGACCAGGATGTCCTTGATTCTTAACGCCTTTCGTCCAGTGAACAATCCATTCGAACATTATCCGCACTAGCCCACTGGCTCGGTTATTTTTAGATATGCAGAGGAGGAGGCAAAAACGTTGGGATCATCAGACCCTGATACCACCAGGATTTACAGGTCTCATTCGTAGGCGACGATACCTGAGTAAGGGTATTTCTTCTGTGCTATGATGTTATTTTTGTCATGGGTGTGCCTGGGATTTGGGGACGGTTGGCATCGATGTTCCGGCGGGTGGTACCGAGGTCGGCTGATGCTGTTCTTCATGGCATAAAGTCCAATATGAACGTTATAGCCGAGGGGTATCGGATCCAGTGCCGCGCCACTTGCTTATTGTATGAGAAGACGGGTTGCCGTTTGGGTGCAGCCAAGCTTGTCCATTGAGGGCTTCTCTGGGATCATCGGTATGATGACATATCAGGCAGTCGTAAGAAAGAAGTTGGGTGTGAAAGCGGAAAATACTTTACGGAATAGGGAGGTATGGAAGACGATTAGATTGAAATTGGTGTCCTTATCAACGTGGGAAGAATCTGCTGATGTTTGGTACCGTGAGCAAGTCAGCCTCTTCAATCTCCACCACGCACACGATGTCTCCGGCCGCCCTTGATAAGCTTCCAACAGAAATACTCGAAGAAATTTTCGCCGAGCTTGAATTCGATAGGGATGCACTTGAGGCTCTGGGCTTAACGTGCCGAGTTCTCTTCGCATGCACAAGCCCACATCGATTTCCGACTATCACCCTCCATGACAACAATTTCGAGCACTTTATGGAACTAACCCATGCCGTCCCATGGAATGGGATACTCCCCAATATCCAGCGGCTTGTGCTAGGAACCAAAATGTTTCGCCTCTCACGTGGTTATATTGGCAAACCGAAAACCGATCCTGGACCTAGCCGGGACCTCGCCCATTGGGCCTCGCAAATTCACGACTTGCGAACTCTAGACCTGCGCGGAGCTGTCTGGTCCGCGTTTCCGCAGTATTTTGCGGACGCGTTGCTCAGCCTACGGGTGGACTATCTAATCGTTTCCTTGAAGGAATTGAAAGTTGAGGATCTCGGGACAACTATTCTTACCAACATGTGTCCCAGGATGCTCTCAATCTCAGGTCCCCCCTGGGTTACAAAGTCTATTCCCCCCACTCCATCTTACCTTCCGGATTCAAGATGTTTGTCAATTCATTATATGCAGCTCGATGATTCGACTCCGACTCAGGAACTCATTGATTGGCTCCGTACTTGTGATCCTCCGCTCTCTCTCGTCCATCTATACATTGCGTTCCCTAGAGACAAGGAATACTCTTTCAGATCATCGATTATAGAGATATTGCATCTCGTATCTCCTGTCCATCTGCAGCTCAAGCTCCCTGCGACGGCCCAAGGTAGATTTATCTCCTCACGTCTATTTTTTCGTTGACATTTCGGGTTTAGACGAATTCCAATATCCCATAGAGACATTCACCAACCTTAAGACCCTCCAGATATCTTCCATTTACAACGACGCCCATTTGGCTCAAATTCCAAACCCACAGGAAATAATTGATGTTATGGTGACGTGTTCCATTCTAAAGCAATTCGCAGCTTTGCAAGACCGGATGAGAGTCGTCCAACTTGACTTTGTTTGTGCCCATTTACACCTCCATTTCGGCAACATCCCAAAAGTCCTGGAAACGGCGTATCCAAATCTGAGATCCCTAGCTCTGACTTTAAGGTCTGGAAGGTGTACGAGTAGGGATCTCCTGGACGAATGGTTAGATAATGGCCCGTTTGTGTCGTTGAGGTCGAGAGGTGTTGAGTTGAAGATAGAGGCAGGAGGAGTTGATCCGCCTTTGTTATCACCGTAGCTGTAATTGCCTCAATGGATTGGTATTATGATCCTGAAGACACCACAGAGAATGATAGATGTGCTGCTTGGATGGCGGAACCTTTGCACGAATTCTGTGCGCGTTTACTTTCTGTCCCGGAGAAGGAGTACCGTAAATTCCCTCCATTGGCTCGATTTAGTTAGGGGATTGACCTCGAGAGTACCCTATTCGTGTGTTTACCCACATACCGGTTCAAACTGTTCGTGAGTGCTTGGGAAGACCATCGATGGATGGATTAGCCACTGGGATCAAGAGATTCGAAGCCTAATATTCTGATGGTGCTTCCTCTTCTGCAAATCCTTGCCCTGCAATTCAGAGTACAATTCAATTTATACCAGCATTTGTTGGGCCTGCTGTTACACACCGATGCGCCGTCGTCTCGATGGTTCAATATACTCACCTGACTCCCTGTTCCTGTATTCTATCACACTCTTCTGTATTGTAACCTTCGTGTGTGAAGGCCGGCGTCCGGCTACCTCTGAACACTCATGTTGCCTCCGAGGTCTATTCTGATCACAAACCTCGGAGTGCCCATCACCATGTCTGGTCACTATCATAATTACCCAAAATCAAATCTGCTGTCTCTCTCCCCTCTATGAGGTCTCCTCCATTTCTCAAGTGTTTCTTGGTCAATCTCATACAGTTGGTCAACTCCTTTTGGTTGGAAGCATAGTAGTTGGTTCCTTTATAGTCAATCTGCATCCAAGTCCATCACTTACATACTTGAATGTACCACTAACTCTCCCTAGGTTTGCAATTTGGTCACAAGAGTTCATGGATGCCTATTTCGAGACTCTCAATAGAAGACAAGCAACCTGGACTGTACACAAATATTGGGGTCACCATGTCCTTCCAATATCCATCCTTGAAGAGTTGGATAGGGCTGGGGTCTTGTAGAGGATTTTTGGAACCAATCTTTCATTTCTTGGAAAAATTCCATGAAACCTTGTGCAAATACACATGGGGTGATTCCCTTTCAAATGACGGACTCAGTTTCTGAATGCGGGGTGACAATAATCATAGCCGTGATGATTTTCTGTTTTTGTCCATATTTGGCTACATATCACGTGTTTGTCACACCACATGACATTGGTTGTGGTGGTTGTGTATGGATTGCTATCTTAAGAGGATTCACTTGATTTCCATACAGATCTGTGCACAAGGCCTTTACCCTATCAATATCTCTGCAGCATAAATAATCCGAGAATAGTGGGGGTATCAACACCCCTCCCAGTGAATGTGCGGCACCGAAGTCTGAGACCTGAGGCCTGAGGCATGAGGGTTGTGTCAGGGGTTGGGAGCCGCGTGCCGTAAAACAGAAAAAAATTACATCGCGCGTGCCCTTCCACTCCATACCCACACTTTGTGCTGCTATTCGAAAAGAGCAGATAACGCCCACGCCGAGTGTGCAAGTGGATGAGACGAGTCACAAGGCAGGGCTTTGGAGGAATAATCCATCAGCTTCGACAATTGCCATGTGGAGACATTCTGGCCATGTTTGGATAGATGTCAGGCTCTGTTCCGCATCGCGTGTTCGTGTGGCCAATACTCGCCCTCCCGCCAGTATCTTCGTTTTCGGCTCTTGCCTTCGCCGGCCTACATCTAACCCTGCGCAGCCGAGGAGAGGATTTCATTCAACTGCGCGAATTACTGCTGGCCCGATCGGGACCACACCAACTACGACGATCCTGAAAAACAATTTGGATAATATGGGTGCCAAAGGAACACATACCGTTGATACAACGTTGCGCTTGCAGAATATTAGGAGGTTGATGAGGCAGGGCGATATCAATGTTGATGCGTTTGTCGTACCAAGTGAAGATCAACGTACGTGATTCAAAGTCGCCAATACGAATCGATAATCATGATGGTGTACAGACTCGAGTGAGTATCTTGCAGAATGTGATATGAGGAGGGCATATATCTCTGGGTTTAACGGATCCGCTGGTATGTGATCTCGTAAAAAATTTACATGCTCGCGGACTGATCTCGAGAGAAACTGGCCAGGATGTGCAATTGTGACACTCACAGACGCGTATTTGTTCACGGATGGAAGGTATTTCTTGCAAGCAGAGAACCAGCTGGATTCGTACGTCCTGTCACGACCTGTCGAACGCGAAGCTGGTGTGTACTGATCGAGGCAGGAACTGGGTCCTGATGAAGCAGGGATTACCCGGTAGGTACACACTATCTGTACATTCAACTCACAATGTCAACATGTTGCAGATGTTCCGACGTGGCAAGAATTCCTGTACAAGGTAAGTTTGGCCCCATCGTCGCTCGCTACAATCCTCACAAGTCTTCCGATGACAGAAAATCCCCAAGAACAGCAAAATTGGAATTGATGCGACCTTGATCACTGCCCGTACGTCAGTCTATCGTATCTCCTACCGCCGGTTTTATGGACTAGATATATTCCAGAGGATGCCGAATCGCTGAACAAAAACCTTGAGCCGTTAGGCTCAAAGCTTGTTTCAGTGTCGAAGAATCTGGTAGACGAAATTTGGACTGATCGTCCCGCAAGGCCTCACAATCCTGTTACCCATCTCGACGAAAAGTACTCAGGTGAGTGTATGCACCCTTACCCCCTGTGGGTCGACATACCTTGTTGTGCAGGTCAATCCTCCGCCGATAAGATTGCAAAAGTCAGAGAAGAGATGCGGAAGAAGAAAGCCAAAGCAGTTGCGGTCACAATGCTGGATGAGGTCGCCTGGCTGTTTAATCTTCGGGGATCGGATATCGATTATAACCCTGGTGGGTGACTCGTAGTCTACTTTTGAACCGTCGAGTGTTGAACCAGCTACAGTGTTCTTTTCCTATGCCATCGTAGCGGAGAACAAGGTCAGCTTGTTCGTGAGCGCCAATCAGCTCGACGAAACTGCACACAAGTATCTTGATGGAGTTACGGATATCCAACCATATGAAGCGTTTCTACCCACTTTGAAGGACTTAGCAAACGAATTACAGCTCGACAAGGAAAATGTGTGTTTATTAATCCCATTTTTCCTTTCACCATTCACACACACCCCGGCCCCATCTAGCAAATTTGGATTGGGGACAGAGCATCCCTTGCAGTCGCTGAAGCAATTGGAAAAGACCGTTACCTGATCGCCCGGTCCCCTCTTAATGACCTCAAAGCTATTAAGAACGCTACGGAGCTGGAAGGTTTTAGGCAGTCTCACATTAGGGATGGTGTGGCGCTTGCGAGGTACTTCGCTTGGCTGGAGGAGCAGTTGGGGAATGGTGTTGTGCTGAACGAGAGCCAGGGGGCTGATCAGTTGGAGAAGTTCCGTTCGTAAGTGTCACAATCTGATTACTGTTGGGCACAATGGACCTGATTAATGTCATTAGTGAACTGGACTTGTTCAAGGGTCTTTCGTTTACTACTATCTCATCTACCGGTCCTAACGGCGGTGAGTGGGCTGGACCAGGGGAGTGATACATCGCTAACGCTCAAACCCAAGCTATTATCCATTACTCGCCGGACCCTGAGGATTGTGCGATCATCAAGAAGGACCAGGCAAGCCATTGCACGACTTTGAGATCCTTAGCTGACTCCGTGTTCAGATATACCTTTGTGACTCTGGAGGTTTGTTTCTCACTTTTTCCGCACCTTTCTATATCGTAATCTTTGATCGCCAGCACAATTTTTGGATGGAACTACCGACGTTACCCGAACTTGGGTAAGACTAATCGGCCGATTTTGTGCACTTTAGGCTGATTGGGTTCACGTAACTAGCACTTTGGTACCCCAACAGAGGCAGAGAAGAGATCTTTTACCCGGGTGTTGCAAGGTCATATTGCGATTGATATCGGAATATTTCCCACAGGAACAACTGGTTTTGTGATGTGCGTTCGGTACTTGATATCACCGCCTTCCATTCCTTCATGCTTTCTCTGCTTAGTGATTCGTGGGCGAGGAGACACTTATGGAAGGATGGGCTTGACTACCGGTAAGTTAGCCATTGTACTGGCGGGTGCGTTGTGATAGCTGAAGTATCTGTGCTAGCCATGGAACCGGACACGGTGTTGGCCACTTCTTGAACGTTCACGAAGGACCGCACGGTATTGGTGTGCGCATTGGTATGTCACTAACTCATTCGCGTCTACAGCCATATAATTCATAGGCCGTCTTTAGCCTACAATGCTGCACCTCTCAAGCCTGGTATGACCCTATCAAATGAGCCCGGATACTACGAAGATGGAAAATACGGTGTCCGTATCGAGAACATCGTCCTCGTTCGCGAAGCTAAGACTCTGAACAACTTTGGAGATAAAGGATACCTCGAATTCGAGCGCGTTACCATGTATGTTTTCCCTCTTGGTATCTTGAGAACGAGCTGATAGCTGTGTTTGCCCAGGTGTCCCATTCACAAGAAGTTAATTGACTTGAGCTTGTTGAGCGTTGAGGAGAAAAAGTGGGTCGATGATTACCATGCTGAGACTTGGGAAAAAGTGTCGCCGCTTCTGCAACATGATAAGAGAGCGTTGGATTGGTTGAGGAGGGAGACGACGCCTTTGTGATTGCTACAGATGAAAGATTGAATATGATAGGAAGACAATTGGAATTTGTTTGCTTATAATTCATGGTTTCAGGTGTGCAGTGGGCTAAGTGCCCACCAGGCCATAGGCGTCCAGCCCCTCCACCAGGAATGGGGAATCGATACACTGGGTTTCGTCACACTCAGTTAAGTTATATGTCGGCTCGGCCAAGAAAAGAGTCTATGGTCCAATGATAAGACTGTGGGAGTCATATTGTCCCTGGAGATGGTGTCTGTTCGCGGAGTTGGAATTATATAAATTGCTGATATCCATAGCTTCCACTCAACCGTCGACCTGGTTTCAACGCGACCAGTCCGCGGTTGACATCCGTGCGGTTTGCGTGGCATTTGGCGTCGTAATATCCGTATTTGGTCCTGTGAGGGTGACACAAAGGCACTTCACACAGACCACACAGCTTACTTGCAGGTTTACACGCTTCGTCTACCCTTTCATCCCCATCTTCTTACCTCGGTCTCCCCCCTACCAACACTTCTTCTACTGATTTTGGAATGCCTTTACCTCCGACATTCTGCCGCTATATCATTGTCGGGGAGTGCCCATGGGGTGACAGGTGTAAATTTAGACACGACATCACAGGATGTTCGTGTGGTCTTGCGATTAAGCACGAGCACTTGAGAGCTCATACGAGAGGAAAAAGGCATCGGCAATTGTTAGCAGAGTTGCAGGCCAGGAGAGAGGCAGATAGGTCGCAGGAGGGTGGTGTCCCTGTGAGTTTTTTCTTTGACTTTTTGGCTTTTCAGCTTTCGGTTCTCAGTCTTCCCTTTTTTCCGCTTTGGTTCTCAATTTTGAAACCAATTTTGTTCCACTCCTCGGTACCCCTGACCTTCTTTGTACAACCAACCCTTGTCCCTTGGGGTAACTGGGACAGCCCCCGCCAAACACTCTCGGTCTCGGCGACACACAGCAAGACACAAGGCGATGTTCAAAATGTAGGAGATATATTCTAACGTCGCAGTATGACCTGCACATGGAAAATCATACGCAGCAACAACGAATGCGCGAGGCACAAGACACCATTCGTGATAACGAACAAGACAAGGGCGGAATTGAAGTGAACTGGAAGAACGGTGTCGACTTTGCCGTTGTACAGCCTGATACGATCGTCGAGGTCGAGGTCCAGATCACCAACACCACCACGGGGACTGTCACGTTGCAAACATGCCACGCCGGCGGAAGAGGTGTTAGGGAACAGGATAAATTGTGAGCTTTTTCGCTTCGTGTCGGTAGAAGCCGTGATTAACAAGTTAACGATGTAGCTTTACCGCGCGTTTAAAAGGGAAATCTAAACTTGTCCGACCCAATTTTCCTCGTACGGTGAGGGTCCGTTTCGCTGCGACCGACCTCGGGAGATATGAGGACAACCTCGAGTTACTTTTTGCTGAACCGCAAACACGAACCCTGTTCCTCATTACACGCAAGATTTTTGCAACTATTGGGGACCCCGAGCTCCATGATCGCCTCGGTCCAGAGGCACCGTATACTCGCGACACTGGGCCAAAGATGATCCTCACGGGGAAGATCATGCCCAGTACCCGCCCCCCTGAATGGACCAAGACAAAGTGGAGCGAAAGGCTACCCAAGTACGACGTCCCAGCATATCTTATTGAGGCGGCGTTTGGAAAGGAGGCTGGAAACGCGGTGCAGAATGTTAGAAGACTGATGCCTCAGACGCTTGATATTCAGTCATACGGTGATTGGTTCCAGTATTTACTGTATGTGGAGGAAGAACAGATGAGGCGAGTATTCCCTTTTTCCACATGTGTGAACATGTGAGCTCAAAAAATGCTTAGGCAAGATTTACTGGCATATGCAATGACTGGAGTAGAAATCAAGCCTAACTATCCACGATACGAGTGAGTGTGTGAAATGCACTGGTTAGCAAGACAGGTAACATCGGTTGTAGTTTGGAAGTTAAAGGCCTTGCCGAAGGCCGCCCATCCGTTCTCGTGGGCGACTACATCCTTGTAAGTCGTGAAGGCGAAGGCGATGACGGAACGGAAAGAACCTGGTACGAAGGTCGTGTGCACAGGGTCTTCCTTGACCGCGTCAGCTTGCGCTTCCGTGACGACTTCAACACTTACCGCGGTACGAAATTCGATGTGCAATTCGTGTTCAATCGGGTTTCATATCGTCGGATGTATCATATTTTGAAGAACGGCTTTAACCCTAAGAGGCTGTTGTTCCCTGGGCCTGAGCACATACGCGACGTTCAGCCGCCGACAGCGGCCCAGAGGGAGGGTTTGGTCCTATTTAATCGACAGCTCGAGGGCGATGACGAACAGTTGGGGGCTGTTACTGCTATCGCAAATATGAGCCCCGGAAGTGTTCCGTTCATTGTTTTTGGGCCGTGAGTTAGCTGTTTTATCTTGCCCTCAGGTATAAATTGAGTGATTTTTCCAGCCCCGGTACTGGAAAGACCGTCACCCTCGTTGAAGCGATGGAGCAAATCCTCACAGCAAACCCTAACAGTCGCATCCTTGCCTGCGCGCCCAGCAACTCCGCAGCAGACCTCCTCGCTCAGAAACTGATGAATCTCGGTTCCTCTGTAGTATTCCGCCTCAACGCTATCGTACGCAATGTCGAAGACCTTCCTAAGACGCTCAAACCCTTCTCCCTTGTTAATGAAAACACGGTTTTTGCTTTCCCGCAGAAGGAGGAACTGGCCAAATACCGCGTTATTGTATCTACATGTCTTTCTGGTGGCGTGCCTGCGAGTGTCGGCTTGAAGCGCGGGCACTTTACCCACATTTTCATTGATGAAGCCGGGCAAGGGAAAGAGCCGGAACTTATGGTCCCAATCAAGAGCATTGCTGGCAAAGATACGAACGTCATTCTTGCAGGTGACAATCAGCAGCTCGGCCCGATTGTGCACTCGGCTACTGCGAAGATGTTGGGGTTGAAGCAGAGTTACCTTGCGAGGTTGATGGCCTTGAACATATACAACGTCGAAGGCGAGAATCATGGTCCCGGCGGGCGTGGTATTACGTTCGTGTTTTCTATATTTTCTCCATACTCCCCGGAAGCTAATACGTTTGTCAATGCAGTATTGTCAAACTCATCAAGAACTTCCGTTCACACCCGTCTATCCTCCACTTCCCGAATGAACAGTTCTACAGGTCCGAGCTGCAACCTTGTGGGGACAGGGCTATGGTCCAAAGTCTCGAAAACTCTGATCAGCTGCCGAAGAGAGGCTTCCCGATCATTTTCCATGGTGTTGTCGGGAAAGATCAACAGGAGAAAACGTCACCTTCGTTCTTCAACCCCGATGAAGTTATTTTAGTAAAGAAGTATTGCGAGTCGTTAGTTAACGACCGGAAGAACGGCATCCGTACGTGTTCTTTTATTGGACCTGGTGGGTATCGACGGCTATTGATTGCGGCACTGCATCATAAAGGCGCTGAACATATTGGTATAATTACGCCATACCATGCGCAGAAGTGTAAGATCAAGCAATTATTCGATCGCAACCCTAAGCTCGCCGGAATGACTGTTGGTAGCGTCGAGCAATTCCAGGGTCAAGTAAGAGTAACTTTCCTGACATTTGAGGCATACAATTTGAAGAGTTACTGTACTTTTACAGGAACGACGGGTCATAATCATGTCTACTGTCCGGAGTAACGAGAACTACGTAACTTCGGACATGCGCAGGTCGCTCGGGTTCGTTGCTGACCGACGACGTTTCAACGGTATACCCAAATCACCTTCCGTCGAACGTATTCAACTTACTATCCTACCCTTTGTTCATTAGTTGCGGTCACGCGTGCTCAAGCACTTCTGATCGTAGTTGGCAACCCGATTCTACTTTCCCTCGACCCGCTCTGGCGAGGCTTTATGAACTACATCTATTTGCGTGGAGGATGGAGGGGCAAGAAAATTGACTGGGATCCTAACGCACCTGTCGACGCGAATCTGCCATCGTATGACGCGGAGAAGAAGCTGCAAGCGAGAAAGGATACTGAGGAGATGGTGGCAAGGCTGAGAGCGATGATTGCAAAGAAGTATGAGGATGAGGATTTGGATGTTGATTCGTTGGATGTGGATGGAGATGATGGAGAAGAAGATGGCGTCGCGGGAGCGGTTGAAAGACCAATCATTAGAGAGTACGAGTGAAATTTCGGGAGGGAGGTTGTACGGTGACTGACGTATTATGTACTTGACTCCCAACGTACTTGGGGACAGACTTGGCTTAAGAGACCCGGGTGCAAGCGGCTAGTGAATTTTAGGAGTGCTATACTTGCCACTTAACTCTAGAGATGATGCTGCTTCCAGGTTGTACATGCATTCTCAAGTATACTGTAAAAGCATTATGTTATACAAATCTACCTCTTTCTAACTTATACAAGACAATTCCTCAATCACAGTATTGGAAACTTATTGTCACCTTGACTTTCAGGCGTCTCTTTGTAACTACTGAAAAGCTCTAACAGTCCTCTGAAGAATACCCTGGAAAAGCTTCGAGGAGTGACCGACCTGGGGATCCTAACTGTACAGGTCCACGTGAATAACCCCAATCAGGTGACCACAATATGACCTACCCAGTAGACAAGCATGCGCAATATTTGATGGATCGTTTCCGGTCTGTGATCGGGATCAACAAGGACGTCCGTGTAGTGGCAAGTCCGTTTGTTCGCGATGCGACAGTCTACGCATCCGAACATCCAAGCTTCGCCCGTGGTAAGAACGAGCTTGATGACTAGTTCAGACTCTTGGAAAATACCGTCTTTTTTGAGGCGCTCCCTACGCTTGTGGTGAGCATTTAATTCAAAAAACTCTCGATGGGGCTTACGCTGTTGCGACGCATTGACCAACGGCTTGATATATGTGTTTCATCAATGCCCGAGCCGCATCTGGGGTTGAAGGGTATACCTTTTTAGCCTCGATGAATATGAAGTCCCAGTCACATCCACGACTGTTCATCTCATCGTAAAGGTCGCGAAAATTCCTGATCCGCGCTGGGGGCCCTAGTCACCGCAAATAGGTAAACAGCATTCACTGATAGTAATGTCACTCACCTTGATAGCTCCAGTCAAGGCCGACGGAATCCTCACCCAATGCCGCTAGTGGTGGTGGCAGTGTGACCAGGCAATAGTCGACAACTCCGGACAAAAAAGTGGAATATTTGGTCCGGATTCGGACCTTGTTCTCAGCGCTTTGCTCTTGCAAGTGTGTCGTCAATTTCCTAGTGCCCTGTCCAGAGAGTGTCGATGGTGCCTTTGACCTCCGTGGAAACTGTGCGGGAATTGGGGCCGGGTCGAGCCAATCAATAAAAGGGACCTCGATCGACGAGTGCTTGTCCCGAAGGGCTACATCCTCGTCCTTTTCTCCATCTTCTGGGCTCGGGTTTTCGCCTTCTCCAAGACCGTCATCTCTGCTTCTGGCACCATCTACGCTGTCCAACTTATCCTTTCCACTCCTCTTAGCTGGAACCTGCTCCTGCCCGCTTGCCAGGACAGTCTCGAGTAATACCCATGCTTCGGACCCCGATGTTCCCTCAGACAGCAACGTCAGGAAACCGCTCAGGTGAGCATCTATCTTTATACGTGCATATACCTCCTTCTGGGAATGGGTTAGTTCCGTGTGATTTGTGAAAGGTACATGAGAGTCTCACATCTTTTGAAAATGAAGGAGTCGGTATCAAGTTGTCCTTGATCTTCGCAACAATTTCTCTACATGTGGGCCATTTTGGATCTCGTAGTGACATGATAATACCCGGCTGGCCAGGAGCTGTTGCCCGGCCCCCGGGTCCAAAGATACACTCAAGACTGTCGAGACTCTCTAAGGAGGAGAGCATATCATCTACAGATGAACAAGATCTGTCATCCATCAAGTGAATACCGAGCTGGTACATGTGCTTATGTTGGAGGTTTGATAAAGCAATGCGCTGGATATATGTCATCAGGAGGTGTCTATAAATTCCTAGGTAACGAACCGTAACCAGTGTCTCTTCTTCCAGAACAAGACTTTCAATTTCCGCGATCGCCTCCATAACTGCCAAAAAATCCTTTGCAATGTAAGCTACCTCCGCGAGATCTGAGGATTCCTTGAGCTTCCCAATCAGATCCTTAACTTTCTTCTCCCCGATCAGGTCTCGGACGAGTGGATATAACGACTTGAAGGTTTTACTGTTCTTTCGCGCCTCTTCCTTTAGCTTCTTCATACCACTCGGATAACCTGGGTCAGTTAGGAGTATTGTCATAAGAACGAACCGGATGCTATCGTACAAAAACGCACCATTGCCAAGAGCTCGCTGCAGGTCATATTTCGTCCTCTCGTCTATATCCAGATTCCGTTTCTCATTCTTAGGGGCCATCAAGGGCGTTAAGTTCAGGAAGAACAGACACCAGAATGAAAGTAGGAGACACGATGGTTCCGTTTGCTGTTGAAGTATGTGGCTCTCTTGTTGTGGTACAAACACTTGGCACGTCCACATCGATCTCCCCACACCTATGGGATCACATAAATACAAGGGGTTAGTGCGAATCAGTGCACACATCTTCCCCAAAAACATTCACCCGAATTGACATTCGGATGAGCCAAGGCCGCAGAACGTGCAAGTTTCCGAGATCACAATTATCCAGGAGAGGCATGTGACGCATTTCCGGGTTCATTTTTGCACAATGTGGATGCCTCATGAGGACAGTGGCGGAGCACAAAAGGAAAATTCATATTACATCATATATCTCGACAATCTCGCCCCATTCGTTATGAATAACTAGTCGACCGATTCCGGCTTCAAACCCAAAAATTCCGAGCTGTGGCCCAATCATAGTCCCAGGAATTTCGAAGGTAGTGGGTTTACAGCGTGCCCCGCCGAGGTCATCATGTGTCGAGTGAAGAGCCAAAGACGAATGACCTGCGACACATATATGAAGGGCTTTACGACCCCAGTGCCTCCAGCACACTACAGAAGCACAAAGTCCGGTACGTACGGCTCCAGTATCCGAGCCAGGGAACTTGACTATTTGTTTCACGTAAGGCTTCACGGAATGATCATGGGGAATTTGAACCCTGACTAGATCTCCAGAGGATATGTACACGATCGTCGTTCTCTCCGCGTTGACAAGAAGAGAAGATCGAGTAGTTCCCATTAGGGGGTAGGGATTGATATGCAGGGGTATAAACCACAGAGGATGCCAATCATCATCCCATCCAGAAGAAACACTCGGAATAGGATAGATTGCGGTTGATGTTTTGCCAACGACCGCTATTCGATCGTGGGGAAGGAGATAACAATCAGACTGAAAACGATGATCAGGATCCCATTAGATACATCCGCAAACGAGCAGTGACGTACGAGAGGAAACATCGCTGGGCCTAGAACGACCGTGATGGGTTGGACATTTTCTACCGCAAGCAATTCAGGAACCAGGAAGACATGCATAACAACCGACCGCAGTCTATTGATACGACCACTGCGGGTGCAACCGCGGAACTGGATCAGGTACTTGTCGCTCAGAGCGAGCGTACTGGCCGAGCCAGGAAATACTCCGTGAATTGTTTGGAGATGCTTGGCCACTAGTGATGCTTCTGCCCCATGTCCAGTTAGTCGCACCTCATACAGATGAATCCGCGTCCGCGCTTGTCCGGCTGAGGAGTGAATCAGCATGGCTCATCGGAACTCACTGATTATTAGGCACGTACGTTCTTCCTCTGAAAGAAACCCGAGCGTATACAATGCCACTCGAAAAATCAGATAGGCCGCACTGGGATCCACCCACACTTTGAAAGACCCTGGCAAGTCAGGTACTGTGCTCCCTTTCTCGATCTGGACCAGTGTCTTCGACTCCAGCTGTGCAGCATTTAGATCCGTCACGGACAACCTTCCTTCTCTGTTAAGAGACAGCAGCCAGCGACCACCTGGAAGAAGGTTCCCGCAGAAGTGCGATCCTTGTAAAGTGCGCTGTCGGAAGCTCGGGGTCGCCTCCCAAGCGCAGAGGACTCGAGCATAACGAGTAGCAAAACCTTCCAGCTGCTCGGTAGTATAGTTTTCTGCAGGCTCTTCTAGTCTGGATATGACTTGTTGTGACTGGAGCTCGCGTATGATGCCAAACCAGAGTCGTCGCGATTTGGTCGCGTCGTGCAGGGCCCTGCAAGTCTTGGTCAATCCAGTCAGTTCATGCGGCAACAAGTTAAGATAAATAAATACCAGACGCGAGGATATCAATGTTTGGGTGTCAAGATAGCTCAAAACTTCCTCTAAGACGTCATGGGGAAGTGAAGCGAGGGTGAGTTTCCGCTTTAAACAGAGTGAGAGAACAGGCCTCAGGTAGTGAGAAATGCTACTGGTGACGTGAAGAAACACAGGTAACACGTTTGAAGTCAGTTCGATTGCATGCTGAAGAGACCCAGAAATCATTTAAAGTTGGAACATGAACGCCAAACCTGGCACATAGTTTGCCCAGCTTCTCACGACATCCTGTGAAAATTCGCAGGGTCCAAAAGGTGAATGCCGTGTTGCTCACAACTCATCCGCAACTGAGAGGCTGAGGGATGGTGATAGTATTTAAATAAGAAGTGTGTGTGTTCCATCGTAGCCCGCCTGTAAGGACATATACATGTATACCAAACCGTTTGTGTTAAGGAACGTGGTAGACTTGCACTGCCTGGCGGGCACAAAGATTGGCGGGATCCAACATACTTGTCGAAACTCACCTTCCGTATATGTCGTGTAGAGTAAATTCCAGGTGACGAGGGAGGCTGAAACGATGATTTCGAGGAAGCATGAACATGAGGATTTGGGCGTTAAACCTGCGAGGAGGGAGACGATGAAAACGAAGATCGTGCTGCTAGTGCGATTGAAAGACAATCAGAAGGATGCAAATAACGGAGGCCACAAATCCTGCACCCAGCACCACGGTACGGCGCTGGCATAGCTTCCAGGTTGTCCATCAGCCTTAGCTTGCTCCGGATCTGAAGTGTGTTGCGTTTTGTTGTTGGATCTTTAATACGATAGCTGCTTCTCAATACGTCCTTCCGTTGTTGATCGATGAAGACTTCATAGCGCTACTAGTACATCATATACATGTGTCGTCTGGTTCAAATTGGACAGCTGGGCTAAGTCCGATTAACCTTGGTTTACCGAATCGTCATGACGGTCGTGGCCTGGGTAGATCCCGCACCGAAACATGTTGGCGGGGTCCCCCGATCGTCGATAGGCACATTCCATAAATACCTGGCGAACGGGCGGCGGAGCACGAAGCAAGAAAAAGGCGCTGCAACTAGATTATATCGTATATCTCGATAATCTTGATAGTGTTGCCCCGTCCGGAATCAACGTTCATGAGCAATCAGTGTATCAATTGCCACTCTAAGCCAAAATAACACGGCAGGATGGACTTCCGTTGTTCTGAGCTTGCATTCCACGTTGCTGAGTCCATACCTCAAACGAAAATTGCTGTGCGATGGGTGTTACATTGTTTCGTCCACCAAATGACCAAAATTCTTTCAGCCTCTGGCCCTGAGGCTAGGAACGGAATTATTCGCTTCACGGAAAGCTCGGCGGAACGCCCGCGAGGTATCTAGATATAGAACCAACTGTATTCTCTGCTCAAGCAAGAAGAGGCGATCGTGCGGTTCCCACTATCGTCTAGGTACTTATCTGGAACCCGTTGATATCCGTGCGATGGCGATAGGATAGATCGTTCCCGACCCGCTGTCAACGACCGTTATATATGCCATGTCGAGGAAGAATAAGACAATCAACTGTAATGATGATTAGGGTGAACTGAACGTATCCCTAAAACGTACTAGAATAAACCCGTCTCAGCATAAATGGATGATGCAACTTCAGGACAAACCGTTGTGACGACAAGACCGACCTAATGGTTCTTACAATAATCCCATCAACCGGAGTGGGTCTTGCGACGTGGGCGGTCCAGTGACAGATGGTAGGTCTGGACTCTACAAAGTCAACAACTACGGTTCCCGGGCTCTTCCTTTTTCGCTTCCGCTATCGAGGTACAACCGGGTGCGACGGGGGACTGTCTGTAGAAATATCGAAGGGGAAGGACTGTGGAGATCGGACGACGGCTAGGCCTTCAAACGGCTATCCGTCCCCCTCCTCCCACTAGCCCTATTTGTACACGACATTCCGCTCGTCCGATGAAGGAAAATAGGCCGAGGACTCAACGGCCGATACGTTTTGAATGCCAGCAAGATGGGCATCAATTCTCGCAGACTCAAAAAGGGCAAAGGCCTTCGGGCCTAACTGCCTCACTCTCCACCCCGACATCGCTCTCCATTCGCCGCGCCGGCCAGTACCCTCTCGATAAAACGATTTCATTCAAATCCCTGAACACGTAGGAATGGTTGTTACTAAAAGTATGAAAATTTTCAATCCCTTATGTACCCTTTCATTCAATCCATATAATATCTCCATAATCCCTAATTCGGACTGTTTCGGACTCTACTTTTCTATTCAAATTATTTCTACAGTGCATACAAACTATGTACGAGGTTTCCGTAGCATAGGTTTGGATTTTCGTATAAATACGAATGTACTTCGTCTACGAAAATCAGTGAAAAAGTATCCGGTTATTCCTATCTCTCTTCTCTGCCTCCCAGAGGCTCGTAAACGTCTCGCTTCAACAAACCACCCTTTCCTTTACCTTTGTGTGTTCCTAGACACATTCCCTTTCACCTCTACTCCCCTTGGGTCGAAGCCCCAACGTCAGACGGACGCTGACGTGCTCGCAAACATAACGAGACAACGTCTCTTCAGGACCGTCGGCAAGTCACAGAACGAAACTCATATAACATCACACATCTCGACAATCTTGCCCCATTCGTTATGAACGACTAGCCGACCGGTGGCTGCTTCGGAACCGGGAACTCCGAGGTCCACTCCCGCCGCAGTTCCGGGAATATCACAGGTAATGAATTCATAATCCACCCCACTGAGGTCATCGTGTGTCGAGAGAAGGGCCAAACATGCATGGCCCGCGACACACACATGAAGGAGATCCTAGTGGTAGGGACATACACAGCAGCAGAGCCAAATGGAGATTCAGATTGCATCGTATATCTCGATAATCTCGCCCCATTCGTTATGAATCACTAGCCGACCAATTCCTGCTTCAAATCCAAAAATTCCGAGCTCTAGCCCCATGGCAGTTCCAGGAATTTGGAACGTAGTGAGTTTACAGTCGGCTCCAAGATCATCACATGCCGAGCGGAACGCCAAGTGGGAATGATCCGCAACACATATCTGGAGGGTAGGGTGATCCCAGTGCCTCCAGCATACTACAGAGGAACAAAGCCCAGTGTGTACAGGCGCAATAGCTGAGTCTGGGAACTTGGCTATTTGTTTCACGGAAGGCTGCGCAGAATGATCATGGGGGATTTGTACCATGGCTAGATCTCCCGAAGATATGTAAATGACTGTTGTATTTTGCGCATGGACAAGAAGAGAAGATCGGGTGGTTCCCACCAGGGGGTAGGGATTGACGTCCAGGGGTATAACACACAGGGGATACCACTCATCATCCCAGCCAGAAGAAACCGTCGGAATAGCGTAGATTGCAGTGGATTTTTTTCCAACGACCGCTATACGATCGCCGGGAAGGATATAACAATCAGACTGAAAATGATCATCAGCATTCCGTTGGATGGGTCTCTAAGCGAACAGTGACGCACGAAGGGAAACATCGCCGGGCCTATGACGACCGTGAGAGGTTTAATATTTTCCGATGCGAGCAACTCAGAAACCAGGAAGACATGAATAACAACCGACCGCAGCCTGCTGATCTCTCCACTGTGAGTGCAACCGCGGAACTGGATCAAATACTTGTCGCTCAGAGCGAGCGTACTGGCCGAGCCAGGAAAAATTGTTTGGAGATGCTTGGCCACTAGTGATGCTTCTGCCCCATGTCCATTCAGTCGCACCTCATACAGATGGATCCGCGTCCGCGCTTGCCCGGCTGAGGAGTGAATCAGTAAGACTCATCGACAGACATCAGGCACGCACGTTCTTGCTCTGAGAGGAACCCGACCGTATATAACGCAACTCGAACGGTCAGATAGGTTGTACTAGGATCAACCCACACAGTGAAAGCTCCTGGCAAGTCAGGGACCACCTTCCCTTTTTCAATCTGAGCCAGCATTTTTGACTCCAGCTGTGCAGCATTTAGATCCGTCACGGACAACCTTCCTTCTCTGTTAAGAGACAGTAACCAACGACCACCCGGAAGAAGGGTCCCGCAGAAGTGCGATCCGTGTAAAGTGCGTCGCCGGAAGTTTGGGGCCGTCTCCCAAGCGCAGCGGACTCGAGCGTAACGAGTAGCAAACCCTTCCAGTTCCTCAGTATCATAGTTATCAGCAGGCTCTTCTAGCCTGGATATGGCTTGTTGGGACTGGAGGTCGCGAATGATGCCCAGCCAGAGTCGTCGCGATTTGGTCGCATCACGCAGTGCCCTGCAAGTCTTAGTTGACAAGATCAGCTCATGCTGCATCAAGGCAGAAACAGTAGATACCAAGCGCAAGGAAATCAAAGTTTGAACGTCGAGATAGCTCAAAACCTCCTCCAGCATGTCATGAGGAAGCGAAGCGAGGGTGAGTTTTTGTCTCATGTCACATGGGAGAATGGGGTCCAGAGAGAGGCTGCTCAGAGCATGGAGAAAAGCGGGTAAAACGTTTGACGTTAGTCTGATTGCGTGCTGAAGAGTCCCCAAAATCATGCTTCTGTGGTAGGACATGAACCCCAAATGATCCCAAGCGCTAGTTCATCAAATTTCTCACGACATCTTATTGCTACCACAAGACCACAGCTATATCGGGGAAATTTGTGTAACCCATTGCCAAGTCCATGTGTATACAATGTGGAGGCCTCACGGGGACGTCCGCAGGGCGCAAAAGAAATATATGTATTACATCGTATCTCTTAACAACTTTCCCCATTCATTGTGAACAACTAGCCGACCAATCTCTGCCTCAAACCCAAAAACCCGAGCTCCTCACCTACCGCGGTTCTTCGAAGGTAGTCAGCTTACACACCGCTTCATCGAGGTTATTATGTTTAAAGCGAAGGGAAAAAGGTGAATGATCGGCCACACATATCAGAAGAGAAGATCGAGTGGTTCCCAATTAGGGGTAAGAGTTGATGTCCAGGGATATATCACACAGGGGTCCCACTGATTATCCGATCCAGAAGAAACAGTCGGAATGGGGTAGAATGCGGTTGATACTTTGCCAACGACCGCGATTCGATCATGAGGAAGGATGAAACAATCATACTAACAAGTGATGTTGGAATCTGAGATCCAATCCACAGAAATTTTAATGTCATTGTTCTCTGGTGTTGTTAATTTTTATTCCACATAATATTCTCTATAATATTGTAGCATATCCAATGTTTTTTTCCCTGTCCTTTTGCCTCCCAATAAACCTCATGATGTTCCCTTCAACAAGTGATAATTAACATTCCATTGGGTGGGTCTTCAAATGAGAAACAATGCATGACAAGGTACACCACCAAACCTAGGACAACCTTAACGAGTTGGACATTGTCGAGCACAAGCAGGTCGGAAACCAGGAATACATGCATAACGACAGAGCGCCGTCCCCTGATGTCACCACTGGGAGTACAGCTTCGGAAATGGACCAATTACTTGTCGCTCAGAGCGACTGGGCCAGCCGAGCCGGGAAATGCTCCTTGAACTGTTTGAAGATGCCTTACCACCAACGATCCCTTGGCTCCATATCGCACGTCATACGGATGAATCCGAATTTGATGTCAAGGGCGGCGAATCTCTGAATATTGCCTGTGACTACCAGGATCTCGAAATCGCACCTCCACAGCTAGAAGGGGCTTGTCTCCTGGCAACTCCAAGGGTGGGTGTATTATCAGTCATTCCTAGGTAGAGATGACTATAGAAAACATGTGATAAGGAAGTCTTGGCTCCCAGGTGTCTCTTTGTAACTACTGAAGAGCTCTAACAGTCCTCCGAAGAATACCCTGGAAAAGCTTCGAGGAGTGACCGACCCGGGGATCCTAACTGTACAGGTCCATGTGACTAACCCCAATCAGGTGACCACATTATGACCTACCCAGTAGACGAGCATGCGCAATATTTGATGGATTGTTTCCGGTCTGTGATCGGGATCAACAAGGACATCCGTGTAGTGGCAAGTCCGTTTGTTCGCGATGCGACAGTCTACGCATCCGAACATCCAAGCTTCACCCGTGGTAAGGACAAACTTGATGACCAGTTCGGAGTCTTCGAAAACGCCCTCTTCTTTGAGGCGTTGTCTGCATTGGTGGTGAGTATCCAGTTCACAACACTCTCTAGGGGACCCACGCCGTTGCAACACATTGACCCACGGCTTGATATACGTGTTTCATCAATGCCTGAGCTGCAGGCTTACCACGGGAGGGGTGCACCTTTTTGGCCTCAATGAATATGAAGTCCTAGCTACATCCACGATTATTCATCTCCTTGCAAAGGTCGCGAAAATTCCTGATCCGTGCAGGGGGCCCAGTTCCTGGTCACCGCAACTATGTAAGTAACCCTATCCATTAACAGCTGAATAAGTCACTCGCCCTGACGATCCAGGCCAAAGAAATCTTCGGTCCTGTACGCTGACTCTGGCAAAGTAATCAAGCAATAGTCGACGCTCCCGGACAGGAACGTAGAATATTCTGTGCAGGTTGAAAGTGGTGACTTCAAATCTTGCGGAAACCGCTTATTCCGCGTTTGAGATGGCCCAGCTATTGGGAGAACTAGGGCTGGGCTGGGCTGATCAACAAAAGGGACCTCAACCGACGAGTGCTTGTCCCGAAGGGCGGCATCTTCCTCCCTTTCTTTGTCTTCCGTACTAAGTTTTTCGCCTTCTCTCTTATCCCCAAGACTATCCTCTGCGCTTTTGGAACTTCCTCCGCTATCCAATTTCCTTTCTTCATTGGAATCTGCTCTTGTCCACTTGCCAGGATGGTCTCAAGCATCACCCACTGGCCTTCCCCTGATGCCGGTGTTCCCATTGACACCATCCTCAAGAAACCACTCAAGTGAGCGTCTATCTTAATACGCGCATAGACTTCTTTCTAAGAATGCGTAAGTTCCATAGGTTCTTTGTGAACCAGGAAATCAAGAATCCCACATCTTTCGAAACGACGGTGTCGGTGCTAAATAATCTTTGATCTTCGCAACAACTGTGGCACACGGGAGCCATTCGGGATCTCGAAGCGATGCGACAAGGCCCGGTGTTCCAGAAACAGTGGCTCGGCCTTTGGGGCCAAAGATACACTCGAGGTCGTCGAGGCTCTCTAAGGAGGTGAGCACAGCATTTACAGGTGGACAAGATCTGTCGTCCATCAAGTGAATCCCAAGTTGGTACATATGCTTTAGCTGGAGGTTTGATAAGGCGATGCGCTGAACATAGTCGTTAGGAGGTATTAACAAATATCTAACCGACTAACCGTAACCACCGTTGTCTCTTCTAGACTGAGACTTTCAATTCTTGCGATTTCCTCCATAATCACCAAAAATTCCTTTGCAGCGTAGGTTACCTCCGCGAGGTCGGATGATTCCTTGAGCTTCCCAATCAGATCCTTCACTTTCTCCTCCTTTATCAGGTCTCGAACAAGGGGATATAGCGACCTGAAGGTTTCACTGCTCTTCCGGACATCTTCCTTTAGTTTCTTTATGCCACCCGGATGCCCTGAGTCACCCAGGAATATTATCATATGAACGGGGTGAACGCAAAAGTCACACAGAAACATATCAATCCCAAGAGCCCGCTGTCCCTCATGCTTTGTCCTCTCATCGATATCCCGATTCCGCTTCTGGTTCTTAGGAGCCATGGAGTGCAGTTGAGTTCGGGAGGAACACAAATGTCACAGACGACGGGGTGGTTGGTTCACAGTTGAAGCGTGTGGTTCCCTAGTTGTGGTATAAAGCACCTGAGCAGCATGTCGTTCATGTCATTCCGCCCACAATAACAGCGCTTATCAGATCACATATAAAACATAGGCTTCCTGCGAATCAGCACGTCATCTTGCTTGACAGTCGACGTCTCTCGATAAGGCCGAATGCAAGTACCAATGAACCAAAATAGGGCAGAAGGTACAGTTTCAGATAACAGCTATCTAGATGGAACGCATATATGTGCACAACGTGGATGCCAGAATGTGGTGGCGGGGACAACACAATGGTCACATTACATCGTATATCTCGACAATCTCACCCCATTTGTTGTGAATAACTAGTCGGCCGGTTCCTGCTTCAAAACCAAAAATTCCGAGCTTTAACCCCATGGCGGTTCCGGGAATATCGCAAGTAGTGAGTGTACACTCCGCCTTAGCGAGATCATCATATGTTGAGGGAAGGACCAAAGATGAATGATCCGCCACACAGATATGAAGGACCTCACGATCCAAATGCTTCCAGCACACCACCGACGAACAAAGCCCAGTGTGCACGGCTGCAATAGCCGACCCTGGGAACTCGATCACTTTCTTCACGGAAGGCTCCGCAGAATGATCATGAGGGATTTGAGCTGTGGCCAGGTCTCCAGAAGATATGTAAACGATCGTCGTACTCTGCGTGTTGACAAAAAGAGGGGACCGAGTAGCTCCCAGCAGGGGGCGGAGGTTGATAACCAGGGGTATAGCATATAAGGGGTCCCACTGGTTGTCCCATCCAGAAGAAACAGTCGGAATAGGGTAGATTACGGTTGATTTTTCGCCAACCACTGCTATTCTATCGTGAGGAAGGATGTAACAATCAGACTGAAAGTGATGATTAGCAGTCCATTGGGTGCAAACAAACAGTGAGTGACGTACGACGGGAAACACCGCCGGGCCGAGGACGACTGTAACGGGTTGGATATTTTCTACCACAAGCAGCTCGGAAACCAAGAAGACATGCATAACCACCGACCGCCGTTGCCCGCTGCTACCACTTCGGGTGCAACCTCGGAAGTGAATCAAATACTTGTCGTCCATAACGAGTGCACTAGCCGAGCCAGGAAAAACGCCACGAATTGTTTGGAGATGTTCGGCAACCAACGACGCCCCTGCTCCATGTCCAGTCAGTCGCAGGTCATACAAATGAATCCGCGTCCGCGCTCGCCCAGCTGAGGAGTGAATTAGCAGGGCTTATCAAGGCTCTTGAAGCACGCACGTTCTTCCTCTGAAAGAAACCCGAGTGTATACAATGCTACTCGTACAGTCAGATAGGCCGCATTAGGATCCACCCACACACTGAAAGTCCCTGGCAGGTCAGGGACCGTTTTTCCTCTTTCGAATTGAACTAATGTCTTGGGCTCTGGTTGTGCAGCATTCAAGTCGGTCGCGGATAACCTTCCTTCGGTGTTCAGAGACAGCAGCCAACGACCACCTGGAAGAAGGGTCCCCCAGAAGTGTGATCCACGTAATGTGCGCTGTCGGAATTTTGGGGCGGTCCCCCAAGCACGGGAAACTCGAGCGTAGCGAACGACAAATCCTTCCAGCTCCTCCGTTGTATAGTTATCCACAGGTTCTTCTAGTCTAGATATGACTTGTTGCAATTGGAGGATATGTATTAGGCCCAGCCAGAGTCGTCTCGATTTGGTCGCGTCACGTAGGGTTCTGCAAGTCTTGGCCAGCGTAATTAGTTCGTGTTCCAACAATACAGGAAGAGTAAGTACCAGACGCGAGGAAATCAAAGTCTGAATGTCAAGGTAGCTCAAAACTTCCTCCAGCACGTCATGAGGAAGCGAAGCGAGGGTGAGCTTCTGTCCCAGACGAACTGAGAGAATAGGTCCCAGATAATGAGAGATGCTGTTTGGCCCATAGAGAAAAGCAGGTAGCAGGCTTGACGTTAGTCCGGCTGCACGTTGAAGGGTCCCAGAAATCATGCCGAACTTCATGTCCAAGAAGGCACAACAGACGAACCTGGCGCTTACTACCCGTCACTTCTCACGACATCACATTAATCACAGATCACGCATCAGGTGTATCAGTAGTATCCAACACGGAGCATGGTGATAATTTCACGTTCAGATCGCAAGTAGGCATTACATTACGATGGTGGCGAGGTAGAAAATGATGGTTGTGAGGAAGACGAGCGAAAGATTGATCATTAGAGGACGGTGAGCTATCTGAATTGCATAGTGGCTGGTGCTGACTAGAAGATGTCAGGCTGTCAAGGACATAGGCCGGCTCGGAAAAGCGGACCAACACCGAAACGTATTGGATGGACTCTCGGATGTCGATAGGTGCATGCCTCCTCACTAGACGTTAGGACGATACGAATGGAGACTGATTTAATGCTGCTTACAGTGGTCTTATTGCCAAGGATGATGCCGAACGCTCTGGGAAATCAGTCCCTGGGATGCGAGTGGAGACAGTTGAGAAATTTACTTGAACAACGCGAAAAAACTAGTGAGCCTTACAATGTAAGGGGACAGTGACAGAAGGGAACTCTGCATAGGACTGTCGTTACAAAATACTTTGCTTTCCACTTCCATTATAGGGGTCATAAAACGGTGGATGTTCAAGTCCTCCAAGCCGAGTAGGCCGGAGAATTGTCCTGGAAAACGGTGAAGGGCTGGACAACCAGACTCGGGACAGAACAAAACTCATATTATATCGTATATCTCAATTCGATGTTCAGAGACAGCAGCCAACAACCACCTGGAAGGAGGGTCCCCCAGAAGTACGATCCACGTAAAGTGCGCCGCCGGAAGTTTGGGGCCGTCCCCACACACAAGAACTCGAGCGTAGCGAATGACAAATCCCTCCAGCTCCTCAGTAGTATAGTTATCCACAGGCTCTTCCAGCTTGGCCATAACTTGCTGTGGCTGGAGGTCATGTATGATGCCCAGCCAGAGGCATCGCAACTTAGTCGCGTCACACAGTATCCTACAGGTCTGAGTCATTGTGGGCAATTCACGGTACAATAGGACTGGAAAAATAAATACCAGATGCAAGGAAACCAGGTTTTGAAGGTCGAGGTAACTCAAAACTTCCTCTAGCACATGCAAAGTGAGGGTGAGCTTCTGTGCTGGATGGAATGCAAGCATGGGCCTCAAGTAATTTGAAATGCTGCTATAGAAGCAGGCAGGTAAAATCAGACGTCAATCCAGTGCAATGGTGGAGAGACCTGCGTTCTGCGAACTATTTCCTTCAAATTTCCCACGGAAAATCCATTGATGGCGAAACGCAGCAGACTACCCGTCCAAGGTTTGGCAAACTTGAAAGCGAGGGTGGAGCGACCCAGATCTACACAAATGAGATGAGAAAGAAAAACGGAGACTTGAAACTAGAGAAAAAACACAGTGATTATGATACGGAACGAAGTGATAGAAATATAGGAACAGTGAGGCAAGTATATTTAACAATGGAAACCATGGTATGTATATATTGGCAGGTTCAAGAAAGGCTGACATAAACTGAGCAGCAATTAAGGGCAATCGAGACCTTAAAGGTATGCCATTGAGAGCTGCTCTTTAAGTCGTCTCCTGGTTGTAATAGCACGGGGCCCCTTTGCAATTCATGAAATGAATGAAATTAGCCGGAAGACTATGCAATTCACGGTCACAGAACATGACGGGTAGTGGAGTTGCGTCAACAACTTGGTCCTGGTCATCACTGGCTCGAACGATTCGCGGCATACCTTGAGGTTGATCAAGCACGATAAAGACAGGAAACCAGGTTAAGATTTATTGCTATAACATCCGAACGCCACCTGTGTCAAGTTAATGGGCGTAACAATTTTCTCTCGACTATTTAGCCTTGACCTGTAAACGGTCGTAACATGTCCCAGCTTTTGAGCAGTGCTCTGCGCGTGCATCAACGGAACGAGCGCTATCAAAACTTCTGTCAACAGTTCACCAGGATATCCTTGATCACCATCCGGAGAGACTAAGCGGAACAACGCGTATGTTTTTACAGGAAGAGCGCGAATCCGCTCTACCTCAGTCTTGGAGAACAGCTGAGGTGCTTCTTCGTTTGAGAGGATAGTCCATACAACGGCATCGAATCCCACTGGGCCTCCATGCAGAGAGACCTTGGGGTTCTCTATCATGCGAGATCTTGAGTCGCCACCAGATAAGATACTGACAGGCAGCGTACCATTGGCTTTGGCTTCGAATCTGCTCTGGAAACCCTTCCAGTTGAGAATGTGCGTTCCAGCGGGGATTCAGTTGGAATATCGTCCTACGACCTTATTCGTATACTTCTGAGTGATATGATCTACTGGGTTCTCAGGGCCAATAACGATGTCGTTTTCCTGGACAAGCTATGGGTCATTTGCTTCAATGATTTAATCTTCGAAACTTACATGCCCACCGGCTAGGACAATCAACCTGTGAAATGTGAGACCCCGAGGCAATATCTGGCGAAGATGTCAAGGGTAGTGAATTTTTGAATGTTGGGTATGACCACCAGGATCTCGAAATCGCACCTTCACAGCTAGAAGGGGCTTGTCCCCTGGTAGTTCCAAGCGGATGGGTGTATTATCAGTCATTTCTAGGTAGAGATGACTGTAGAAAACATGTGATAAGGAAGTCTTGACTCCCAGGTGTCTCTTTGTAACTACTGAAGAGCTCTAACAGTCCTCCGAAGAATACCCTGGAAAAGCTTCGAGGAGTGACCGACCCGGGGATCCTAACTGTACAGGTCCATGTGAATAACCCCAATCAGGTGACCACATTATGACCTACCCAGTAGACGAGCATGCGCAATATTTGATGGATTGTTTCCGGTCTGTGATCGGGATCAACAAGGACATCCGTGTAGTGGCAAGTCCGTTTGTTCGCGATGCGACAGTCTACGCATCCGAACATCCAAGCTTCACCCGTGGTAAGGACGAACTTAATGACTAGTTCGGAGTCCCTGAAATCGCCCTCTTCTTTGAGGCGTTTTCTGTACTTGTCGTGAGTTTGATGGGGCATACGCTGTTGCGATACATTGACCCACGGCTTGATATATGTGTTTCGTCAGTGCCTGAGCCGCACCTGACCTTGAAGGGTGTACCTTTTTGGCCTCGACGAATATGAAGTCCCAGTTGCATCCGCGATAATTCATCTCATTGTCAAGGTCGCGGAAATTCCTGACCCATGCAGGGGGACAATTCCTGCGGATGGTACGTTAGCCACGACGATGCCACGATTTTAGTTCCCTTAAATGAGCTACTTACCGAGATGTTCAAGGCCGGGGAAGTCATCGGTCGTCCTTTCCGCCCTTGGCGTTCTCGTTGGCATTGGCAGTGTAACCAGACAATAGTCAACACTTCCAGACAGGAAAGTGGAATATTTTACGTAGCCTGAGATCGAGAGCCTGTTCTCATCTGCGCTCCTCTCTCCCGAGCGCACCGCCAGGCCGAGCTGATCAATGAAAGAGACTTCGATCGATGAGTGCTTGTCCCGGAGGGCTGCATCCTCTTCCTTTCCTTTGTCTTCAATGCGAAGACCCTTGCCTTCATCCTCATCCCCAAGATCGTCCTCTCCGCCTCCGACACTATCTCTAGTGTTCAAGTTCTCTTTTCCGCCCTTCTTCGTTGAAATCCGCTCCTGCCCACTTGCCAGGATGGTTTCAAGTAACACCCATGCTTCTGAACCCGATGTTTCCTCCGAAAGTAATTTCAAAAATCCGCTCAAGTGAGCATCTATCTTAACACGTGCATAGACTTCTTTCTGAGAACGTGTCAGTTCCGTGGACTCTACAACGCAGGAATTCAAGCGGCTCACATCTTTCGAAAATGATAGTATCGGTGTTAAATGGTCCTTGATCATCGCGACAGCTGCAATGCATGCGGGCCATTCTGGATTTCGGAGAGATGCAACAATGCCCCGTTGGTCACGAATCGTCGCTCGTCCTTCGGGGCCAAAGATACTCTCGAAGTCGTCAAGAGTCTCTAAGGAAGAGAGCACTTCAAAGACAGATGGACAAGATCTGTTGTCCATCAAGCATATACCAAGCTGGTACATATGTTTTTGCTGCAGGTTTGATAACGAGATGCGCTGGATATATGGTGTTAGGAAATGTTCAAATATATGAATGCAACGAACCGTAACATAACAACTGTTGAATCTGTAGCAAGACTTTCGATCCTTGCGATCTCCTCAATAACTGCCAAGAATTCCTTTGCAATGTAGGTTACCTCTGCAAGGTCAGAGGATTCCTTGAGCTTCCCAATCAGATCCTTAACTTTCTTCTCCCCAATCAGGTCTCGAACAAGTGGGTATAGCGACTTGAACGTTTCACTGCTCTTTCGGACTTCTTCCTTTACTTTCTTCATGCCACTTGGGTGACCTGAACCAGCGAAAAATATTTTCATAAGAACAAATTGAGTGCCTAGTGCAGGCAGGTCGCAAAAGAACACACCAATACCAAGACCCCTTTGTCCCTCGTGTTTGGTCCTCTCATCGATGTCTAGATTCCGCTTCTGATGTTTTTTATGCGGCATTGAGTACAGGAAATAGTTTTAAGTTCTGGAGGAACAAAGCGATGGGAGCGAGGATAAGATGATCGGTTCACAGTTGTAGTGTTCAACTTCCTTGCCGTGGTATGATGTACCCGGGCGGTATGTCGCCCACGTTCACGACATTTTATCAACGCCTATCAGCCCTTACACATATATCTATATGTGTTACGGGTCGACGGGAATCAGCGGGTCATCATATTTGTTCCGAGGTTTGAGAGCGGGGGCACCTCCAGGATTAGCTGAGTACGAAATAAGCAGTACAAAAAGTGCGGCTTTGCGGGATCGCAGCCGTCTACGTAAAGTTGTGATGGGTTTTCATGTTCGCGTGCCGCACAATGTGGAGGCCTCGTGCGATGGGGACATAGCAGCAGAACGCAAGAAAATTTCATATCACGTCGTATATCTCGACAATCTCGGCCCATTCGTTATGAACGACTAGGCGACCGATTCCTGCTTCAAAACCAAAAATTCCGAGGTCCACTCCCACCGCAGTTCCAGGAATATCGCAGGTGGTGAGTTTCCAATCCACCCCGCCGAGGTCATCGTGTGTCGAGCGAAGGGCCAAAGATGAATGGTCTGCGACACAGACATGAAGAATTTTACGATCCCGGTCCCTCCGGCAGACCACAGAGGAAGAAAGTCCGGTGCGTACAGCTGCAGTATCCGAATGTGGGAACTTGACCATTTGCTTCACGGAAGGCTCGGCAGAATGATCATGGGGGATATGAACTGTGGCCAGATGTCCAGAAGATACGTAAACGATTGTCGTGCTCTCTGCGTTCACAAAAAGAGAAGATCGAGTAGTACCCAATAAAGGACTAGGGTTAACCTCGAGGGGTATAGTACACAGGGGGGCCGACTGGTTGTCCCACCCAGGGGAAACGGTTGGAATAGAGTAGATTGTAGTTGATTTTTTACCAACGACGGCTATACGGTCGTAAGGAAGAATATAACAATCATACTGGGGATAATTATCAACAGCTGTTCAATGGGTCTTCAAACGATTGTAACGTACGACAGGATATATCTCTGGGCCCAGGACGACTGTGACAGGTCGGACATTTTCTAGCGCAAGAAGCTGGGAAATCAAGAAGACATGTATAACGACCGACCGCAGTCTTTTGATGTGACCGCTGCGGGTACAGCCTCGGAACTGGATCAAGTACTTGTCACTCAGAGCGAGTCCGCTAGCCGACCCAGGAAATACTCCGTGAATTGTGTGTAGATGTTGGGTGACCAACGACGCTTCCGCTCCATGTCCAGTCAGTCGCACCTCATACAGATGAATCCGAGTCCGCGCTTGCCCGGCTGAGGGGCGAGTCAGTGAGACTCATCAAAGCTCATTATTAGGCACGTACGATCATGCTCTGAGAGAAATCCGAGCGTATACAATGCAATTCGGCAAGTCAGATAGGCAGCACTGGGATCCACCCACACAGTGAAAAGTCCTGGCAGGTCAGAGACTGTCTTGCCCTTTTCGATCTGAACTAACGTCTTTGACTCCGGCTGTGCGGCATTTAAATCTGTCGCCGACAACTTTCCTTCGGTATTAAGAGACAGCAACCAGCGACCACCTGGAAGGAGGGTCCCCCAGAAGTACGATCCACGTAAAGTGCGCCGCCGGAAGTTTGGGATAGTGTCCCAAGCGCAACAGACTCGAGCGTAGCGAACAATAAATCCCTCCAGTTCCTCAGTAGTGTAGTTATCCACAGGCTCTTCTAGCCTGGATATGACTTGCTGTGACTGGAGGTCGCGTATGATGTCCAGCCAGAGGCGTCGCGATCTAGTTGCGGCATGTAGTGTCTTGCAGGCCTTAGTCGATAGAGTCAGTTCATGCCGCAAAAAAACAGGAAAAATAAATACCAGACGTGAAGAGACTAAAGTCCGAATGTCGACATAGCTCAATACTTCCTCCAGCACGTCATGAGGAAGCGAAGCGAGGGTGATTTTCTGTCCCGAACAAAATGAGAGGATAGGCTGCAGGTAATGAGAAAGGCTGGCAGGTCCACGGAGAAAAGTAGGTAACAAGCTTGAAGTTAGTCCGACTACATGTTGAAGAGTCCCAGAAACCATGCCTCTGGTTAGAACGTGAATGCAGAAACACACGGAACGAACCCAGCGCTTCATTTAGTAATTTCTCACGACATCCTCTCACCAACACAGAACCCGATCTATACTAAGCCGTCTACCCTTTGTGTTAGTAACCCTTCGTAAATGTGACAGACTTGCACTGCATGGTGAATAGAGGAGCAAGAAATTTCGTAGATCTCAATGTAACATGGTACCTCAAGGTTGATCAAGCATAATAAACACAGGAAACTACACCGTGACCGAAATACAACTTGGACTGTTGAACTGTCCTGCATACCGGGCCGTTGACGTCTCATCATCTGACTACAATTTTACTGTTGTCATTAACACAGATAGATGACTTCCTTATCTAACAGATTCACATGTTTTCTACAGCTATCTCTACCCATAAATGACTGATAATACACCCATCCGCTTGGAACTACCAGGGGACAAGCCCCTTCTAGCTGTGGAGGTGCGATTTCGAGATCCTGGTAGTCACAGCCAACATTCAGAAATCCACCACCCTTGACATCTTCGCCAGATATTGCCTCGGGGTCTCACATTTCACAGGTTGATTGTCCTAGCCGGTGGGCATGTAAGTTTCGAAGATTAAATCATTGAAGCAAATGACCCATAGCTTGTCCAGGAAAACGACATCGTTATTGGCCCTGAGAACCCAGTAGATCATATCACTCAGAAGTATACAAATACGGTTATAGGACGATATTCCAACCGAATCCCTGCTGGAACGCACATTCTCAACCGGAAGGGTTTCCAGAGCAGATTCGAAGCCAAAGCCAATGGTACGCTGCCTGTCAGTATCTTATCTGGTAGCGACTCAAGATCTCGCATGATAGAGAACCCCAAGGTCTCTCTGCATGGAGGCCCAGTGGGATTCGATGCCGTTGTATGGACTATCCTCTCAAACGAAGCACCTCAGTTGTTCTCCAAGTCTGAGGTAGAGCGGATTCGCGCTCTTTCCGTAAAAACATACGCGTTGTTCCGCTTAGTCTCTCCGGATGGTGATCAAGGATATCCTGGTGAACTCTTGACAGAAGTTTTGATAGCGCTCGTTCCCTTCATGCACGCACAGAGCACTGCTAAAAAGCTGGGACATGTTACGATCGTTTACAGGTCAAGACTAAATAGCCGAGAGAAAATTGTTACGCCCACTAACTTGACACAGGTGGCCTTTGGATGTTATGGCAATAAGTCTTAACCTAACAACAGTCTCACTAGCATTGGGGCTTCAATCTGAACGCAAGCTTGGGCGATGGTCGCCAGCCAGGGACTTCATCTGTCAAGGATCATACACTTGTCATTAAGGTGAGTGTAAAACCGGATGACATTGAGTACGCTATCTCAATATTTGATCTAGGCGGACAGTATTGCGAAATTAGGCGACTTTACCCTTTCTACTGGCCAATATACACCCATTTCTTCTGTACCAGCCTACGATTTCCAGAAGTCAAAATTGATTGGAAAAGACTTTCCTGCTGGAGGGTACAGTAAGTCTTTATACCACACGGACGTGCATACCAGAATGCTGACCCTCCACGAGACGATTATTTCCGTTTCATCAACTCCATGGTCTATCCCTTACCCACGCGCTTGCCCCTTTCTGACTTGGAGAACCTGAACTCATTGGATGCTATTCTGACTCAAGAAACCCTAAATGCCTCTTCGTCTGTCCGACTCTCGTCCGAAAAATCGGGCATCGCACTCGAATTTTTCTCCAACCGTGCGTGAGGGTGTACTTAATGAAGAGCTCTTGACTACAGCTCTCTAGAACACGGCGTTATGTTTTATTCCAACAATCTGACTACCCCTGCCATGGGTGCCAGGAAGCTCATTCATGGCGGTTCAGGAATAAGCGGCCATGGGGATTCCTATGGTCCCGGAAGTATGCCCTTCCACGACCCACTTCATGTTTCCATCACGGACTGATACACCTAATAGCAGCAGCCTTCCTCGAATTCCACGATGTATGCAATTTTAACTCGTCGACCTCACCTATAACTGACTCGACCCTCGTAGCCTTTGGCCGCATTCCTACAGTCAGAGAACAGGGACGCGGAGGATACCCTGATTACCTCTGACGAATTATACAACAACTTCGTTCGCTTGGAAATTAGCCCCTCATGAAGACATGAGGTACTACTGTGCGTCCAAACCTGAACCTGAAACACGGAAATAAGATTTCGGAAATTGACAGTGTAATTAGACGTGTGTTCGATTACGTGTTGAGGATCTCCAGATACTGTATATGCCAAGCTTCGTGGTTCTTGAAAGCATTTAATTCCCCAATTTCTCACAAAGATCCCAAAAAAAGATGACACAATAAATAATTGAGTATATACAAACCCGATGCCATTGACAAAAAAAAGAATTGTAATTAAGGTATCCAAACTAGAGAGAAAGCGACAAAACAATAACGTTACGAGGGTGGTATGGTATACTACTTGTGTAGAATTTCACAGAAAACTTGTCAGAGGTGGGGGGGAGAAGGGAACGGATGAAAGAAATGACGAGAGGACGGGGGACGGGGTTGGTAAATACAAATTGCAAACAATTCCAAAAACAAAACGAGCGAAAGAAAACATTTTGAAAGCTAGCAAGTAAGCAAACGATGACTATGATACGGAATTGGGGATTGGGGGGAGTTGAACGATATATGTGTATGTCCGGGAAAGCGTTCAGAGGTGGGTGTATATGAGAAGTGATGGTAATGATTGTCAAGTATCGAAATTTTTTGAGGGGGGATAATGTGGAAGACTTCCTAACAAAGTCTTCTCGTGTTCTTGTTGGGGATGGTGGAATTGAATGGACGTATGACCGAGGCATGGCGTCTATATGGGTTCGAAAATCTTGAGTCCAGGACGTAAAACAACAAACCTTAGTCAACAGAGATCTCTTGTACATCTTGTCCCTCCACAGGCGGTCCAAGTTGGATCGTAAGCGTCAAAACTCCTTTCTTCATCTTCGCCAACACGTCTTCACGCTACAATAAAACAAAAACCAGAGACGAGAATGAATATCAAATATCTTCTTTGCCCACTCACAAATTGATCGGATTCAAGGATGGTGGTGGGTAAAAGAATAAAAAAAACGCACTTTTAAATTAGAAGGAACAACAAACGTCCTCATAAACTCCCCAAACTTCCTTTCCCTCGTACACGCCTCCGGAAACAATTTCACCACTTCAATCCTCGGCACCGGAAGCATCGGATCCAAAACACCATACACTTTCAACAATCTCACTCGATTATGACGAGACGTCATTAATGAAACCTTCACATCCCTTTTATCCACTCCTGGAAGCTCTAACATGGCTGTGAGTGTACCGGTTTCGGGATCGTAATTCGTATCGGCTCTGATCATGTATCTTTTTCTTGGATTTTGATGTTGTTGATGGTGTTGTTGGATTGATGAAGGGGGATTGTCGGGTACTTGAGGCGAAGCGTGAAGAAGTGTTGATTGTTGTAGTTGTACAACTGGCGATCTGGAGAAAATGCAAAAAGTCAGTATTCAGGATATCACGAGAACACAAGCCCAGGAAAAACAAAAAGACAACAAGGGATCTCGTACCCCGTGACAGATCCAAATCCCATTCTACCAGAAGCACTAGCAGGAGAAGGGAAAGTAGAAGTCATAGCAGACTGAACGACTGAAGAAGTAGAATGTACCGACGGTGGTGGAACCGTCGGTACTAAGTTATGATGAACAAATCTCAACGGTACCGATACCGATCCTTGTGTATCTCTTGGTATCGTCCCAGATACCGAAGTCGACCTATTCATTCCAGCGGCAGCAGCGACAGTGGAAGACGAAGAACCAGCTCCAGTTCCAGACGTATTTGGTGTTGTCGTACTCTGAGGCCTCTGATAAGGAGTCGCCAAAGACTGATGAAATTGTCTCGTCGAACGCGCAGAACGCATAACCATCTGAGAACCACCACCACTCCCCAAAGGACCACTACCACCAGTTATAGGCGTTTGTTTCGTTACACCACTGGCACTGCTGCTGCTAGCTTGATGGTCAACAATACCGAACATACTAAGCAAGTCGTTTCCAGGCATTTCTAACCTTCCTTCAGCGGACCTATTAAGATCACGGTGTATATGATGAAGGTGGATTGGTGCATGATCAACAGTTCCATGCTCAAGAGAGCCAGAAGGTTGACCCGAAGTCTCCAGAGGCTGTGCATCCTCCAAGTGGATAAGCTGGAAAGTCGGCGTAGGCTGAGTTGGTGAATGCTGAAGAGGCTGCTGTTCTTGCGATTGCTGTTGTTGCTGTAATGTCGGTTGCTGCTGCTGTTGTTGTTGTTGGAGCTGCTGTTGTTCTTGTTCACGCTCAACAGTCTCCCATTGAGGGAAATCAATAGGCGTTGGTGGTGTAGAATAACTTTCACCAGAAGTAAATTGTCCGTATGGGTACGACATGGCGGTTTGAACGAAACCCGGAAACAGGAGGGGACTGCGCCTTAAATACCTCCAGGTCACTTTGAGTCACTTTTCCCAGAGTAACGCTTCCGGTAACAGCAAATGCAGCGAACAATGGGGACATCAGTTGGACATGTGGCGGGGTGAACTCCGGAACACAGCATCTATCAGCCAATCACCGAGCCTCGGCAGGGCGGGCCGAGATGGGACCCTGGGAACCGCGCGCCACGTCGGGTTCACGTGATGCGCCACATACCATATCGGGTAGTAAGCCGCTCTTCCGGCGGGGAGTCCCGACGTCGCTGTTGCCTCGTTGGGTCGAATCATTCTACCGCCGCACCGCCCCGCCTATCGCGCTCCCTTATCATTACGTCGGTTTACGTATGGTGTGGAGATCACAGCTCATTATGATTCATGATTATTGTTGATACCCATTATCATAATACAGTAAGTTACACCTCATTCGGAACAAAAAAACAATGGGCTATCACCTTGAATAAATAAAACCTGACTCTTCAGTTCTCAGAGTCAAAAAAACCAATCCTGAACCCGCCGACTCGGAAACCCCGAACGCGATTTGTAGACGGAGCTTCTGTCGTGTTTGAAGTGATGGAGTGGCTACCCGCGCGACTCCTTGGCATCAACATGCCTGATTCTGCGATTCGTCCACCACGTTCGGTGCTAACACGAGATCCACTCGCGTTGCCAGTCCGATGATTTCCCGTCTCAGCCGTACGGTTCGAACTCCTCCTTGCCAAAGAGTTTCGTCTACTCGAAGGCTCTACAGGCGAGTGGGACGGCATTCCATGTTGACCCAAGGTCGACACCGTCGGCGATCCAACAGAAGAGGCAAGCGACGGAGGCGGTACAGAAGGATACGTGAGAGTCTGGGTGGCCACCATCGCGTTGTGGATGGTCCAAGACTCTGATGAACCTGGACTTGTGATGTTTGTATTGGTACTGATATAACTTGCAGGATTTGTTGACGTGACAGGTGAAAATGGGAATGGGGAGTCCGCTGAGGACGGTGAATGTGAGAGCGGAGTATTCGTTTCGGAAAGGTGATTGTGGACGGGCCGATAAAGTTGCGATGCGGGGCGAGGTATGGGAACGCCATTTGTAGCTGGCCGTGAGGCGGACGGGCCAGCTGAAGGATGGCGAATAACCGAGGTTGGTGAAGCAGGACTTGACAAAGAACCTGTTCTGTGGTGGGTAGATTGAGATAAGGGGTCGGATGAGTGTCCAATTAGATCGTCTACAGCCAGACCCAGCTGTGGGAAGAAAGCCGATAAATTAGCCTGGCCATTAATTAGCTCAAGAAGCACGCACCCGCCGCCTGTGGTCTATGAGCTCCTCGCGATAGATGTCATTCAGACGAGTTGCCCGAACATAATTCCTTTCAGCAGTGACAAGCCTATTCCTCAGCTGCTCGTTTTCCTTCTTAAGCGCCTCCAACATGGTCTCAAAGGTAGGGTCTGCAGGGTCCGCTGGAGAGCGAATTCCAAACCTCGCCTCTGGGGATATACTGACACTCATCATCCCATTACTACCAGAGCCAGCATTTTCTTGTTGTTGCAGCTGGGCCAGCCTCAGCGTCGTGAGTTCTCGTGTGAGCCGATTGACATGAGACTCTGATTCCGCCTCGAGCGTATTCTCCAGTCCAATTTTCTCCTGACGTAGCTACACAGACTCGGCCTCAACATAACACCCAACCAAAAGCCTCCAACTCGCTTACCTGTTCCAGCTTTCTCGAAAGCAGATTCACGATTCGTTCCTCCTCAGCCTCGTATGCATTGATGAGATCCTCCTGACGACTAGTCGAGCTTGTTGAAAGACGACGAATGGGAGGTGAAATGGACATTGGGGACGGGGCTGAAGGCAGAGGAGCGGATTTACGTGGAACAAGACAAGAGAGGCATTCTGTGATTTAGCCGAGTATAGCGATCGAGCTACCGGAATGCCCGGCGGACGCCAGGACAACCGCGTGGCTCATCCGACTGCAGGCACATCTTTCCCAGAACCCGCTCTTCATTTAAGTCTCCATTCAGTTCTCTCCCGGACATGATCGTCTTTGTACAATGACGTGACTTATTTCTCAAACTGCACCACTACCCCATCGCCAGCTCTTTTACGCAGTGCCTGCTCGACCCGTCCACATCCAGCTCCCAGTCCCTGAACGATCAGGGCCAACTCCTACTCCAATGTTCCAGGAATACTCCCCCAATCAAACGATTCAAACAACACAGTTGGAATTCCAAAAAGCACAAGCATATTGCGTGCCTCTGGATCAACTTTAACAATCACCTCCAATCTCTGCACGTACGGACACGTCGTTATACACTCCCAACGACTGTCTCCAAGGCCTCCAGCTCATCATTCCGATTCGACGGACCGACTCGGAACCCAGTGATACGGATAGACCAAAGATCGTCACAGGAACTCAAATCCAGGGACTTCAGGAACTCTACATCTGTTCACAAGTCATTATTCCGAAGAGCCGATATAATCTTTGTTACTTACCTCAATGCCCCGATATATCGATATGCAGTTGTGCAATACCCGAGTCAACAATTTTGAACAATTTCTTCAAAAGTTTTACACCCGCTCTTCCTCGTGCACCAAATCCTCAAATTCCTCACAGGATAATGCCCCACCAACAACCACGGTAAAACCTCAAACTGATCCTCAACACCAATCTCCAACGACAAGATCCTCATCATCCCCTCACACTTCATCTTCATCCACCAAATTCAAATCCAACGACGACGACGACGAAGTCCCGAATATAGACAATTCTCCAAGCTAAGAAAGTCCACATATCCACTGCACCACTCTCCCACAAACATACTCTTCTCAATCTCCACTTTTCGTACACCCTTCAACTCATCAAACAACCAGCGCTGAAGTAGTTCCCTTCCAATTGGTAGTGCCTTAAGTGAGTTACGACCAGTTGGATAAGAATTCTACTTCGTCCCATTCCGTCCCAACTGCAGACATCCCAAAACCAATGCAATCGTCGAAAGAGGATTATCGAGCACCTCCAACAGCTCGTAGAGGTCTCCATATCCAACACTGAGCGTCGAAAAATTTACACATTACACGGCGGACAGGAAGGGAGAAATATCCACCCTGTAAAGCTACATGCTGCTAACGCCCACTGGTCATTCCAAAGATGTCCGATAATACAGTCAATGGTTTCGCGAGGGAGATTGTATATCCCAATCTGTCCTATCGCGAAGCAACTGTCAGTTTGAAGAGATGTGGGTCAACGACTCGCTTCACGTTTTCAAGGTGACAACGAAGCAGTGAGGCGATCCGAGTCGGAGAGCCGCACACCTTGGTCTTTTATCACATCAGGGCCGACAAACGTTAGACCATTTATCGCTCCAACTTCCCGGCGGCACCGTAAGGAGTGTAGATTATTCGGATTGACCATTGACGACTAGAACGGATAAAGGAAGCTAAATATATAGACCAGCCAGTTACGGAACACGAAAAAAAGAAGACGCAACACCATCGCATATTATCACAACTATCAAAAATCAGATCCCTCAATCTTGAAAACTTTACCATATTCCAAATAACTCTCCATGATCTTCATAATTGCTTCCGGGAGACCCATACT
This sequence comes from Chlorophyllum brunneum, assembly GCA_963576785.1. NCBI lineage: Eukaryota > Fungi > Basidiomycota > Agaricomycetes > Agaricales > Agaricaceae > Chlorophyllum > Chlorophyllum brunneum. Next base: position 1,788,215 of record OY756149.1, read on the forward strand.
CAATAATGTAAACTTGATCTTTGCGTGACCATGTAGCTGCCCGAGTTTGAAGAAACTGCGGGATATATTGGCGGGATACTGAAACGATGTTTAGCACCTATCGAAGACGCATTTTTTCAATGAATGGTGATACGTACGGTCATCTCCGTATATTCGGCGTATTGATAAGCAGCAACGCGGATCGCTGTTTGGATTGTCCTCTGGATGTCACCTTCCTCCGCGTACATCTGCATTAGCTTCAACCACGGCTTAGCCGAATAGCGAGGTGTGTCTAAGCAACGTTGGTACGCTTCTTTGGCTTCTTCTCTGTGATGTAGGCGTAATCCAAGGTCTCCAAGGATCTCCCATTCGTGGCCCGTTTTACGGTAGGCCACATGCTGGGTTTTAAAGTGGGCAACTTCTGCCCGGAAGATGGTCCAGACTCGAAGATCCTGAACACAAATAAGTCCGACAACTCCACAATTGCGGGAACGGTACATACCTCATATAGGACCATGAACAAATTATCCAGCCAACGCTCGCACAACCGCTTATTGCTAAAGGAGAATGGCTCTTGACCCTGACTGGGCGTCGTGTCTGAGGAACCCTTCTCTTCACCAGCGGCAGCCTGAACCGGTTTCTCCAAGCCCTGGACTTCTTGTGTTCCATTTTCCTGAGATTCGCCGTTTTCGGTGGAATGGCCAACGAGCGTCTCCTCTCGCGTTGCGCGATCGGATTCTGTTGAAACCCTAATTGTAGGAATCGGTATAGGTCCATCATTCCCGTCGTCCACATCGGCAGCCGAATCACCATTGGGAGTAGAGGGTGAAAGCATTCCTCGAGTAGAAGCATTATCATCTGCATGAACAGTCCCATCCTCGTGAATCACCACTTTACCGACATCACCATCCACACTGGCTTCCTTACCGGATCCGTTCACAGTAGTCACTTTCTGAATATCCGACTGTGCCTTCTGCATGCGGTACTCTTCTTCCATAACGAAAACGCTGCTCCGTGTCTTCAAAAGTTCGTCCCAGCCGATCTGGGAGACAAGTCGAGTCAGAAGGGAGTATGCCCTTGCCCAGGTGCCTCGGAGACCAGGGGCGGGTAATCGTTGCAACGCGGGATCCGCCTACAGGACAATCAGCACTGACTCGGTTGCGCAACGGTTAGTCTAACCTCATCGTCTTCTGTCTTCGTTTTGTCTGGGAGAATTTCGCCGATGGTGCGGAGGAAGGGAAGATGAATTTTAGCAGGTGATAGGGGGCGGTGCATATCCCGACCATTAAACGTGAACATGGGGCAGGAGTTCAAGGTAAGGAGAGCCTATGCTTTGGAGTTAGGTGCGCCGGTCGTCGGTGTGCAAAAAATTTGGCGTACTGATTCATATTGACCGAGATCGATGTACAAATCCGTCAACTTCTCCCAGGTAACAAATTCACTAGGCGCGCAGTTGACGGCTTGACGTGCCAATTTTAAAGCCCACTCTAGCTTGCCCTTGGAACGCAAAAAGTCACATTGCACGTGAATAAGGGTATGGGATTGGGGGGTCTGTTTCATGGCGGAGGATATGATTTGGACTGCTTTGACCTCCTCGTCTGCCATTGGATTAATCGCGGGTAAAGGATGAAGGAGGGTGTCACTTACTCATCCCGATATACGCCCTCGCTAGCAATGATGCAACATCTGGCTCCCGCGCAGCGATCTTCTCGAAGAGGTTAGCGGCAGGTTGGTACCTTCCACTATCCCCAAAGTACTTCATGATACCAGCGGTGAGGTGATTAGAGACGATGGACGCCACCTGAATTTCAGGATCCGAGCCAACCTGCCAGCCTGCGTGGCGTTGTCAGAAGCTGTACGCACTCGTATGTGTGGTTCATACCTTTGTCAAACAATGCTTCAGCTGCCTGTAGGAAACGTATTTCACCTTCGGGCGTAGTTATGGGATCGAGTTTGCGATAGGCCTCTAGATGGTAATTGGGGTCGTCGGAGTAGAGGATAGCTCGTAGGAGGGCTGATATGTAAGTTTCTTGCCATATATCAGGAGTTGCTTCGTGTCTGGAGGGATTCTCAACTGATAGCTGAGGTTTATATGGGATATATGCACACCTTTCGCCGCGTAAGTCAATCACGTATGCATGCACTCCTCCAGGTATCTTGACGTCAACACGAACGTCGACGCGCGAGAAAGCGTTGAAACAACTGTATATACACTCAGTTGTTGCGAAGTGATAAGATCTGCGTCGCCACACATACCAGTAACATCCATTCCGAACCTTCCAAGCGGCGGGTTTTGAGAACCATGCGATATTATCTTCGATAGCGTACGTGAGTGAGTTGATGTATGCAGCCAAAGACGCAGACGATGAGGCGTCAACTCCAGAGACAAAGTGGTATGAACCAAGCTGCAGGGTGCATGAGTTTTATGCCGGGTGTCGGAAAGAAGGGACAGTACCTCTCGCTGGCCGCTCTTGCCAGTGCTCTTGACGACGTGACACAAGTCGGGTGGCCCTAGTTCACGGAATGTTGCTAGAGTACACGTCAGATGCTAAGAACATGGTCTCCAATGTATAATGCTCATACCAAGGCTTTCTGTCCGTGCTGTGAGTGATTCCCCTAGTTCCACCTGAAAACCATGTCAGAGAAAACAGACAGAGTAGGAGAGACCAACATACCTCAAAAAGCTCTGGGACGTCCTTGAACGTCGCCTCCGCCATCGGTGACGACGTTGAGACTAAAGGCAAAGGTTTGTTTGGCAATTGTTTGTGCGACTGTGATGTTGGCGCGTTTGTCCAAACAAGTGATGGAACGACGACAGTGGTTGCAAACAACACAACAAATGCAAGGCTCACTCTGCAAAGGCTGTGAGAACAAGGAAGCCTGGAACACAGCCGTTGCAGATACCAAAGCTCGTGAGAATCTCCTTTGAATACCCGGACCGCTTACGATCCAAATCCATGGCTGGTCGAATGGTCTAGTGGTTATGATTTCTGTCTCACACACAGGAGGTCCCCGGTTCGACCCCGGGTTCGACCAGATTTTTGTCCGCCATTGTTTGTATGGCTGTGCACGTGCGTTGGTGATGCCACGAAGCTGCTAAGGAAAATCAGCATCCTATTGCCATTGACTGCTTACCCTCGACTGGGCTGGGTCCTTGCATTTTTCTTCCCCCCTCCCCATCCCTCTGCTATGATCGAGGACAAATACATTGGCCTGATACTTGCAGTCTCCGGTTCACTAGCAATTGGCACTAGTTTTATCATCACTAAAAAGGTAGCTGGCTTCTTCCATCTCCGATATCCAAGTTATATTCAACATCGACTTTATATACAGGGTCTTAATGATGCTGCAGAGCGGAACGCATACGGCGCACAAGCGTCTGACAACCTTGCATACTTGAGGAATCCCATCTGGTGGGCTGGCATGTCGACATGTGCGTGTCGCTGTTCCCAGCCTTTGTCCTATCGTCCTGACCCGACCTCCCTACCCGTCCCGCGTACCTACGAACAGTGGTGCTAGGTGAAAGTGAGTCCCATTCGACCCCTGCGGGCGTGCGCTTTGCTTAACCATGTTCCGCAGTCGCCAACTTTGCTGCGTATACTTTCGCCCCTCCAATATTGGTGACACCGCTAGGAGCTCTCAGCGTGCTAATCGGGTATATCCTTTCCTTTCTATCTTTAACCGGATCTCAGCCCTTTCAGTGCCGTGCTTGCTTCTTTCCTGCTCAATGAAGAACTTGGTCACCTAGGTCGTCTAGGTTGTACGCTGTGTTTGATCGGGTCCCTCATCATCATCCTCCATGCCCCCGAAGACAAACCCGTCGAAACCGTAGACGAAATCCTATACTATGCCATTCAACCAGGTCCGCAACAAACATTTTTACCTTGACCGAAGCTTTACTCAACTACAATCACAACTACAGGTTTCCTGTTGTACTGCTTTACTGTCCTTGTATTCTCCCTCGTCATGATATACGCCGTCGTCCCTCGCTACGGTCGCTCTACCCCGATCGTTTACATCTCCATCTGTTCCGTCGTCGGCTCCGTCTCCGTCATGGCCATCAAAGGCTTTGGCGTCGCAGTCAAACTCACCTTTGGCGGCAACAACCAATTTGACCACCCAAGCACCTACGTGTTCGGAATCGTCGTTGCTCTCTGTATCATCGTACAAATGAACTACTTCAACAAAGCCCTCGACACATTCTCTACCAATGTGTAAGTTCTTCACACGACCACAAGGAAAGGAACACTGAGCTTTCTTTAGAGTAAATCCGATGTATTACGTTGGCTTCTCCTCAGCCACCATCCTCGCCTCTCTCATCCTCTTCCAAGGATTCAACACCACCGATGGAACCAACACCGTCTCCCTCCTCATGGGTTTCATAGTTACCTTCCTCGGTGTCCACCTCCTCAATATCTCTCGTGTCCCTCTCGCTCCCCTAGACCGTCATGGTCATTCCGCTCTTGAAGGTGGCCTCATGAACCCACGTCTCAGCATCCAAGGCCGAGCGTCTCTAGACGGTTGGAACGGCATTGCCCCCGACCAGAACGACGCTCCAGCAACAACATCCAGAGTGGGCGGCCACCATAGACGTAGTTCTTCTCTCTACCGTAGCCAAACTCTGTTCAACGCCTATGATGGTCCCGATGGACTAGTAGGAACAGAAAACGTTGGATTGCATGAGTTGAGAGAAGAAGACGAATCCGATGATGATGCTGATGAACGGACGCATCTCCACAATGGAAACGGAAACGGAAGTGCAAGACCAGGAAACTCAAAACCAAAATCACCAGGATCGCGAAGTCAGAGTCATTCACCGCTGGATCCGTCGCTGGGCGACATACGGTTAAACTCTTGACAATAATCGTTGGGTAGCAAAGTGGGGTTTTGTGTGTATATAATCATGCCATCAGTTTCCTGTGCTTCCGTTTTCGGTACATCACGTTCATACCCCGTCTACAATAATTAATAATTGGATCTATTGGATCTATTCCCGGTATGTGTCTGAGGTGCAAAAATCTGGTCGAACCCGGGGTCGAACCGGGGACCTCCTGTGTGTGAGACAGAAATCATAACCACTAGACCATTCGACCAGTTGAAGGGTAATCCCATTGCCAAACCGATAACCTTTTATGTCCTAATTCCCATTCAAGATCACCATAGGTTGCTTCGCAGAAAATTCCCAGCCCTCAGCTACAATTTCATAATGGAAGGTAGGTCCAGAGTAAAATTAAGCCTCAATCTCCTACAGTTTGTATCCTTTACCACTGGACGGTTTGATATCCCACCCGAATCTCGCCTGCTTAAGTGTGACAAGTTGCGGTAACACGTGCTCATACGCATGTGCTGCCCACTTTAATAGAACCACAGTCAGCCCACCTCATACCGCGTGCAAGAATGTCAAACATACCTCACAAGCCATCGGCCTAGTATCCCTAGGGTCAATAATCTCCTCCACACCAAATTTATGTGCTGTTTTCAATGGACTTCGAACATCTTCAAATCTATCAAGAAGTTGAGTCATGAGCTGTTCGCGCTCCTCTAAACTTTTAGAAGCATCTAATTGACGCTTATAGGCGGCTTCGATTCCACCTTCAAGTGGGAGACTACCCCAATCTCCTGATGGCCTGTTACGAAAAAAGTAGCGTTTCAGGTTCGGAATAGATGGTGGATGGGAAAGGGTAGGGGCGCACCAAGCTACGCGTTTACTCCATCCGTCGTCCGGATCAGCAAAAGCCGAACCTGCGACACCAAATGCGCGTCGGATGATTATGGTAAATATAGGTACTGAGGCCTGGTATAGTGCTGCAAGTGCTGCCGCGCCGTGTCGGATTGTTGCCATCTTTTCCGCTACGGAGCCTACGATCAGTGTTGTTGAGATTGAATATTGAAATAAGGGGAATGCGTAGGAATACAAACCGACGGCAAAACCTGGTTGGTCCACTAGGTTCAAGATGGGCAACCTGTCGAATGAGTGTTATGGAAACAGGACGGGGAGGGAGGAGTGAGAACGTTACCCAAAGTGGTCGCAGAGATCCGCAAAGCGGGTGGTCTTTTGGCTTCCGAATGCATCGATTGCGCCTTTGAACGCATAAGTTACTGAGGGAGACAAGGATAGAAAGAACTGACCTCCATTGAATTTACAGTCACTGGAAAGGACACCAACAGATCGTCCATCTAGCCTTGCGAATCCAGTCACGATATTCCTTCCCCACATCGCACCAATTTCAAAAAAGCTCGACACCCCTGTCCCGTCCCTATCCACGACTAGCTCGATCAACCTGCGAACATCGTAGGCCTTGGTTCTCCTCCTTGGGATGATTCTGATCAATTCTTCTTCTTTTCTGTCTCTCCGATCGCCTGTAGCGTCTGTCTGTAAAACTGGTGGTAATGCGAAAATCGACGAGGGAAGGTATGAGAGAAATGTCCGAATCTGGTCAAAAGCGTCTGCCTCAGAAATCGCAACATTATCAACCGAGCCGTTCGTAGCGTGAATTTCCCAGCCACCTAAAGCTTCTTTGGATAAATCTTCAAAGGTGGCTTGACGGACAACAGGAGGCCCTGCGGCAAAGAGTTGACTGAGGCCTTTGACCATGACACTGAAGTGCCCAAGAGCTGTTTTGGCTGCTGCGAGACCGACGACAGGACCAACGAGAGCGGAGGCGACAGGAATGGCAGCCATGGCGTCTATGCTCCGTCCTAGACCTGCGAGGCTAGGGATGTAGGTCGCGCCAATGCTGAGGTCTGTTGGATTGTTATATTTCCAATAATTTAAGGAAGCTGAAGAACATACAGGTAGCGACACTTCCTCCACCGCTGGACCCATCCAGCAGACGAATCTACAATTGCAAAGCCGGATAATTAATTACTAATATTGCATATGCAATTAGTATGCAACACGCACAAGTGGTACTCGAGCCCGCCGCGCAAGGTTCTAGCCACAGACGAGGGTTAATAGCTGACTGGCAGTAATATGCGCCATCTTACCTCCCCATAACCCGCCTTGCCTTGTATACCTCCATCGGCATGTCCACCACGGACACTGAAATCATCAGCAGTAACGAATACCTTGCGGTCCCGAACTTTCCCCCACCCTATGACACAATTTCTACGAAAAGGTATGAGATTACCCAAGACGAGTTCTCGAGGCTTACGCGGGTATGAATTCGTCCATTTTATCGGTTTCCGATGGTTTTCCACTGATCGAGCCAACTTCTTCGAACGAGCCTTTATCCAGAAGCATCGCGATGCGCTCATGCACCCATAGTTTATTGTTGGCTTTCTGACGGATATAACCAGGATTCTTCGGATTTGGGGTACGTATATGGGTTTGAAGAGTACGCAATCGTGCTACAGGATACTGTTTACCGGATATTCAGAAGATGAGGACACGAGCAATAGCGGATAACACACCTCCCAACTGGTTTTGTCGTCGACCAGCTGCTCCTGGCTGTCCTGTGTTTTAGGTTTTGCTACGTCGTCCTTGGGCATACCCTGTCAGAATACCACGATTGGTGCCGCCCGCTCAAGTGATAACGTTCCTATTACCTGAGCCCTGTTGCTATTGCAAGGTGGAATTGCTTCGGGATCAGCAACTACCGGCACCGCCGGGAACACATGTACAGTACGAACACTCATGTGATTGCAGCTACCCACACGCCCACGGTCAACTCTCGAACGCAGGCGTTAGATGCCTTGTATGTCGGTACCCAGAGTCGTTGCGAACCGGGGCGAAAATGCAAGAGTTAATAGACGCTGAATCAATCATTCATCGCGTTGCTTCCTACTATCACGATCAATTGCCATTCGAATACTCCGTTCTGCAAGAGAACTTGGCTGACACACTCATTCTATACTGCTACTGCTACGCGAGTCATGCTACGTATGCGATGAAGCGGTCAAACTCCACGATGTGGCTTTGTATATGGACGTTCAGCGCAATACCCGAGATACCCATCCGGTGCGTTAACTATTTCGGAGCAGCTACCAAATGGCCAAATGGCTTGTTTTTGTTCAGCACTCACTGTACGCACGTACACCCTGGATACGAATTCTTCAGTGAATCGCCAGCACTGGCAGATGCTCTTGCCAAATGCGACCCACCGATGACCCTCATTGGCCCGTCTTCCGATGTGCTCCGCCTCGCAGGGGACAAGGTCCTATCTCGTGACCTAGCGGCCTCGCTAGGTGTACAAGTCACCCCTGGTACCCGTATCGCACCGAGTGACCAAGTTCGAGCGTCGCGGCCGTAATGATGTTGGTTGGTTACCCATCATTACTAAAGCTTTAGACACCGGAGGTGGACGAGGTATTCGAGTAGTTGATAATGTTTCAGAGATTGACGAAGCCTCCAGAAGGTATGTGCATGTGGTTACTCTCCACCGACATCCTCCGAACATTTAATAGATGCGTGGGGTAAAGTCCATCAGGACAGCTGTTTCCCGAAACAGCCCTCACTGGTACGGGTTGGAAGCACATTGAAATACAGGTTATTGGCGATGGCATCGGTGCTGTAAACTATTTCGGGAGCGTGATTGTAGCGTTCAGCGCCGGTATGCGGCATCCTTGCATAATTCAACTGGAGCTCGGCTAGCACAGCAGCAGATTGCCCCATCGCACCTTCTGCGTTTCGTGATTGAACCGGTGATTGCGCCTTCTCTCAATATAGCCTCCCACCTAAAATACAGAGATCTCGGTATATTCGGGTCCCTGCTCAATACCGCACAAACCCACTGGGGGTCTCTTGAAATCAACCCTCGCATTCAAGCTCACCATAACAGGTACGCGTTATCCTCATCTATCCGATACTTCTACCGACACTCTTCACAGCTACTTCCCTTCGCTCCCACTTCTCCCACGCTGGTATCTCAACGGGTGGATGAAGAAAACAGGAGAGTGGAGAAGCACGAGATATTCGTTGTGATGAATACAACGAAAATGGAGAGCGTGGTGAACGTCATGTTAGTCTTATGTGATGGTATCATCGAAAGGGTTGGTTCAAAAGCTGGTACTATCCCTGGAGAAGGCAGGCTGTGTGTCATGAGACGCGTGAAGAAAAGTCGGCTGTGAGCAACCAGTCTTATTATTGGGTACCCCCACACGCACGCTGTTGTGAATATCAATCACCAACAAAAGGCAACGAATCAATCACTTGGTCAGTGTTGGAGTCATTCGGCACCACCCATTGCGAATTTTATAAAGCTGGCTGGCTGTGATCAGAACTGTTTCCTCTCAACGTGAATGATAATTTCATATTGATGGACGTGCTATCGCATGTAAAGAACAGGTGAATGTCACACTTAACCTGCTACCGAACACTAATTCTCATTAGTGCAGCGCAACCGCACAGGTGAAGAGAGATAATACAGGGTCTGAGGCAGTCTCTTGATTCCACTTTAGTTTTTTGGTTTGCTCTGCAATTGGGCGCTTTACGGGACGTTGGTAGCCCAAGCGTGTTAGTCTCCACCTGATTCTCCCTGTCTACACTCACCGCCTGATTGGTGTTATTTCTTGCAGACAGTTACCATATTTCATACCCCAAGGACAAACTCGTATACAAGATAGTCGTCTATTTCGTCTTTTTATTGGAAAACGTTCAAACGGCCGTTTTGACATACGGAGTCTATGACTCCCTTATCACTCATTTCGGCGACCCGATAGCTATCGACCGAGTGCAGCTGGCTTGGTTGGGGATACCCTTACTCTCGGGACTCGGTACGTGGTCAGTCCTTTACCCGAATCATGCCGACCAACGATATTTCAGCCGGATTTATTGCTCATATGGTTTATACGTACCGAATATACAAACTATCCCGGTCCGTCGTCGTCAGCGGGCTTGTCGCAGTGGTGAGCTTGCCGCCCTGAGCTAGGATAGGGTAACAATTATTGGAACACAGATCGCGCTTCTGCAATTGGCAACCGCGACCGTCGAAGCGGTGCATGCCCATGCGTCCCAATTTTTTTCAAGATTGGATGGCTCACTGGCTATTCTGGTGGTACGGATCCCCCCCAGCCGCCTGCTACAGAAAAATGATGCCTCCCTAGACCTGGTCATTCTCATCTGCTGTTTGTGATATCCTCATCGCTGGGCTCATGACTTATTATGTGAGCCTCAAAATGATGAGAAACTTCTCATCATACTGAATTTGGTTCCATAGCTCCTGAAATGTGATCCAGGGCTAAAACGAACAGCAGCAGTGGTCACGAAGCTTGTACGCCTCAGTGTCGAGACTGGAACCATAACTGGTAAGCTTGGAGGTGACAGTATCGGGATGGCATTGACGTCTACTTTAGCGGCGATGGCGACTTTAAACGCAGTCCTCTTCGTATCCTTACCCGGAAACGAGGCTTTTAACATCCCTGCCTTCATCTTGCCAAAGCTCTACTCCAATACCCTCCTCCGGCTTCTCAACAGCCGAATTTACATTAAAAAGCATTGCACCGAAACAATATCTACAGTAAAGTTCTCATCTTCCTCCAAATTCCCCCGTTATTCGATGCCGAACGAACCAGAATCAGACCTCGAATGGGAAATAGCTGATAAAGAACCAGACCTCCGACCAACCTTCGCGCCGGCTTTCTCGACCCCCCAGAGCAATGTTCACGTTGAATGCGAGACAACCACTTTCTCGGATGGGGGACCACCCTCAGCTTACCCCAGAGTTATGTCCTAGGCATGCTGAATTTATTTGTCAACATTCTCCTTTACCACCACATTCTCCTTTACCACCACCCGTATGTACACTAGCACGGTGATAATGATAATTACCCCTGCTTCTCTACATATATATTCTTTGAGCAAGGGGGCCTCACAACAGAAGTTGCCGGTACCCAGCGTCCGGCAGAACAGCTAGTGCGTGGAGCTGTCCGATTGCTTCCTCTCCTGACACCTCTTTTTTTTTCTTTTTCTTTTTCTTTTTTTAAATCAACAATTTATATAGTGGTACTCAAATGCAGTCTGCATGTACATACATACAAAAGTACAAGTACAAAATGTTCAGAGAAGGGAAAAGTAACTAACCCCGCAAGACTCAATATCATCTAAATTGAAATCTAGAGAGATCTTTGGTATTTATGTTGTTTTTTTTAAGCCCAGAAAAGAGAAAGAAAGAAAGAAACAAATAGAAACTGATAAAAGAGAAACTATCAAATCACAATCTCAAAGGGAGAACAACAAACTGTACTAGCATGTGGAGGAGTGCTGCCCAGATACCATGGGAATGATGAACAGTGAATGAAAACTATTTAAAATAGTAGACGAGCGGGAAGGGGAAATAAGAGAAATGGATTTGAAGTCCATAACTGAAAGCACAAGGAAAAAAATAAGAAGAAAGGACTCACCCAGGAGCAGACCCAAATCTCTGACAAATTGGACAATGTAGTGGTATTGAATGCACCCTTCATTGATGCTGAGGCACCTCAGGTTCCAGAGGGAAGGTGAAGGCCAAGGGGTTATGTTGCAAGAAGTTGGCTAACTCCTTGATAGTGGTGATGGGGTAATAGTGGTCAAAGTGCTGACAACAATGGAGGATATGGGAGCATGTCTGAATGAATTGACTCCTACAGTGATAACAAGAGAGATCTTCATTGGGGAAGAACCTCAGTCAATATTCCCTGATTGAGACATGGCACAAAATGTTGAAGTTTCGGACATATTCTAGAAATAGACTATGAAGTCATTATGTTAATAATAGACTGATCCGTTACTTTCCAGTAACTTCATTCCGTAGTAACTTCCTATGAGTTGCTCTGCATACGATGAGAGTCATAAGTACTTGATAGATTATTCTACATAGTACCAATGACTAGATACTACGTTCCGCAGTACTCCGCAGGCACTACGCCACAGTTAAAGGGAGTCATAAGGAACAATCCATGCAATGCTAGTATTTTATGTAGTATGACTCGCCTATGTTACAATATGTATATAAACCCCATGTAGCAGACCTAGTTCTGCATCTTGTTCAATCGAACAACTTCTTCATCATTGCCTATCTCTTTGAGTACAACACCTCCATTGATTTAATCGACTTTGACCTCTACTCTTCTGACATTAACCGTTTCATCAATAATATCTGTCTATCTGAATTACCTTTCTACAGGTATCAGATAGAAGCTTATTATCTCGGTGAGTAGACCCTACGTTCTCTCCCACTGCGTTTACTGCTGCCCCCAGCAAACAACTCGTTATGGTCGTTTCCTCAACAGGTTATGGGCCCCGGTAGCCTTACCGATGGTTAAACCATTATCATCCCCTCTAACCGAGATAGGATGATAGGGCTTTACCTGACAGAGTTATCCTTGTATTTGATCATTGCTGATATGAGAATTTTCTTCTAGAAAGAAATACACTCGACGAAGATATTATGTCTACCAATAATATTGTCGCTGGTTTACCTAAGCTCAATGGGCCTAAGAACTATGTATTCTGGTCTAGAAGGCTTCAGGATGCCCTAACCCTCATTTCTGTTACTGGTTCTGACCAGTCCGGATGGACTGTGATGAACCAAGATCTCTCTCCTGCCAATCCTACCTCCTTAACGGAGGAAGATAGAAGGAGAGAACAATTGAGAGGTCAGGCATTGGCTGTTATTAATGGCACCTTACCTGATTCCCTGTTACTCCATGGGCATGATACTCCTGGATTCCTCTGGGATGACTTGAAAACCCGCTTTGGGACACCTTCTCCTGCCGTGGTGTATTCAATTCTCCAAAGAATGCTGCAAAAGCACATTTCAGGGAATCAAGATCCAGTAATGGATCTAGTTGAATTGAGAACAATGGCTTCTCAACTAGAAACAGCTAAAGTAAGATTGCCAGAAGTTCTTGGCGCGATGATCACTTTGAACGCATTACCACTGGATTGGAATACTGTGGCACAAACAACATTGGTGAATAATCACGATGTTGTAGATATGACCTGGGAGGTAGTTCAGCAGGCTATAAATGCTGAGTGGTCAAGACGTGAAGGGTCAAGACCTAACATGTCTAACCAACAAGCCTCTTTTGCCGCCACTGCCAACTACCAAGCTCGCCCTCAGGGCAACGTCCCCAGGACTCGCCCTGGACCACCCTGGAACCACTTCCACCCTGGAGGCAATACCAGGGCCCAGCCTGCGAGAGGTCCTCGCCACCCTGCCAATCCGAGTGGGCAGCCCCCTCAGCCTTCTCCTCCTACTCCTACCTGGATTAACGTCCAGAAGAAGAAGAAGAAGCCCAAAAAGCGACAGGGTAAACCCCAGGCCCACATGGCAGAAGCCATGGCGGGCTTCGCCGCTGCCACGGAACTGGCGGTCCATCGTTTCACTGGTCCAGGGATGACCCCCTTCGACCTGATGAGGTGCATGGATGTGCCTCGACCCGTTCCTGCTCCCGCTCCTCCGACCACTCGTGTATTAGTGAGTGAGAGACCAAAACCTCTTACTTGGGTTAATCCCAAGAAGGTCCAGCAGGCACGAGAGAATGCTCGTGCTAAGCTTGAGGTACTGAAGCACGAAACTTATGTTTCACCACCTTACTCGAAAACTCACTGCGGATCCAACAGGTGACCACCTGGCGCGACCACGTCACTGGTCCTTTGCCCATGCAAATGGCGAAGAAACATGCCCTCGATCATTATGATCGACGGATGCACGAGGTTTCTCACCCCCGCGCCCAACAAGGACAATCGGTGACACCACCCGGTGCACCTTCGGTTCCTTCTGGTCACCCCCCAGGTTGTACCTGTGAGGGACACACGAGGGTGGGTAAATGGTTTCTAAAGCATAGTAACCCCGATATTAACGCGACTCGCATCTGCTTCTCTTTTCTCTTACCCCTTGGTTCACCATACACCTTATTAATTTCTCCCAAATTTGGGACGAAAATTAATTTGGCTATGCATCATGTGGTAAAGATTCCAAGCATGGACTCCGTCGCCCGGGGCGACTCGCTTGAACCTGGAGAGGTTCAGCCGTTCTACCTTCCCCCTCGGGAGGAAATAGTAGCTCCGGCTGTAAGGACCTACAAAGAGGAGTTCCCTCCTCTTCCTCGGGCCTCCCCTCCAATGGAGCGATTCCAGAGTAAGAGATACTCTCTTACTCAGAAAAACAAGACCACTTATAGGTGACCTGCCACACTTACAGTGTTGGTAGATGAGGCCTTCAAGCAGCTTGAAGGTGAGTAGGAGGTCGACAACCTCATGGCGCTGGCTCAGGATGTTGCCTACGGCATCCACGACCCCAGGAACCCTGTGAACGTCGCAGGACCCTCTTCTGGGCCTCTCTCAAAGTCTCCAAAGTCCGAACCCTTTGCTTCGGCACCTCAATCTGAGGTGTCTCTCGGACTTTCGTCGACCGACTATGGAAGCGACTTCAAGAAGAAGGGAGGAGCTGGGTATGTGATCGATTTGATCTCAGATACTCTTACTAACCCTGATACACAGTCCTGTCACCAATATGCCAACCGGCTGTCTTCGCAAGAAGAAGGGCAAGGGCAAGGGGAAGGGACGTCGGGGGCCGGGCATGTAATTATGCTATCGGGATCTTTAGAAACCCATAATAATGTTGTTATGGGTGAATCTATGAATGAGAAGTGTTTTAACACTTCTCAATTTTCTTGTTTCTCCATGCATATGCCCGATCAGTATTTAAGAGTACTGGATCAAATAAGATCTCGATCACTAAGTAATGATCAAATTATAACGCCACTAGAAGAATATAGTGACGTATGGTTATTAGACTCAGGGGCATCATGTCATTATACCCCTTATGCGGAAGACTTTATCAACTTCAAAGAACTTGAAGTTTCGATCCCAATTAAGACTGTAGGAGCACAAGGCCCCTATCTTAATGCAGTTGGTCTTGGCGCAGTTATGCTTAAGTATAGAGTCTATAACAAGAAGACTGACAGCGTTCAACCAATGCAGATATTAATATATCCAGTCTTCCTTCTAAAAGGAACCTCTGAACAACTAATGTCAGTGGGACAGTTATGCCAAGATGGCAAAACTGTTAGAACAGATGCCAATGAATCAGTAGTAGTTGATAGTGAAGGAAATGCTATTCTTCAAGCATATCCTTCAGTAAGTCACAACACTACTTTACATTTTGTTAATACAAAAATTGTACATTCGGAACAAGCAGCTATGACTGCAGATCTGATCGTTGGCTACAAAGTTGTACATGCAAGATTAGGACATCCCTCTAATCATATCCTCAATCATTTTGAGAAAAATATGATTGGGTTTACTCCAGTGTGGATTTCCAAGCAAAAACCAGTCTGTGATGGTTGTGCCAAGGGAAAGATGCACCAGAAACCCTTTAGAGAGAACCCTACATGCGCAAAGCATCCATTCGAAAGAATTCACTCGGATTTAGTTGAACTTCCGATTCTTTCTTACCATAAATTTAAATGGGTCATGACCATAATGGACAACTTTTCCTCTCATGGATGGATTCGCTTCCTCCATAAGAAATCAGAAGCAGCAGAAGAAATGAAAAATTTCATTGCCTTAATTCAGACTCAATACGAGACTAAATTAAAATATATCTGTATTGATAGTAGAGGAGAGTATACAACTGACAAGTTACAATCTCATTTGCACTTATTAGGGATTATACATGAGACTAGTGCACTGTACATACACCAACAGAATGGTTGAGCAGAATGCTTGAACTGAACTTTGATGGATAAAGCAGAAGCCATGAGGCATCATGCTTGTATTCCAGATGGTTGGTGGGAGTTTTCTATAGATCATGCAATACATATCTATAATAAAACACCAGTATTATGACTCATGTGGAAAACACCTTATAAAGTGTTGAATCGGAAGATTCCAGACATCTCCAAAGAGAGAGTCTTTGGCTGCGGTGCTTATGTCTTTCTTCCAAAAGAGATAAGAGACAATAAACTGACAGCAAAGTCAGAACTCATGATTTTCCTTGGTTGGACATCAGACAGGAAAAATTATCGTTTCATGAGGCACCTAAATGGAAATGTAATCTATACATCTCCAACAGCCGTATTCAGCGAAGAACACTTCCCTAAATATATTGGGAAGAAGTGAGAAGAATGGATGAACCAACCATCATCTTCTACTTCTCAAAGCACACCTTCGGAAGTTATTGTCTTCCATGCTCCAGATCCATCTACTGGTTTACCTATTAATAAACCACCAAGCCCTATCCCCTGAACTTCTCCTGAAAGTTCTCCAGAAGATAGGACTTATAGATCTGTACATGGACGGATTCCAACTCCTTTCCCTGAACCTAAAAAGAATAAAGGAAAGGGAAAAGCACCGAATATTGATACTGATGTTCAGGAGGAGTGGGATAGTATTGTGCAAAACATTCTCTTTCTACCAAAAGAAGCACAAACACCAGAAGACGATGACAGTGATGGATTATCATATGCTGATCCACCTAATCACCCTGAAGATCCGAACTATCCGCCTTCTCCAAGAGATGATCCGGATGTACAACCATTCATACCCTATACCCCTGTCAAAGATGATCGGGATGCTGGTCCTTCTGTACCACGAGGTCACTCGGATCAAATACCAATTCCTGAAATACCTCAGAGACCACAAAGAACCAGAAAAGTATCTGAATGTCCAGGAAACTTCTATGGTTCTACAAAGCATCCGACCAAAATACTCCAGGACTATGAGATGTTCCAACCTCCTAAGTCGAAGTTGACAAGTTCTACAAGTAGACTTGTTAGACAGATTCGATCAGAGGCTTCCAAACCTGGAATAATCAATAGACGTTCTCAACATGAAGCTTCTACATTAGAAGACTTATGCAGAGAAGGAGGAGTAGGGATGATCGATTATCTGTGCGATCAAAAAGTCGAATCACCATTAGTTCCTATTTCTTTCAAGGATCTAAATCGACTACCATCAGAAGAGAAATCTAAATGGTGGAAAGCGTGCTTAGAAGAGTTAAATTCACTCAAAGAAAGACATGTTTATGACTTAGCTAAACTTCCGCCTAGAAGAAAAGCTGTCAAAAATAGATGGGTCTTTACACCCAAATCAGACGGTCGATACTGTGCTCGACTAGTAGCAAAAGGATTCTCTCAGATAGAGGGAATCGATTACGATGAACTATTTTCACCAGTAGTCCGTTATGAGACAGCACGACTCATATTTGCAGTCGCTGCCCTCAACGATTGGGAGATGCTCAGTTTAGATGTTAAAACTGCTTATCTCTACGGAAAACTGGATGAAGAACTCTATATGGAACTTCCAGAAGGTTTCAATACAGGTCGTGGTAATTTGGTTTGGAAATTAAACTGAGCCATTTATGGACTAAAGCAATCCGGACGACAATGGTAGAAGGAATTGACTAAGTCAATGACCAACCTAGGATTTGTCCGATCCAAACTAGATGCTGGAGTCTATTACTACTACAACCCTGAAACCAAAGAGCTTATTATAGCTCTGGTCTATGTAGATGACTCAATGTTTGTCGGAATTAGAGGCTCTAGACTTCTACATGAGAAGCGAGCACTCTTTATGAAGAAATGGGAATGCCGAGACCTTGGTCCAACCAAAGAGTTTCTTGGCATGAAAATTTCGCGAAATCCTATAAACTGATCAATTACCCTAGACCAAATGGATTATCTAGGAAAAGTACTTGATCGATTTAAAGTAATTGGAAAAGAAGAAATCCCATTACCAAATGGATTTATCTTCAAATCCAATACAGAAAAAGCGACACCTGACTTCATAAAGAGGTATCAACAGTTAGTAGGATCAGTTATGTATCTGATGATAGGCAGTCGGCCTGACATAGCTTTTGCCACTGTCAAATTATCACAACATATGACCAATCCAACTAAAGCACATTACAATGCAGGCTTACATTTGTTAAAGTATCTTAATGCTACTCACAAATATAGAATTACCTATAATGGAAGTTCTATGCAAGGCCTGAATGCCTTTTCCGACTCTGATTGGGCTAGTGATCCAATTAGTCGTAAATCTGTAACTGGATATTTCTGTTTATTAGCCAGCGGAGCTATCGCTTGGTTAAGTAGGAAACAGAAAACTGTTGCATTATCTTCTACTGAAGCTGAGTATATGGCTTTGTCAGATTGCAGTCGACAACTTGTTTGGACTGTCAATTTGTTGGAAGAAATTGGTATCCGAACATTAGCCCCTTATCTCTTCGGTGATAATGAGGGTTCAATATTTTGGGCCAAGAATCCAGTAACAGAAAAACGATCAAAACACATCGACGTCAAATACCACTACATTCGTGATTTGGTAGAAGATGGAAAGATTGAAATATTCTCTGTGAAAGGCACAGAAAATTCTGCTGATATTCTCACAAAGAATTTGGATAAAATTAAATTCAATCTATTCTGACCTCGCCTTGGCTTGACATTTGAGTGATTAAAACTCTACATCAATACAGAGCAAGGAGGAGTGTTGAAGTTTTGGATATATTCTAGAAATAGACTATGAAGTCATTATGACAATAATAGACTGATCCATTACTTTCCAGTAACTTCAATCCATAGTAACTTCCTATGAGTTGCTCTGCATACAATGAGAGTCATAAGTACTTGATAGATTATTCTACATAGTACCAATGACTAGATACTACGTTCCGCAGTACTCCGTAGGCACTACGCCATAGTTAAAGGGAGTCATAAGGAACAATCCATGCAATGCTAGTATTTTATGTAGTATGACTCGCCTATGTTACAATATGTATATAAACCCCATGTAGCAGACCTAGTTCTGCATCTTGTTCAATCGAACAACTTCTTCATCATTGCCTATCTCTTTGAGTACAACACCTCCATTGATTTAATTGACTTTGACCTCTACTCTTCTGACATTAACCGTTTCATCAATAATATCTGTCTATCCGAATTACCTTTCTACAAGTATCAGATAGAAGCTTATTATCTTGGTGAGTAGACCCTACGTTCTCTCCCACTGCGTTTACTGCTGCCCCCAGCAAACAACTTGTTACAGTCATTTCCTCAACACAAAATGGCTTGGCATACTCATGTGAAGAGCTGTAGTGAATATTTGCATTCTCTTATCCATAGACCAGAGTTGAGATGGGAAAGTAAGGCAGAGACCCCATTTGCTCATATCTTGAGATGGAAAAAAGAGCTACCACTGTAGTTCACAAAAGAAAACATGTTCTGCCAGGTGTGGAGGGCTTGTGTGGCTGATTTCTGTTGAAGATAATTGATGGAGTGTGGAACTTGTTGATCTTGACATCTATTAGGCCAGGCAACTGTTTGAAACCAGTTGTGTGTCTTGTGTTGGAGGCAACAGAGTCTGCTCTCTGGGACTAGGAGTAGGAGTTTGTAGATAAGGAGGTGGCAGTGGTGGTCCAGTGCATGGCACACTTGGACCGGATAGTCTTAGAACAAATCCATCTCCAGAAGGGGGTAGATTTAAGATATCTTGATCATTTGAATTGCTATTATTAGGTAGCAATTGGCCTTGTCATTCAGACTGTGATAGACATCTAGGAAAGTAGAGTTTATTGAAGATAGCATGGGGGGAGACAAAGATAGAATTATTCTGCTGATGGTACATAAACTTGAAGTTGCTACTATCACCTGTGTAACCAATGAAGATCATCAATTCCAATTTGGGTGCAAGTTTGTCTTGCCACACCTTATCAGGAAAGTATATGTAGGCCCCACAACTGAACACTCAGAGATGAGAAACATTAGGTTTCCTTCCAAACTATATCTCATAGGGGGTAACCCATTTCAGGTACTTCATTTAGGTGTCCTATTATAGACATGAGTGGCTATATCAAATGCAAACTCCTAGTAGCTAGCCAGAAGGCATGCTTCAAGTCACATGGATTGCACCTTTTCTAGAAATGTTCAATTAAGACCTTCAGCACACCCATTCTGTTGGTGAATGTGTGGTGCACTTATTTTGTGAAGGATTCCTTTTTCAGCAAAGTAGTCCTTAAGTTCCTGAGACATAAACTCTCCTCTATTATCAGAGCACACCTACTTGATATGTTTGCCTGTTTGGTTCATCACTAATTCAGCATATGCCTTGAAGGCACATGCAGTGTCTGATTTGTTGCACAAAAAGGAAATGCACACAGAGGAAGAGTAGTTATCAAGAAATGTCATAACCCATTTGAACTTGTAATAGGACATAATGGGGAGCTCCTGAAGATCCAAATGGATCAATTCAAGGATCTTGGATATGTGAGATAGGTTTTCATAGTAGATCTTGTTCGGCAGCTTTCCAAGCACACAACCAGGACAAATCTTCTGTTCTTTCAGTAGAAGTACTGGAATAGATTCTATGTATCTTGGCACATAACCCAGAGCCTGATCAGATGGGTATGCGAATCTTCAATGCCAGATATCATAGGATGTGGTATTTTTGTTAATCAAAGCCAAAGAGAATCAAGGATCTCCATTGCACAAGATATGCATATCCACAAAGTAAACTTGGTTCGAAGAAGCATCCTGGCAACATTATCTGCTCAGGAATGGCTTACCACAAACATCACAAATGATGGTCTTTCCATTTGATATTTCTGTGATCAGACTGGTTTTATCTGTGATGGATCTGGTTGAGAGAAGTCTCATATCTAACTTTGGTATATAATATACCATATAAAGGTGCAGGGTCTACTACTGAACTTTGCCGGACTCAAGTTTTACTTCTGTCTCTAAATAGACAGTGCCATAGGATCTGATAGAGAGAGTGGATCCATCTGTGATCTGCGCCAATCCAAAAGAACCTTTGACAACATCAACAAGATCTCTCTTGTTTGGAGTAACATTGAGGAAGGTACCGGAGTCCAAAAGCCATTCATCGCTCATTTTGTGAGGTCACCTATTCATTGTGCATCCATATGTGCTACTGCAGCTATGTGTTATTTCACACGTGTTTTTCACTCTTGAAAACAGAGGAGAAAATATTATATCTGAAGTTTTATATAATCACACATATACATAACTAGTCCAGCTATTTATTCAAGAGTCTACATCAGTTGAGGTTGCACTCTGTGCACTCAGTCAAGAGTCTCCTTAGACATTAACAATGTATATGACACTCCTGCAGCAATCTTCAGATTTGTATGAAGAGCTAGCAAGAACTGGCTTACCTGTCATTGCTTCATTAGAGTAATCCTTGCCCTCCGATCCCATTGACACTATATTCTTGTCCTTCTTGATGGCAGTTGGAGCTGGAATGCTCACAACTGGAGTGGCTGCTAAAGTGGCACTGAACAATTTGTCAACCTCCATGATGGAGGTAGTCCTTGGAGGGGAGGCCAGATAGTAGAGGGAAGTGGATCCTATTTGTGTCTCATATTGATCCAAGGCTTTCACTTTGGCAGCTGCATATGGAGTTGGGCAGTACTAGAGATCCTGAGTCTTCTTCTGAGCAAGATTTGTCATCTATGAGAGAAAGGATAGTAGAAGAGGTATAGAGGACCATGCCTCAGAGATGAGGCCACATGTACTCTTCTTTGGGTTAGTAGTCAACTTAGCAAAGCTGAAGTTGATGGAATCCATCATGTAAGCCAGTTGCCTGGCATTGTTTCTGGAGGGAGCTGGTTGCCCAGCATTGACCTCATTGGCATGGCCCTTGCCACTACCTCTCACACTACATTGCCTCTTCTTCTTATCCCCTTCCTGCTAAGGCTGTTGCTGCTGCAGAGGCTGTGGGCATAACTGCTGCCCTTATTGCTACTGCTGCTGGAGGTGTAACTACTGCCCCTGTGCCTTTCTGCATTGCTGCTGCTGCTGTCCCTGATAACATGGGGGTGCACTTTGTGGTTTAACACCAGAGAACTTATTTACCTGCTGGTTTGCTTTTAGCATAGACCAGTGGTTCATTATTGCCCCGTGGACCAAAGCAAAGGTTACAGCAGAGATCTGAGTGTTTACCATGAGGAAGGGGGTGATGATATTCCAGGCATTTGGAGAGAAGAGTCATTGCTTTGATGATCTCTAAGATGGTGCAATTGCCATTTGTTTGTAAAGAATAGCAAGCTTGGTGATTGGGCTGGAAGGGTCCTCATTTAGATGGAGATGGAAGTGAATCATCTTGATATATTTTGAATAGAGTCCAGAGATGGACTCTAAGCTATATACAATACATAGGTGCACCTACATGCTATTTATGTTGGGGAGGTTTCCCTTAATTATCTCAGCAGAGAGTTTACTCTTGATAATTGAGTAAACCACCTGGTGCATCCGGATGCATACAGCATGTTCAATTGTCTCCTGTCCTGTAGGAGGGGGTATAATCACATAGGCAGAGATGAGGGTATGAATTTGCAACAGAGGTGTCAGTAGAAATTCATCACCAATGATGGAGGTACTGTCAGCAGAGACCAAAGTGAGGACATCCTGCATCTAGTCCACCCACTCATTATAATTAGCGGTACCAGTGAGAATGGGGATGGAGCTAAGTACTATAGCAATAGAAGAAGATATTTGTAATCTACAATAGGATATAATTAGCAATTAGATTTGTAGGTGATTAGATCTGTGCCACTGCACTGTTCAAGCTATGAACCCATATATGGAAGCCTTAATAGAGTGTGAAACAATTGAGTCATGTTAGAGGGATGGACTAGAAAGACCATGCTCTATAGGACTGGTCAGATTAGCCTATCTACGATCCACTTGTAGCCAGTTATGGCACATGGGGAGCAGGTGATCTGGGGCCCATAACCTGTTGAACAGCACAGTAATGCACAGTAGCAGACAGATGATCTGACTTACTGATAGCATGGGTTAGTAAATAGTAAGAGAACTAAGTGTTGCTGAGAGAGTTGAGTAGAGTGAGGTAAGTAATTGAGTAGATTAGCTTAAGAAATACAAGGGAATACATGCTGCTATATATACTAATTGTCCAGGTAGTAAACCCTAAGACCCATATGTAATAATACACATAAACGTGTCAGTAATCATCCCTTCTTTGACTTGTACCACTACCATCGATTTGCAAAAGTCAATTACATGGTGCTAGTCTACAGTACAAAAGCAATTCAATGCCTGCATTACATACCAACCTCTCTCCAAGGGAGCCTATGCCTGACGGTGATGGGGACATCTTCGGGAACACAACACATGTTCTCATCCCCTCCATCTTTGCAGCCCCCCTGGCTCTGCCCCCTCTAGACATCCTATTCCCTAAGATGCCCTCCATCTCAAGGCCTGTCATCCTGATTGATCAGGCCTATAGCCACACCATCCCCCCCTTGGTCCTCAGTAGAAGACTGACCACCCCCCTATGATCCTCAGACCCCTCTTTCTGTAATGTGGAAAAGTCCATCCACAGAACATCCAAACAAGTTCAACCAAAAGGCAACCACTATTACTTGGGTAAGGACAACAAGAACTGGGCTGACTAGGTCAAGGAGGAAATGGAGGCCAAAGTCGAAGTTGAAGAAGAAGTCACTTCGGAGTACGAGGGTGGACCGGAAGAGTTCTATGACGATGCTGTTAGAGAGGTAAGTAAGATCTCTAAGTAGGTCAAGGCCTGCAGCAAATTCAACATAAGTGGCAACAAGGGGCTTGCATTTGGGCAAGCCTTTACTGAACTGATGGGGACCTTGATGAAAGCGGGATGGCTCAAGGTCGCTGTCGATAAGTAGAAGAACGATCTCCATAGATGGATAGGGGTCAATTTTGGCAAGATTACTGTCCATGCTGAGGAAACACCCCAGCCAGACTCCTCCCCTCTGTGACACGCAACCTCCAAAGGCCCCACCCAGAAACCTGACAATGTCTGTATAGACATCATTGAGCATATTGTCACTTCAGGTATCACTGGTGACAACAAAGTCACTCATTTGGGTATCTCCGATAATGACGTGCACAACAGAATCACTCATTTGGGTATCTCTAATAATAATGACATGCAAATGATCACTGAGGCAGAGTTTAAGACCATCACCCACAATAAGAAGTGTAGGGCCTGAAAACCAAGGACTAATGTCACCAGACCAAAGGGAGCGAAACCCACTCCCATACCTGTGCCTGACAAGACCCCCAAAGCTCCGATATCTGCCCCAAAGGATACCAAGAACCCCAAGGAAGGTGTCAAAACCTCCTATGCTGCAGCCATAGCCAAAGGTGGTAAGACCTCCACCCCTGCTCCTACTCCCACTGGGCATGATCCTCTCAAACTTCTGGAGTTCACAAGCAAATTCCCAGAACTATCACATGAGAAAGTAGTAGCAATGTATGATACTGCCTTCTCTACCCCCCCTTTTGTGAACAAGAAACCTACCAAGAAAGCTGGTGTAGTGCACTCCACACTCAATGGTCCTTCCTGCAAACAAATCATCATCCCTCTCCTCTCTAGACCCAATACTACCAATTTTGGGTCTATCATCAACTCTCTTAGCACTTGCCTCATAGTGGAAAAGTCCAAGACAAGGGTTATTGCTGCCTCGCAGGATAAGCTGGGTCTTATGGTCCATACCTCGGAGGTTTTGACCCCTACTGAGCTTGATGTCATCAAGGCATGGCTCAAAGAGAAGTTCAGAGGGATTACCACTAGTGAAGCATCCCTTCCCAAATCCAAATTGTTTGTAAAAATCATGAATGTTAGTTACGTTACCCCACGAGGTGTGGTCCTCACTGAGACTGATGTGGTTTCCTGCATTTGGAGTTCCATTCACTTGGATGCCATCCAGTTCACAATGCAACCAAGAGTGTGGTGCAATTCCAAACACTCTGATACCTGCACAGTGTAGTTTGAGATCTGGGACTCCATGTTGAGGAAATGACCATAATGAGTTGTTTGCTGGGGGCAGTAGTAAATGCAGTAGGAGAGAATATAGGGTCTACTCACTGAGATAATAAGCTTCTATCTGATACTTGTAGAAAAGTAATTTGGATAGACAGATATTAGTAATGAAACAGTTAGTGTCAGAGGTAGACAAGTTAAAGTCAAGTAGATCGAGACTGGTGTTGTACTCAAGAAGATAAGTGATGATAAAGAAGTTGTTCGATTGAACAAGATGCAGAACTAGGTCTGCTACATGGGGTTTATATACATATTGAAACATAGACAAGTTATACTACATAAAATACTAGGAATACATAGAATGTTCCTTATGACTCCCATTAACTATAGTGTAGTACCTGTGGAATACTGTGAAATGTAGTATACTAGTCATTGGTATTATGTAGAATAATCTATCAAGTACTTATGACTCTCATTGTATGCAGAGCAACTCATAGGAAGTTACTATGGATTGAAGTTACTGGAAAGTAATGGATCAGTCTATTATTGTCATAATGACTTCATAGTCTATTTCTAGAATATATCCAAAACTTCAACACTCCTCCTTGCTCTGTATTGATGTAGAGTTTTAATCACTCAAATGTCAAGCCAAGGCGAGGTCAGAATAGATTGAATTTAATTTTATCCAAATTCTTTGTGAGAATATCAGCAGAATTTTCTGTGCCTTTCACAGAGAATATTTCAATCTTTCCATCTTCTACCAAATCACGAATGTAGTGGTATTTGACGTCGATGTGTTTTGATCGTTTTTCTGTTACTGGATTCTTGGCCCAAAATATTGAACCCTCATTATCACCGAAGAGATAAGGGGCTAATGTTCGGATACCAATTTCTTCCAACAAATTGACAGTCCAAACAAGTTGTCGACTGCAATCTGACAAAGCCATATACTCAGCTTCAGTAGAAGATAATGCAACAGTTTTCTGTTTCCTACTTAACCAAGCGATAGCTCCGCTGGCTAATAAACAGAAATATCCAGTTACAGATTTACGACTAATTGGATCACTAGCCCAATCAGAGTCGGAAAAGGCATTCAGGCCTTGCATAGAACTTCCATTATAGGTAATTCTATATTTGTGAGTAGCATTAAGATACTTTAACAAATGTAAGCCTGCATTGTAATGTGCTTTAGTTGGATTGGTCATATGTTGTGATAATTTGACAGTGGCAAAAGCTATGTCGGGCCGGCTGCCTATCATCAGATACATAACTGATCCTACTAACTGTTGATACCTCTTTATGAAGTCAGGTGTCGCTTTTTCTGTATTGGATTTGAAGATAAATCCATTTGGTAATGGGATTTCTTCTTTTCCAATTACTTTAAATCGATCAAGTACTTTTCCTAGATAATCCATTTGGTCTAGGGTAATTGATCAGTTTATAGGATTTCGCGAAATTTTCATGCCAAGAAACTCTTTGGTTGGACCAAGGTCTCGGCATTCCCATTTCTTCATAAAGAGTGCTCACTTCTCATGTAGAAGTCTAGAGCCTCTAATTCCGACAAACATTGAGTCATCTACATAGACCAGAGCTATAATAAGCTCTTTGGTTTCAGGGTTGTAGTAGTAATAGACTCCAGCATCTAGTTTGGATCGGACAAATCCTAGGTTGGTCATTGACTTAGTCAATTCCTTCTACCATTGTCGTCCGGATTGCTTTAGTCCATAAATGGCTCAGTTTAATTTCCAAACCAAATTACCACGACCTGTATTGAAACCTTCTGGAAGTTCCATATAGAGTTCTTCATCCAGTTTTCCGTAGAGATAAGCAGTTTTAACATCTAAACTGAGCATCTCCCAATCGTTGAGGGCAGCGACTGCAAATATGAGTCGTGCTGTCTCATAACGGACTACTGGTGAAAATAGTTCATCGTAATCGATTCCCTCTATCTGAGAGAATCCTTTTGCTACTAGTCGAGCACAGTATCGACCGTCTGATTTGGGTGTAAAGACCCATCTATTTTTGACAGCTTTTCTTCTAGGCGGAAGTTTAGCTAAGTCATAAACATGTCTTTCTTTGAGTGAATTTAACTCTTCTAAGCACGCTTTCCACCATTTAGATTTCTCTTCTGATGGTAGTCGATTTAGATCCTTGAAAGAAATAGGAACTAATGGTGATTCGACTTTTTGATCGCACAGATAATCGATCATCCCTACTCCTCCTTCTCTGCATAAGTCTTCTAATGTAGAAGCTTCATGTTGAGAACGTCTATTGATTATTCCAGGTTTGGAAGCCTCTGATCGAATCTGTCTAACAAGTCTACTTGTAGAACTTGTCAACTTCGACTTAGGAGGTTGGAACATCTCATAGTCCTGGAGTATTTTGGTCGGATGCTTTGTAGAACCATAGAAGTTTCCTGGACATTCAGATACTTTTCTGGTTCTTTGTGGTCTCTGAGGTATTTCAGGAATTGGTATTTGATCCGAGTGACCTCGTGGTACAGAAGGACCAGCATCCCGATCATCTTTGACAGGGGTATAGGATATGAATGGTTGTACATCCGGATCATCTCTTGGAGAAGGCGGATAGTTCGGACCTTCAGGGTGATTAGTGTTACGACCTTAGTCTCTGACTCAGGTTGCAAGCCTTTGGACAAAGGAAAGGAAGTAGAGAAAGGAAGAAGGGATGATACGATTGGTAAAGTGTAAGGAATACATCAAGTATTACTACACTTTATATACTAGTGGTCGAGGCTAATAATAAGGGAGTCGAGTAACGGAGTCAGAGGAGATGAGTAGAACGAGTCAGGTAGGAGGCACAGCCTCTAGGGTGATACAGGAGATGAAACGAGTATGAGAGTACACGAGGTAACGGGCGCATGATAGGAATGAACGGTCTATGATTCGTAACAATACCTCCTTTTCAAGCTTCATGTCCTCATGATACGTATTACTGTAAAGGTCCTTTGTAGAGTAAGGCATATGGGATTTGGTGATGGTAATAAAACGTGACGAGTGTTTACTCGTTCATAGGTACGGCCGCGCCCAGGGCTCTGGCCAAGTCCTTCTTGTTTCCTCCGATGAGAGGTGCTTTGTCAACACGGCGTAAGCCAATCCAGAGGGGTGCGTGTGGCGGTCCTTCTTTGAACAGGAAGTGGGTGTGATTGTTGTACGTGGTGTTGTCGTTGGTGTGGTTGCTTAACAGTTTGTACACGATGTCCTTCCAGTAATCGTTGTCCTTCTCACCTTCTGATTTCAACGTATTATATCCTGTCGGCGGGTGGAAAGTCATGGGTGTGATGGGGGGTACTACCGTGGTAAGTATGGTCTGGAGGTGAGCGACTTCTTCTTCGATGTCGGGGTGGAGTAGTTGGTCGGCGACGGTTCTTTCTTGAGTTTTTTGTTCGCATGTGTGGCAGATGTGATGTTGGATGGGGAACGGGTCGTTGCTAACGAGTAGTCGGTTAACGATGTGGTGGGAGAGGTTATCTGTGCTTCTTGATTCGTACGTATTGAGTCGTTCGGCTAGAGCTACAAGGATACTGTGCATCCGAGCTCGTATGTTGGAGATAACGAGGAGTTGCAAGTCGTCGTTAATCTCGTACAAGTGCCTCTCCAGTTGGTCTCTCCTTCCTTCGTCGATGATGAACTGATTGAGTCTTGGAGTGGCGTCGGATAATGTGTCCATAATTTTCGAGGCTCCTTCTTGGGTTGCCTTTACTGCTGCTCCCAATAGTATTATGGTGTCGACTAGTGTTTCTCCTTCTACGATTTCTTCCTGGTTGGTCCTTTCTGGTACGAGTTCTTCGAATTCTTTGAGGTAGGGATATGGGGTAAGTTGGCGTTCGGCGGGCATGGTGTGTTGTAGAGATAGT
Organism: Chlorophyllum brunneum; assembly: GCA_963576785.1. Lineage (NCBI taxonomy): Eukaryota > Fungi > Basidiomycota > Agaricomycetes > Agaricales > Agaricaceae > Chlorophyllum > Chlorophyllum brunneum. Next base: position 1,816,771 of record OY756149.1, read on the forward strand.
TGGCAAAATCAAGGGTGAAGTGAATACCACGAGTGATGCGGTGAGTGTAGTGGTTACTTGAGATGCGAGGTTTGTTGTTCATAATTGCTGCTTTTTACCTCCCCTTTTTATAGGTTTCGTCCTCGAAATCTTGCTTACGAATTCTTGTACCGCTTCCTTGGCGCTGTCTAAGTTTGTTTCGTCTTCCCATGTATCTTCTTCGGACGTATATCCTTTCCAGTGTACTAGGTACTGTTTTCGTTTCCCTTTTGTGTGGTGTCCTCGGATTTCGTCTACTTCGTAGTGTTCCTCATCATTGACTATCTCGGGGATCGGTGGTGGTGGAGTGCGCTGGCTGTCATACTCGGGGTTATGATAGGGGGAAAGTAGTCTGCTGTTGAACACGTCATGTATCGCCCATGTTTCAGGTAGTTCCAGGCGGTAGCTTGTTTCTCCTATTTTTTCCTTTACTCGGAAGGGTCCGTATCTCTTGTGATCTAGTTTTTTCGTTGGTCTTGTTGTCTTGATATTGTCTGCTTCCAGCCAAATTTGGTCTCCTGCTTGGTACTCGTGTTCTGGCTTTGTGCTGTTCCGTTTCTCCATCTGTACCTGGTTTTGTTGGAGCATCTTGATCGTCTCTTGGCGTATGTCTTGTAGTTCTTGTATTCTTTCCGTGATTGCTGGAGCCTTGATCTCGTTTGAGATGTCTCCTTTCCATGGGTGTCGTCCGTATACTATCTGGAACGGTGAATGTCCTGTGGCGCTATGTGTTTTATCGTTATACTGGAATTCTGCCGTGCTAAGCCATTTCTTCCAGTTGTTCTGTGCATGATTGATTACATTCCTGAGGTAGGCCTCAACCTCTTGGTTGATGCGCTCCGTTTGACCGTCTGTTTGTGGGTGGTATGCCGTGGATAGGTTACGTTGGGTGCCAGTTGCTCTGCAAAGTTCCGCCATGAATTTTGATGCGAATTGTGGACCTCTGTCACTGATGATCCTGCGTGGTATCCCATGTTGTCTCCATATGTCGTCCCGATATATATTTCCTAACTCTTCGGATGATAGGGTGGTGTTAACTGCCCGTAGTCTGATCATTTTGCTGAAACGATCAACGATGACGAGTATCGCGTCGTATCCCTCCGATTCTGGCAGTGGTCCTATCATGTCGATTGATATCTCTTCCCATGGTCCGGTGGGTATTGGTAGCGGGTGGAGATGTGTGGTAGGTCGTGTTCGGAGTATTTTGTTTCGCTGACATGTGTCACATCCCTTGATGTATCGTTTAACATCATTGCGCATTTGTGGCCACCAATATGTCCTTTTGAGGAGTTCAATCATTCTGTGTTGTCCCGGGTGTCCTACATCCGTTTTGTCGTGGTGTTGTTGGAGTATCTCTTGGCGTAACTCGGTGTTTGGTGGTACGTATATTCTCCCTTCGAAGATGGGTAATCCATCAGTTTCCCATATTTCCTCTGGTCGTTTCTCTTTTTCTCTTAACCACTGTGTTTCTCTCCTCTGCTCCTTTCGTAGTCGGTGTTTCAGGTCTTCTTCTCCGGATATATCCCACATCTGTCTGATCTCGGTGGTAGTGTTGTCGAATAGGTGGTCGGGTAATAGCGTGATATCTGTGTTGTCCCTGGTTGTGTCCGTTTTCGCTAGTCTTGATAACACATCTGCTTTTGTGTTTGTTTTACCGGGTATGTGTTTTAACGTGTAGTGATATTCCTGTAGTTCCAGTTGCCATCTCGCTTGTCACCCGGTGAGTTGTTGCGGTTTCCTAAAATATTCCAAGTTCTTGTGGTCCGTCCATATCTCGAATGGTTTGTCGGCGTCGAGTAGGTATTGTCTCCAAGTTTTGATCGCTTCTCGGATTGCCAATAATTCTTTGTCGTATATTTGGTAATTTCGTTCTGCCGGTGTCATTGTTCTTGAGTGGAAGGCGATTGGGTGCCATTGGTTATCCTGGTCTTGTGATAGTACCGCTCCTACTCCGTATCCTGATGCGTCTACTTCCACTCTATATTGTCCTTTATCTCGGGGCATTGCTAGTACTAGTTCGCTCGTTATTTTCTTCTTGATTTTTTCAAATGCTTGCTGTTGCCGTTCTGACCATGACCATTGTGCGTCTTTCTTTTTGAGTTCATGTAGTAGTGTCGCTATGTTACTGAAGTCTTGTATGAATCGTCGGTAGAAATTTGCAAAGCCGAGGAATTTTTCGACATCCTTCACGGATTTGGGTGTTGGCCATTCCCTTACTGCTTTCACCTTCTCTTCCTCCATTTTAACGCTGCCCTGTCCTACCACAAAGCCCAGTATGGGTATTTCTTTCGCGTCGAACATACATTTTGATCGTTTGAAGTAGAGCTGGTGTTTTGCTGCAATATCTAAGAACCGTGTCGTTCTTTTCTCGAGTTCTTCCTGTGTGGTTCCTGGAATGACGAAATCGTCCATGTAGTTGACAAGCGTTCCTTCATGTAATAGTTCTCGGAATATTGTGTTCATCATTCTTTGGAAGGTTGCCGGTGAATTGCTCATTCCGAAGAACATGACCGTAGGTTCAAATAATCTGTTGTTTGTCACGAACGCTGCCTTCCATTCGTCTCCTTTCCTGATTCTGACGTTGTTGTATCCCCAAATGATGTCGAGCTTATTAAACACTTTTGCGTCCTTTAGTCGGTCTAGAACTTCGCTTATAAGTGGTAGTGGCGTTTTATCTTTGATAGTGTGTTCATTCAGCTTCTTGTAATCTTGTACCAGGCGTTTTGTTCCGTCTTTTTTTGGTATAAAGAAGCATGGGGTGGTGTAGGGGGATTGTGATGGTCTGATACGTCCTGAGGCGAGGTTTTCGTCGAGGAATTTTTGTAGTTCCTGTTTTTCCGTTACTGTCATTGGGTAAACTTTGGACTGCAGTACCGGAGGTGCATCCTCTGACAGATTTATCTCATGGTCCCATACCGTGTGTGCGGGTAGATTATCAAAGTTCTTTTTGTTGAATAAATGGGTGTACTGTCGGAGGTATGGTGGTAGATCTTCATCGTCCGTCCGGTCCGCCTTTTTCTCTTCAATGTGTTCCTTGACTGTCCGTATTCTCTCGTTGAACTGTATGTCACTATGTGATATTTTGCAATCTTCTGGACATCTCGTGAACCGTATGACATGATTGTTCCAATCGATTTCCGGGTTATGTTTAACCAGCCAATCGTGTCCCAGGTATAAGTCCGCGCTTTCTAATTGTGTTACTAGAGCGTCGATTTGTTCCGTGTGGTTGCCGTTGTTTAGTACCAATTGTGCTTTGTCTGTTATTTCCCCCTTTCTATTCTCCGTTCCATCGGCGTTGATTACTTTGATTGGGGTTTCCAGGGCTTTAGTCGGGATCTGTTCTTTTTCTACTGTTCGTTGTGCTATGCACGTGTGGGTGCATCCAGAGTCTACCAAAGTTGTAATTGGTTTGCATCCTTTTCTTGTTTGGATTGTTGAGTCGAGGAGAAGTTCGCGCGTAGAGTTTCGTTTTTGGGGAATCACGTATCGTCTATTGTGTGATAAAACAGAAACTCTAGTTTTATTGGCTCGCGGGTTTGCGCCTACTCGGAGCCTTCGACAAAATCCTCTTTCTCCTCTATTTCTTGTTCATCATCCTCGTTGACTTCTCTAATATGGGCTTTCTTGGGTGCCCGGCAGTTCTTCGAGATGTGGCCCTGTTTACCGCAATTGTAACACGTTATTTTGGTGTACATGACTTTTGTTTTCTTCCTGCAGTATTTGGCGATATGCCCATAGAGGTTACAATTGTAGCACCTCGGTTTTCCAGCCTGATCGGTATCTGCCCTTTGTCGTCCTATCTCCATGGGTTGTCCTCTTCCCCCATAGATAACTCCGGTGGTGGTTTTGACATCTCCTCTAGTGATGTCCGTTGCTTCGTAACCTTGTCCTACTGCGAGGATCGTGGTTTTCCATTTGCTGTATGTTGTTGGGACGGAGGTTGTCGGGTAACCTACTATGGTTCGAATAATGTCTGCTCGGGTGTGGCGCTTGAGAAGGAATATCGCGTGTGTGTCGTCTGTTCCTGCTTGGGCTCTCAATGCTTCGAATTCGATTAAGAAGTCTGCTGTGTTCTTCTTTCCCTGTTTGAACGTCTCTATTTCTCCTTCTGCTATGGCTTTCCTATTCCCCAAGGAGAATGTGGCTTCTACTTCTTTCGTAAAGTCCTCCCAAGCCGGTGTTTTCTTATTCTGGATGGCTTGTAGTTGCGTGTTGGCGTAAGGACCTGCTAGTCCTCCTTTCATCCTTGCCAAAATGGCTACTATTTTCTGTTCTTCTTCATCTATCTTGTTGAACATTAGCCATAAGGATATGGCTCTCCACCAATCGTCAAATTTGGTCCTATCCCCATTGAAATATCCTGGTTCCGGGGCTAGGTTCTTTGGTACGTTGATTTCGTCTGTCATTTCCGGTTCTAACTCTGGTTCGCTGTGTTCGTTTTCGTAGGTCTCGGCGATTTCTATATCGGCTGTGGCGTCGGCGACTTCTGTGTCGAATTCGGTTTCGAATAAAGCTATGTCGATTTCTTCTTCAAACGGAGCTGGTTCTTCGTCTGTGCTGTGTTCGGATTCTTCCTCGTAGGTTTCGGCGATATCTATATCGGATGTGTTTTCGGCGACTTCTGTGTCGAATTCGGTTTCAAATAGAGCTGTGGTCTCGTCTACGCTGTGTTCGGATTTCTGCCGTTTAAGGCCTTCAGGGATTTCTGGTTCTGTCGATTGTTTGGATCCTGTTGCTACAGGTGAACCCTGGATGTCTGTTGGTCTCGGAGCTCTCTGTCTTCTCGGTGTTCTCGATGAGCTACTGCTGCTCATATACTGTTGTCCTGGTCGGAGGCTATTATTCCAAGCCTAGCTACGAATAGTGGCACCTCTCTTGCAAGGTGAGTTGAATGACACTTTACCAAATGTTATGACCTTAGTCTCTGACTCAGGTTGCAAGCCTTTGGACAAAGGAAAGGAAGTAGAGAAAGGAAGAAGGGATGATACGATTGGTAAAGTGTAAGGAATACATCAAGTATTACTACACTTTATATACTAGTGGTCGAGGCTAATAATAAGGGAGTCGAGTAACGGAGTCAGAGGAGATGAGTAGAACGAGTCAGGTAGGAGGCACAGCCTCTAGGGTGATACAGGAGATGAAACGAGTATGAGAGTACACGAGGTAACGGGCGCATGATAGGAATGAACGGTCTATGATTCGTAACAATTAGGTGGATCAGCATATGATAATCCATCACTGTCATCGTCTTCTGGTGTTTGTGCTTCTTTTGGTAGAAAGAGAATGTTTTGCACAATACTATCCCACTCCTCCTGAACATCAGTATCAATATTCGGTGCTTTTCCCTTTCCTTTATTCTTTTTAGGTTCAGGGAAAGGAGTTGGAATCCGTCCATGTACAGATCTATAAGTCCTATCTTCTGGAGAACTTTCAGGAGAAGTTCAGGGGATAGGGCTTGGTGGTTTATTAATAGGTAAACCAGTAGATGGATCTGGAGCATGGAAGACAATAACTTCCGAAGGTGTGCTTTGAGAAGTAGAAGATGATGGTTGGTTCATCCATTCTTCTCACTTCTTCCCAATATATTTAGGGAAGTGTTCTTCGCTGAATACGGCTGTTGGAGATGTATAGATTACATTTCCATTTAGGTGCCTCATGAAACGATAATTTTTCCTGTCTGATGTCCAACCAAGGAAAATCATGAGTTCTGACTTTGCTGTCAGTTTATTGTCTCTTATCTCTTTTGGGAGAAAGACATAAGCACCGCAGCCAAAGACTCTCTCTTTGGAGATGTCTGGAATCTTCCGATTCAACACTTTATAAGGTGTTTTCCACATGAGTCATAATACTGGTGTTTTATTATAGATATGTATTGCATGATCTATAGAAAACTCCCACCAACCATCTGGAATACAAGCATGATGCCTCATGGCTTCTGCTTTATCCATCAAAGTTCAGTTCAAGCATTCTGCTCAACCATTCTGTTGGTGTATGTACAGTGCACTAGTCTCATGTATAATCCCTAATAAGTGCAAATGAGATTGTAACTTGTCAGTTGTATACTCTCCTCTACTATCAATACAGATATATTTTAATTTAGTCTCGTATTGAGTCTGAATTAAGGCAATGAAATTTTTCATTTCTTCTGCTGCTTCTGATTTCTTATGGAGGAAGCGAATCCATCCATGAGAGGAAAAGTTGTCCATTATGGTCATGACCCATTTAAATTTATGGTAAGAAAGAATCGGAAGTTCAACTAAATCCGAGTGAATTCTTTCGAATGGATGCTTTGCGCATGTAGGGTTCTCTCTAAAGGGTTTCTGGTGCATCTTTCCCTTGGCACAACCATCACAGACTGGTTTTTGCTTGGAAATCCACACTGGAGTAAACCCAATCATATTTTTCTCAAAATGATTGAGGATATGATTAGAGGGATGTCCTAATCTTGCATGTACAACTTTGTAGCCAACGATCAGATCTGCAGTCATAGCTGCTTGTTCCGAATGTACAATTTTTGTATTAACAAAATGTAAAGTAGTGTTGTGACTTACTGAAGGATATGCTTGAAGAATAGCATTTCCTTCACTATCAACTACTACTGATTCATTGGCATCTGTTCTAACAGTTTTGCCATCTTGGCATAACTGTCCCACTGACATTAGTTGTTCAGAGGTTCCTTTTAGAAGGAAGACTGGATATATTAATATCTGCATTGGTTGAACGCTGTCAGTCTTCTTGTTATAGACTCTATACTTAAGCATAACTGCGCCAAGACCAACTGCATTAAGATAGGGGCCTTGTGCTCCTACAGTCTTAATTGGGATTGAAACTTCAAGTTCTTTGAAGTTAATAAAGTCTTCCGCATAAGGGGTATAATGACATGATGCCCCTGAGTCTAATAACCATACATTACTATATTCTTCTAGTAGCATTATGATTTGATTATTGCTTAGCGATCGAGATCTGATTTGATCCGGTACTCTTAAATACTGATCGGGCATGCATGTTGAGAAGCAAGAAAATTGAGAAGTGTTAAAATACTTCTTATTCATCTATTTGCACATATCAACATAATTATGAGATCCTAAAGATCCCGATTGCATATCTAACTGCCTGATCCCTGATGTCCCTTCCCCTTGCTTTTGCCCTTCTTCTTGTGAAGTCAGCCAGTCAGCATATTGGTGACAGAACTGTGTATCAGGGTTAGTAAGAGTATCTGAGATCAAATTGATCACATACCCAGCTCCTCCCTTCTTCTTGAAGTCGCTTCCATAGTCAGTCGACGAAGGTCCAAGAGACACCTCAGATTGAGGTGCCGAAGCAAATGATTCGGACTTTGGGGACTTTGGAAGGGGCGCAGAAGAGGGTCCTGTGACATTTGCAGGGTTCCTAGGGTCATGGATATCATAGGTGATATCCTGAGCCGGCGCCATGAGGTTGTCGACCTCCTACTCACCTTCAAGCTGCTTGAAGGCCTCATCTACCAACACTGTAAGTGTGGCAGGTCACCTATAAGTGGTCTTGTTTTTCTGAGTAAGAGAATATCTCTTACTCTGAAAGTGCTCCATGGGGGAAGAGGCCCAAGAAAGAGGAGGGAACTCCTCATTGTAGGTCCTGACAGCCGGAGCTACTATTTCCTCCAGAGGAGGAAGGTAGAATGGCTAAACCTCTCCAGGTTCGAGCGAATTGCCCTGGGTGACAGAGTCCATGCTTGAGATCTTTACCACATGGTGCATAGCCAAATTGATTTTCGTCCCAAATTTGGGAGAAACCATTAAGGCATATGGTGAACCAATAGGTAAAAAAAAAGAGAAGCGGATGCAAGTTGCATTAATATTATGCTTTAGGAACCATTTACTCACCCTCATGTGTCCCTCACAGGTACAACCTGGGGGGTGACCAGAAGGAACAGCAGGTGCACCAGGAGGTGTCACTGATTATCCTTGTTGGATGCGAGGATGAGAGACCTCATACATTCTTCGATTGTAATGATCGAGAGCACATTTCTTCACCATTTGCATAGGCAAAGGACCAGTGACACAGTCATGCCAGGTGATCACCTGTTGGATCCGCAGTGAGTTCTCAAGTAGAGCAGTGAAACATAAGTTTTGTGCTTCAGCATGCACCTTCTTTTCAAGCTCAGTATAAGCATTCCCTCATGCCTGCTGGACCTTCTTGGGATTAACAGGCTTAGGTCTCTCACTCACTAATACATAAGTGGTAGGAGGAGCAGGAGCAGGAGCGGGTTGAGGTGTGTCCATGTGCCTCATCAGGTCAAAGGGGGTCATTCCCAGACCAGTGAAGCAACGGACTGCTGGTTCCATGGCAGCAGTGAAGCCCACCATATGGGCCTGAGGTTTACCCTAGTGCTTCTTGGGCTTCTTCTTCTTCTTCTGGACATTAATCCAGGTAGGAGTAGGTGGAGAAGGCTGAGGTGGCTGCTTACTCGGATTGGCAGGATAGCGAGGTCCTCTCATAGGCTGGGCCCTGGTATCACCTCCAGGGTGGAAGTGGTTCCAGGGTGGTCCAGGGCAAGTCCTGGGGAAGTTGCCCTGAGGGTGAGCTTGGTAGTTAGCAGTAGCAGCATATGAAGTTTGTTGGTTAGACATGGAGGGTCTGGATCCTTCACGTCTTGACCACTCAGCATTTATAGCTTGCTGAACTACCTCCCAGGTCATATCTGTTATGACCTTAGTCTGAGACTCAGGTTGCAAGTCTTTGGATAAAGACAAGGAAGTAGAGAGATGACTAAGGGATGATACAATTGGTAAAGTGTAAGGAATACATCAAGTATTACTACACTTTATATACTAGTGTTATGAGCTAAGAATAAAGGAGCAGAGTAAAGAAGTCATAGGGGACGAGTAGAACAAGTCAGTAAGAGTACAGCCATAAGGGATGAAATAGATATGTAGGAATGATAAATGTGACAGGCGTATGATAGGAATGTACTGTCTATCTATAGTTTATAACAATACCTCCCTTTTTACTTTTATGACCCCATAAAATACCATAGTCTACTTGTCGTCTTGTTCTTTGTGTAAGGTGTTGACAAGTTGACATTTGGTAGGACCAATCATCGGGGTTTCTGATTTGCGTCGACATCCAATCCAAAAGGGGGCATAGTCTTGTCCTCCTCTAAAGAGGGCTATGGTGCGTCCTTTGAACGTAGCAGTATCATTTGTTTCGGCTGCAACAAGGTTATGTATTATCTCTTCCCAGTAGTTTTCTTCAAACTGTCCTCTATCTTTGAGTGTAAGATAAGATGGGGGCAGATTGAATATCGTTGGTTTGGGTGGTGGGTCCATATCAGGCAGTTGTATAAGGAGGTGGTCTACTTCATCTCACATGTTTGGTTCTATTAGATGGTCTGGGACAGATTTGTCAATTCCCTCCATTCCTTCATCTAACCAGTCCTGTTCATCGTCTTTGTGGTAGGGTGGTTTGTTGGGTAAGGTGGTGGGGGTATATGAGTCGAGATCCATTAGTTTCTGTGCAAGTCTGTAGGTGGGATTGTTGCTCGAGTCGGTAAGGTGATTGAGTCTTTTGCCTGTCATGATTAAGGCACTTTGGATACATTTCTTTGCATCAGAGTGCACTAGTACATTGAGGTCGGTGGCTGCTTTGTCTAATAACTCCTTCATGAGTTCATGTTTTCCAGTTGACATGGTGGCGGAAAGGGCTCTGGTAGTGGTAACGAGTAGAATGTGGCTCAGGGCTTTGGCTTGGATTTGGAGGTTGTTGATGGCATGTGCAATGTATGTGAGTCCTTTGGTTGTGACAGTATAGTGCTCGATTTGATCTTCGGTGGACTGGGCATCAAGGAGGTTGTTAAGTTCTTGTTCGAATTCTGTATCGTTGGCTGGGAAGGGGGTAGGCTTGCGTTTGGTGTGCATGGTGTGTTGTGAAGGTAATCAGTGAAGTTTATGGTGCAATAAATACAGCGTGAGGTACATCGAGTGTAGTGATCTCTTGTAACATGGGGTTTGTTGTTCATAATTGTCACTTTTTACCCCCCCTTTTTATAGGTTTTGTCCTCGAAATCTTGTCTAAAAATTCTTGAACTGCCTCCTTAGTGTTTCCTAACTCTGACTCATTCTCCCATGTGTCTTCTTCAGAGGTATACCCTTTCCAGTGTACTAGGAATTGATTTCATCGTCCTCTTTTGTGATGTCCTCAGATTTCATCTACCTCATATTGCTCTTCATCGTTGATGATCTCGGGCATCGGTGGTAGTGGGGTGCGCTGGCTGTCAAACTCAGGTTTTCGATAGGGGGAGAGGAGTCTGCTGTTAAATACATCGTGTATCGCCCATGTTTTAGGTAGTTCCAATTGGTAGCTTGTTTTGCCTATTTTCGTTTTTATTCTGAATGGTCCATATCGTTTGTGATCCAGCTTTTTGGTTTGTCTCTTTGTTCTGATATTACTTGCTTCGAGCCAAACTTGTTCTCCTGGAGTGTACTCGTGTTCTGGCTTAATGCTGTTGTGTTTCTCCATTTGTTCCTGACTATATTGTAACATCTTTGTCACTTCTTGTCATATGTTTTGTAACTCATGTATTTGTTCCGTGATTGCAGCTGCTTTGGTAATACTCGTTATATCTCCTTTCCAAGGGTGTCGTCTATAAACTATTTTGAATGGTGAATATCCGGTGGCTGTGTGGGTTTTGTTGTTGTATTGGAATTCCACTGTGGCTAGCCATTTTTTCCAATTGTCTTGAGCATGGTTTATTACATTTCTGAGGTATGTTTCAACCTCCTGGTTGATGCGCTCTGTTTGACCATTGGTTTGTGGGTGGTATGCCATGGATAAGTTTTGCTGGATTCTTGTTGCTTGGCATAATTCTGCCATGAATTTGGATGCAAATTGTGGGCCTCTATTGCTGATAATTCTTCAGGGTATTCCATGTGTTCTCCATATGTCATCTTGATAGATATCTCCTAGCTCTTCGGATGTTAAGGTGGTGTTGACTGCCCGCAATCTGATCATTTTGCTGAAACAATTGACTATGACAAGTATTGCATCATATCCTTCTGATTCTGGTAGCAGTCCTATCATGTCGATTGATATCTCTTCCCAAGGTTCCACTGGTGTCGGTAACAGATGGAAATGTGTTGTCGGTCTTATTCGGAGTATTTTGTTTCGTTGGCATGCTTCACATCCCCTGATGTATTGTTTGACATCATTATGCATCTGGGACCACCAATAACTCTGTTTAAGGAGTTCAATCATTCAATGTTGTCCTGCATGTCCTACATCAGTTTTGTCATGGTGTTGTCATAGTATTTCTTGTCGTATTTGGTTGTTGGGTGGAACATATCTTCTTCCTTTGAACATCGGTACTCCATCTGTTTCCCATACCTCCTTTGGTCACTTCTCTTTTTCTTTTAGCCACTGTGTTTCCCTTCTTGTCTCCTTTTGTAGTTGGTGTTTCAGATCTTCTTCTCCTGAGATTTCCCAGATTTGTCGGATTATGGTGATCGTACTATTGTCGAATAAGTGGTCGGGTAGTAAGGTGATGTCGGTGTTGTCTCGAGTAGTGTCCGTTTTCATTAGTCTTGATAAGATGTTGGCTTTTGTGTTGGTTTTTCCAGGGATATGTTTCAGCATATAATGGTATTCTTATAGCTCTATCTGCCACCTCACTTATTGTCCCATGAGTTGCTGTGGTTTTCGGAAGTATTCTAGGTTTTTGTGATCAGTCCATATTTCGAAGGGTTTATCTGCATTGAGTAAATATTGTCTCCAGGTCTTGATTGCTTCTCAAATGGTGAGTAACTCTTTATCATAGATTTGATAGTTGCGTTCTGCAGGTGTTATTGTTCTTGAATGGAATGCAATCGGATGCCAATGTTCTTCTTGTTTTTGTGATAATACTGCTCCTACTCCATACCCTGATGTGTCCACTTCTACCCTATATTGACCCTTGTTCTGTGGCATTGCTAATACTGGTTCACTTGTAATCTTTTCCTTGATCCTTTCGAAGGCTTGTTGTTGTTGTTCCTTCTATACCTATTGCGTGTCTTTTTTCTTCAACTTGTGTAGTGGGGCTGCTATGTTACTGAAGTCGTGAATGAATTGTTGGTAGAAGTTTGCGAATCCTAGGAATTCCCAGGAATTTTTCGACATCTTTTAGGGATTTGGGTGTTGGCCATTCTTTCACTGCTTTCACTTTCTCCTCCTCCATTTTAATGCTGTCTTGTCCAACCACAAATCCTAGTATAGGTATTTCTTTTGCATCAAATACGCATTTTGATCTTTTGAAATATAGTTGGTGCTTCACTGCAATGTCGAGAAATCACTTTGTTCTGTTCTCAAGTTCCTGTTGTGTGGTTCCCGGTATGATGAAATTGTCCATGTAGTTGACAACTGCTCCTTCATGTAGCATTTCTCGAAAGACAGTGTTCATCATTCTTTGGAATGTTGCTGGCGAGTTACTCATTCCAAAAAACATGACTGTTGGTTCGAATAGTCCATTGTTCATTATGAATGCTGCTTTCCATTCATTACCTTCTCTTATCCTGACGTTATTGTATCCCCAGATGATGTCGAGTTTGTTAAAGACTTTCGCGTTCTTGAGTTTATCGACAACTTTGCTTATGAGCAGAAGTGGTGTTTTGTCTTTAATTGTGTGTTCATTTAGCTTCTTGTAGTCTTGTACTAGTCATTTGGTTCCATATTTTTTGGGTATGAAGAAGTATGGTGTAGCATAGGGGGATTGTGATGGTCGAATTTGTTCTGAGGCAATATTTTCATTGAGGAATGTTTGCAGTTCTTGTTTCTCTGTTAATGTCATTGGGTAGACCTTGGACTGTAATACTGGCAGTGTGTTTTCTGTCAGGTTTATTTTGTGGTCCCATATAGTATGTTCCAGTAGTTTGTTGAAGTTCTTTTTGTTGAACAGGTGTGTATATGGCTGTAGGTATGTCAGTAGGTCCTCTGGGTTTGTTTGGTCAGTTTTCTTCTCCTCTATATGTTTTTTTACCATGCATATTCTTTCGTTGAACCATATATCGTTGTGGTGTGTGGTGCAGTCATTCAGGCATCTATTGAAGTATACTATGTTGTTTGTCCAGTCAATTTCTGGGTTGTGCTTGACTAGCCAATCATGTCCGAGATACAGGTCCATGCTTTCCAGTTGTGTTACCATTGCTTCGATTTCTTCCATGTGTTTGCCATTGCTTAGTACCAGTTGTGCCATATCTGTTACTTTTTCCTTTTTGTTTTCTGTTCCATTGGCATTGATTACTCGTATTAGGGTTTTGAGGGGTTTGGTCATGATCTGTTCTTCTTCTGCTACCCTCTGTGCTATGCACGTGTGTGTACATCCGGAATCCACCAGTGTGGTGATTTGCTTGGGTCTTTTCTTTGTTCTGATCATTGAATCAAGGAGAAGTTCGCACATTGAGTTTTGTTTTTGCAGGATCACATATCGTCTATTGTGACATAAAACAGAAACTCTAGGTTTATTGGCTCCTGGGTTTGCACCTACTCAGAGTCTTCGACAAAATCCTCTTTTGTCTCTTCTTCTATCTTCTCAGTAACCTCTCTAATGTGTGCTTTCTGCAGTGCTTTACAGTTCTTCGAGATGTGGCCCTGTTTGCCACAGTTATAGCACGTTATTTTGGTATATGCTATCTTTGTCTTCTTGTGGCAGTATTTAGCAATATGCCCATAGAGGTTACAGTTAAAACACCTCGGTTTGCCGTTCTGATTGGTGTCTGCCCTTTGTCTACCAATTTCCATTGGTTGACCTCCGCCTCTATAGGTGACTCCTGTACTTGTTCTGACATCTCCTTGTGTGATGTCCATTGCTTCGTACCCCTGTCCTACTGCAAGGATGGTGTTTCTCTATTTGCTATATGTGTCTGGGATTGAGGTTGCCGGGTATCCTACAATAGTTCGGATAATGTCTGCTCTGGTATGTCATTTGAGGAGGAATATGGCATGTGCATCGTCAGTTCCTGCTTGGGTCTTCAATGCTTCGAACTCTATTAAGAAGTCTGCGGTGTTCCTCTTTCCCTGCTTGAACAACTCAATTTCCCCTTCTGCTATTGCTTTTCTATTTTCCAAGGAGAAGGTGGCTACCATCTCCTTTGCAAAGTCCTCGAATGCCGGTGTTTTCTTATCTTGAATCGTTTGTAATTTGGTATTGGCATAGGGGCCTGCAAGTTCCCTTTTCATTTGGGCTAATACTCCAATCAATTATCTTTTGTTCATTGTCATCAATTTTGTTGAAGAGTGTTCATAAGGATATCACTCTCCACCAATCATTGAACTTGGTTCTATCTCCATTGAAATATCCTGGTTCTAGGGCTAGGTTCTTTGGGAAATTGATTTCATTGGCCATCTCTGATTCTGTCTCTGGTTTGCTATGTTCATTTTCATAGGTCTTGGCAACTTCTATGTCGAATGTGGTCTCAGCAACTTCTGTGTTGAATAGGGTCTCAAAAAGAGCTATGTCTTCTTCTATACTGTGGTTGGATTTCTACTGTTTAAGGCCTTCAGGGATTTCTGGTTCTGTTCGTTGTTTGGATCTGGTGGTTACTAGTGATCCCTGGATATCTGTTGGTCTCAGAGCTCTTGGTCTTCTTGGTGTTCTCGATGAGCTACTGCTGCTCATATACTGTTGTCCTAGTTGGAGGCTATTATTCCAAGCCTAGCTATGAATAGTGGCATCTCTCTTGCAAGGTGAGTTGAATAACACTTTACCAAATGTTACGACCTTAGTCTGAGACTCAGGTTGCAAGTCTTTGGATAAAGACAAGGAAGTAGAGAGATGACTAAGGGATGATACAATTGGTAAAGTGTAAGGAATACATCAAGTATTACTACACTTTATATACTAGTGGTACGAGCTAAGAATAAAGGAGCAGAGTAAAGGAGTCATAGGGGATGAGTAGAACAAGTCAGTAAGAGTACAGCCATAAGGGATGAAACAGATATGTAGGAATGATAAATGTGAGGGGTACATGATAGGAATGTACTGTTTATCTATAGTTTATAACAATATCTACAACATTGTTATTATTTGCCAATGTTGTTTGTGCCACAGCATTCCAATCAGGTAGTAATGCGTTCAAAGTGATCATTGTGCCAAGAACTTCTGGCAATTTTACTTTAGCTGTTTCTAATTGAGAAACCATTGTTCTCAATTCAGCTAGATCCATTGCTGGATCTTGATTCCCAGAGATGCACTTTTGCAGCATCCTTTGGAGGATTGAATATACTGCAGTGGGAGAAGGTGTCCCAAAGTGGGTTTTCAAGTCATTCCAAAGAAATCCAGGAGTGTTATGTCCATAGAGTAACAGGAAATCAGGTAAAGTGCCATTTATAACAGCCAATGCCTGACCTCTCAATTGTTCTCTCCTTCTATCTTCCTCCATTAAGGCAGCAGGATTTTTAGGGGAGAGATCCTGGTCTGTCACAGTCCATCCGGACTGGTCAGAGCCAGTGACAGAAATGAGGGTTAGGGTATCCTGAAGCCTTCTAGACCAGAATACATAGTTCTTAGGCCTATTGAGCTTAGGCAAACCAGCAACAATATTATTGGTAGACATAATATCTTTGTCAAGTGTATTTCTTTCTAGAAGAAAATTCTCATATCAGCAATGATCAAAATGCAAGGATAACTCTGTCAGGTAAAGCCCTATCATCCTATCCTGGTTAGAGGGGATGATAATGGTTTAACCATTGGTAAGGCTACTGGGGCCCATAACCTGTTGAGGAAACAACTGTAATGAGTTGTTTGCTGGGGGCAGCAGTAAATGCAGTGGGAGAGAATGTAGGGTCTACTCACCAAGATAATAAGCTTCTATCTGATACCTGTAGAAAGGTAATTTGGATAGACAGATATTAGTAATGAAATGGTCAGTGTCAGAGGTAGACAAGTTAAAGTCGAGTAGATCAAGACTGGTGTTGTACTCAAGAAGATAAGTGATGATAAAGAAGTTGTTTGATTGAACAAGATGCAGAACTAGGTCTACTACATAGGGTTTATATAATATTGAAACATAGACAAGTTATACTACATAAAATACTAGGAATACATAGAATGTTCCTTATGACTCCTATTAACTGCAGCATAGTGCCTGCAGAGTACTGCGGAATGTAGTATACTAGTCATTGGTACTATGTAGAATAATCTATCAAGAACTTATGACTCTCATTGTATGCAGAGCAACTTATAGGAAGTTACTATGGATTGAAGTTACTAGAAAGTAACGGATCAGTCTATTATTGTCATAATGACTTCATAGTCTATTTCTAGAATATATCCAAAACTTCAATACTCCAAGGTGGGCTCCAACATCGGAAAAATTGAGGATAAATTTCTTAACATATATGGTGGCCTTTTCCACATCAGGAGGGCTAACGCTAACCCTAGGGTCCCATTCTGTACCAAGTGCTGCAGATGGGGTCACCCATTGATCCAATGCCATGCAAGACTATTTACTTGCACTCACTACAAGGGTCCCTACTCTACTGCCAATCACCGTACCTTTGCCTATTGCTGCAAGGGTAATGACAAAGCAAACCTACCCATCACTGCTACCCCTGCTGGAGAACCATGCCCCCATAAGGCAACATGTTCTAACTATGGTAAAGACCACCTTGCCACAGACCAAAAGTATCAGTTCTGGAAACATCGATTTGATTACAACTGGCATGCCAACAAAGCGCTCAAACTTAGAGCTAATAAAGGAGTACTCCTTCCCTCCACCTCCTCATCTCCGGCTGGTTGAAGTCAGACTAACCCCCCTCAATGAATAATACACCCAACAATCAAGATAGGCCCCTTCGCTCAATATTGAGTGAACTGAAGGTCTGTTCTCATAACATTGGAAGATCGTATGGAGTGATGGAGACAGTCCTTGTACGCAGAGGTGATGTTGACCTCTTCCTTATACAAGAACCCCCATGGAGATATCTCCGCAACATTCCTTCTCCTGTCTCTAACAATGGTTTGCCCCTTATGGGAGGCCCTATTCACCTGGACTGGACTCTCCTCTCCTATCCTATTATTGCTGACAAAGTCCTTCAAGTTGGACACCAGCATATTCCTCAAAGAACTTGACCCGAAGGGTCTAGCAGGACAGTCAATGAAAACCATCGGTCCACTTTCCGAGTCCTTGCCTTCACTCACAAAAGACTCAAACGTCTCCGACCCTCTATTAGAAGAGATGTCATCGACCATCGAGACCTCCTATACATATCTCTATTTTCCAGAGGAGAAAAACTACTGCTACTTAACGTATACAACAACAGTTGCAACACTACACTTCACTTCCTCAAGGAGTACCTATTCAATCTCCCACTATTCCTCCTTATGGGTAGAGACATCAACATCTTTTTTTTATTTTTTTATTTTTTTTAATCAACAATTTATATAGCGGTGCTCGAACGCAGTCCACGTGTACATACATACAAAGGCAGAACGTACAGAATGTTCGGAGAGGGGAAAGTAAACTACAAGTAAACTAACCCCACGAGACTTGTTGACATCTAGTGCGTACACTAGAGAGATGTTTGGTACCTACGATGTTCAGTGGAAAGAGGAAAGAAAGGAATTCGGAAAGAGAGAGAGTGAGAGAGAGAAATCGATAGAAGAGAAACTATCTACTTGCAATCACAAGGGGGAACATCAAACGGTACATAGCGTGTGGGCGGGTATTTACCCGGGCACCATGGGAGAGATGGAAGTTGAATGAAAACTATATAAAATAGTAGACGAGCAAGGGAAGGGGAGATAGAGAAATGAATTGGAAATCCATAACCGGGAGAGCAAAAGAAAAAAGAGAAAAGAAAAGGATCCTACGCAGGTGCAGACCCAAACCTCCTTTGGACTTGATGACGATGTAACAGTGGGATAGAACCGGCATGGATACGAGGACGTTCAGGATCCGGGGGGAAACTGAACGCAGTGGGATTGCAATGCAAGAAGTTGACAAAGGTTTTTATTGTGTCGACGCCAAAGTGATGATCGAAGTTGTTGCATCGATACAGGATGTGTGACCACATTTGCACCATTTGACTGTTGCAGTGGTAGCATGAAAGGTCCTCGTTAGGAAAGAATTGTAGTCGAAAGAGATATCAACATCTGATCTGAGCAATGGGATCCTTCAACGGACCAATATCCTATAAATACAGACCATCTTCTTATGATTACTGAAGCTCTCAATTTGGAGAGATCAATTCCATTGGATGCCAAACCCACATACTATGCATCAGATCCCAACCTTTCTGACATGGTCATTGACCTCTTATTTTTATCAGGAACATTACAACACATTCCCACTCATATTATCCAAGATAGCAATCAATATAATTCTGACCACACCCCCCTTCTTATCAAAGTTCCTATTCTGCAAATGGACATTATCATAGAGAGAATGATGGTCCCTAAAGGCTTGAAAGAGGAAACCAAATTTCTGACAGATATCATGGAGGGAATAAACAACACAAACTGGCCTATGAATAATGTGGACGAGCTGGAGAGAGCTGTTGCCGAATTGGGAGTTTTGTTTGACAGATCCTGGAATCACAATGTGAAGAAGGTCAAGATTACCACTAGGTCCAAGACCTGGTAGAACAAAGAATGCTCCAAGGCACTTGTGGTACATTACACAGACCAAAGGAACAAATGAAAATGGAATACCTTTCATAAAACCACGAGGAACACAAAGAGGACTTATTTTGACAAGAAGATTCAAGAATTCTTGGTTGATAACCATCACCCATGGGACCTTATGCCTTGGGTCAAGGGCTGCACCCTCCCAGCTACCAAAGCCATTTGTCATAATGGTCGACCTTGTCTTACCATGGACAGTTTATGGACTGCCCTCAACCATCACTACAATTTGGCTCAAGACAGACCAGTCAATGCGACTGTCCTGGACAAACTTCCTCCACCAATTGGGATGGAGAATAGGACTTGGGTTGATTTCTCTCTCTTTGAGATAATGGAATCACTTGAGAATACCTCAAATTCTTCTGCCCCTGGCCCTGACCACATATTCTGGTCCGATCTCAAACAAATCACTGCCATAGATACCTGCACCAATCTCTTTCTCAGACTCAGTTGCACATGCCTATCACTCAGATACTGGCCCTCGCACTTCAAACAATCAATATCGGTAATCATCCCTAAACCTAACAAATCCGACTACTCCACCCCAAAGGCATTTCAACCCATTGTCCTTCTCAACATGCTCGGCAAACTGATAGGGAAGATGTTGGCCAAAAGACTCCAATTTGAGGCAGTGTGTTGAAGTTTCGGACATATTCTAGAAATAGACTATAAAGTCATTATGATAATAATAGACTGATCCATTACTTTCCAGTAACTTCATTCCATAGTAACTTCCTATGAGTTGCTCTGCATACAATGAGAGTCATAAGTTCTTGATAGATTATTCTACATAGTACCAATGACTAGTATACTACATTCCACAGTACTCCGCAGGCACTACACCACAGTTAAAGGGAGTCATAAGGAACATTCTATGTATTCCTAGTACTTTATGTAGTATGACTCACCTATGTTACAATATGTATATAAACCCCATGTAGCAGACCTAGTTCTGTATCTTGTTCAATCGAACAACCTCTTCATTATTACCTATCTCTTTGAGTACAACACTAGCATTGATCTACTCGACTTTGACCTCTATACCTCTGACACCAACCGCTTTATCAATAATATCTGTCTATCCAAATTACCTTTCTACAGGTATCAGATAGAAGCTTATTATCTCGGTGAGTAGACCCTACGTTCTCTCCCACTGTGTTTACTGCTACCCCCAGCAAACAACTTGTTACGGTTATTTCCTCAACACAGTGAAATTCAAAGTTCTCCACCCTTATCAACTAGGAGCTATCTGACAAAGGTCCACTGAAGACACAGGCCCCTTTCTCACCCACATTATCTGGGGAGCTTGGATGAAGAAGAAGAAAATGTTGGTACTAGCATTCAATATTGCCCAATTCTTCCCCTTCCTCAATCATGATCTCCTTATTGACATTCTCACACAACAAGGATTTCCCCCCCAAATCGCAAAGTTCTTCAACAACTATCTCAAAGAATACTGCACTACATACCTATAGAATAGTGAAAGTTCCCCTAAATTCGATGTGGCAGTTGGAGTAGGCCAAGGTTCAGCCCTCAGCCCTATTCTATCTGCTTTCTACCTTGCTCCCCTCCTCCAAATCTTTGACATCTGCATAGAAGAGCATTGCAACAAGTGGGACTTTGATGTCCTGTCTTTTGTAGATGATGGTACCCTTATCGCTCAATCCTCCTCTCTCGAGAAGAACATCGAGATCCTCCAATACATGTACCATGAAATGGAGCAGCTCATGAACAAATTTGGTCTAGTAATTGAACACAACAAATCCGAGATCTTCCACTTCATACATAGGAGGCAGAACTCCAATCCATCTATCAATCTGGGTTCCCCCCTATTCACTGGCCACACCCCTCTCAAGCTGAAGACCTATTGGTGGTACCTTGGCTTCTATTTTGACAAGACATTATCATTCAAGGAACATGTCTGTTATTATTCCTCCAAGCTATATCATCAATTAAGACAATGAAAATTCTGTACATAGTCTGTCCCCTAGCAACAAAAGACTGTTATACCATTCGTGTGTCATACTAGTGGCAACATATGGATACCGACTATGGTTTCATGATAGGTCACGTACAAAGAGGACTTGTGAAATCCTCAACAAAATGCAACAATGGGTGGCCCTCTGGATAACTGGGGCTTTTCGGACTTTCCCCACTGGTGGAGTTGAGTCCCTTGCAGGGCTCATACCTATCAAACTCTACCTCTGAAAGTTGGCCAAATAACAAATGTCGAGGCTTTATACCTTGGATGATGTATGCACTGGCAAGATTGACAAGAGAATATCATTCTTCCCCACACTAACTTCATATCAAGAATTTCATGGAGACTCAGAAGAAGAAGACACTTGGAGCTGTGATGGATATTTTGTGCCTCACCCCCGAGACTCGTTATGTAGAATCTTTTAACTCTGTTTCCAAAACTCTCTGGCCTGGACATAGGTTACTTGACCACTTCCATATTAATGTATCATTTATAGGATTCAACTGGGACAACCCCCACCTCTTGAAGATACTTTGGGATGATGTAACAATAAATGCGACGACGGACTTCAAATCCATTATCATTAGCATGGACAGCTCGGTCCACCCTAACCCCAACCCATTTGCTGGCCAATTCACAGCGGTGGCTACTATATATCACTTAGACAGAGGAAACTCTATCATGAAGAGACTTGGAGAAACCACATCTACTGACACTGAACTAGTGGTGCAATACCTGGGAATTACCAAGGTACTTGCTACCATCAACTATGAACAAGTTGAGTATATCCATATGTTTACTGACTCCCTTGCAGCCTCTAGACTGTTACTTGACTGCTTATCACACTCCTGCCAGTGACAGTCCATCCTCACTTTGAAAGCACTTCTGGCTTAGTTCAACAAGTCCGACTGACATCACCTTTTGTTTTACCATACTCTATCTAAGTATAAATACGGGATCCAGCAAGCCATGCACAACTGGATCCAAACAATCACCTGGCCCAACCAGGGTTGAAATCACTGCATCCCTAACTCCATCGCCTACTTATGAAAAAAGTCCGCCAAATATGCCATTCAAACATGGCAGGCCATGTTTGGGTTCAAGAAATACAGTGGTAGCTCCTTCCTCCACCTCCTGGTGTGAGCAAACAGGGCCTCTACCTTACCGTTGCACATCAACTCCAGCCCTTGGATACGAGAATGCGGATACCAACCACAGCTCTTCACGAGAGCTTGTCACACCATCTTATGCCATGCCCTGATTGGAGAATACTACCTTAGGTT
Source organism: Chlorophyllum brunneum (assembly GCA_963576785.1). Lineage (NCBI taxonomy): Eukaryota > Fungi > Basidiomycota > Agaricomycetes > Agaricales > Agaricaceae > Chlorophyllum > Chlorophyllum brunneum. The sequence continues at coordinate 1,838,684 of OY756149.1, forward strand.
CTTCCCTACTGAGGACCTATCTTGCCACTACTACAACAATCAACTGGTTCAGACCAGGTTGCATATCCTCTATCGTGCCAGCACTTTGATCACCACCATGGTGTTGACAATGTCAAGAAGTTTGTCAACTTCCTACATCGCAATCCTACTGCATTCAGTTTTCCACCAGAACCTGTTTGCCCTTGTACCTGTGCTGGTTCAATACCCCATTTACATCATTGTCAAGCCTATCAGAGGTTCAGGTCCATGCCCATGTGAGTCCTTTCTTCTTTTAAATTTTTCTTGTGCTTCTCCGGTTATGGACTTCAAGTTCATTTCTCTATTTCTCCCTCCCTTGCTCATCTACTATTTTAATGTAGTTTTCATTCAAAATCCATCTTTCCTATGGTGTTTAGGTAAATGCCCCTCTATATGCTAGTACCGTTTGTTGTTCTCCCTTGTGTTTGCAAGTAGATAGCTTCCTTTCTATCAATTTCTCTCTCTCACTCTCTCTCTCTCCTGAATTCCTTCTTTCTCCTTTCCTACTATTCAACTTAGGTACCAAATCTCTCTCTAGTATATGTACTAGATAGTGTCGAGTCTTGTAGGGTTAGTATACTGTTAGTTTACTTTCCTTGCTCTGAACTTTCTGTATGTTCTACCTCTGTATATATGTACATGTGGACTACATTCAAGTACCACCATATAAATTGTTGATTTAAAAAAAAAAAAATATGTCAGTAATAATACTAAAGTCCCTTAAAATACTGTAATATCATCAGTGGTATCCAGTAGTATAATTGAAGTGACAGAGTATTAGTCAGCTCATGAAATACATAAGGAAATGGTGTATAATGTAAGTTAGAGAGTGTAGCCTTGATGATAAATATTAGATGAATAATATACTGTGGAGCTAGTTATATAGAATGCAGCTATGGTAAGTGTAAATGACAACATTACTAGTCATAATCAACTCAGTATGACATTTATTGTATGCAGAGCAACTCATAGGAAGTTTCAGTTCAGTCTATTATTATTATAATGACTTCATAACCTATTCATAGAATATGACTGAAACTTCAACACCAAGCCTAGTTTGGAATACAGTTTGGTAAAACAGTTGTTTATACTAATAGTGGTACATGTGTTTTGATGACCCCCTCCAGCCAGCAGCCTAATGGTGCCCATGAGGCACCCATACCTACTCCTAACCCTAAGATACCAGCCCTTAACTCTGGTTCTCAAGAACCTAATCCTACTCTTGGCTTGGATATACACATGGACTCATTCTGTTAGCAAGACTACTTGGCCTAGATGTAGGTTACTGGACAATTTCTCTAACAGAATCACTTTTACAGGATTCAACTAGGATGATTCTGAACTCTCAAAATGAATTTGGAATAATATAGTTTTGAGGGTAATAGTATTATCATAGGTACTAATGGCTCAGTTCACCCCAACCCCAACCCCCTCGCTAGCCAACACATGACAGTAGCAACAATCAGATACCTGGATAGAGGAAGTTCAGTTATAAAGAGGCTAGGAGATACTACATCCACCAACACCAAACTTGTAGTGCAGTACCTTGGTGTTGTTATTTGTACTTACTACAGCTGCATTCCATATGACTAGCTCTTCAGTATTATTTATCTAATATTTGTCATCGAGGCTGTGCCCTCTGACTCACATTATGCATCTTTTTCTCATGTATTTCATGAGCTAACTGATTGCTGTTGCTCTAATTATGCTACTGGACACTACTGATGATATTGCAGTGTTTCAAGGGACTCCATAGTCATTACTGACTCATTATGCATAGTTATTACTCATAGGTCTTAGGGTTTGCTACTCAGACACTTAGTATATAAAGCAGCATATATTCTCTTAGACAATTTACTTGATTATTTTTCCTCACTCTACTTAACTACACAGTAACTCCTTAGTAACTTTACTGTTCACTAACTAAACTATCAGTAAGTCAGATTATCCATCTGCCACTACATATTACTGTGCTGGAAAACAGATTATGGGCCCCAGATTGCCTGCTCCCCATGTACCATGACTAGCTACAAGAGGGTTGTAGGCTGATCTGACTAGTTCTGTAGAGCATAGTCTTTCTAGCCCATCCCTCTAACATGACTCAATTGTTTCACACTCTATTGAAGGCTTTCTCATATAGGTTCATAGCTTGAACAGTGTAGTGGCACAGATCTGATTGTCCATGAATCTGATTGCTAATTAAGTCCATTTTTAGACTACAATATCTTTTCCTATCTCCATAGTACTTAGCTCCATCCCTGTTCTCTCTGGTACTGCCAATTATAATGAGTGGGCAGACTAGATGCAGGATACTCTTGCATTGGTCTTAGCCAATGGTACTTCTGTCATTGGCAATGAGTTTCTGCTGACACTACTGTCACAGATATATACTCTCATTCCTGCCTATGTGATTGTCCCCCCTCCCACAGGGCAGGAGGTGATCAAACATGCTGCATACATCCAGATGCACTGGGTGGTTTACTCAATTATCAAAAGTAATCTTCCCACTGAGATGATCAAAGGGAACCTCCCTGATATCAATAGTATGTGGGTATACCTTCACACTGCATATGGCCTAGAGTCCATCTCCAGCCTCTATTCAAAATATGTTGAGACAATTCACTTCTATCTCTATCCAAATGAGGACCCCTCCGGCCTGATTGCTAAGCTCACTGTTCTCTACAAACAGCTTGACACTAATAGCAATTATACTATTCCTAAGATCATCAAAGCAATAACTCTTCTTTCCAGTATTTCAAATACCTAGAACATTATTACTCCCTTCTTAATGGTAAACACCCAGATCCCAGCCATTATCTTTGCATCAGTCTGAGGAGCAATCATGAACTACTGGTCAATGCTCAAAGCAAACCAGTTGGTTAACAAGTTCACTGGTGTGAAACCCCAAGGCATGCCCCCTTGTTATCAGGGGCAGCAGTAGCAGCAGTAGCACAGAAAGCAGCAAAGGTAGCAGTCATGCCCTCAGCAGCAGTGCCAGCAACCTCCACAGCAGTAGCAGCAGCCACAGATAGAAGGAGAAAAGAAGAAGAGACAATGTGGTGCAAGGGACAGTGGCAAAGGCTGAGCCAATGAGGTCAATGCTGGGCAACCAGCTCCCTCTAGGAATGATGCTGGGCAACCAGCATACACAATGGACTCAGTTAACTTTGGCTTTGCTAAGTTGACCACTGAACCAAAGAAGAGTATGCACAGCCTCATTACCAAGGTGTAGTCCTCTGCACCTCTCCTACCTTCCCTTCTCTTGCAGATGACAAATCCAGCTGAGAAGAAATCTCAGGATCCCCAGTACTGCCTGTCTCCATATGCAGCTGCCAAGGCAAAAGCCTTGGATCTCTATAAGAAATGCATGGGAAACACTTCCCTCCCCTATCCAGCCTCTCCTCCAATAGCCACCTCCATTATGGAGGTTGATGAGCTATTTGGTGCTACTTCAGCTGCCAAACTGGTCATGAGCATCCTAGCTACTAGGAGTTTGTATTTGATATAGCCACTCATGTCTATAATAGGATACCTATGAAGCACCTGAAATGGGTTACCCCCTATGAGATGTGGTTTGGAAGGAAACCTAATGTTTCTCATCTCTGAGTGTTCAGTTGTGGGGCCTACATATACCTTCCTGATAAGGTGCGGCAAGATAAACTTGCACCCAAATTGGAATTGATGATCTTCATTGGTTACACAGGTGATAGTAGCAACTTCAAGTTTATGTACCATCAGCAGAATAATTCTATCTTTGTCTCCCCCCATGCTATCTTCAATAAACTTTACTTTCCTAGATGTCTATCACAGTCTAAATAACAAGGCCAATTGCTGCCTAATAATAGCAATTCAAATGATCGAGATGTCTTAAATCCACTCCCTTCTGGAGATGGATTTGTTCTAAGACTATCTAGTCCAAGTGTGCCATGCACTGGACTACCACCACTACCTCCTTGTCTACAAACTCCTACTCCTAGTCCCAGAGAGTGGACTCTGTTGCCTCTGCCTTCTTCCTCTTCTAGAGAATTTTCTCCCAGATTATCCTATAAGGATCCAACTCCATCTCCCTCTCTACCTATGCCATCTCAGCCTCCAGGAGGAGTTAAGGTTGAGGATGATGTTGAGGAGGCTGCATCTGCACCTAATCCACATGCTAATGATTGGGCTCCCATACCTATTCCAGAAGGGATTTTTATTCCCCATCCAGATATTGAAGTACTGAGAAAACGTCATGATTGAACCACTCTTTAGGTTCCATGAAGAGAAGGAAACATTTACAGTGACTGCCAACACCCAAAGGACATCCTTAGGGACTATGAAAGATACAAACCTTTTGGTCAGCCAAGATGAGGACAATGGAATCCTAGCCAACCTAATGCCCCTCCAGGGCTTGGAGATTGCATTCTAGGAGAAAATGAGTATGCATCTGATAGGCCACAACCTCCCCTGCCAGCACATAAGCAAAATATTGATATTGATTCACCCATGCTTGAGCCAAGTGAGGAAGAGTTTTGCCAATTGATTCGCAAAGGCAGTATGGAGTTAATCCATTACTGTCTCTCTAAGGCCAGTACAACTTCACTGTTACCACAGCCAGTCCAATTCCAGGACTTTGCCAAGTTGCCACCTACTGAGTATAACAAATAGCTTAAGGCATGCCTTGAGGAGCTCAATACACTCAGGAAACATAACATATACAAGTTAGTAAACTGCCCTACCAAGGGTATTAATGTTGTTAAAAATAGATGGGTCTTCAACACTAAGTTGGATGGTTGTCACTATGCTTGACTAGTAGTGAAAGATTTCTCGCAGAAGGAAGGTCTCAACTATGATGAGCTTTTCTCTCCAGTTGTCTGTTATGAAACTTCTTGTCTCCTGTTCTCTTTAGCAGCAGTTGAAGACTAGGAAATCAAAAGCATTGACATAAAAACCACCTATTTATATGGCAATCTGGATGAAGAGATCTTTATGGAACAACCAGAAGGCTTCACACTTGGACATAATAAAGTATAGAGATTATAAAAAGCATTATATGGCCTTAAGCAAGCCAGCTTGGCTTGGTAACATGTGATGACAAAGTCACTACTTGCCACGGGTTTCAAGCAATGTCTATCTGATGCTGGAGTATATTACAATTGCTGTCCAAAGACTGGCTTGATCATGATCGCCCTCATCTATGTTGATGATATTGTCTTCATGGGCAAGAAGTATCCTTTCTATTATCAAATGAAGAAAAACTTCATGTAACAATGGGAATGTTGTGACCTTGGAGAAACTACCAAGTTTCTTAACTATCTTACAGGACCAGAAGAACAAGTGGATCTACATTAATCAGATTTCATATTTTGATAAGGTCCTTGCTAAATTTGGTATCACTGCAAGGCCAACTCAAATGCCTCTTCTGGCAGGATATGGCTTTCTGCCCTACAAGAGTACCATTGACCCTGAGTTCCACCAGAAGTACCAACAACTAGTTGGGTCCCTGATGTACCTCATAATTGGCTCACAACCTGATATTGCTTATACCATCATAAAACTTAGTCAGTAGATGACTAGTCCATCAGAGGAGTATTACAAGCATGGTTTATACTTGTACTGCTACCTTCTGAGTATGAGATGCTATTACCTTGTCTTTAATGGGCAATCAAAGAAGTCCATTCAAGGTTTCTCTGATTCTGACTTCATGGGATATCTGACTATGCACAAGTCTACTTCTAACAACTTAGTCTTGTTTGCCAACAGACTAGTTTCTTGGTTGAGTCACCAATAAGTCACCACAGTGCTGTCTACCATAGAAGCCAAGTATGTTGCCATATGTGAGACATCTTGTCAACTGATTTGGATCTATCAGCTACTAAGTGAGATTGGGTTCAAACAGCTTACTCCACATCTCATATGTGATAATCTAGGATCAACCTTCTGGGCTTCTAACCTGGTTGTTGAACATCGATCTAAATATGTCACAATTCACTGGCATTTCATCCATGAACTTGTTGAGACAGGTAGTATCAAATTATTTTATGTTGAGTCTGAGAAGAACCCTGCTGACATCTGCACAAAAAGTCTGGATACTATTAAATTTCAGTGATGTCACAATTATTTACCTATTCAGTTTGGTGCTTGATTCATATCACACTTTGAGCTAGGAGGAGTATTGTCATTTGTACTTACTACAGCTGCATTCTATATGACTAGCTCTTCAGTATTATTCATCTAATATTCATCATCGAGGCTGTGCCCTCTGACTCACATTATGCACTATTTCCTCATGTATTTCATGAGCTGACTGATACTCTGTCACTCCAATTATACTACTGGACACCACTGATGATATCACAGTGTTTCAAGGGACTTTAGTGTCATTACTGACATGTTTATGCATATTATTACACATAGGTCTTAGAGTTTGCTACCTGGACAATTAGTATATATAGTAGCATATATTCCCTTGTATTTCTTAAGCTAATCTACTCAATTACTTACCTCACTCCACTCAACTCTCTCAGCAACACTTAGTTCTCTTACTGTTTACTAACCCACACTATCAGTAAGTCAGATCATCTGTCTACTACTGTGTATTATTATGCTATTCAACAAGTAATGATGATTGGTACTTGATAGATTATTCTATATAGTTCTAATGACTTGTATACATGTTCCATAGTACTCAGTAAGAGTCAGATAGAACATTCCATGTATTCCTGACACAATATGTATCTATATGAATTTGTATGTAGTATGACTCATCTATACTCTCCTAGATGTATATAACTCCATGTAGCAGACATGTTCTACATCTTGTTCAATCTTCATAATTGCCTATCTCTTTACTCAACTTCAAACTTGCTACCACTGAAATAGATTATTTTATAAATAATATCTGTCTATCTGAATTACCCTTCTATAGGTATCAAATACAAGTGTACTTCCTTGATGAGTGGACTCTATGTTCTCTCCTACTGTGTATACTACTACTACTCCAGTAACAACTTGTTACAGTTGTTTTCTCAACACTTGGAAAATGTTGTCTTGGTTGTCTACTGAAAGATTTAGCCATCCCAACATGACTATGGTTTCCAGTAGATGGGTAAAGGTACACCCAAAAGCAAGGCCTTTGTTCATATCATATGAACTGCATGCTTTAACTCAGTTAGCAAGTTTAACAATCTCACAGACTGTATTATCATAGAAATCCTCCAGCTTGCCTCTCTCATCAACAGCCAATTCCTATTCCTCCAATTCTTCTTCTATCTGGGAGGCCCAATCCTTTGGGGTCAGGTCCAGAGGGCTTGCTTGTGAGCTGTTGAAGTATTAATTGCTGTTAGGATAATATCATTTTAAAGACTGGTGTGCTGTCTTCTCCACATTGGGGAGCAAAAGGGCCTACCCTTGCTTAGGAATCTTGTTACTTACTCAACTAAAAGTCTGAATAGGGGAGGGAGGAGGCTTCTACTTGACTAAAAGTCTGAATAGGAGAGAATGTCTCTAAACAATGCAAAGTCTGAACAGAGGGGAGAACAGATCAACTATAAGTCTGATTTATGGAGATAAATGGGTGGCCAGGGGTAGGGGTCATCCTAGAAAAGAGGATGCCAAGTAGAAAAAGCAATGGACTAGCCTAGAAGATAAAGAAGGCAGGAACATATGGAATATTGATGGTTCCAAATATTACTCTATGGTTCCCTGGCAAAGATTCTCTCAGGAATGTACCTGAATACTCTTTGTTAGACATTATATTTGCAGTAACTAGGCTTTGTACCACTATAATCAAGTTTTGGAAAATCAATGATAGTGGTAAGAGTGAAAGAAGGGTTTTTGGAAAGCTTGACCTACTACTGAAAAAACAATACAATATATCCATCCTTACATATACATCTATGGTCCTACACTTGAAGCACTTATTCATCAACAAATTGCCAATGGAATCTATTGCATAGAAATATGATCAAAGGACCTATCACCTGATAATAAACTTACTGTACCTAGTAGTGACAACAATGACTCTCCCTATCTATTATTATGATCTACTTGAGCCTTTGTCAAGTTACTAGAGTCTTACCTTTCTAAAGAACCAGTAGTATTGATGTTATCCCTCTCTTCTTATTCCAATCATCCAATGGATACAGTTCTTCCATTTCTACTATTATTACCATTGTTACTATCTACTATCTTGTTCTGCACATCTTGTGACTACAACTGCTCTGACAAATCTGTATCTTTATTATCTGAGATCTCCAAGGATGAGTAAGCACTTATCTGTTTCACCTCTATCAGTTTCACTTCATTCTATTGTTAGCTATTTCATATTTATCAGCTTTATGTTTATCTTTAGTAATATTTTGTCTTAGATTTCATATCTATCAGTTTCACATTTTGAAACTTGTTTTGGTCTTGTTATCTATACTCTGTATTATTTATAGAAAAGAAGTAGTTAGTATAAATAGCTGACTATATTAGAAAGTCAAAGCTTAAGCTTTGATCTTCTATAGGGATAGCCTTCTTGATTGCCTAAGAAGAGTTTCTGTTGACAGTTACTATCAATTAATAGAAGATTGCTTAACTGCTTATTTTCTACCCTCATTACTCAAGAAATGTGAGATAAACAGGATTTCCATTTCTTGGTTAAGTAATGCTAGTTTGATAACACTTGCTTATTTGGTTACTTGGCTGAAATAGGTATTAAGGCCATATCCTAGAGGTTGCATCCTCTTTGATTGCCCTTAGTAGCCAAATTTGTAACACACAGAGTGTAACCTCAGCCAATGTAGAATCTTAGATAAATAGCTGGACTATTAATGAATACTTAAATATATAGTAGGGGACAAAACCCTTTCAATAATTTCCAGTTCTGGACAATTTCTTGAATAACTCCTGAAATACTGAAGCTATTAATTCCATATTTTAATTGTAGATAGCCCTACATCTACCCTATGTTATTTGTAAATATCATAATGTAATATGAATTTTCTGAGGTGCTATGAATTAACAAATATTATGAGTGCATTGGAAGAGTTTTGTTCCTCACAACCTCCAGGCACATAATTTCATTGAATACCTCCAAATAAATTCAAATAAAATCAGGTGACTATGGTAGATAATGTATAATAAGTTGTGCTTACTTTTTATGCAAAAATTAACCCATTACAGCATCATTTCCTATCATAAAATCTCTTTCTCTTTTCCAGATTGAATAGATTCTCTTTCTTCTGGACCAAGGGCATTCTGTTTCTAAAATTGCTTCAGCTACTCCTCATTCACTCAGTACTATTTCCAGAATTTGTTTTCAGCATATGCCAATACTTTCCAAGCCCATTGGTGATTGACCATACCAACTTTCCTTCTCTGATACCAAATATGGCATGTATCTTATTACTTCTGGCAAGATTGGAAGGAGGTTCTGCCATAATATAGGGGTATATGCTATGGCAAAGGCTAGGCTGTTTGCACTATATTGAAAGTATAATGAATGCTGAAGATTATGTCCAGATTCTGGATAATAAGCTTTACAAAAGCCTCAAAAAATAGGAAGAAGAAGTAGAAAGTTATCTTTTAACATAATAATGACCCCAAACACAAGAGCAAGAGAGCCCAAAACTGGCTTGAAGACAGTGATTTAGAAGTCATGGTGTGGCCTCCACAATCTCCAGACCTTAACCCTATTGAGCAGCTTTGGACTCATGTCAAAAGGAAGCTGGGAGAGTATGAAACCTACCCTTCAAGTATACATCAATTGAAGACAAGGGTGGATATAAAATAGGGGAAAATTCCAGGATCAGTGTGTCAGAATTTGATAGAAAGCATGCCTAGAAGGTTTCAGACTATGTTGAAGGCCAGGGAGGCATATACCAAGTACTAGAAAGTTGATTTTGTGATATTTGACACTGAGGGACAAAACTCTTCCAATGTACTCATAATATTCATTAATTCATAGCACCTCAGAAAATTCATATTACATTATGATATTTATAAATGACATAGGGTAGATGTAGGGCTATCTACCATTAAAATATGGAGTTAATCACTTCAGTAGTTCAGCAATTATTCAAAAATTTGTCTGGGGCTGGAAATTATTGAAAGGGTTTTGTTCCCAACTGTATACTACTAGGTCCAAAATGTGATGTAAGTCTGCCCTGATAGTATGTTTGCCAGGTTTTCCAATGTTTTGATTAGAGACAAAAAAAATAACTTTTCAAAAACTATCTCAATTTACCCAGATCTACTTTGAGAGCATTTCTCCACTATCAGTAATCAAACCTTAGCCATGACACTGTTGCTATTACAGGCAACAGCAAATACCGGTACTGCCGACAACACATGTAGGAACACCATGTGATTGCATCCACACGTCCACGGTCAACGTTTCAATCCTGGAATACTGGTGTTAGACATTTTGTATGCCTGTACCAAAAGTGCTCGTTGCGAACCGTGGCGAAAGTGAGTGCAAGGGTTTATAGACGCCGAATCAATTATTCACCACCTACCTTGTACCACCAACTACGGACAGTTGCCATTCGAATACTCCGCTCTGCGAGAGAACTTGGCTGGCACACTGTAGCACTTTATACTACCACTCCTAACCTCGACGTGAGTCACGCAACGTACGCAGATGAAGCGGTCAAACTTCACGATGTAGCTCTGTATATGGATGTTCAAGCAATACTCGAGATAGCCGTCCAGTATGTCAACTATCTCGGAGAAAGTACCAAACGGCTTATTTTTGTTCAGCACTCACTGTACGCACGTACACCCTGGATACGGATTCCTCAGTGAATCGCCAGCACTGGCAGATGCCCTTGCCAATTGCGACCCACCAATAACCTTCATTGGCCCGTCTTCCGATGTGCTCCGCCTCGCAGGGGACAAGGTCCTATCTCGTGATCTAGCGGCCTCGCTAGGTGTACAAGTCGCCCCTGGTGCCCGTGTCGTATCGAGTGACCAAGTTCGAGCGTTCGTGACACGTAATGATGTTGGTTACCCCATCATGATCAAAGCTCTAGACGGCGGAGGTGGACGAGGTATTCGAGGGGTTGATAATGCTTCAGAAATTGACGAAGCCTTCAGAAGGTCTGTGCATATGCTAACTCTCCGCCGACATCCTCTGAACATTTGATAGATGCGTGGGGGAAAGTCCATCGGGACAGCTGTTCGCCGAAAAAGCCCTAACTGGTCCGGGTTGGAAGCACATTGAAATACAGGTTATTGGCGATGGCACCGGTGCTGTAAACCATCTTTGGGAGCGTGAATGTAGCGTCCAGCGCCGGTACGCTACATCCTTCTAGTCTCTTCCTGTATTCAATGGACCCCTGCTTTAGGTTTCAGAAAATTATCGAAGTACGCTGCTTATACAGTTCAACTGGGGCTCGGCTAACACAGCAGCAGTTTGCTCCATCCCGCCTTCCGCGTTTCGTGATTGAACCAGTGATTGCGGCTTCTGTCAAGATAGCCGCTCACCTAAAATACAGAGGTCTCGGCACATTCGAGTTCCTGCTCAATGCTACAACAAGCCAATGGGTTTTTCTCGAAATAAACCCCCGTATTCAAGTTGAGCACACCATCACAGGTATGCATTATCTTCATCTATCTGATACCTACTGAAGTTTTGATAGAAGAAATCATGGACATTGATCTAGTCAGAGCACAGCTACTTCTCTTCGCTCCCACTTCTCCCCCCAACACAATTTTATCACTTTCGCTTCATGTCACCCCCACACCCACATCCACCGCCATTCAGCTTCGCCTCACTGCCGAGAATCCCGAGGATGGCTTTTTATTGACACCGGGAATCATTCGCGCCTCCGAGATTCAGTGGCCAGCTGGCCGGGGCGTTCGTACTGATACATGGCTTTCGTCCTCTCATTCCCAGCCGATGCCTGAGTGGGTAATTGGTACAGACTTTGACTCGTTAATCGCGAAGATCATCATTCGCGATAGCTCTTTTGAAGAATCTACCCAGAAGGCCAAAAGGGCCCTACGTGAATTCAAGCTGGCAAAGGAGTGCCAAGTCAAGACCAATATCAAAGTTCTCGCTGGCGTTCTTGAGCATCAGCACTGGAATGATGGAATGATTGATACCCTGTGGCTGGAAAGCAATTTGGGTAAAGTTCTTGATCTCGGCAAAACAGCCACGGAGAACTGGAATAGCATAGACAACGCAGAACCGACCCAGATTGTCGAGCAACTACAGCGCGGCAGTACGACCGCTGGCGGGTCAAGTGGGACTACACTTTTGCACCCCGGAGCACTCTTCCACCTCACTCTTTCGTCTACGTCACCCTCCAATTCTGCCTCTCAAGAGACTATGAAACACACCTTTACGCTTAAGTCCATCGCCAACAACGCCTTTCCGGTGAAACTTTCTGGTGTGCTCCATAGCTCCTTTTCACCCTCTTCTCTGGAATTTTCCCTTTCCCAATCAACGTCAGCTGTAGTTGGCAATGCGGAAACTTTCGAACTCGCAAATCCGAATGAACCCCAGCACATCCCGGCACCTATGACAGGCAAAATTGTTGATCTCCACCCCGCACTCAAGCTCCCTGCATTGACATCTCAACAGATGGATGAGGGGAAAGGGCGCGTGAAGAAGGGCGAGACGTTGGTTGTGATGAGTGTCATGAAAATGGAGAACGTAGTGTTAGTGCCACATGATGGTATCATCGAAAGGGCTGGAAGGGGCTTAAAAATCGGTACTATCCTTGCAGAGGGCATGTTGGTATGCGTTATGAGACCTACAAAGGAGAGTCGACTATGAATGGTCACCTCCACTGTCCTTACTGGCTGTTCGCCGCGGGAGCCGCGCGGGTCTACGAGCAACCATATTATTGGGTACCCCCACATGTACAGCGCTGCTGTGAATATCAATCATCCACAAGAAGCACCATCAATCAATCATTTAGTCAATGATAACCGGTAGATCCTTCGTCATATACAGTCCATCTGCCCAATCCTCGCCCATCAACGACTCGGTCATGATTAATATCACAAATCTTAAGAATGAATGCTGTATGTGCCCATAACCCAAAGGAAGGCAGGCTTGATGAGGTCGGGAACCACACCTTTACCTTGGCATGGCATATGCTGTGCGTGTCAAAGCTGTCTCTTGTCGTGACCGAACTCAGGCTGATCATATAGGGACAAAAATTATTTATGTATTCCCCAAAAACATCGAAACCCAAGCCCGCTGCTCAACTCATTCGAAATTTTGCGTGTGGGCGCTTTCCACACTCGGATCCATAATCGTTCACCAGTCCTGAATACCTGGCGAATCCCGATCTAAATACAGAACACAAACTTTCCCATAAAAGTCCTAGATTGATCGGAGATTCTCCCCCGGGATAAGTGCTCCTTGACAAGGTAAGCATCACATTTCCATTTACACAGCTGAGTAGTGCATATTCGGCGCTCACTGCAAATTGTATAAAGCTGGCTTCCTACGATCCGAACTGTTTCTTCTCTGCGCGGATGATAATCCCATACCGATGGACGCGTCATCACATGTAAAGAACAGGTGAGTTTTATGCTCAATCCGCTACTGAACGCTGATTCTCACTAGAGCAGCGCAACTGCACAGGTGAAGAGAGATAACACAGGATCCGAGGGAGTCTATTGATTCCACCTTAGTTTTTTGGTTTGCTCTTCAATTGGGCGCTTTACGGGACGTTAGTAGTCCAAGTGTGTTAGTTTCCATCCCGACTCTCCTTGCCTGCACTCAGCGCCTGACTGGCATGTTTTTTTCTCTAGACAGCTACCATATTTCGTTCCCCAAGGATAAACCCATATACAAGACACTAGTCTATTTTATATTTTTGCTGGAAAACATTCAAACGGCCGTTTTGACATACGGAGTCTATGACTCGCTTATCACTCATTTCGGCGACCCGATAGCTATCGACCGGGTGCAGCTAACCTGGCTCGGGATACCCATGCTCTCTGGACTCGGTACGTGTTGCTTTATCAGTCCTTTACCCGAATCATGCCGACCAACGATATTTCAGCCGGCTTTATTGCTCATATGGTTTATACGTACCGAATATACAAACTATCCCGGTCCGTCGTCGTCAGCGGGCTTGTCGCAGTGGTGAGTTGGCCGCCTTGAGCTAGGATAGGGTAACAATTATTGGAACACAGATCGCGCTTCTGCAATTGGCAACCGCGACCGTCGAAGCGGTGCATGCCCATGCGTCCCAATTTTTTTCAAGATTGGATGGCTCACTGGCTATTCTGGTGGTACGGATCCTCTCTCAGCCGCCTGCTACAGAAAAAATGATGCCTCATTAGACTTGGTCATTCTCATCTGCTGTTTGTGATATCCTCATCGCTGGGCTCATGACTTATTATGTGAGCCTCAAAATGATTAAAAACTTCTCATCATACTGAATTTGGTTCCATAGCTCCTGAAATGTGATCCAGGGCTGAAGCAAACAGCAGCAGTGGTCACGAAGCTTGTACGCCTCAGTGTCGAGACTGGAACCATAACTGGTAAGCTTGGAGGTGACAGCATCAGGATGGCATTGACGTCTACTTTAGCGGCGATGGCGACTTTGAACGCAGTCCTCTTCGTATCCTTACCCAGAAACGAGGCTTTTAACATCCCTGCCTTCGTTATGCCGAAGCTCTACTCCAATACCCTCCTCCGCCTTCTCAACAGCCGAATTCACATTAAAAAACATTGCAGCGCAGCAGTATCTGCAATACAGTTCTCATCCTCCAAACTACAGCGTTATCCAACACTGGATGAATCGGGATCTGACCTCGAATGGGAAGTAGCTGATAGAGAACCAGACCCCCGACCAACCTTCTCGCCGGCCTTCTCGAGTCCCCGGAGCAATGTTCACATTCAGCGCGAGACTATCACTTTCTCGGATGGGGGTGCACCAGCAGCTTATCCTGGGGTTATGGCCTAGCCATGCTCAAGGTATTTGTCAACATTCTCCCTTTTGTGGTGATTCAACGCCACCCACATGTACACTATCACAATGATAATGGTAACGACATTACGCACTAATTCGTATTTACGTCTTTTCCATCGGTGCTATGCGTTTCGCCGTGGGGTCACCCTCTTCTCTATGGTTCGCAGGATAACATATAATCCCACCGAAGCAAGGAATCCTACTATCACACCTATATCCCCACTGCCCGCCTTCGCGATAGGGCCTTCGTAGAACACCTGAGACATACACGGAATGATAATGCCGAACGCCCCAAGAAACGAGAACAACGCTGCCAGTCCCAAGGGTAATTTTGAGGGCGTATCCCAATACTCCGTAAGATACGCAAGGAAAGAGTTCTTCCGGAAGATGAAATGTTCTGCAAGGACCACTCCTGCGAATGCGGTTGACCAGTAGCCAATGACACCTATAACCTTCCTCAGTATAACGCTGAGTCAACCTGGAGAGGACATACTGAGGACATTAACGAGGGTTGCATAGAAACGAGTTGCACCGATGATCGCGATAGGGATTAAACTAGGAAGAATCAAGACCCATTGAGTATGTATAGCTGTATGATAACCATACACCTACATTGCCTCGGAGATGATCACGTATATATACCTCGGAATCTTTGCAAAGAAAGGTGCAACAGCCATAAAGCTCATACCTGTCATAAAGATGCCAACGAGTTCAATCTCGATGAAAATGGCAAAACGTACTGAAGGTATACATAGTTGGCGCACAGGCAGCTGGCACACTTAACGCCATTAACACCAACAAAAATTTTCCGAAGCCCCCAACAGGAGCAAGTATAGCAGCGGCAAGTCCGCCTATGTCATTACCATTGTCGAATCCCGCAGCATATGATGGGACGCCAACGGCGGCAATTGCAAAAGCCGCGCCTATCATATGCATGGATATCTACACACAAATTTAGCCACCCGCAGCAACGCCTGATGAGAATGTCAGATATACGTACACTGGCACAGAAGAATCCAAGGTAAGTGTAGATAAAAATTCGGAATCTGAGAAAGGATCAATTTCGGTCCTTTCGGCGTAGTCAATGAAAATAAAGTACGGACGTGGAAGCCTTTTGATCATGGTAGACTCCATAGTCCGGTGTCATTGTACACCAGCTTATTACACTCGACGCAATGAAACATGCGCAAGATATCACAGCAGAGGGTGTTGGAGTGGGAAACGCAGGCATCGTTGCGGGGTTGAGGTGCTTTCCCCCGACGCCAAGCATGATGATAAAAGTCACAGCGTTTGGGAACCACGTCAAGGTCTCATACCTGTTTGACCGTGTCAGACGAACCCAATAATAAGTCCAGTAAATAGGTGTACCAGTGAACAACTCTGTATCCACAGAATGTGACCTACAACGTATTTAATTACAAAAACTCGGGAATGATTGATAAAACACTTACCACCATGGATATTACGCCAATGATCACGATTCCTAGCGTGGCATTCAGTTTGTCGGGAGATACAGCAGCTAGGGTTTGTCCCCCAACAATACAGTTGAGAATGAGGAACCCTTGCATAGAAAAGACATTTAAGAGACTTGGGAGGGCGGCAGCAGGATACCTTCAAAAACACCGATAGCCCAACAGAAGTACGGCCGAACGGTGTGAAAATAAATCAATAGATCTGGATGAAATGACACTTGAGTGACTTACCCCCACGAAAACCGACACTGCACCATCCCTCTAGTACCGAGCTTAGGGCCAAATACCGCGCTATCCCAGGCCACCGCGGAGAAGCAGTATCGTCATTGTCATTGACAAGATGAACCGATATGGAGACACGGTTGTAACAGTAGAAATTCCGGTTGCCCAAGATACACATCCGAGCGAGGAATAGAGTAGTCGATGGTTCCACGACAAAACGTGGGTGATAATATGGGTATCACGCGCACAACCGCAGAGATGCAAGACGAAAAAGTTCAAGTGTGGAAGTGAAGGTGGGTCAACAGATCAAGGTATTAATCCATCAGAGGTAAACGTCACCCAAGGATCCATAGAATATCCATGAGGACGATTAAACGCGTGGGAGTAGTGTGCACAGTTCAAAGCCAGAGAAGGTGCAGAAGAAGGAATAACAGAGGAAAAACAAATCGCGAGGTCAACTTTATTCCGGAGAGTCAATGCAGCACCACGCACAAGTATGCTGGAATAGCACAACATCTAAAAATAGTCCGCATTGAAATAGTCAGCACTTCGTGAGATAAAACAGCTGAAATTTGTGCCACTCCTGGGGAGGGCGAATTTGGGGCAGTTCCCGCTTAAGGTCCGGGGTGCCAATCAAACAGAATAGAAGAGAGAGAAACAGAGGACTAGCGGTCGTTGACAGCTATTGGGCCCATAATCTAATTGTCCTCCTCAGGAGCAGGCCGGAGATATCGCCAAGGAGCAAGAAAGATAGCCGAAACAGTGAGAACTGATTTAAGAAAACTTACATAATGTCCACAACAGTAACGATAATCCCTGTTTGCTTGAGTCCCATTCCGAAGAATGCGGGTGCAGCTGAGCCTGTGCTAAATGCCAGGATATTGAAGTTTGCAGAGAACCAAACGAAGAACATCTGATACAGTCGTAAATCTGTACGCTCAGACGGGTGTGTCGGCGAGATCCTGCCGAAATTCAAAAAAAGGTATAGTATCAGTTGAGATTCTTCTCTTCCTCGGCACCACTTAGATCACTTGTGCCAATGCTAATCCCTCTTAGGGCGGCATTTCTGCGCTGGGGATTAGACGAACAAGCGAGTGAAGGACGCTGAGTTAAACTCCTTGCATTCTCGCCGCCTGATCTGCGGATGGTCCTATCCCGGGGCACCCTGGGCCCCGAATCCTCGCCCGAACAGATGAAGGTGCGGTTGAACTGATGTAGGAATCAATTCGCGCACTGAAGCGCACTCACCCGTGAGTTTCGATACCCCATTTCAGCAAGAACTCAGAGACTCTTTGCCATCCAACAGCTTTCTTTAGAACGATCTCATTAGTCCTAAGTAGTTCTTGTTAGCGGTGCTATATTCAAACGAATGTTATATTACCTTTGATTCTTTTCATCAAGATCATGAAGATGGGTGTCTGACTTCATCTCAAGCACTATGCCGAGGAGACTCTCAGAGAAGGTTAGAAGGGAGGGGAGGGGAAGGTGGGAAGAGAGACCACAGTGCTCGTTAGAATCCCAGGTGGACAATCGGACAAAAAGAAGCCCGGCTTATGCTTCCAATCCGGCTCCCATCCCACGGGCCAGGCACGGAATCAGAAAGTGCACATGTAACCCAAGTGGGAGATCATCCAGTAAATAATATGTCTTTTTGGGGAGTTGCAATATTGGAGAGCTGCAGTTTAGGTAGTATGTTGGCCACGGCGATAAGCGGATTCACTATTTGGACGGCACTGGTGCGGTCGGCAGCTCCACGCGAGAGGTGAGTAAGATGGAGGAATGGGATTATGACGAGTTAAATATAGCACTATACATTCTGGCAGAAAAAGCACTGAGGGAAAGCAAGTAATAAGTTACTAATATGAAAATGGAATGCATGATAGAAATACAGATGACGATGCACAAAGAATCCAGACCCTCCTCGCTCTCCACACTGTGCGAACAACCCTTCCCCTCCACCGTGAGGCCCAAGCCACAAACACTATTGACAGGTGTCCGTAACCCGTCTCGATTGGGGTACCCGCGGTACGGAAAGTTGATGGTACGTCTTGAATACATACAACTGTGTTCCAGAGTACCATCTCGTTAACATCAACACATCCAAGTCATCGCTTCCCAGCTCCAACACTTCATCTTTGCCTTTGCGTGTGAGGGGAGCGAACCGCGTGGTAATAACCCCTCGTTTGTTGCGTCATTGTAAACCGAGGATCAGTAAGCTTGCGCATACGATCCATGACTGGTTTCGCGAGGAATACAGTCTCGTTCTCTTGTTCATAACGCGTCAGACTGTCATCAATGGACTCGAGTATGCATATATCAGATGGATGAAGTGATCTCGCTTCCGAGAAGCGGAAGATCGTGATAAATTCGTGTTTGAAAATTTTAACATCCACTGTTGTGAGTGCCGACGCAGGTGTGGCATAAGACACTATAACACGCAGTACAAGTGAATATATGCAGTTGATCGTGTGGCTTTCCCAACAAACCTTGGACGAGGGCCACGACTCCACCGATGTTGGCAAAGGCGAAGTAGCCAGCATCGACATGGGCAGGAACGCAAGGAGATGCGAAGGGCTCACAAACGGGGCTGGTGAGGTGAGAAACCGACATTGGTGGAGAGAAAAGAGAGAATGTCTGAAGAAGACTGGGAGAGGGGTCTTTATATGCGACCCATGCTCGGAACACGAGGGAGATCGAGAACTGAGATCGACTAAAATCCTTCCCAGCTAACAGCCGACCACGTGAGCAAACCCGGAACCCAAGTGTCCAGCGGAGCAACCAAAAACACGGAGCTTCCTATTCTCACCGATTCCATGTTCGCCACCACCCGACAAAAGCTGTCGAGCAGCCGCCTATCGCTTCAGCTCCTCAGTAGCAGCTTGAGCTCGCTTCTCTTGCCTTACCGCCGGTCGGCTCTCTTTGTCAGCACCACCTGTATACCCGTTGGATCACATTTGTCGCAAGACTATCACCACTCAATGTACCCTCCTGTGCAATTGAATCCGTGTCACGCGGGCTCATACAGGAATAACATGTCCCAAGTCGCCGTCTTTGCCCGAAATGAGCATAACGCAAGACCCCCTGAACAGCCTAAGAAAATGCCGAGCAAGAGACATGCCTTTAGCAAACCTAGGCTTAGCGGTTTCTTCCTTTTCACGACATGCCGAGCATACAAAGTTATCCAGGTACAAAAGTGCCCATTTAGCTCCCAAATCCTGTCACTCGTGACGAAGTGTTTGAGCAGCACGAAGCAGCTGTCCATATTATGACGACCCTAAGTCGAGGTGGGCATATTCATGAATGACGTCGACATTCGCTTCGGTGACCATTTGGTCACTCCACGACTACCCAATCACTAACTTCCAGCAGCAACAGAATCACGAGCCTTTCGACGAAGTTTTCGTTTCTTGGCCATATTATCATCTGGGTTTACCTGCAATCTGGCATAAGCATTTCAAAACTCGAACTAGCCGAGGCTCTTGATACCCACCTGAGGTAAATTTTACGGGTTCCTTGAATATGCCAAGGTATAGGGATATGGACAAAAATAAACCTCGAGCTATATGTGTTCAAGTTGAACCGACAATCGGTCTCCGCGTGATCTCCGCAAACGAGAAAGTCATTTCCAATCGGCGTCCTACCCCCCTCTCGGAACATTCCTCACCACATAAGTGCTACCCCACGTAGTGTAGAAGTATGTTAGCGTAGCGAGAGTATATATAAGTCTAGAGCACAGCGTCTTCCTTCCTTCCTTTTGTACATACCAACTCAGGGCGCCTTGCGGAATTCGTCATGCTGTTATGACGCCCTCACTCTTCACTGCCTTCGGGTGATGGAACAAACGCCCGAGGACATGACAGTTGGATTGAATGAAACTCTGTCTGTGCCAGGACTGCTCAATGAAACTAGCCATCCCTTACCACCGTTCTTCGCTCGGCTCTCCTCTTGAATGGCGTATCAGGGTCAGCATCGATTCAAGTTCGCCTATAGGGTTGTCGCTTAGAAATAGCTGAACGAAACAGACCGAAATAACCTACTCTCAAGGCTGTGAAGGAGTCTCCCATCCCTGTATGCTCCTACGTCAGTGACTAGTTCCCTGAGGACATCCAAACGGGATAGCATCTCGTTTCCAAATATATCGTGTGGTTCGCCGACGCTGCTCAGTTTCCCTTGTTTAATAGCGCTCTCGTCATTGAGAGCGGCGCAACTGGTAGAAACCGGAGACGCTAGGGCTCCCCTTCGGCCCGCATCATCTGTTGCCATGCTGGACTCCTCTGCAGCGAAGATGATATTCTTGTATCGTTCAGAGTAGCGGTCTGCGAGAACTATATTTGGCGGAAATACGTTAATTACCGGCGTGCAGGATGACGAGAATTGACAAACGAGATATGAGAATAGTCATTGCGCCAGCGCCACACAGAGCCCAGGCTACGAAAAATGAACGACCAGCGGGTGTTTGAGGAACAGGGTCACCTGGTATAACGATCAGTATGTGTCGAAGGTTTAAAGCTGCACAGCTCGTACCATAGCCTACGGTGCTGAAGGTAATGAAACCTACGGAAAGATTTAGACAAGCTCTAACGAGATATCTCGAAACGCACAGAAATACAAAGCTAAACCGTAGGACCATCCTTCTGTGACAGTGAAAATGGCCGATCCAACCTGAAGGAAAAAATAGTTCTGACTGAGTTTACGTCCCTAAAAATCACAATTGGCGACTTACCAGCCAGAAGGTGAAGAATAATACCAATGCAGCAATGATCCTGATCGCCCACAGTCTTCTTTTCTCCCGTTCCAACTCAATCATCGTCAGACCACCACGGAGATCATCGTTGCCACTGTCGTTGTGATCACTTGGTTGTCTTTCACTCTCATCTACCATCCTTGATGGATGTTGACCCACACTAACTACATAAGCGAAGCTTCCAAGGAGCGAAATCATCTTCCCCATGCGGTGATGAGTAGGCGATACCGGTACTGGTCCTCCATCAAGATCGTAAGCCAGGTGATCATGATGATCGAAGTGATCCGGGTGTTCAGGTAAAAGTTCCTTAAGCGGCGCGCCAGCTTCCATGGCTGCAGCCTGCAACTGGGCTTCGCTCAAGGCGCGTAAATTTAGCCTCTTGCGTCCCATATCAGCCCTTGGCCTGAGACCTATCGTCGGATCGTCATCTTGAAGCCTTGTGGGCATGTATCCCTTTATAGCGTCAGTCCATCGTCCCGAAATCCGCTTCCATCTCCCGTTCCCTCGTTCCATTTCCCTGGGCCAGTGGGAGTCTTCGCCGTCATCCACCGAAATCCAAACAGGTAAGCGAGCATTTTCAAGCCTCCATTTCACGGCACCGAGCCACCTGGACATTACCCGAGCCCTCCTTGCTCGACGGATTCGAGCATACAGGCTAAGTTGAATAGCCTCTAAGAGCGCCTCCCGAATGAGCCCAATTGCAACTGCAAGAATTAAGATTCCGACTACGGTATAAATGGATGAGAATGCACGCGCTCCCGGAGTTGTAGGGTCGATATCACCGAACCCTAGACTACGGCATCAGACGTCTTGTAGCCTATTACGGATATGAGATACACTTGCCAACTGTTTCGATGCACACGACAGTAAAGTACAAAGCATTGATGAAGGTGAGGGACAACAGAGGCATGTGGACTGCAGCACCGAAGGCTACATAGCACAATAATACAATGATCACGATTGTGAGGGACCGCTGCTTCACTGTCAAGCCGCTCGCTAGAGTCCAAGTCAACAGGAGGGAAAGTCACAAGCAAAACGAAGCGTAAATTCACTTACTATCTCTTTCGGCTTCGGAGGTTGACCAATAATCCAGGATGAGGGTGATATTAGTCGTCAAAGAAGCAATGGTGGAACATAAAGTCATCCAAAACGCTTGACCGAGAGAAAAGCCATCGTCCTCTTGAGTCTTGATAATAAACAAGATAATGACAATTATGTCCAGAATATCTGATGGGACTGTTACAGAAAGTGGGTACGCAAAATGAGGTAGAAGCCCACCGTGAATTGTGAGCGCAATAATGCATATGGCGGTCATTTTCCTGACCATTTTCTCGAAAAGGCGGATAAGGAGGCACACGTTCGTTATTGCAGCACAACCCATGCTAAATCCAAGCATGACTTTAATATATAAAGGGTCCCGCTGGAATCCGATAACCTCGTGTTGAGCATTGGTTTGGATATACCAATGATCCGTGAGTCCTGGTATTGCTAATAGAATGGAGAATGGTACGAAGATGCTTGAAATCAGGGGAAGGGATCTGAAGCTGTTTGAGTGAGAGTCGGGTGTAGGGGTCTCGTTGGATGAGTTTGGGTCAGTTGGTAGGTTGTTTCTGCGTTCAGTCATGTCGGGAGGAGCCGTGGAAGCGCGATTGGATTCGTAGAGAGGACTGGACGGAAGGATATAGGCATTCAGCGGTCCTTGGTATGTAGTAGGCCTGCCCTTGAGCCTGTCGCGCTCGGAGGACGTCCCTTCTCCACCTGTAGGCGTCTTCTCGGGATCCGTGGAACCGCCCTCAGCATCGCTGCGTGAAAATAGCTGGTGGAATGGTTGGAACAACGTAGCCAAGAACATATCTCAAGCACTTTCAACACAGGGGTCCATGCAAGATGTCCATGTAAGACGAACGAGGCCACAAGCTAGAGAGGTGTTGGTGGCCGGATGGAAGAAGGGGGCTGGTGGCTTCGGTGACCACTGACGACATTAAAAGCCAATTGACCATGATGGTTACGACACGTGATGATGATAAGATTAGATTATGAAAACCGTAGCCGATTGAAGCTCCTTGCACGAGCGATGACCACCTCTCCCCTTCCAGACTACAAATCTCAACTTATTGAACATGCCATGTCCGTAGGCGCACTCAAATTTGGCACTTTTACGCTCAAATCGGGACGGTGCGTCTGCCAAACATCAAGCGAACCCCGCAATTGACCGGGGTACCCAGGATTTCTCCATACTTCTTTAACGCGGGCCTATTATGCACAGGCCCAATCCTAGCGACCCTCGCTAGTGCATACGCTGCTACAGTCGTAGAGGCTCAAGCTGTGAACTCGAACCCAAATCCTTTACCAAATTTTGACGTCCTTTTCGGCCCAGCTTACAAGGGTATCCCTTTCGCATCCACGACAGCCCTTTTGCTACATACCCAATACAGCATCCCTGTCGGATTTGCATACGACAGGAAAGAAGTGAAAGATCATGGAGAGGGTGGCAAAATGGTTGGAGTGTCTGTACAGGGAAAGAAGGTGGTAATTTTGGACGACGTTATGACTTCGGGAAAGGCCGTCCGTGGTGCAATCGACACAGTCAAGGAAAATGGTGGAGAGATCGTTGGGGTTGTACAAGCACTTGATCGTGAGGAAGTTGGTCAGGACGGTACCAGCAGCACGGTAAAGGAGGTCGAAGGTCTTGTTGGAGAGGGCAGGGTACGATCAATTCTCAAAATGAGGGATTTGATGGTCTGGCTAGAGAAGAACAGCATGCGGAAGGAGCTAGATGATATGCGCGAATATTGGCAGAAATATGGGTTGAAGAACTGAAGCTAGGCATCGAGTATAAAGTACCTATTTATAAAATTGGATACATATAATCAACTCGTCATCAGCCGCTCATCCGATTCTAACTTGGACACTATTTCCCCACAACTGCCTTACCTTTGTCCGTAACTGCATCTTCTCCAAAAGCTTCTTTGATGTCGTCCACAACGTTTGCCCAAACTGGTCGTGGAATGTCGTATCCATCCCCTAGTTTCGCGTAGGTGACCCCTCCCAACCGCACAACAGCCTTCAACCTCGCTGGGTCCGGAATTCCCGCGGGGTCTATGGTATCCTTTCGCATATGGATGTACTTGACAAGTCCAAGGATAAGCGTATTGGTAGCTTTGAGTGAATTTGGCTCCACGATATCTATGGCATGGAGCAACTACACCAAAGCATCATCAGAACAACTCCACCAGCTCATCACACGACTTACTTCGCACTCCATAGAAAAGGCGCTTTCTTTGACACGAGGTGCCTTGACGTGAATCTAAAACAAAGTCACTATATGAGGACTAGATTCGCGTGATCGGCAAGAATTAACACACACTCGGCTCCTTCGTCAGACCACTCAACAACCATTCGCTGAAATGGGGGGGAGAATTGATCGAGCATACATTGGCGTTCTGAACCCATGGATGACTGATGATGTTGACAGTGAATCCCTTGGTTGCGCGTATATTCTTGGCGGTATCTTTGAGTCTCTCGGGATAATTCGTGCAGGAGACCGAGATAACGGGAGGGGTAGGGGAAACCTACTCTGACTGAGCTGATGGTTTAGGGATAGCGGGGAAGGGTGTACCTGGTTGAACCAACTAATCCAGCGAGTCAGTTGAAGAAGAGACAATTTATTCAGCGTAACACACCTGAATAATCCAAGGTTTTCTACCCCGTCTTCCGAGACACTTGACACAAACGCGACCGGACGTGGAGCGATACCGCTGATCATGATTTTGTAGATAAGCCTGGGGCTATATGATTCTAGTCAGATTTAGTGTCGGAAGTGCAGGAATAGCGACCGACTCTGTCTTCGATGGATCAACAACTTCCCACCCACTCTCGAGTCCCTTCAACCATTCCTTTCCCTCTGGTGTTGCGTCAACTTTTTGGCCATACTTAAACTCCGGATTTGGAGGCTGTGAGAATTTCCACTCGCCGCTATCATCAGTAAAGGGAGGGAGAGACTCAGACGACATGATAGATTGGTGATCTCGGTCAAGACTGGCACTCAAGCGGACAAAGGAGGCGTGAATGGGATATGAAACGAATGCCGGCAGATAAACCTTGCATGCTGGCCGTTGGGCTCCGGTAGATTATGTCAATTAGTCACATCAAACGAAAAGCATGGTATTGGACCGCTCGTGGACACCCTCACACATGACCCATTTTCCAATGTGGACTTATAGGTTGATCAGTATAGAGACACAAAAAGTCACCTCGAGGAACGAGAAAATCTTCAATCGGTACCCAACCTTCTCCCAGAACCCCAGCTATGTCCACTTGTTGAACCCTCGGCCCTCCTTGGTGGCATAACATGTACACCTCCCGCAGCCAGACCCGCACCAGGACCTCCAGCTCCAGCTGGCTGTGGTGCCCTTCGATCATCAAACCAGTTACTCAACCACCTTGGTGCTCTAGCATAACCAGCCAAAGGGCCGAAGCCTCCGAGAGACGTTCCCCAGACGCTCCATAACCAAGCATGACCCGCCACTGCACCAGCAACGGCGTGTGCCGCCGCCGCCGGCCCACCCATGAGCAAATCCATGCCAATCATGATGTAAGGGAAGTATTTGACAGGGAGGGTGATGAGGCCCATTAGGGAAGTTTGAGCTCCAGGGGGTGCGAGAGAGGAAGACAGGTAAACGAGCGCAACAAGGAAAGGCCTCGTGAAGATGAACGCATGGAGGGGAACCGTTAAGCCCTGTGGTATAGTTTGATAATTGACGACAAGCGTTATCGAAAGCATGATACTCACGATGATTGAACCTCCAAGAAAGACGAGTTGCCAGGCCAGGTCGGCAGAGCGACCTGCGTAAGGACCAGATTCAAGCTGATCTGCCGTCCGGCTGGATAGGTTTGAGTACTGGGAAAACACCAGGTCAGGAGACCACTCACTAGAGCATCACAAGTTCGAAGATATAATTAATTCCCCCAGCTGTGAGTAGCGCGGTTAGTTCGTGGTTCAAGGATCAAGTACACCTATCTCACTCACGTCCAAGGAAAAAACTAGTATACAGTCTCCATATCTGGATTCTCAGTCAGCTATATAAAACAAATATCCTTGCCTAAGCTCACTTCTAATCTTCGAAACACGAGCTCCTTCACGAATACGATTTTGTAGGGAGAGACTATGTTCATGAGGACCGGTATCGTAACCGCCAGTGACGAAGCCGTGAGGAACCGGGTAATAGGGGGAATTTTGCGTATTTCTGCCATAAACTGGTCCATTCTGAGTCGAAAGGTAGTAGGAATGCTTCAACAATGGTACATGAACGAGGGTGTAGGTAGTGAAAGTCTGTGGGTGAGCTCATGACGTGTTATAGAAGTCACATGACCTCCACTATGTGGTTTCGATTTTGGTTCGTCTATGATACTGCCCCTCTGAGCGAACTCGCCCCAGTAAACCTAAGACCCAGGCGCCGATGGTTCGACTGTAGAAACCCCATTCGTGGGTTATATTTTGCCGTTCAGAGCACACCGAACTCCCGTAACCGGCAAGATCGCTGCAACCAACTCTACCTCCTTCTGGCATAAATGTTTGAAGCCCCCTACCTTTCCCTTTTTTTTCAGATCTCTCACTCGAGTTGAGAATAACCCTCCGGTTGAGCTCACAGGACAAGCGGTGCGCTTTCTATGCCGCATACGAACCGATCGTCTCTTCGAGCAATCCTAGCGATAATACCGATTACTTGGCTCATCTATTTCAGCCACAGCCAGTCCTAGCTCCTAAATAAAGTTCAGGGACACTGGGTGGACGTGCCTTGACTTCTGGCCTGATATTCAGCGTATATAACCGTCAACCACACACACCACCTTCAATCTCAATCTATAGCCAGGTTTTGTCATGAAAAGCATACCCTTCCTGGGGTGGCGCAAGTCATTCCACTTACAATTTAATTTTGCTCTCCTTGGCCGGTTTCACAGCATCCACCCCCGACCCATCCAAGACTTGCGATCGTCCCACCCTCCGTCAAGAATGCCTCACATACTTTGACTCTTCAACATACGAAGATCGTAGTTCTAAACCTAGTTTAGGCGACAGCTCTCTGTGTCGATTATCTCAGCGTGATGCAGTGCTTGTTGGCCAAACCCCCGCTCACATCTACTGAAGTCACACCTTGAGTTGGGGCCCGGTTCCAAAGACTTTTATCGTTACGCGCTCTATCCAAAAATTTTCGGTCCATTTTGTGGTACTGTTTATATTTTTTCTTCGTACAGCCTCTCCACTAAGGCGATGTTTTGTGGGGCCACTTCCTTCCTTGGCATTGCTGTATCATGGCCGCCTATGAGAGGAACCTAAGGGAGGAGTATGGGCATGAGGGCCGTATGATGATCCTCAAGATACTTGAAAAGAAGCGTCCCTCGCCTTTTGTTGCAGATCCATCCAATCCGTTCAATGTTCCTGGACACATTGGGGATGTGGTCAAGACGCACCATTACAGAGTATGACCGTCCGTATGGGCCCAACATCCGATCCAGCTGGAAACCCGCTTTGCTTATCCCACGACTTCAGTCCTACCTCTGCCGAGATATACCTCAGCACATCCATCACATACTCTCACAATTTGATTTTGGATGGTTCGCTAGAGTTGTTGAAGGAGCTCCGAGCTTGAATGATTCTGGAATCTATGGAAGTGGTCACTATGGAGTAGGTGGTACGCTTGTTTAACAGTCTTTCTGGTATGTGTCCGCCTCCCTCCGAACATGTTTTTTGGCAGCATAGGTATTTAAGGCAGCGTTTGAAAAGACACTTCTGGGCCCATTTTTACTCTGGACTATGACAGCCTTCAAGGAGGCAATATCACGCTTGACTTTCCCCTTAGCATTCGTGTTAATGGGCCGAATGTTTTGTTGGGATGTTATAGATATTCGAGGAACGCCCTGCTATGTGCATGACCTACTCGACTGAGTGTCCTTTACCTGTTTTAGTGTTGCATGTATGCGAATTCTTTGCGTTGTGCGCGTGTACGGGAAACTCTCCTTTTCGTGAGTGTCGGTACTCAACCGCCCACATGACCAAATAGTATCAAATACGACAATCAAACGTGACCGTGAGATTTGGGAGATCCACGACCTGTAAGGCCCTAGCTTTCGACGCCCAACGCCCAACCAGCAGTGGGGCTTTCAATGCACATAAGCCGTACCCCCGCTTCATATGGTATAACCTTCCAGCTTCATCCATCAGCGTCCGACGTGGAACGGAAGGACACATCCCAAGGAACAACCCGCTGTCACTTCTCATAGTCGCCCGAAATATCATCATGGTGCAGCCGTGTTCCCCATGTTGCTTCTGGCTTCGTATTGGGTGCGTTATCTCTATTCTTCATTTATCGGATTGGACACTCTTGCACCTTTGATGAGCATGACACGTCTCGCTGAGATGCCATCGGCATCTGTGAGCCAGTGGCTTCTATTCTTTGTTCTGGTACACTACTCCTAGTAGAAAGTAACCGCTCGGAGAAAGGGCCAAGAACGGAAAGCTGAATTAGGTCGCCTGTTAACCTGATGGCGTTCAAACCTTATATCTACTCGCCTGACTCTTGTCTTCAGGTTATACTCCATTCATATCGCGACCAATACAGTGATGAATCGGCCCTCAGTAAATGGCTTGCCCGACAGAAGGACAGCCGAAGATACCTGCCGAGTATCCAGCAGGCTCTCAGTCCACCTTCTCACGGCCTGCTCGGGCCTCCTCATGGAAGCACCAGCAAACTTATGGTTCTGGATCTGAGGGTTCAGATTGCAATCAGATGATACGAAACGTAAGTTATTACGGTACCCCTCTACGTTGTACCATCGCCTCATACCGAGGGTTTGAGGAGATTTATGAAATCATCCTGCGTACCTGGTGAGGCTTAAGGTACGTCGACTAACATATCGCTTCCATTACTCTTGTTTCCTAATATGGGTAAATCAACACAGCATGTAAGAGGGTATCGGGATGGGTACGGAATACAGTATGACGAGCGTAAAAAAACCTCCAATAGCGTTTCAGTGATCGCCGACGCCCACGTCTTTGAATGCGCCATTCAATACAAGGTCACAGAGTTCCCATCGGCTTTAAAGTCTCGAGACAATGTCTGCGAGAGGAGGCCATTTCGTTGGGGGAATCGTCTGCCACAAGACTGTGGCAAGCAGTGCCCAAAGATCGTCAGCTATACCCCGTACTTGCCCTAAGTTCCGGTGAGCGTAGCTGGCAATCCCCTGAATCGTGTGATATGTCTGATCATACATCGAAAACGGTTCTTCGCAATTATACACCTTCTCAAAACAGTCAGTCGTATCTACACGTCGGGAAGCAAGATACACACCGTCCAGGAAGTAACTACAAAGCCAAAGATGTTGTCGTGCACCGTAGGATCTATAGGCCGTCGTTCGTGCTCTTGTCTCCGTATTGCGTCCGCTGATCTACACGATAACGAATCAGGAAGCCGAATGTGAGTATCGTCTGGTACAAAGTGTCGGATGATAGATGTATATATTGCTGCATCTGCGAGCAATGCATCACCTTCATCATTGATTAGGATGTTGTTCTGTGAACACCGCTCAGTAGAAAGAACTTTGGATGATATGTCAAAATACATACGACGTGAATGTTTCCATGAGTGATGCCAACCGCATGGAGGAACTGAAGGGCGATGCCAGCTTGGCGCAACTGATTCACCCACTCGTTACCAGTATATTCACGATCTCTCAAAGGTCTCACCCATTGCGCCTTTCTCTCGTCGGAAGCTGCGACATTATTGGAATAGTCAAGGATATTCCCGTTCTGGTACTCTTGCATGATGAGCGCAACAGGAAGAGGGGTAACTTCTGGGAGACCAGGCTCAATGACCTGGCAGAAATCCATCATGGCAATATATTGATGTTCTTGTGCCAGCCATTATTTAGCACCAAGAACTTGCTCAAGCTGAAAACAGTGATCAGCCCTATAGACCCACAGGGTAGAAGTTCAAAGCGAACCTTGGCCAGAGAACACTGGCGAGGGCACACGTCTCGGATCTTCAAGCCCTTCAGGCGTACACTTGAATGCTTCTGCGTGTTGCCAGGCAAGATGTAGTGGCGTGAAAAGTTGTATAACTTTGTCTCGTCTGGCTTTCCGGAAAGCTTGACTAGGTGCGCAAGACGACTGGGGTAAGCCATTTGAGAGGGTATATCGTTGTTAATCACGACCATTACACCTTTCAGTATTTATGTCGAACATGAAAGACTGAGGGGAAATTCAGATTATTATTAGCGCGCGGATTTCCAGGGCCGAGAGTGACAAGATAGCGATAGTCGTGTAGTGTCCACGACTTGTTTACGTTTTACTCAAGGCAGCAGGTACTTCACCAGCGATCACGACCCCCATGGGTCCTTGGGCCGAGGGCAGAGCCAATTGAAACTGAACCCCGAGTGCAAATGCACATCCAGCATCCGTGGATGGGTTTTGTCGGGACCGTTGAAATAAATTGAAGTTCCAAACCTGATGATCTCGGTGCTCCCGCGCAGCAGTGCAGCATATTTACCAGCTCATCAGAACTCGGCAAGCATTGAGGAGGAAATGGAAGTACCGGACACTACCGAAACGCAATACCGGGTACAAATATAATGCCCAACATACTGGGGGTCTGGAAATGGAATCTGCTCGACAATATTCTTCTGACTCATACATATCCCGTGTCTCAGAGGCGAGACTTATGTATGTCCAAGGCCTAAATACTCGTTTTCGTTGTATCGAATGCAAGATCTATCATGCATTGTCGTGTACAGTATATGACTATCCAGCCCCCGACCTTAGCCAATCAATTTGTACCCAGCGCACTTAAATGTATTACTTCGAGGATTCTATTGACAAGCAAACGCGCACTCTGCACGCAAGTCCTCACTTCCACAGAATAGCTAGCTTTCCTGAGTAGTGTGCTCGCAGTCTCCTTACATGCGTTCCATAGTTGCGACTTTCTTTCCTTATCAAGCTCAGATGGAGGTGTTAACCTTCTTCAACCTCCGTCTCCACTCTTCCGCGTCGTTGTCCTTGCTCTTGGCCTTCATATAGAGCCTGAGAGGACGGAGGGGAAGGTTTTAACGGTGCATATCATTCGACGACTACTATTCTCGGGACCCTACTGAGGTAAATGAACCTACAATGAAGTAGCGACAGGAATCATTGGCATACTTGATCAGACTTGACTTTACTTTCTGGAAGAACCTGCCGTCTTTCCGGCTCCAGCAGTGGGAGCAGGTGTCGTCCTCGAGAACTTTGTGCTTCCTCCATTAGGATTCACAGCGCCTCTGTTCGCATTGTTCGCCGCAGATGATTGAGCACGACTGGAGAACGAGCTGGACCCTGTAGGATTGCCAGCCTTTGCCTATTAAGTATGTTAGTGGAGCAATTTTCGTGTGCATTGAGATCACGTGCTTGAGAGGACTGTATCCTGGATGCGTCTGCGGGCTTCATAGGGTTCTTGCTTGGCATGATGTCGGAAATGCGGGGCTATGGAAGTGTGATATAATGGGGGGGGGTGGATAACTGTAGTAGCGTCGGCACTCACTTGTGAGCTCTCGGACGAATGGTTGTACGAAGGTCTCTCGTTGAATCCTTAGCTTCCGGAATTGGCTCGGGTTGTATCTTATAACTTTTTACTCTCAGGTGCGTGATATATGCCATATGTTCGTTAAGAAAGTATTTTTACTCGAGGAAGCGTAAGCTTACGTTCCGGCTCCCAGTAGTAGCCTCTTCAGACCACTTGACAATAAGATGTAATGTTCGGAAGTTTATATCAGCTGTATTGAGGCGGAGAGGGGGACTAAAAGAACTCAAAACTAGACAGGCCAATAGCGGAGTTCGCGCTCTCAACAGATAACAACATCCCCTAAAGCATGCTAGAGAGTAGCTCCACCATCTGCAGCCATGATCTGCCCTATTTTCCATAATTAGAAGGGACAGGATCAAATGAATGGGTTATCTCTGACCACGGCGACAAATTACACGCACCTGTGATGAAATGAGCTTGTGGGGAGGCAATATAGGACACGAGGCTTGCGACATCCTCTGCTTGACCCGTGTCTGCATTGGGGAGACGTAAGAACTAGAGAGAGTATATACCATTAAGCGTCCTTTTTAGCTGGCTTCCCAGTGCTCCACCTACATGTTTTACGGCAGAGGTTGGCCCCCCAAATTGATCGTCCCTCTCTGGTGTTCTGGCTATTAGATATCAGCTAGTGCTTTCATCACAGGCAAAATCTCTGTACATACTCATGGCAGTATCTATGACACCGGGTGCATATGCATTCACTGTAATCTTGTGCTCCAGTAGTTCAAGCGCTACGAGAGGGTCATCGTCAGACCTCAAAGTGTCGCACAGATTTCTGGTCGGGCATACCCGTTGATTGAGTTAAGGATCGAACTGCGGCCTTCGATATGCAGTAATCACCAATCCCAGCGTACCCTGGAAAGAAGATCAGCTCAGTTTGAAGTCGAGAGTTTTAGTATTGTGTCTTTACCCTTTAAACCGCAGACAGATGAAGCGCCTGAAAACACTTGATCAAGAATAAGGGGCAGAACAGAGTGAATAGCCAAGTACCGATGATTCTTCCCCCAGAACCCTGCCTGATCATCTGCTGTGCAGCATATTTATAGCAGAAAATGACACCTCGAATATTGACTGCCCAGACTTCCTCCCACTTCGATATGTCCGCTGTACGCCTGGAGTCAACCAAACACTCCCTTGCCCCTTGAAACAGTAAGAAACTATGTACCTTCAGCTGTGGGCCTCCTGTCCTTTGAGCCAACGCCAGCATTTGCAACCATCTTCAAGCATTCGTCAGCATTGAGTGTAGTCGGGGTGGATGGCGTACGCACCACATCGAGTCTACCCAAAGCAGTCACAGTCTGCTGTACCATCTCCTTAACTCGATCTTCTTGAGTCACATCCTCCGTCAGTGCAATAGCCTTTCGGCCAAGGCTCTGTATCTGTTTCGCCACCTGGTTCAGCTCTTCTTTCTTGCTAGGTATATCATCAAGAGCAACGTCAAATCCATCTTGGGCCAGACGGAGGGCAATGGCTCGCCCTATTCCTTGGGCTCCACCGGTGACGAGGGCGACTCGGGTTGTCATTAATATCCGTCTATCAAAACTGTTGGTGCAATGGAGGCGCAGTAGAGAAAATGTAGGGGGTTTCCCATTGACGGAGAAGATAGAGCGCCTTTATCTCTTTCCATGTGAACGATCATTTGTTTTTCCCAGGTGATGATGCTAGTAAGGAAGAGCATCACGCTCGTGAGTTAATTGATAGGCCATTCGTGTGGGAGAGTTGAGGTCGAATCCCATGGACCATGAGTCCAGCAATTGAGTGGGTGCGCAACATGCTCGCCCCGCGAAATTTCCACGAGTGTCGCTAGAAAACCACGCGGCGCATCCCAATGTTACTTTTCGACACCTCAATGGTTACTAGGGAGGTTGAGGAAGTAGCAATTGCTCACAAAAGTCTCTTTGAATCTGAGGCACAGTTTGTCACATGATCGCTTTCGTCAGTTCGAGGTTAGGTCGTTGGCTCAATTTATGTCATGTCTAGCGAAGAGAGTATCTATGGTGTACAGGCCTCGTTGGATAGTTCCTGTTAGGTGGAACTTGTGAAAACCGCGAATGCATGCACTGGCCACTTAGATCTAGGACTTCACACGAACGACATTTCGTATAATTCGAAGAGTTCATCGTGGCATGGAGTTGTGGTGCAAATATGGAGATTTATTCGAGCGAGATCATCACCACATTGGGCCCACGAGTCTGAATACGTTTCGGTAAAGTCACGGAAAGAATCGGAGGTGCTTGGTATTGAATATGACTACGCCAGCAACACCCGCCTGTCTCCTACTATCATTTAGCAAGGGTGACTCGGGCAGTTGTATTAGTTGGTGGAGGACACGACCGAGTACAACTGTCAATCGATCAAAAGACGTCGGATTCCACACACGAAGGCAACCAGCGTCGCCAATCGCGGAGCTAGAAAAAGAACCTGGCACGCAACATCTGCAAGGACAACGACGAGGAAGTCACATTGGATAATCAATGTGTTCAGTGACTTGAAGGCCATGGTAATCCAGCATCGTGGAGTATGGTTGCGGCCGTGTACGTATAAAGGTCGCATCTTCGCACATTCGTCTGCTCAGATTGCTTAGTGTGTCTCAGCAAAGGGCCAGACACAAAGTGCTCTGAGCTCAGCATCCAGCCAAGCCGCCAATCTCAGGCAGACCGCTGGTTCGTTCTGGTTGGTCAAAGTTTCACCTAAGATACACCCCTCGCTAGCGCAGACAAAGACCAGCTAGGAGAGCGGCCGGGTGCGGGTGCAGCGGTTTCGACCCTGCGAAAGGTCTCGTCGGAGGGCTGTCGCAACCCTGACCGCTCATCCTTCTGAGTTCACTTAGGGATTCTATCTGCTAAACCTACCAGGGGGAGTGCTAGGGCCAGGAGACAGCCCTTCTCAAGTGGCCGACTCTCCGGTGGGCAGGTTGCTGGTTGGGTGGGGAATCATGGCGGTGGGGGGCTGCCAGTCCTACTTAGCCTCGATGGCCGCATGATTTCGGACCCTGTCAGGTTCTTTCGGTGCTGGTAGGGGTTCTGTTGGATGCCGTATGATATGCGAGACGAGGCTGGATGTTGTTCCACGGACACACCCCGCACGAGTCTACCTTTCCGTGCGACAGTTTCATGGATAAACTACGGTGAGTCGAGGGGAAAAAGATAATGATGCACGAGGTAGAGGAGACCCGAACGCGTGTTGAACCCCAGTGAGAAGTGCCGCGAGCGTGACGGACCAAGGTGGTGTGAGCCAGAACAACCAGGTCCAGACGGAAGCCTCCACCGAGCGTGAGGGAACATTGCGACGACGTTATCAACTGATAACTTGGCTCCCCCCGCCTATCGATGTATATCGACTCCCAGCGAATTGGTGGCTTTCTAGCTCCTTTCATGTAGACTATGTCAATTCACATTATAAACCTGCTTCACACCACGACATCACTTGTCTCGCAACTCAAGAATCCCTCCCACAAATATGTTCTGAAATATAAGAACAACTGATCTGCGTAGGTCTGCATCCTTGTGCCCAACTACCACCCAGTAATTTGGCATTCCTCGCATGTATCCAGGTGCATTGCAGGTGTAGATGGGTCAAGCAGAATGGTCATACCAAGAATAACAAGAACAAGATTCCGAAGCATACTGACATGGCCTCACGCCCAAAAGCCAGGTGGTAAGTAGTATCTGGTCATAGCTATTCAGTCATTGATATGTCTTCATGCCCCTCAGCCCTGTGTTCACGCAGTATGTGTTTCTTACTGCCACGTCATCGCTCCTGCCCATACGGACCCTTTGCTATAGTATGAATGCTCGCTTCAGAAAAACTTGAACAAAAGCTGACCAAAACCAAGGCTGAAGGCAGAAACTGTCCCGATGCCCAGTGATCCGTCACTATAACCTGTACGAAATTTTGACCTTGGATGTCCGTTTTCTGACCGACGAAAATAGATTTTATTCATATTTATGTACTGACAGTGAGAAGGTGGCCGCGGAGATGACTCTGAGGCCACTGGAGTATAGCGAAGTGGTGGAGAAGGACAGTATAGGTGCGTGAGGCCAGAAGAGGTGAGGGCGGGATGCTGGAAAATTGGAGTGGGGATGGCGGGGCAGTATTGCTATTGTAGTAGGCTACAGTGGCAATAGACGTGGTGAACGATACCGAATGTGAGCGAAATGAGTCTGTCTGACTCTCTCCGAGTCGACAGCGTTGCTTCTTGTTCTCTCCTCCTGGCGCCGGACATAATGAGGGACTGCCCCGGACACTTCCGTGAGATTCTTTATCAGTCTGTTAGGCTCGACGCATTTCTCACTGGGGTTGACCGTTGGGATCCGGCGGACACCCACATTGTGGTGATCAGTTCCTGAGTGGAGATCTCAGTGACATTCAGGTACATCGGATCAAAAAATATGTTGAAGTAGGAATGGAACCAGTACTGAGACTGACCATGAGAGGTAGTACCCACAACACCCATGTATTGATGACCATGTGTTTTTCCTGTGAGACTAGCATATGCTGGAGGTAATCGGTGGCGCCTTAGTTGGCTCCGCGCTCAAAAAACCACATGTATAAGCTCGTCTAAACTTTAAATGCACTAGTGTCCTGAATCTCTTGTTTTCGTTGTGTTGGACATAGGGTTAAAAAATCAACAGACACACTAGGGGGTACGGCTATCGGGTATGGTACAGCCGAGCTACGGCGTGCTGTTAGACACTACCTTTGATTTAGTTGATCATTTGAAGCGGGAGACAACAACTTACCAACTGATTTTACACACTCGACATGAGGATCGTGATGACGGAACTGAGCTGGTGCATATGTTGAAATGAGTCGAGCCCTAGTGCTAGCAGATCAGAACCTCCCGTGTGACTCAGATGGCAGCTGATATCCAAGAGTTCTCCACAGATAAAATACCTAACACTCTGTAACAGTCCACCAACCCGTCAGGATTCCTCTCATCGTCCTCCTCGTCCTCCTCCAACCACTTCTTCGCCATTCTTGTCAGACTATCTGCATATGGCGGATACAGGAACTGGATGCACGACAACGCTGTCCTACACAATCCACTATATCAAAACAACCTGGCTCCTGGGCTGTATCCTCTCTGGCATCTTCTACGGTATCCTAGTCCATCTCAGCTATCACTGTTTCACCACCCTCCAACATCGAAGAAGAACCCGACGAAACCCTCGAACGAATTGTGGATTAATGATATATGTGGTATTAACTGTTCTAGTTGGAACTGTCGCGGAGGGTATGGGGATAAATGTGACGATCAAAGGTGTCCTGGACAATTCTTGTCAAAATGATCATTTGGAACCACAAAATCCGTACTTGGGACTTATTGATATTGTGTTTTTGATTATAAATTTACTTACGGACGGGCTTTTTGTGAGTACCGCCGTCAAGTTTTTTGAGATTTGATATTGATACTGATGGGGTTTTCTTTTTGTTATTGTTGATGATGGTGAGGTGTGGAGATGTTATGTTATTGTGAAAGGATTTCATAAAAGAATATGGTCTTTATTTTGGCTTGTTCCGTTGGTGGTATATATTGGAATGATAGGTGAGTCATTGTGAATCCCCATTCACCAAAAAAAACAAAAGCCTCTGAGCCATTGCATACATAGTAACCGGCGTGATCCTAACTACCTTCTTCTCCTTATCCCAAAAACGCGGCGGCCCAGGCGACACATTACTCTTAGTCCAATTCGGCATCTCACTCGTCTTCAACACATCAATCAGTTCAAGTATCATCACCCTTCTCCTTCTCCACCGACGCGAACTCGCACGCACATTCGGACCTGTCAATGGAAAAGAACTCGAAATACCGTATCTTAATATCTTGACTGTTCATATTGAATCCGCTAGTTTGATTTTGGTGGTGGATGTGTTTGCGATTGTGACGATTGCTTTTAACATGCCTTTGGGGAATATTGGATTTCAATTGTGGGTTCATTCACAGGTGAGTTTTTGGTTGATTGGAATTGGTGCTTGTCTTGTTTCTCTTTTTGTGCTGACCTGGGGGTGTAGCCGATTGCTTCGTTGTTGATTATATCACGAGTATCGCGTGGTGAAAATTATTTTAGTAGGAAGGGGAAGCAAGAGGATGATGAGGAATCAAGCATTGGGGAGTTGAAATTTCGTCCAACCGAGGGGGTCGGAGAAACTAGCGACTTGAATTAGTTAGATTGAATTAGGGAAAGAATTTGCACAATGGATACAGTTGAAATGCTACTACCCCCGCACACGATTCGCAATCGTTTCCAAAAACTCATTCGGATAATCCCAGTGCCACTGTTACTCGCGTCAGCAAGGGTACGAAATAATGGAGTAAAAATACATACGAAGTGATTCGCTTTCCCAATGATTTCAAACGATAACGGTCTCACAAATTTTCCTTGATCTTTCTGCTCCTGATACGTAGCTCGCAGACAATGATACCCCCAAAGAGTATTCTTAATCGATTTCCAGCATACGAAAGTCAAGATAGGCACGTCTGGGAAAGTCGTCTTGACACGATCTTCGTCAAACAATGCGCGTTGCCTCAAATCTTGGAAAGCCTTTTGAATTGGACCTCTGACCCTGGATAAAAGAATTATTTTTAAATTGACTAGAAAATGGAAGTTTGAACATACACATGATATTCCGATCGGGCGGCGGTATCAGCTTGATAAATCTTATCCCATTTTTCCTTCGAGGCCGGGTTGACCGTCGGACGGTCACGGCTTCGTGCATCCAACTCCTTTGGATCACCATTCCAGTCACTGGGGGTGTCAAAGTAGGAACTAACGAAGATTTTGAAATTTTCGTAGTGCTCTTCTGGTGTTTTCCCAAGTAAAGGATAGGTTGCACCTGGGCCTTCAGCAGAGTCGTAACCGAATACCGAGAACGGGGGATCTGTAAATCCAAGAACATTAAACGGATTAGTGTGCGAACTGACCAAGGAGATTCTTACCGTAAAGTACTATTTTGATGAGGTATCGACGCAGGAGAAGATACTGTTCTTGATTGAACAAACGAGAATCTGAGAGAAGGGTGTTGACGGTTGCGCAGCCTATCGACCATCCCAAGAGCGCAACGCCGCCCTCTCGAACTGTTTCTTCAGTTTTAGATTCTGGTAAACTGAGAGTTTTGATGAAGTATTCAAGTAAATGGCTGAGGAGAACGGTGTGTCTCTCGAGGAATACTGGATCCCCATTCCTCAGGTCCTGGAGCTCGGCTTCGGTGTATGGAGATGAACCTCGGTAATCTCTGCGTTGGACTACGATAAGACGGAGGTTGTATTGAGGAGCCAACGGAAGCAATGGCTCAAAAACATCTGTAGTTAAGTTTATCTTTATATCAGTGAATGGTCGTGAAAGATAAGGACATACAGGCATTGAAACCGGAGCCGTGAAGCATAACAATGGTGGTGTACGTCGATGAACCCGCAACGGGCCCAGAATCCAGGTAATAGATGTCATTGCCATCGGGCAAGTGGACCGTGGCAGCAGTGAAGCTCATTAAAATTGATCAAGCAAGGCTTTTGGTACAGTCGGAGACATGGCTGGGAATCTGGTGTCTAAAGATAGTTTAAAGCTAGAAGTAGTTGGATCACGTGGATTCCTTTCGTGGTTTTAGGCTTGAGTATGGTCCAAGCGTTGTGAACTGTGCAAGCGCACGGTTGATATGCTATCATGCAGTGCATGATACAAATATTCGTGTTTTATGAATATTGATTGCCAAAATGTATCAGATGGTAGTCCGAAGTGCCCTACCACTGAATATATGTGATATTCAGTGGTATTCTATAGCATCGGGCATTTTTTGAACAACGTGTCCACTCAACCACAATATATTATCTCTAATGTTAATGTTTCAAAGACCGGAAGTGTCAGTCCCTTCTTTGAATCAAAGGGTCCAACACTATCAGTCCAATATCTTGACTGTTCTTATTGAATCCGCTAGTTTGATTTTGGTGGTGGATGTGTTTGCGACTGTGACGATTGCTTTTAACATGCCTTTGGGGAATATTGGATTTCGATTGTGGGTTCATTTACAGGTGAGTTTTTGGTTGATTGGAATTGGTGCATTTCTTGTTCTTCTTCTTGTGCTGACGTGACAATATGACCGATTGCATCGTTGTTGATTATATCACGAGTGTCGCGCGGTGAGGATTGTTTCAGTAGGAAGGGAAAGGAACAGGAAGATGAGGAATCAAGTACGGAGTTGAAGTTTCGTCTCACCGAGGAGGCTGGAGAACTAACGACTTTGAGAGGCTAGATTGGAATTTAACACAGAATTTACATAAAGGATTCAGTAGAAATGTGAAGTTGTTGGGATCAACTACTATCCCCGCACACGATTCGCAAGCGTCTCCAAAAACTCATTAGGATAATCCCAATGCCACTACTCACTACGTCAGCAATTGTTACGAGGGATAAAGTACAAAGACGTACGAAATGATTCGCTTTTTCAATGATTTCAAACGTCAACGGCCTGGCGAAGTTTCCTTTATCCTTCTGCTCCTGATACGTAGCTCGCAGACAATGATACCCCCAAAGAGTATTCTTAACCGATTTCCAACATACGAAAGCCAAAATAGGAACATCTGGGAAAGTCATCTTGACACGATCTTCGTCAAATAATGCGTGTTGCCTCAAATCTCGGAAAGCCTTTTGAATTGGACCTCTGACACTAAAAAAAAAGAACCCGAAATTGAACTTTGTGTTATACTAGAAAATAGTGTTATGAACGTACAAATGAATTTCCGATCGAGCGGCAGCATCAACTTGATGAATCTTATCCCATTTGTCCTTCGAAGCCGCGTTGACCGAGGGGCGATCACGGCTTCGTGCATCCAATTCCTTTGGATCACCATTCCAATCACTGGCAGTGTCAAAGTAAGAGCTAACGATGACTTTGAACTTTGCGTAGTGCTCTTCTGGTGTTTTACCAAGTAAAGGATAAGTTGAACCTGGACCGTCGAAACCGTCGTAGCCGAACGCCGAGAATGGGACATCTGTAAATCCGAGATTATTGAATGGATTAGTTGTGTCAATTGGCGAAGGAGATTTCTTACCGTAAAGTACTATTTTGGTGAGGTATTTACGTAGGAGGTGATACTGCTCTTGATTGAACAAACGGGAATCTGAGAGAAAGGTGTTGACGGTTGCGCAACCCATTGACCATCCCAAAAGTACAACACCGCCCTCTCGAACTGTTCCCTCAGTTTTGGGCTCTGGTAAACTGAGAGTCTTGATGTAATATTCGAGTAGATGACCAAGGAGAATCGCAAGGCGGTCGAGGACTGTGGGATCCCCATTCTTCAGGTCCTGGAGCTCGGCCTCGGTGTATAGGGATGAACCTCGGTAATCTTTGCGTTGGACTGCGATAAGACGGAGATTGTATTGAGGAGCCAATGGAAGTAATGGCTCGAAAACAACTGCAATTGAGTTGATCTTGATATCAATGAATGGTCGTGAAAAGATAAGGACATACAGGCGTTGAAACCAGAGCCGTGAAGCATAACAATGGTAGTGTACGTCGATGAACCCGCAACGGGCCCAGAATCCAAGTAATAGATGTCATTGCCGTCGGGCAAGTGGACTGTGGCGGCAGTGAAGCTCATTGTAACTGATCAAGCGAGGCTTTGTGGGACGTTAGCGGTGTTGTGGGAGACATGACTGGGAATCTAGTGTCTAAAGATGAAAGACGGAACTAAAGATAGCTCAAGCCAGAAATAATTGGGTCACGTGGATTCCCTTTGTGTTTTCGCCAGTGAACATATCGCGCT
The DNA here is from genome assembly GCA_963576785.1 of Chlorophyllum brunneum. NCBI lineage: Eukaryota > Fungi > Basidiomycota > Agaricomycetes > Agaricales > Agaricaceae > Chlorophyllum > Chlorophyllum brunneum. The sequence continues at coordinate 1,880,416 of OY756149.1, forward strand.
GACGAGTGAACGATGATCCAGACTGGCCTCATCCAACACGCACACGACGACCTCATCACAGACGCTGCATACGATTTCTACGGTCTCCGTCTCGCAACATGCAGCCTTGACCAAAGGTACTCTACGCGCGCCATTTGTTCCTGCTCGTGCTGATTCAAAGCCAGGATAAAAGTCTGGCAACTCGACGAAAGTAATGGCTCATGGCGCGTCCAAGACGAATGGAAGGTGAGTTCAAAATGAACCACACTTTGTAGGACGATAATTCTGACCAACATGATAGGCACACGAAGCTCCTGTATCAAAAGTGAGCTGGGCGCATCCCGAGTTTGGGTCGGTCATTGCATCTTGCTCGTTTGACCGGACTGCCAAAGTCTGGGAACAAGCTCCTCCCAGTGCATTTCTCGATTCCCAACCAGGGAATTCCGCTACCGCTACCTCTGCCGCAGCCGGTGGGGTTCAGCCCCAGCCCTTGTCGCGTTGGATAGAGAGGAATATCATGGCAGAGTCCAAGGGCACCGTTCGCGATGTTGAATTCGCCCCTCATTACTTTGGTCTCAAATTGGTCCGTCTCTCCTCCGCCTCATAATATTGCATCGTCACCTCTGACAACCCACGTGCGCAGGCCACAATCGCTTCAGACAACATCTTACGCGTCTATGAATGTATCGACCAATCCTCTCTCACAACTTGGCAACTCCTTCTCGACATTGACATCCTCAACCTTCCCACAACCTCATCTACACCCACATTCTATTCCTCCCGTCAACACACTCTAGCTTTATCTACGCCCACTCAAACCGCATCTTCATCCGAGTTGAAAACATCTACAAATTTCGCTGATCATGCTCAAGCACTTTCACAAGGATTAGCACAAAATGCTGCTTTGAATAATCAAGCTGCGGCTTTGAGACATGGCGTTGGGAATCGGGAGGCGGATGGGGGTTGGTGTGTGAGCTGGTGTAAGGATAGGTATTGGGGTGAGATTTTAGCTGCTAGTACGGGAACTGCGGGGGTTGTCAAGGTTCGTTCGAATTTGTCGATGATTTCAACCCTTTTTCTTATCATTCAAAACTAGATCGTTCAACTTACACCATCGCGTCGACACATCACACTCCTCACACTTGACCCTTTCCCTTCGTCATCCTCTTCAACTAACGTGCCCACTACGTCGACTACGAACACCACCACCAATCAAACCACGAACCCCTCAGACACCAACGTCTCATCAAACCTCCCAGCACCAGGACACGCGTCAACAGCACCAATAACTACAAGCGTCCGTGCACCTACCTCGACGCCATCCATCTCAACGGTAGCCCCAGCGGTAGCAACAACAACCACCTTTACATCAACCACATCACCATCAACAACCACAACGACAGCGCCTGCCACAGGAAATCCTCAAGCAGGAAATCTTCAAGCAGGAGCAACAAACGAACAAGATAAAGATAATCAAATCAAATCAGCAATCACATCACTCTCATGGGCACCTTCTTGTGGAAGATCCTATCATCTTATCGCAACAGGTAATCGAGATGGTACTGTTCGTATATGGCGTGTTCAACCTGGAGAAGAGTTGGATTCAATTGGTTCTTCTTTGACTGATGATGGATTACTTGATCTTGGTACTACTACTACTGGTGGTGGAGGTGGTGGTGGGAAGGATGGATTGGAGAATGAGGAAGGTAGATGGAGTGTTATAAGTGTTGCGAAAGTTGAACACAAGTACGCTATTCCTCTCTTTTTTTTGGAGTCAACTTTTGCTGATATAGACCGCGTGCTTCCCGTAGATCGGCAGTGAGCAAGGTCGAATGGAACGTGACTGGGTACAGAATTCCACCATTCCTTTCTAAATACCACCGCTAATGATTCTATGACAGGACGATTTTATCTTCAGCCGGGAATGACGGTCGTATAAGATTATGGAAAGCAAGTCCAGAAGCTGAATGGAAATCCGCTGGAAGTATTGGTGTTGAACATGTTGAGGAATCTGAACCCGGGTCGGGTGCTGATCAACGTGATGTTGAAATGGAATAAGAACTTTATGCGTCCATTTTTTTAGTGACAGTGTAGTTGATATTGGTACAACGTCAAGGGCTACATATGAGAATAAACAATATCGCGAATTGGCGAAATGTCTTCTTCATAGGGGGTATACAATTACATCAACGAAAGCAAGAACGAAAGCAGAAAGAAAGAAAGAAACGAAAGCCGTCACCATCCGAGAACCGGACATTTTCACCACAAAGTGGTTTACCACCAATCACCTTGTTCCCTCATCGCATCCGCAACTTTAATAAACCCAGCAACATTCGCACCAGCAAGCAAACTCGGTAACACTCCACCTTCACCTTCACCTTCAACCTGCTTCTCACCACTCCATTTCGAACCCGCAGTATAACAAATCTGATAACACTCTGCCATAATTGATTTCAATTTCGCATCGACCTCTTGAGTGGACCAAGCCAGCCTTTGAGAATTTTGTGCCATTTCGAGACCCGAGACGGCTACGCCACCACAGTTTGATGCTTTTCCTGGAGCGTACCAGACTCCTTCTCTGGAAGAGAGACGAGAGGATTCGAAGAGTGCGATTGCTTCTTCTGTGCAACCCTGTTTGTTGTTGTTTTGAGAGACGTGAGGGTTTGGGTCTTTTTTAAAGTTGTGGACGTACCATGTTGGAACCTTCGGCGACGATGCGCACACCGGCCTTGATCAAGGCCTGAGCTTCTTCTTTCGAGACTTCGTTTTGAGTCGCACCGGGAAGAGCGATATGAATTTGAGGAATAAGTGTCCAAGGGCGTTTACCTATCTCCCCACTATCGTCAGCTTTCAATCACATGAAAGAAAAAAAGATGAAGTACTAACCAGCATGATAAGTATACCCTTCACCAAGTTCACCAACGAAAGATTCAAGCGTTCCACCCTTCAATTTGAGTTCGGCAACTTTCTCAATGACATCTTTCGTATATCCTTTCTCCGCTATCAAAGAACCTTTTGAATCAGACAGAGAGAGGACTGTAGCGCCTAGTTCTATGACTTTGAGAGCGGTGTACTGAGCGACGTTTCCTGATCCTGAAATGGCTACGAGGGTCGTGGGTTTGGAGAGACTGTATTCCGGACATCCGCGGGCAATCATCTATACAACAGGGTCAAAAAGCTAGATAAATGGGTATGGAAAGTCCTTACGTGTTCAACATAGTAGATGAGACCATAGCCAGTAGCTTCGGGACGAATGAAGCTTCCACCCCAATTGATACCCTTACCAGTGAGCATACCCGTAAATTCATTCTTGAGGCGTCTGTAGGCACCAAAAAGGTAACCAATCTCGCGGGCCCCAGTACCGATATCACCGGCTGCCCAAAAAAAAAAAAAAAGGAAACAGAGTTAGCAATCGAAGTCATGTGGACTGGGAGAACGATAGTAAAAATAACACGCAAATTCGAAGTTCGAAAGATAAGATAGACTGAACATACCAGGAACATCAGTATCTTGACCGATATGCCTGAACAACTCCGACATAAACGCGACGCAGAACCTTCTGACCTCATTGTCCGATTTGCCCTTGGGGTCAAAGTCGGAACCACCCTTACCACCCCCCATACTCAAACCCGTTAGAGCATTTTTGAATGTTTGCTCAAAACCGAGGAATTTGAGGATGGAGAGGTTGACGGTGGGGTGTAAACGGAGACCACCTTTGTATGGGCCCAAAGCCGAATTATACTATGATTTTGAATGAGCGGAAGGAGTTAGATTTATGAGAGGAAGAATGTACTTGAACACGGAAACCACGATTGACTTGAGGATGGCCTTGGTCGTCTTCCCAGACAACACGGAATTGGAGAACGCGTTCTGGGACTTGGATGATCTCGAGAGCCTTTTTGTATTGAGGGTTCTCGGCTAGAAAAGGCCGTAGGCTCGTCTCGAGCTCATGGAGGGCCTAAGCAAAACCTGTCAACATGTAACTGAAGTATTGGGAATTCAAACACGGACCTGTTCGAATTCGGGCTCATGAGGAAGGACCATGTTCGCTCAGTAGAGAGAGGGCGAAGAGAAACTGAGGATACTGAGTATTTGTTTTTTTCAGCCCCTGCGCTGAATCAGATTTTGTATGAAATCCTTATCTCTACCATGTGCCAAGCATTTCTCGTCCTTATCTCCATGTCAAAGTCCATGTCAAATTGAAATAGAACTCGGGGTCGCCCCTTGCTGCCCCGATCGGCCGTTCCTGTCCAACCTCGGAATGATTAATAACGCTCATTGGTTGGCCAACCTGTCACCCCCACCGACGTCAACACATATTTAAATGGCGCGGGAGGCACAAAATCAAAATCGGCACATAGGCTTGGCGCGTCCATATTTTCCACGGCGTTCGCAGCTTGACTTTGTGGACTGCGTTGAAAGGGCGAGAGATTGGTAGCGCTTGTGAGTACGGCTGTATAACAACCACCGACTCCGATATGCGCTGGTAGGGCGCCGTTGCCATGAATATGTAACCTCGCTGTTATCGAAGCTTTGTGGAATTCCATATCATCAATCTGTTCTCCACCTCCATTGGTAAGAAAGGAGCCCCGTGAAGGAATGGACAGTGCACCTCTGGCGTCGGCCGTGTATGGTCGATCGGCGGATTATCGAACAAAGTGCGTCGACGGATCGGTGGACCGTTACCGTGGTCGTGTGTGCTGTATATAACGGCGATGTGGGCACACAGGATGTGCTTCCAACGTTATCAGAACCCCATGGACTGCGTGGTCGTCTCCAACCCCTTGGAATCTTGCTCGTCCTGGACCGTTCAAAGGTGGTTTCCCCTTGGACGTAGGGCTGAGGTCGTTGGCCAGGAGTCTGGGTACTCGGTATTAGGTTCAGTAGACGCGAAATACAGAGAGGTCCTGTGTGCACTACTGGCTTTACAGCTCTTCTGTGCTTATCGCATCGCAGATTCTGCGGCGGGCGATGTAGTCTTGTGACCCCTCTTGAACATCACTTTCCTGGGCTTCTCTATCGCTCTGCGACCACCCGCTTATTGATTACAGCCACAGACGCACGTCAGCCCGAGAAGATGATGCAAGGATGGTGATAGCGCCAAGAAGAAAGTCAAAATATAGGACACTCCGAACTATTTACATCTGTTGTTGCGCGAACATCAAAACGTACACACGAATCCACAACTTCTCTGAAGCCGATGCACTGGAATCCGGGAGTTTTCCCTTCCTGTATCCTGCCGATTTAACGTGTAATCACCGCGCACAGTGCGGCATAGCGTGTCCAGGCCTTCTTCATTTCCCAGTTACAACCCCGTTGTCATTGCACAAACCCTCTGAAGATCGTTCCTTCTTTACCAAGACCGAGACCGAACCGGGCGATCCTTAGCCGACAGTGGGAGCACCCAGAGATCAACCCAGCGGGTGCGTCCTCAGGCTCATTACTGACAGAAATCTTCAGCTCTCGTCAAGAAGCACTCCTACTCTGTCAAATGACTTGCGAAGGCGGCCGTGTTCAATATTGCGGTGTAGGATGTTTAGCTCGATATGTAACTTTATCGTGTGTCTTTGCATTTGGAATTTACGTAGGCGTGCGATGAATGTCGTCGAGTTTAGTCTTATGGATAATAATGTCGGAGCATCACGTGTATACTTCGTCTCTGGCAGAACCAGAGGGAAGTCCACTTGGCGTCCCATGGTATGCTTCGGCTTCGATCATATTAATATGGTGTGATACTAACAGATTTGGGTCGTCCATGGATATCGTGGATCCTGAACTTGGTTATACTGTTCTTCGGTCAGCTGGGTTGGACACTAATCAGGTCGATGGGTAGTATACTTGTTACAATCATGCTATTTGCCGCAAATGGGAAGTGGGGATGATACAACCACTATCACGAATTGATACAATTTATGGACCAGAGAAGGATAATAAAGCACTGATAGTTGTTTACACATTTACATTGATTTATTTCATTTTTACCTTCTGTCGTAATGTCGTGGTAGCCGATAACGCCCTGATTAATCAGGACCCTTGGGTACATTAATGCACCAGATTAGTACTTTGGTACCCACTGCGGACTTTCTGTAGCAACGGTTGATGGACTGCCCGGAATCCCTGAGCGGCATTGCCTCTTGCGTTTTTCTGTCTGGTCACATCAAGGATCACAAAGTCATATCAATCGAAGCCTCGCCATTCCCAGTGGTTCAAGCCAACATAAATTCAGACAGATTTCATCTAACCATCTTCCCCCGATGAAAATTTGAGTAGCTCACTGGTGATGATACCCAAAATGTCTAGCATACACAAGCTGGCAGCAAGTTGTGGAAAGGTGTCGATGAAGAGGAGTGATGGTTATTGGCAGTTATGGGTTAGCGAAGTTGACAACAACTTCTAGGTATCGAAAATTGGCGGAGGAAATGAATGTAACATGCTCTTTGTGACTGAAATAACTCTTTTTTTTTTTTTTTTTTTTTAAATCAACCCTGTATTCAGGGGCGTACCGAAGTACAATGGGTGCCCGATCACAGTCCCTCGAGGTAGGCTAAACCTAAAGTACCCTCTCATCAAATCCAAATGCAAACCGCTCCCCCTCCCCGAAACGAGAGGATCCTCATTTGACCTGGAGCTTGAGTGCCGAAGCTTCCAGCTGTCAGTAACCTGCATAGTTGGTGTCGCTGCAGGCCTACTAACGGGCGTGACCAACAGACCCACCGGATTCCAGAGGAGTCCCACCCCATTCTCCGGGTTCGGGCCTGTGGTATTCCACCTAATGCGAAATGGACTGGAAAATGAAAATAAATTAGTAATGAGTGACACTGCCTTCTACTATGCGCTTCGAGTCCCTGGTTCTTCCTCAACCGTTTCTCCCCCTGTTCACTCCCCCATCTTCCCACGGTTTCCTTTCCTACTGCCTATGACGACCCGACATGTTTTGACATGCTAGCTGTCTCCCCAAGAGGTAGGGCCGCGCAGGGACGGTGCCTGGAGCGGGTGCTAGCCCCCTTCCTCATCAGCCGTTTGGGTAAATCGGTTGAATCGCCATAGTTGCGCCCCCTGAGGGTCTGCGCGAAGCAGAGCACACAGGTTTAGTCGGGGCTTCGTCGAGAGTGCCTGAGGCATGCTGAAAGAAGATGTAGGCAGGACTTTCCAGCCTTCAGCAGAGCAAGGTGTGAGTAGGCCGCCAGATTTTGCGATCCACTCAATAGATATGAGAACAAATGATAGGTTTATAAAATGGACAAAGAATCAGGTCATGAGAGAGGCCCGATGGAGGACGATGTTGATTAATGTGAGGTGTTTGGTAGGGTAGGTGCGACCATGGGAGATTCCCACGGTCTGATGGTGGTTTTAGGTCAAGAAGCGATACTGAAATAACTCTGAAACGTGTGGAGAACCACTCATTCGTGTTAACACGACGCGTCAGTTCTGCTAAATTTCGGATCACGCCAGAGAAAACGGTGTTGGGTGCTACCTGTTATTCTAGGGTGCGTCCTAGCCATTGTACAAATATTTAGTGCACAGTGATACAGAGGACCTATGTATGAGGTGATTTGCGGGGTTGATAGCATTCCGATAAGCGTCATGTAGTGCGAGTTGATAGTGCAAGCATGATCATGGGCCTATACAGCGGCCCAGAACCCAAATGTATGGTGTTACTATCACCAAAGGAACCAACTCCTGTCGTTAACTAGGAGAGCGGCCTGGCTGATCAATGAGATTGATGAGCAGATTGATGAAAAGTTGGCCTTCGGCAGCAATCAGCTTCTTGGCCTCTAACACTCACTAAACTAATGGCCGCGGCGCTCTGTTTTATCCGATGTCAAAAATCTCCTGATGAAAGCATCTATCATCTGGTGATCCCCAAACAAGAGTGAAACTGTAATGATGAGTGCCACAGTTATATAACAGGTAGTCTTGTTCAGTGCGAGATACGCCTCGAACCCACCCACACCTACGACTCGTGCATTCTCATGAACACCTCAAACGTGAGCACCGGTTACACACTTTCCCAGTTGGAGGTTTTACTTACAGCCCCACCACTTCAGGTTCAGGAACCGAATTACAGACTACCTAAGGGTGGTAATAATGAGTTTGACGTTCGTCGCTCAACTCTTAGTTGTGACGAATCGGAGGGTTTAAACCTGAATACTGGCATCTAGCGTCTTGACGTGCAGCATACAACATGGTCGTTGTTGCTTGATGGATTGTATCCAGTTGATATTAACGGGAGGGTAGCCACGTTAATGGACTCGTCAAGGAGTCCGAAGGTTCTAGATGTGGGGTGTGGTTCGGCTATCTGGTGAGTAATTATCACTGTCCTACAAAGATATCTATCTAAGTCATTTGCCTGTAGGCCTTGCCTGATGGCTGAACGGTTTCCACAAGCCACCGTCATTGGTCTAGATGCGACACCTTTAGGAGAAAGGTGCGGATACTGCCATGTTGTACCCAACAGGGATCTGACCTGAAAGTAATCAGAGAACGGCCTCCAAACTTCAGGTTTGACCCTTCATTATTTTCATAGAAACTAGATGCTCAGCTTGGGCATGGTTAGCTTCAAGCAACATGATATCACGACTGGATTCCCCTCAGAGTACAAGGCCAATTTCGATATCATCCACTGCCGGATGGTATGCCAACACGTACGGGCTTCACTTCACGTGCGGGCTCCGGGTTATGTTGACGCCAATTCTTTGGATTCAGGTCGCGGAACCGCAGAAGTTGGTAGATTCCATGGCAGAGTGCCTCAAACCAGGTCGCTATTCCTTCACCCGCTCTCAAACTCACATAGGTTAACCTATGTCATATATAGACGGACTCCTCCTTGTGTGTGATGGTGACTTTAGCGTGTCCGACGAGAATAGGAAAATGCTCAAGCCACTTGTATACAATCCATCGCTTAGCCTCGAAGAAAACTTGAAGAATCCAGAAGGGCTTTCTTGGCACTCAAGCTGGCTTAATACACTCGGTTCCATCTTGCGCCCTGCGAAATACGAATTACCATCTATCATGGTAGGAAAATCGCCATCACTCGAGGAAGTGTTGGTCAAGGAATATTGGGGTCCTTTCGGCTGGGAAGGAGACGAACAAGTTAATAATGGAAAAGAGGTTGGGGAGGTCACATTGAATAATTTTGCGGTATGGTCCAACTCCTGACTTGTCTTGGAGATTGATGCTAAAGTGGCGTCGTAGAGTCTTTATGAGATGTCTCGTCCTTTATTTGCGAAGTGGTTGGTTGATATTCCCGAGGAAATGAGGGAGGCTTTTATATCGCGCGGGTTCGAGGAGCTAAAAAGCAGGAAGATGTACCTACTCTCTTGGGTTGTAGTCGCTACCGTTGCTAGCTCTGGTACCGCAAATCATCTATGAAGAGTCGTGTATAGATCCTTCATTTGCCTGTATGACTGCGTCGTTAGTTGTATTTTACCCATGTCGTTCTTTTTATTCTATAACGTGTCCTGATACACATGAAACCAAGGAACATGATGGGGCTAGTTGGGTTAATTTAAGCACGAATCGTGATGGTACTTATTCTTTCTCCCTAAGGCTAACACTCTTGGAACAATACATATGCGCATGCGTTCATCACGGTCTCTTGCGATCACTACAGCGGGGAATTACACAGAACCTCGATATTATCGGATCCTGTTCCTATGATAACCCGAGACTTCGTTGTTGTTGGCGAAGTCGCAAAAAAAAAATATCTTTAGTCTACCCCATCACACCCCAAACCAAAATTGTTTGGGCACAATCTGTTGGAATATCAAACCGTGGAGCGTCCTCGTGTCCATAGCCTGAGTTTAAATTTTCCTACTTTATTCTTTAGATATGAATACCCATACTTTAACTTGTTCGTTTACTCCGCAATACCAGCTTGATCGCCCCGTTTTGGAGTCTCTCCCTTCAACACAACCCACATGAAGGATTCGGAGGCAAATACCATCGACTCTTTCTTAACGACACCATCTCACATTAAGCGTACTACTTCAGGGAACCTACGAGCTACCGAAAGGAGGAGACGCCGAGTTCAATGTCCGCCTCTCATCGACTTATTATTCTCATCAACATGCTCAATATTACTCTACAGCGCCTCGATGAGCAACATCGAATATGGTTGTTACTCTTAGATGGATTACTATACCCTCCAGAAATCAAAGATAAAGTCGAGGAATTGATTAAAATGTCAGATAAGCCGGAGATTTTGGACGTTGGGTGTGGTTCGGCTATCTGGTGAGAGGATCTTTTTTCCCCTCTGTTATGGTGGTTCTTGATAAGTTGTAGGGGTGTACAGATGGCACAAGAGTTTCCACGAGCGAGTGTGATTGGTTTGGACTTAACGCCTGTCGGAGAAAGGTGTGAAATATTACCTTCGTGTTTCGATTTCTCATTCGAAGTGTTACAGAGAGTTTCCTCAGAACTTTAGGTTTGAGATTGTTTCCTACCCGTTTGCGGATACTTATGAAGGAATGATAGTTTTCAACGTCATAATCTCGTGGAAGGTCTCCCTGCTCAGTACTTGGCCAAGTTTGATATCATCCACTGTCGAACTGTTTGCGCACACGTAATAAATGATCAACCTCTCGTGCTCGACTAAACTGAACAATTCGCCAGGTCCCGGATTCACAAAGCCTAGTGAATTCCATGGCTTCATGCTTGAAACCTGGTCATTAACATTCCACCCTCCTCTAATCACCTTTAAATCTGATCCTTTGAATCTCTTAGGCGGGCTTCTCCTCATCGCAGACGCCAATATGACAATATACGACAAAAATAAGAAACCCCTCGCCCCATTTACATATAATCCATCAATCAATATTGAAGAAAACTTGAAGAATTCGGGTGGATTGTCATGGCATACAGGTTGGCTAGAGCTCTTTAAAAGAGCTGTACGTCCAGCAGCTGTAACGCCTCTTGTTATGTTAGTACAAAGATCGGAATTGTTGAGAGAGTTGATGGTGAAGGATCAATGGCTTCCTTATGGATGGGAAGGAATAGGAATCGAGCATGGGGAAGAGCTTGGAGAACTTACATTGAAGGATTTTTTGGTAAGTCTCCAGCTTGGGTGTTTGAAGAGGAAGCTGAGTATGAGGTGTTGTAGGGATTTTATGGATTGAGCTGCGCGTTGTTTGAAAAGTTGAGTGACATTCCGATAGAGGTGAGAGATGCGTTGAGGATACGTGGTGCGGAGGAGATGAGAACGGGGAAATTGTATATGGGGACGTGGTATGTGATTGCTACTAGCACGGGAGTATCCAAGTAGTCCGAGGATCTCTATCATGCCAGGGTACGCTATAATATAAAGGCTGGTGTGTGTTGTTAGGAATGTGCTATGGACTAGACTCGCATGTCTTTCTTTTGAGATTGATGATCTCTGTACTGACCAATTGGTCATTCCACCGTTCGCATGATAAGGAAAAGCTCTGTTAAGGCTGGTGGTCTCAAGGTTTCAAGATAATAGGTAACCACATCGTTTCTCAGAGCCATTGTTGTATAAGCGAGGGTGTTGTTGTGGTGTGTGTGTGACGATCAAAAAGAGTCGCGTGAAATTTTGTGTTTGTTCAGCCAGCCCACTGACCATGTCGTCTTTTGTCTGGACGCGAGCTGCTCGCACCTGTCTCATCCGTCCACGCCTTGGCTCTGGTCCTCTCCTCGGCCGCTCCTTTGTTCTCCTTGCCGCCAAACCCACCAACAATGGTCAGTAGTCGCTGCTCATACGCGTTCCACTGATTCTGAATGCACCGTCTTGTCTAGTTTTGCTTCGCTCAATACCCCTAATAACTCGCCAGCAAACATCCGCCGCAGCTGTGCGTGTTGCGCCAGTTGAGCCTGTTGCTCCGTCGTCAGAAGATGTCGAGGTCGTCGAAGAAGAAGACGAAAAACTGCCAGAGTTTGCATCGCTGACTGACGTTGTGGACAAAAGAATGATACGCGCCCTTACAAATGGGCCTTTCACCCTCACCACCATGTCTTCCGTTCAAGCACAAGTTTTGCCTCTCCTTCCAGAAATTGCTGAACCATACAATCCCGACCTTCCGTCCACCTCCCCTCGCGATTTACTGGTCAGAGCCAAGACTGGCACAGGCAAGACCCTCGCGTTCTTGATTCCAGCAGTCGAGGCCCGCTTGAAAGCCGTTGACGCATACGTCCAGAGCGCAGCTCAGGAATCAGGGTTGGCGCCTAGCAGGAAACTCACAGAATCCGTGCGGAGAAAGTTTGCAAAAGATCATACCGGTGCCGTCATTATTAGCCCTACGAGAGAGCTCGCGACCCAGATTGCGAGGGAGGCAGAAAAGTTGGTGAAACATATCGAGGGCTTTGAGGTCCACTTGTTTGTAGGTGGAGAGAGCAAGGGGCAACAGCTCAGGGCGTTTAGGAAGGGTACACATGATATTATCGTGGCTACTCCTGGTCGGATGAGGGATATGCTAGATTCGTGTCCGGATGTCGCTAGTAGTGTCGCCCACACCCAAACAGTACGTACACTCTGGCTGATGCTTTTGATGACTAAATTATTTTTTCTTAGCTCATTCTGGACGAGGCAGACTCACTCCTGGATATGGGTTTCCAACCTGATCTCCTCGCCATCCAGGAATTCATGCCCAAAGCCCCCGAACGTCAAACTTTCCTCTTCTCCGCTACAATCTCCCGTGCCATCCGTGACATTGCCCGTGCTTCCCTCGCAAAACACCACAAATACATCAACTGTGTCTCGGAAGACCACTCACCCGTCCACGCCCACATCCCGCAATACCACACCGTCCTCCCCTCCGCCGAACACCAAATTCCACACATCCTTCGCGTACTCGCGCATGATCAACTCGCTAATCCTGGTAAATCCAAAACAATCGTGTTCTTGCCAACAACCAAAATGACTCAGCTGTTTGCTGACTTGTTGAGAGAAGTTGGTAAGGATACCCTTCCCGCTGGGAGGAACACAACTATCTACGAGATCCACTCGAAAAAGAGTATGGATCAACGCACGAGGGCATCGAGTAGGTTTAGGAGTGACAAGTCCGGCGCGTGTATACTGGTAACGTCAGATGTATCCGCTCGAGGTGTGGATTACCCCGGTGTATCTCGTGTCGTTCAGGTCGGCATTCCATCCAGTGGGGAACAGTACGTTCATCGTGTTGGACGGACAGGACGTGCAGGTACACAAGGGCGTGGCGATCTTATCCTCCTTCCTTGGGAACGCGGTTTCGTGAATTTTCAAATGTCGGAAGTCCCACTTAAACCACTCACAATCGAGGACCTCAATTCGCAAACACTCGAACTCGCAAAAACGCACGATGCAGATCCAAAAGCGTTCTTTGGGGGTGAAGCACCCATTGCAAACTTCCGTAACAACACCTCATCCTACCTTCGCTCTCGCCCACTTTTCAATTCCTCCCTCGCACCTATGATTGAAGATATTCCACGCGCGGTAAAGGAGATCATAACCAATGTCAATGAAGAAGCGGTCAGCGACACGTTTATGTCATTAGTCGGATACTACGTGGGTAAAACGCAAGAAATGAAAATAAGGAAGATGGATGCGGTAGAGGGGTGTAAGGAGTGGTGCGTTCAGGTTTGTGGGTTACCCCAGGCGCCTACCTTGTCGAGGGGGTTTATGGAGAAATTGGGGCTTGGGAATGAGGAGAAGATGAATAGGGTTAGGAAGGGTGGGTTTAGGGAGCCGAGGAAGAATGCGTGGGCGTCGAGAGGGCAGGAGAGGGTTAGGGAGGAGTTTGGGAATCGGAGGTGGGAGAGAGATGGGGGTGGTGGTGGTGGTAGGGAAATGAATTGGGGGAGACAGGGAGGACAGAGAGATGGGAGTAGTGGTAATAGGGAAATGAGTTGGATGGGGAGGGGGAGACAAGGAGGTCAGAGAGATGGTAGCAATAGAGAAGTGAGTTGGAGACAAGGAGGACAGAGGGATGGTGGCAGTGGTGGAGAAGCAAGTTGGATGGGTAGGGGGAGACAAGGAGGACAAAAAGATGGTATGAGGAGTAGAAGTTGGGATTCACCGAGGGACGGAGGGAGGAGTGGTAAATTCGGAGCAGACAGAGGGTCGTCAGTGGGTAAAATGGAGATGCCTTTCTGATTTTGGGTGCTAATATTCGTATCCTAGTGAGATTATAGACTTCCCATGCTTAGTATACTGTACATGTATTTATTCCGGGTTATTTGCGGTTACTCTTAATCTGACATACCACTCAATTTATACATCTATTCTTTGAGCTATGGACGCTACTCGCACTAAGTACAGATATAAGCACTCAGTTATCACCCATGGCCCTGATACTTCTCGCAATCATCTCCGAACGGGGGCGAAGATCGAATTCAAAAGGTTCCGGAGCACTACCACAAAAGAATCAACACCATTATAATCTCGAAGGAGAGGGTAGAAAACGTACTTGACGAATAGAGAAGCGTATTTCCCGGAAGGTTCGATAACGATACCGTTTTTGACAGGTTTGGATATGGTGAATAGAGCGAGGAGGGAGGTTGCGGTTATCCAGAGTGTGGAACGGGCTATTTGTTCTCCTGGACAGATTCTATATGATAGAATTTTTTATTTTAAGGAAATTAAAAAAAGGAATTCTTAGTTACCTGCGACCGAAACCGAAAGCGATGGTGGTTGGATCGAGGGTGGAGTTGGGGTTTGATAGGAAACGGTTGGGGTTGAAGGAGTTTGGGTTTGGGTATTGGGTTGTGTTGTGGAGCATCGCGCTATTTTTTTTTTAATATAAGAAGGAATTCTTTTTGTGGGGGGACGAACCGGATGTTGGGCATCATTATTGAACCTTTTGGGATGTGATAGTCGTTGTAGATGTCGTCGTTTGTTTCTGATGTATGTGGCATACCTTTATATTATTATTATATTGATAAGTGGTAAAATGTTTAATGTGTAGGGTGAACTTACCAATAGGAGCAACTGGTCTCCAACGGAAGACTTCTTTTAAAATAGCGGAGATATAAGGTAAATTAGGTTGGTCGGACCATTCTGGGATTCGGCCGTGTCCGATGGTTTGGTCTAGTTCTTGTTGGGCTTTGGTTTGGATTTCGGGGTGGGTGAGCATGGCGAGGATGAATGTGTGGATTGTTGATAGGGTTGTGTCTGTACCGGCTGTTAATTTTTTGTGTAAAGAAAAAAAAAAAAAGAGATTATGTGTGAGATATGATTTTTTTTTTTTGGTTGATGTGTGCGTACCGGCGAAGAATTGGGCAGCAGTGTCTTGAATGATTTCTTCGGCGTCTGGCGAGGGGGATGTTTCTTCGGCTAGAGCATCGAGGGATATAGATACGAATGAAGTTTTCGCCGTTCCTTCAGCCTAATAAACCACAAAAAAAAATAATTCCAGTCTACACATAATAAAAAAAAAAAAGAGAAACGATACCAAAGCGCGTTTGGTTTCCATGAATGGAACATCACGAAATTGAATTGCGAGTTTTTTCCATTCTTTTGCTTTACGTTTGAAATTGGCTCCTGGGAACCAATCTGGTATGAATCGGAGGATTGGGAAAGTGTTTACGAGGAAAGCACCGGGGATGAGTGCGGCTAGACCTGGTTTGAGAGCTCGTTCGGCTAGTTCGACGTAGGGATCGTTTTTGGGTTTGATGTTTATTCCGTATGCTAGTGATAGATTGATTGCACCCATAGTGCTTTATTATGTATTAGCTTATATATGTATGATTGGGTTGTGGTGGACTTACTGTTTGAGTAGATCCATTGTGTTGTTGGGGTCGTCGAGGAGGAGAGGTAATACGCGCTTGATGTGTTCGAGTTGTTCGGATTGATAGAGGCGTGGGTTTGAACGACTGAAGTATTGTTGGAATAAACCTCTTCTCTTGCGCCAGGCTTCTCCATATGGCATGTTACCGAACAGAAAATCCCAACCCATGAGACTGCCCATAGGAAGTGGAGGTCTAGAAGTCGGTGTTGGTATAATGAGTCGCAGAGGGGAAAGCAAGATTTTTCTTACCGACTAGAATAGGCAGCGGATCGTCTGTCAAGGAATTCTCGAGCTGCTTCGACAGAGTTCAGGATTATTAAATCTTTTCCTATCCCGCCGACGTGGATGACATCGGAATCTGGTAAATGTGCGCATGATAAAAAAAAAATCCATAGGCTTTCGAGCATTTAGCGTACGTACTAAACTCTTTGCTCCACTTTGCATAGGTTTCCCATTCATTGGTGGACGGTATTTCTAGCAGACTACCGACTATCGGTCTTTTCTTTGGTCCTGGAGGTAACTTTCGGGATTGTCGGTTCTTGTTCTTCCAGATAAGCACGAAAACCGCTAATCCGATTATTGCAAAAGTCTTGGATAGTAGGAAATCCATAGAAGTGGTAGGATTTGGATGGGGGATAATGCCTTGGCATGATGTTCGCTGCTGACTGTATATACTGCTGCAAGGCGTTTCATAAAACTAGGTTTCCGTGAAGAGCGGGACGTGCTCGAGTCATTTTGAGAGTCACGATGACGGGTAGAGACGGAAGGAACTGGAGAAGGACGGTCCCGGGTTGGTCCACAGCCACCAGAAGGAAGCAGTACTTGAAGTAGGGAGCGTATTGGAGTGTACATTTCATTCTATTACGCCTCGATGTGACGCCTACAGTCATGCCTATTTTTATAATAACTATACTCCAACCTTACCATGTACAGGGTGGAGGTCACGAGTATACACAGGCACATGTCCTGCTAAATTGAAGAAAATACACTAGAGCAATTGAGCAGCCTACCATCGATGTCGGTTGAGTATGCCTGACTCCACTTGGGCATGCTCGACTAGCCTCAACCTGCCCAAGTACACTTTGACCCGCTTCGGTATCCTTCCATACCCTCAAATACGCTTTCCGCTTGACTTGTCCGGAACCAGCAGCGGCTATCGGGGAATAATTGAACTTTGTCTGGCTCCTGAGGCATGAATAAAGCAAAATGAATCGTAGTGAGGCTGAGAAGGTAATCTGGTGATCGGCTCCTAGTTCCTGTTATTTTATGCCAGGTTAACTCCGGCCTGGAGATGCGTGGGCGCATGGAGGTCCTGAGCAGTGCCATATCAGGGTTTTGCAGGGTTATCCTCATTTGTGCCTCCTGAGTCAAGTTTTTGATAGTGTGGGAATCGTCGCGCTGGGAGAGGGAATGACATACTTCATCAAGTAGCTCCATAAGAACGCAAAGAAGCCTCGGTTGACCGTGGTGGAGATTTTTGGGTCTTGGGAAGTTTCATCATAGGAAATACGCGGTGGTAGAATGATCGCCGTCCTCTTGGTATGGTATGGATTATGATCAAGCTATTTTTGTCGGTCTGAGGTCTGAGAACTGATTTATGATGCCCCTATTACTTAGATAGTCAACGTGAGCACGTATCTCGTTTGCACTTCCATTAATACATTTGCATAATACACTACCAATGAACTACAAGTATCGTCGTGGAGACAGAAAACAAGGCAAAGGAACCTGCAGTGGCGGTGGCTTCATTGAATTAAACAAGGACCAGTAGTGTACAGCTTCCCAACCGTCGCACCGCCGACCTCACGGAGCTTGGTCTAGCTGGAGGCGCAACATTCTTCCGTGGTCGCGTTTTACGTGCTTTAGTCGGTCCCACCCAGAGGATGGGACCTCAGCCTGGGGCCCAACGTCAAGGGAGCACGAGGACCGTCTTGTTGAAGACGAGCCTTCCCCAGGAATCTATACCGCGCATCACAGAGCTGGGACAGCCGGCAAACCCATCCCCCATTACACTCCTACAGTAGCTCCCCTCGGCTTCAATGACTCTTCTGCTCCCCTATACCACGTCGAATCTGGCCTACCTCACATCGTACTACGAATCAAAACCAAATCCTCAAGTTCAAACCCGGCTCCCCTAGCTCGGTGACGTGCGGGACAGAATACCCCTCGAGAGGGGAACCTACCTCTGATTCCCGATACTGGCGAGAGAAATGACCTACCTTCTTTCTGGAAACAACTAAGGCAGGTGTAATTTAATGGCGCGGTCGGAAGCATCGTGCAATGAGTTTGGGCTCAATCGTCAGCATGAAAGGTGTTGGAGAGGGTTTCAGGATTACTCACTATTTATTGAAGGAAACGAAGCTAATAAGACATTTTCAGTGGGACTGGGGACTTATATACGGGAGTTGTTGTATTTAGTTTGGTCAAGTGTACCCACATAGAAGTAACATCATTGCTGTGAAGACGGGCCCAAGGAGACGTCAAGGATAATGGAACCTGGATCGGAAACAGTCGGCAACCTCAAGCCTGACACTTTTGGGAATGTAGCGGCCCCTGATGAAAGCCTTAGTTGGTCACCGACAATGATATCTGTTTTTGGAGATATGACTAAACGGGCTTCCCTGATGCTTCCCACAGTAGGAGCGCGCGTTTTAGGCTCACAAAGGAATTTCTCTGTGTGACGGAATACCCAGTTCTCACGATGTTAGCTATTCGTTGTGCTGTACACGTCGGTATTGTGGGTTGGCAATTATCGAACATTGCCGGAGCGGTGTCCCAGATGGATCATGGGCCTGTTCATTGCTACTGCCTAATGATTGGTTATGACCACATGATCTGTACGCGGTCACATGTCTGGCCGCGTCGAAGGCTGTCACATCAACTGTTCGAATGTGACAGGTCTCGCTGGGTTGTCCTTTACCGCCATGTCTCCCCTCCAGCCCGCATTCCACTCGTATTCGGTGCCAACGTCGCCCGCGGTATCCCGTTCATTCAGAAACAACCCAGTTACGCCCCAGAGAGTCCCTCGCCAGCAACATCGCCACACACAGTCTTTCTACCGGTCTCCAATCACACCCTCGACGCCGTACACCCCTTTGAGCCTCCGTTCGAGCGATTCCAACAATTCGTCAACATTAACCACACCGGATAACCTCAGCTTGAACCTTAAAAAGCGCATTGCATTTATTCCAGGGTCCCCTGAGTTTTCGCGAGCTTCCAATGCCAGTCAAGACAAGAGCATTGCAGACGTTGCAGACAACTGGAGGTCACGAGCCAATGAAAATGGCATTAAAGTCTCGTCCACGGACCGGGGTGTCGACGAGGAACATTACGGCGATGATGAAGGTATTTTATATGATTTATTGTTGAGATCGGGTCTGAAAAGTGCATATAGCCACCGAATTCAGTGTTTCTGACACTGGGAATGATTCCAACGTTTTACCATCTGATGGTGAATGTCATATCAAATTTCCAGAGTGCATATACTTATCATTTTCCAGCGCTTCTTCCTTCATTCCTGTCAAAACAAGCGGGGCACACAATGGGCCACGCCTCTTCTCGGCCTCGTACCCAGTCACAGAACGTTTTTCTTCCGCAATCTCAACCTTTGTCACCAACTCTCCGCCGTAATGGAGGCCGTTCTCAAGCACCTGTGTCGCCCCTTCGCACGCGTCAATCCCAAAATCAACCCACGAATTTGCTATCCACACCTCCACCAAATCGCAATCTCGTCAAACAGCTGAAACTAAAAGGGAGTGTCACCGATCCAGCTCATACCAGGAGGCGGGAGGCTTTCGATGTCGTACGTCAAGACCTATGCTAGCCCAAAAATATGCTGATGTATACCAGGTCCGAACGCCGCAGAATATGCATACCAGTTTGAACCTCGGTTATTCAAACGACATGTCCATGGAACTTTTCGATATCGACGAGCATGAATATGAGCAAGACAGCAATCACGACATCCCTCACGAAGACGAATCCTTTTCCCTCAACCTGCAAGCGCACCAAGCGAATACTTTTGGATACCTCAATTACGACTACCCTTCCTTTCCGCAATACAACTCCGATCCTTTCCAGAGCACCGGGATCCAGCTCGGCTATACGAATGTCCCAAACATCACCGACAGTGTAGAGCAACACTTCCACTCTTTCCAACAGCAACAGCGACACCCGAACCCGCATAGATACGACTTCCAGGCCCAATCGACTCAGGGCCATAGGGATACCTCCAGGAAGTTTCAACCCACGGTGATTGCACCTTCCTATATCAAACCTACACAGGTTCCTATCCCACCCGCCGATATGTCACTCCCCATCATTCAACGACCCACCCCGATACACCCCTTGAGGAAAGGCAATTCCATGGTCCTCCCTCCTGCGTCCGATTTGGTATCTCCAGATCCTTCTGATGCATCTGATTGCTCCGTTTGTCTTTGTCAAAATGCTTCGAGTCTTGCCATTTTGAAGCCCTGTGGACACCCATTATGCTCCGCGTGTCTTACGAGTGCCCTAAACATCGTTGGGGAAAAGGATATGGAATGTGCTGTCTGTAAACAGGGCGTTCATGACTTCAAGCTTGTGGTGAGCCCGAAGAGCAAAGGGAGTTCTGTGACAGGTATGAGGCTAATCCTTTTCCGTCCCCGCGACACTCAATGCCAGCTTCGGCTAGATGTGTACAAGGACTCGATGAAGGGAAGGTCCTTCTTCGATCCTATACTCTCCTCTCCGGGTAGCTCGAACACTGTCGATGGGAACCACGCTACCGTGGAGAACGATAGCTTTGGGGACATTGACTCTGGTTTCGGTTTCGGAGTGGATTTCTCCCCAAATGAAATTCGTGCAAGTACCCCCAAGCTCGAAGATATCCCAAGCTTCGACAACAGCGCACCGTTACCTGTAGATGCATGCTCAAAGATCTCAAAGGATGGTATCGTTGTCCTAAGGATCGACAATGTTCCATGGGTATGTTTGCTCCATCATATCCGATTTCGATTTTGCCATAGACTGCCTCTACAGGATATCACCCCGTCACAAGCCATCGCCTGGTTACAGCAGCCAGTCGAGCGCGTCCATGTACTGCTTGATAGTAAAGGAAAGACTCTCAGTCACGCTTATGTCGAGATCAAGGATCAAAAAGTTGCTGGTGCTATCTTGCGTGGCGAAGCTGTCGGCATGGATGGTAAAAAGAAAGAGAGAGGAAGTGTCCTTGGCCGAGGACGTCGTGCTCGAGGTGTAACCATCACACGTAGTAGTCAGGAAGAGCTCATGGCTGATGTAAGTCCATTTACATTCGATCTGCCTGACACAACTTCTGAGCCGTACTCTTTAGCTCTTCCCCCATTGGAGAGGCACCTTTGACGGCTCCCGGCCTTCACTCGCTGGTGTGCAAGGAGACCGCATCATTGGCGCGCTGGAGGGCGGCCTTCTCACCGAAAACGAGGTTACTGGGTTATTGTATTTGATACGTGAACCTGATGTGAGTATCAACATTTTTCATCAGCCACGCTTATATTTACAGTTCCCAGTCCCACTTCCTCAAAGTACCTTCGCTACCGTTCCATTCCCTCATTTCTCTTCTCAGTAAATTCCCGTCGGACATAGACAGCAGGGTATTTTGGTCTGCTGGTATCAGAGATATGTTGTTTGATGTCACATTTGGTTTGTCGAGCTTCTTGTCCCCGACACGCTGAGTGGCTAATAAGATTACTGCAACCAGCTGCTGTAGAAACTCTCCTTGTTCGCCTTGGAGGACTGCAGAGTAGCGCCAACGAAAAGTCGAAGAATGATCACGGGTACAGTATGGACCTCGTGGTCGAGCTCGTTCACACTGCGCTTCGCTGCCAAGGTTAGGTTCTCCTAATTTTTAAGTGACATGTGCTTATATCGTTCTCTAGCCTTCACAAGTCAGCAAACCAACAAACTTGTTTCCTTTGCGTCGTCCAGTTCCATTCCTATTACGGCATCCGCCGACTATCATTCTCAAGGATCGGTGTCCTCTAGCAGCGTTGTGACTCCAACGGCCTCAGCTCACTCTCTTGGCGAGATCAAAGACCAGGCTGGAGCGCGTTTCGGAGATCTCGCCAGAGAATTCGGAGTCGAGACAGAACTAGTGCAGGCGCTGGCCCATCGTCTCGCTATTCTCACCTGAATTGCCTGCTTGAATTGCTACTTCACAGAATAATCCACACTCCTTTTTGCAATCCATCACATGTAGAGTCATTCCCTCTTCGCATAGTTTTCGCTCGCTACGGCTTTCGTTGTTTTCAATGGTTGATCAGAAGAAAAATGTCGCATACTTGTAATCATGTGCCATACATCGCCTCTGCATAGACACACACGCTCGTTCAGTTTGTCAGACCTCTGGAAAGGACTCTGGTTTGGTAGAACCAACAATAATGCCATTGGGATAGTACAGGATTTATGGAACGAGCCCTATTAGTAGACCGAAGGTAGGGGAACGAGTGATGACTGGAGGGTAATTAAAGAAAGAGATGCCGTACATAGGACGCGTGTTACCGGAATGGACTAGACAAAACTATATACGATAAGGATACTGAAGCGAAACGAGCTCTTCCGCGTGCATTACCGGTGTCCCTGGATACCGCCGCTCCAAGGTCCAGGTAGACCGAGTCTGGTCTTTGTGGTGCTTCTCTGGCTATCAGTCCCATCATCATTCAACCAAGTCAAACTCTCAGACTGTTCATCATCTTCACTCGCTCTTCGACTACTAAACCCGCCACTTCGCCACTGCTGTTCCCACCCTCCAACACTATCCCCTTCTTGCATACCGATGATTCGTGTCTGCATACCAGATACCAACCGGCTACTCTGACGGTGTAGTGATGGATTGAGTTTAGCGCAAGTCATATCGGGAACAGAAGGGGAAGTAAGTTGAGTGGTGGTGTTGTTTAGATGTTTTCGAAGACTTCGAATTGATTGTTGACGTTTTGGATTGACGAGCATTTTTGCGAGGTCTAGTTCTCCATCATCATCATCTTCCTCGTCTTCTTCTTCTTCGTCGTCATAGTCTTGATCATCATACTCGGAAGAATAATCATGGTAAGGAAACGGATCATGATCCAAGAAATAATGTGTACGAGGTTTTTTCCCTTGGATTGTGGATGTATTACCTCCTCGCCATGCATCTCCTTCAATACGTGTTCTAGCGAGACTCGGTACTCGAGTTTTTTCCTCGTTGGGCTTTTTTCTACGAGTTACTCGTCCACGACTGTTTCCTGTTGTTGTTGTGGTCGTCGTTGATCCTCCTCTTGTAGAACGTTTACGTCTCGGTTCATTCCTTCGGTCTCTTAAAGCGCCACTACGATTGGTCCTGGTTAGAGACGAACTTCGACTCCCTGGTGCACTCCGACAAACAACTTGGGCTTTGGAGACTTGACCTTGTGAACATGGTGCTCGTTCACGTTCTAGACGCGTAAATAATGCTGGAGGAGCGAGAGTATGCATAAGATTAGTTTGATCTCTCAATCCTGATGGTCGGACGGTAGTGGTGGTGTCGGAAGATTTAGTGGTTTGGGAAATTGAACTCCGAGTTGCACGGAGAGTTCGTTGTTGGTGAGGATGAAGGTGAGAAGTAGTAGTAGTGGCGGTGGCGGTGGTTTGGTTGTGTGTGGAGGAATCGGAGGAACCAAGTGGAGTGATGGCTACGCCGAGCAATATTGCACGGGCGACGTTGTCAAGCCATTTACGCGGGAGAGGAGGTTCAGCGTCTGTCATATCTGAATCGTCTGCCCTTGGGCGTGTTCTCCCGGGTCCGCCAGGTCCCTTATATCGGACAGGAGTGGAATTGGGACGTGAAGGAGGGGTAATAGTGGGTGTTGAAACCATATGACGGAGGTAAGTGCCTGCACGTGAGGGTCGTGGATGGTGAATAACATTTGCGTTATTGTCAATGTTATTGTTGATACCTTGGTCATCGGAAGGATTGAGCGAGATGACATTATGATTATTGGTGGTAGCGGTCTGGATACTGATCGAGGATCGGGAGGCTTGTTTCTGAACAGCGCCGAAACGTTGGTGTTGATGTAGTTGATGTTGATGCAGATGGGACAAATTTGGTACATGATGTCGTTGATTTGGAGTATGATATGCCGAGTAAGCATTAGCTGTGTTCGGGGAAGCTGGTCTTGAGGATGGTCGGCATTGGGATGATGATGATGGTGGCTGTCGGCGATATGCCTTGGGCGTAGGGTCCCCGAGACTTTCAATAGAGGAAGTCATAAAGGGGGTCTGTGGCTCGCTGGACTCGGCGCTTCGCGAGCCCTCTCGGCGATACTTGTTAGCAAGTGGGGACGAGGGGGATTGGGTGCGGGACAACCGCGGACGTTGGTCTGGGATATTATCGGAACCATCTTGGTCTGGTCTTAGCTGGGCTGCGGCACCACCACCACTAGATCCAGTCCCAGTTCCTCCCGTAACCAAGCCAGTTAAAAATCCAACGACTGCGGCACCCACCCCTGATTTCCTTCCGCCTGAATCGTCCTCGCTAGCACCGCGTATGCGAGACTCTAAGCGGTCGGATTCGGGTGTAAAGATTCTGGTTTCCTTATAGCCAGCTTCACGTAGAAGATCCTCGAGACGTTCGTATGTTTGTGAAGTACCGCGGCGATGCAAGGGTACTCGGCCGAGATCGGGATAGCGTGGTCTGGACTGTCTAGGGGGGGTGATGGGCTGTGGCGGCGAACTGGACGAGTTTGAGGCTGATTGGGTTAGGCCTGGGGACGATGCGCTGGGCGAGGGCGGCGAAGGAAGCATTGTGGAAGGGATCTA
This sequence comes from Chlorophyllum brunneum, assembly GCA_963576785.1. Classification (NCBI taxonomy): domain Eukaryota; kingdom Fungi; phylum Basidiomycota; class Agaricomycetes; order Agaricales; family Agaricaceae; genus Chlorophyllum; species Chlorophyllum brunneum. Next base: position 1,904,904 of record OY756149.1, read on the forward strand.
AAGCATATTTAATGAGATTATCGACGACTGCTGCGCGTCAGGATCGCGTACGTACCCTGCTGCTGCGAGCGTAAGCACTGTTGCTAGACTCCATTACGGTATTCGAGGGCCAGAAGCGTTGATGGGGCCCCGCAGGTGCTTGAGAAGGTCGTGGTGGACGCCGTGTGGGATGCACAGAGAGTGCGCCGGCGGCGGCGACAACGACAACGACGACCCCGAGCAGCAAAAACAAGGCAGAGCGGGAGAAAGCAAGAAACGAGGATGAAACACTCGCAGTCACATGATCCATGCCAGTCCACCGCTGACTCAGCCAAAAGGATGTGTGGACTGTCGCACAGGTGCTACCAGGGTTCGAACCTGGGTTTCGGGAAACTCGAGAGGTTTCAAAATCCCGAGTGATAACCACTACACTATAGCACCCTATGTCGCACCTTCGCACAGGTGCTTCTGCAGTGGCGAGGGACGGTGTATCACATGCCATCAACGCCTCCGCATCTCATCCGGTCAGATCAGACGACAGCAAGCATGGCCCTCTTCTCGAAACCACTACCGTCCCCATTCACCAGGCATCCTAACTCCAAGCAGACTGTTTTGCTGGTAATCGGAACCATCTTGCTACTACGTGCACTTCCTGGAACAGCTCTACATCATGTGCTTACCAGGGCTTCGACTGCTTCCCGAAAGGACAAGGGAAAGGGAAAGGTGCACCCTGCTGATCACTTAAAACAGACACTACAGCAGATCTATGAAGAGGATGAACAGGGCCGGATCTCTTTACTTGTGCCCTACGAGGGTGGCGTGCAAAAGGTGAGTTTATCACCACAGGGCAACCCTCCATCGTATCACGTTTTACTCTAACCCTGTCCTTGTCGCGTCGAAGTTTGCTGATGGATTCGCCATTTGGCAGGTTCCTCTCCCGCCACCATCTCCACATACCTCCGACAAGGACGCCTTTCCTCTGCTTTCAGAAAGTACCCAAACTAAACCAAATCTCAATCTCGCTTTCCTACGCCAACTACGTGCCGTACTGTTGCGTATCATATTTCCACCCGCTACACTATGGCGTAATAAGGAACTCGGCCTTGTTTTGATGCACTCCGGATTCTTGGTGCTCAGGACCGTACTGAGCGTTATGGTTGCTCGCCTAGATGGACGGATCGTCAGAGATCTGGTATGCTCCTCCCCCCAAATCACTACCACCTTCTCATTTGTTGTAGGTCAAAGCAGATGGCAAGGGTTTCCTCAAGGGCCTTGCTCTATGGTTCCTCCTAGCCATACCAAGTACATACACCAACTCCATGGTGAGTCAAACGGCAGCCGCCCTCATATTGCGCTGACTGTAAATCTAGATCCGACATTTGCAGTCTGTACTCCACCTCCACCTCCGCACTCGCCTGACACGATACATCCACGATTTGTACCTTTCATCGTACCCCGACACCCGGTATTACCAAGTCGGCCTAGGGGGGAAACTCGAGGGCGTGGATCAATACATTACCGCAGACGTGGACGCCTGGGCAGGGAGTCTCAGCGGACTATAGTACGTCTTCTCGCTCCAGAGCCCTTCTGGGCGGAAGGTTGCGTCATAGAATCCCAAATTCACCATCTGGCTGTTTCATAGTGGAAATTTACTCAAACCATCTTTGGATATCATCCTATTTACTTCACAGCTATCCAGGTCATTAGGTGTTCGTGGTACAATCCTTTTGTTCTTGAATTATTATGTCACAGTCCGGATTTTGAGGTATGTTGGAGCCTGCTGCATTGTCTAATCGGGCCTTGTCCTCATTTTGGCACTTCCAGAGCTGTAACGCCCGCCTTTGGGCGCCTTGCAGCGGTGGAGGCGCGCCTGGAAGGAGAGTACCGCCGTGGGGTCGGCCGTGTTGGGCGCGAAAGTGAAGAAGTAGCGTCAGTTTACATTTTCACTTCCCGTTGACGCAACTTATTCAATTTATAGGTTCTATGACGGTGGGGCACGAGAAAAAGATATTCTTTCCCGAGCCTACCTCCGCCTCATCAAACATGTTAATTCTATCTACAAGGTGTCGTTTAATCTCTCTCCTATTTTCCCGATTTTATGTCGAGAATGGAAGAGCGATAATGCTAACCCCATATTTTAGATTCGAATTGCGTATGAATGGACCGAAGATTATGTGATTAAATACTTGTGGTCTGCAGCGGGCTATGGATTGATCGCTGTACCCTTCCTCTTCACCCGCACGAAACGTTCTCTTGGTGTTCAAGCCGACTCCTCGGAGGCAGGAAGAAACAAGGCCAAAGACGATGCTGTTGCTGGCCGTACAGAAAGTACGCAGTTCCTCCCTCCTCCACCCTTTCTCCACCAGCGAATTTCATATGATGGTGCTTCTGAATTCTATCTGACTTCTCTGCTCCAGCCTATATATCCAATAGACGTTTACTTCTATCTTTGGCCGATGCCGGGGGACGGTTAATGTATGCCTACAAGGACTTACTCGAACTGGCCGGTCTCACGACAAGGCTGTATACTCTCATCTCGACGCTACATAATCTATCCCCCACGCCCGAAGGAGATGTCAGCTCCGATGGATCTTTTGAGATCAGAAATGTGGATGTGGGGGTTCCTGGCAGCAGTAAGTCCACTACATCTACATAATAAACGTTGAAGCGCCTTCCTTGGGTGGTGTGACTAAAACGTTGTTGAGCAGGCGAAGCTACACCACCTCTCGTGAAGAACCTGTCATTTATTGTTCGACCAAACCAGCATTTGATGGTAACCGGTTCCAATGGGGTTGGCAAAACAGCCATTGCGCGCGTTTTGGCTGGACTTTGGGGTCCATCTGAGCTACGGGGATCCAACACCCACAATGCTTCGGTACGCGCACCCGAGGGTGCTCATGACCACCAACATCCTTCGGTGTTTGTTGTACCTCAACGCGCGTATATGGTTGTAGGGAGTCTACTTGATCAAGTCATCTACCCACACACGTATGCAGAATTCGTGAAATCTGGAAGGACGTTGGGAGAGCTAGAGGAGATTTTGGAAAAGGTGTATTTGAGATACCTACCGGAACGTGAGGGTGGGTGGAATACCAGAAAAGAATGGAGAGATGTGTTATCCGGTGGGGAGAAGCAAAGGGTATGTTCTGGACATCCTGAATGTCTAAAAACAGCCTAGTGACGCATTTTGTTGATAGATGAGCTTGGCGCGAGTCTTCTATCATCATCCTAAATTTGCCATCTTGGACGACTGTACGAGTGCTGTTTCAAGCGACGTGGAAGGTAGGATGTACGAGTCCTTGAAGGCCATCGGTGTCACTCTAATCACAATTTCCTTACGGTAAGCGCTCACCTCTTTAACCAACGTAGCACTCTCTGACCCTCGGATATTTTAGCCCTTCTCTGACGAAATTTCACACCCAACTGCTCACGTTGAATCTTGATTCGTCGGGTTCGGCGCATTGGACTTTGTCACTTGTGGGTACAGCAGAGGAGAGGATGGAGATTGATAGGGAGATTAAGAGTCTCGAAGAGAAACTTGCGGATGTAGAAAGTTGGGAGAAGAGAGTGAAGGAATTGGAAGGGTTGTTAAGTGCTGGTGGAGAGAACTGACTGAGGTTAATGAATCTGAAAGATGTGTCGGGTAACCCTGGCCTTGATTAATACAAATAGACTAGGAAACATTGAGTGTTGTGTTTGTCGGTGGGCGATTTAATCCGTTTTGAAGTTATGAGCCTTGTTTACGTATTCAGACTCAGGAAAGTCATGACCAGGTAGTTTAAGAAAAGTTATGAGCATAGGGTCTAGTCCTTGAGGTTTGACTAATTAATCACCTCGCCTCACACGAAAATTTTTCATACAATGGGAATGGCGGATCTAAAAGGACGGCTTATCGTCCTGGGGCTCGGGTATTTTATAAGTCCTGTCGCGTCAGCGCTTCGCCATCCTAAGATCCCTTCACTCATTTTCTTGCGGAGTAAACCATGGCTCATATTTCGGTCGCTGTTCACATGGTAGGAGTTCTTCGGACCCAGTGGCTTACCAGGCGCTTTTTTTTGTTTTGTTACGGACGCCTGCCATTTGGCTCCCGTCGTAGTCGGTTCAGATATTTCTGCTCTTTGACATAGCCCCCTTTGTCGTCGGATTAGCCCGGATGCATGGTTCCTAACAGCGCCTGAAGCGGGTGGGTCAGATTGATAACGAGAGTGGTTGTGGGCGCGGTGATGGAGTCGTCAAAAAATAGCATTAGTAGGGGCAAGGGAAGCGGTTGCGAACCCTACGCACTAGCGATGAAACGGCTTGATCAGCATTGGTAGTTTAGCTATACTCACCCATGTGCATGAATGAGCGGTCTTCTTGTTATCCAGTTTCTATAAATTCACGAGCGAGGGTCCTAATGTCCCAACAACCAACACCCCGCACAATGTCTACTACTCAAAGTCTTCCTCTTGCGGTCAAGTTTACCTCTCTCAGTAGTCCATGTGTGAACCAATTTTCTGAGACGTACCTCCACGAAAACAAGTGCAAGGTCAGGTTGTTGAGGATTCCTGGCTTTCACGGAGATTCTGTACCTAGTAGAGGACTGCACAAGGTGCTTTCACTAAATCATCCTGAAGTCGAAGACATCACTCACCGATGACCGATGATCTCTGACTTAGGTCAAGCGGGCGCTCACAGCTACTTCAAACTGGAACGATGCCCAAGACCAATGCCAGAACATTGACCGCGCCAGCTTCGCTACCATTGAAGAACTCGTAGATCCAGAGACAGATTCTCCTACTGTGGCATTTGTTTCCCGCTTCCACGAAAAGGGAAACATTCTTCTACAGCGCGATGCCACTAAACAACAAAAGGTCGAATGGGTGAGGCTGGCTTTCTCTTGAAACATTTTTTTATTTGATTCCGAACTGATCCCATCAATATTTTTCTAGTTGATCCAAATCTGCGAAGCGGTTGAATGCTTTCATAGGAATGATCTTAGGCACGGGAATATCCACCCTGTATGTCATCTTCCTGAAAAATCGCTATGGCAGATTTATACTTAACTGTTCAAAGCGGAATATACTGATAAATGATTCGTCTGCTGTGTTGACGGACGCATGTATTTGTAGCCTCATGTTTGAACATCTCATTCCAAGTCTGGCCAGCCATGAAGGATCCCAAGTGGGCCTTCCCGAAACGTTGGACTGTAAGACTTCTGTCGGTCGCGAGCATGACGGGAGGGTCCCGTATAAAGAGGTCAGGGAAAGTGACGATGTGTTTGCTTTGGGCGTCACCATATGGATGGTGAGCTAAGCCTACTTCTGATAGTCGCAATGATCATGCCTGAGCAGTCTTTTTTTTCATTGGAAAAGGTCTACGAAGGAAGAACACCATGGGTGGGGAAACCCGAGGCCTGGGTGAAACACATCTGTAGGAAGTCACACCAGAACCTCGAAAAGCCTGTGGACATGAGTAGGGGCCTTTGGAAGTTGTTGCAGATCGTCTTTCGGGATGATCATAACGAACCTATTCCAACGATCAGGGCGATTGTGGAGGAGCTTCAACTAGAGTGAATGTAAGGTTAGTGACGTGTGACATGTAATGCGCACTCCCTTGATATGTGATTCCCGTATTCTATGCACCAGTTGTCAATATATTCCCTTGTTGGATGACCACCATGATATGGCGTCAGTCACCATATGGTTGGTGTACGCATGTGGTCCGGCCACTAATCAGACGTAAAGAGCGTTTACACAAGGCTGATAGAATCGTTAAGATCACAATGGGAGACGCGGGATTTCAGCGTGTTAAGTATCAGACGAGGTCCGTCAGACTGTGTTTACCAAGAGACAGTAGATAAACTGAACCAACAGTGCACTTCAATGATTTACAATCAACTCAATCACGAAATCCTATTCATAAAATTGCCCACAAGATCATCATTCGTGTAACTAGCGAAAAAGAAACGGTATGGGTTTCGATACAAATCGATACCGGTAGCTTCGCGGCGTAACAAAGATTTATGAGGGCTCGACCACCATCTGAGGTTATTATAGGCCCACTGGGTTCCTACTTCTACTCGGTGCCTACCTATCCAACATTCAGATCTCAGAGGTCAGCAGACTGGCCTACGGCCAAATCTGGATATGGATGCCGACCCTCCCCATGCTCCCTACACTCTTACGAAACGTATGAGATCACATTGCGCTTTCTGTTCTCCCCTCTTTGCGCGATGCAACGTCTTCCCCTTTTTCACGATGCTTAGGCAACTTGGCCTTAGTGTTTCTCCCCAAAACAATCGGACCCCAAGCTTCACTACATCCTCTTTTTTCCCGCCTTCTTTTTCGTTCTGATCTCTGTATAACCCGGTCCCCTCTCACTTAGTTCTCCGATGCTTCCAATCTTACTTCCTTTCCTTTCGGCCCTTCCTTGCTCTCATATTACGTTCTCCCCCCTATTCCTCTTATTTCCTCTTCATGTATTCCTTTCCTCTTTTCTGTTGCAGACGCTTTTACATCTTCTCATGTTATTCTTGTTTCTTGCACACTCGTCTAATGTTTATTTTGAAGTACAGTCATAGTGCATTCCTAGCAACCGCGAAGGCATCGTCACGATATTTCGTTCAACTGTGGCGCACCAGCGTAAATAATGACCGGATCGCTCGATTGGGTGTCAGACCAGCAATCATCTCGAACCCCTACTTTAAGTACCTTCTATCAAGTGCTTACGGTTGCGGTCCTCAAGAATATTCTTGTAGTGCGGCTGGCGGTGTGCTTCCTTGTATTGATTAGCGAGCTAGACATGGGCGAAGTTCCGTCAGTTCCGAGTCGTAGCGAGCAGCGAGAGGTAAGTAGCAATTCATATTCTTCATTCCTTCCATGTTAATTCACTCAGAACCGGGTTTAATTTGTGAAAGAATCGCCTTACGGTGGTTGTTCAAAATAATACTAAAATCCGCGGAGTGAATACGAAATATATAGATTCGTTGGAGAGATTGATATTGTGGCTTCGCCTAACACTCACGGTTAACTGCAGGGCCTCGATCCTCCTGAATTGTGGACATATACCCCCATGTGCAACACCAGGGGTGCCAATGATAGGCCTTCGCCAATCGTCCGTGACAAGTACATCGTGATAGACAAAACTCCTCGGTATCGCGGACGCTCTGCTATAACGCCTATAGGGACTTTATCCTTGGAATAAAAATCGAGATATACCGCTTACTTGTTGGATCGGGTAGGTCGTCAATATGAATATGAGCTATGATCTCAATGACTGTAGGGAGCGCCTACTTAGCGACGTTGAAACACTACTGTTAAGCGGGCAAAATCATCCTGATCCTAGGACCCTAGGGACTGAGCAGTCCATCTCGGAATTAACTTTTCAATTACTTTCAGCTCATTGACAAGTCATCAAGTGGTTCGAGAAATAGATTCCCCAGTATCTGATCCAGTGTTTGTCTCCAGGTCCGAAATGCACGATTCGACTAGGCCTTGTTTGATTCCTCACATCCACTGATCGCGAGCAGTTTCCCCCTGGTGTTGCTAAAGGAGGTCTAGCCTCCTCAACCAACCTGTCAATCAGCGTGCCACCATCCGCATACGAAGGTTAGCGATCCTGAAATAACTCAAACTATAACGCCAGATTTGCCCTTGTCTCGTTCAAACGAGGCCTCCGCCGGTTAACTGTGTGATAAGGCTGTCCGCAGATGATAGGCATCGCAGCTGAATGAATTGTCATTTGAAACCACACCCAGATTCATACCGTTGTACCCTGGAGGGCAAGTGATGCATTGAATGAATACACAGCTGTGACATTTCATCTGACAAAAACATGTCCTGCTCGCTCGGGCTGCACAATCTGTAAGAATTGGCCGACGTCCTTTAGCGCCGACGTCACCAAGCGTAGAACATAAATTGACACTGAGATCAGTTACTGCATAAATTGTAAATTCATGTCGTGAATTGAAGTAACCATGTGGAACTCCTTATGTTGTAAATAACAGTATGGGTTCATGCTTCCTCCGCTTCTGTGAGTGTTTGTTGATCATAGGTACCAATGTTGATCCAACTTGAAGCTGCAGCAGGATTGTGATAACTGGACAACCCTTCGGCTGGCTCGGAACGTAGTGCCATATCCATTGTCCCTGGACCGCCGGGATCAGATTATAAGCCTGGAGAAGTACACAGGAATAGGAGGTTGAGTTCTCATCAGCGTCCTTCAGCCACTACACACGTGCATGCACTGTGCCCAAACCGGGCAACACTTGCCCACCCACGACATCACAATACGAGATCACCATGACGAGAATTTGAGCGATAAACACCACGCTCCATGGCTCCAACACCTCGCTGGAACAAATTCAGAAGATCTGTCAAACCAGAAGACTGGGATTGAGATCATACGTCCGGATCTTGGGAGATCAGACTATAAACATAGGTCAAGATCAGATGTGATGGAGTGAACTGGAATTGAAACATTCACATAGCTCATTCCAGCGTTATGTGGCACCACTGCCTTTTGAAGCTAGCTGCTAACGTCCAACTAATAAGCTTCGGTCCAGATGGACGTGGATCCGAGGTGTTTCGTTTTTCCTCCGTTTCATGTTTTGGTATAGGCTTTCGAAGGCTTAGACTCGTACGAGGCAGTACGTGGGTTATTCTTCGCCCCGAGTGGATTACGAAAAATACCTCACGATTGCACGTGACTTAGAGGAGCTACTCAATTATGGTCAAGAGCATCAGTCAGGTATTGTCAGAGCATCACCATGAGAATTTTTCAGAATCGAATCGGTGATGATAACAAAGGGGTAGGCAACGCTGAGCGGTGCATGTACAGTGTCCATGTGCATTGTTGATCAGGTTAATCACGAAGTAGGCAGTGCAATCAAGTCATACAGTGCAGTGTTAGGAGTGCCTCGGAGCAAGCCGATAACCGCAGGCCCGTATGGTCCCGGTTCCCGGTCTCACCGGCTCAGGTGTTGCTCCGTTCTGTAGCATGAGGTTCGCTGGAGTGCTCATTGTTCGAAGTTGTCATCTTAATCATCACTTAAGAGTGCTTGCTCTGACTCGCTTAGGAAAAATTAGGGTGGGTATTGATATATTACAGTGTGCACATTATGTCCATGCCATGTCATAGTCAAGCAACGTAAAAAGAAATTCAATAATTGATAAGTTAGGACCAAAGTAAACAATAACGTAGAAGTCCAAGAGGCCCAACAGACAAATCATCCAATAGAATATAATAATGCAAGGGAAGATGCCATCTAGTAAAGGGTCATCGACCTCGCCTTGCCGATTGGGCGAGGGGTGGAGATAGGAACAGAGGCGGATTTGCTGGCGCCAACACCAACTTCAACTGCGAATGACATGCTGGCCCTCCTCGAGGAGGCGACAGGGCGTTGAGGAACACCGTATTTGTCAACTTCGCTCGTGAGCCTCAGCTGCCTGCAGAAATGTTTCAACTTCTCCGCAGCGTTTTTCCTTTCCTCGAACTCCTCCGTCGTGGCAGGATAGCCTGCGGGAGTGACGGAAACATTAATCCGTTGGAGTTTGTCATAAAACTCGGAACCACGCTCTAGTTTGACCGTGAGGAACTCCTCCAAGGCTTGGCAAACATCAACAACGTCGTCCTCGTAGCACTGCATCGACAACGATTCGATGGGGGAACCGGCGAGGTTCGAGATGGTTTCTACGACACTGTCGACCGGGAAGAATGGGGTGATGTGGAGTTTTCGCAACTTCTGGAGGGGGGTCTCAGAAGGCTTAGCAAAGAGTTTATCGTTGGAAATCGCCGTGTTAAGGGAGAATTCATCAACAGTAGGTCCGACCGCGGCCATGATTCTCTCGGTACAGGTTCGGTTAAAATCTTCATTCTCGTGGTAGCAACTTCCGAGATCGAGGACTTCTAGCCGACAAGCGATAGGTGTGGCAGACCAGTGCTCGTCTCCGAGATGTGTATCTCGGATAGTGAGTTTCCGAAGAGTGGGTATCCGGAGTAAGGATGGTAGGCGAAGGTCTGATCCGAGGAGGGGGTGATCCGGAACATCCACATCGCCACGGACGAGAGGGATGTAGGGCACTCCTTGGAGCTCTGATGCGTGCAGCTCGGAGCGAGTGATGCGGTCGAGGGAAAGGTCTTGGAGGTTTTGGCAGGACGCAGCGATGGCAACAACGAGGCGTTCACTCCTGGAGCGAGCAAATCAATCAATACCGGACACACTGGTGATGGGTGGAAAACTTACAAAGGTGCAGAATCCTCAGCGCCGACATTGGAAATAGAGAGTTGTTTGAGGTTGAAAAGGTATGGGAAGGGAGAAACGACACTGCTGTCGAGAGAACCAGAGACACGGAGGACGAGGGAGGTTAGACGGGGAGTGGAGGAGAGGAGAGCAATGACCGCGTCTGAGCGCTCTCGGAGTGAGATGTGGGTTGGAGCAAAGATGTCCTCATCATGAGTGGTGAGTTCGAGGGTCTCTATGCTTGCGCAGTAGCTGCGCGGCACATTTTCAAGGAAGCGCAGGAGGGCGCTGAAGTCATGGAGTTTGATAGACTAGAAAGGGGTCAGCCAGCAGAACTTGGGGGTTGGGGGGGCAACGAACTCGGAAGCGCGCGGGGACACAGGCCTGGTAGGAAGCTTGGTTTGTCTTTGCGAGAGAGTCGACGTCGTCTGGGAGGAGGGAGGATATGATGGTGAGCTTGAGCTCTGTGGGGAGGGACTGCCAGGAAGCCATTGGATTGTTGAAGTGGAAATCTCGTGGCTTCTTGTATAAAAACGATCGATCGTCCGACGTCTTCGAATCGACCTCATCGGCGATTTCAAGAAAACATAATCGGCCAAAAATAGATGTTTGTCGCTATTTGCGGCAGATGCTGTACACCCGTCCTCTGCGCATCCCCTCGCTTCCCAACACTTCGCGGCCTCCCTGCACAGATGCCTCACAACCACATTCCCATCATTCCAGATTCGCCCGCTTACCGGCGCATGTCCTTCCGTGTTCCCCTCTTCCCTCAGCGCCCTTCCGCCACCACGGTACGCTCATCTAGGAGACCGAGCCTAAACGTATCCATCCGAATCAGATCCCATTTAGCTACCACTGCATGTTTTGTCGTTCATCGGTAAAT